>CM068716.1:32971880-34171880 GCA_035079005.1 Fraxinus americana
ATTAATACTTAAAATCTAAAAATAATCCTTACCAGACATGCACTAAATGTACAAATTGCACTTAGCACCTAGTTCTAGTGCGACTTGTTGGGATTCAGGTTCTTTCCAAACGGTTAATCTATTAAGTTTACACTACATGAAAAATGTTTCAATGACCAAATTAATCTGATCGTTAAAAACTATTTTCATAAGTTTGAAATATGTTATAACGACAAAAAAATTAGTTATTAATCCTATATTTTCTACGACCAAATTAATATTGGTCGTTGTGAGTGGGCGCCAAATGAAGAAATCCCGCCAAAATATTTATTGATATTCAACGACAACCACTTCTTTCGTTAATTGATTGATTTATCGTCTAAGTGGATAAGTAATGTAAAAACAAAGTTGTATGGTGAATTTGACATGAAAGATTTAGGTAAAGTTAAGAGAATCTTAATATGGAAATTGAAAGAGATTGGTCAAATTTTAAATTTTTTTTTTTTGCATCGGTCTCCATATGTTTCAAAGGTGTTGAAAAGATTTGGCATGCATGAATGTAAATCTGTTATATTACCTTTAGCTAATCACTTTGTGTTATCTAAATATTGGACTCCATGTAATGAAAAGGAAATAGAATTCATGAGTAAGATTCCATATTCTAATGTGATTGGATCTATTATATATTTGATAGTTTGCACTAGAACGGAATTAGCTTTTGCTATTTGTACTCTTAGTAAGTACATGTCTAATCCGAGTCCTAAGCATTGGGAAGCCTTAAAGTGGTTGTTAAGGTATTTGAAGGGGACCAGTGATGTAGGTCTAAAGTTTGATGTTAGCAAGGAAGAGTGAAACTCAGAAGGTTTTGTAGATGCGGAATATGGGATAATAGAAAATCGACTTTCTCCTATGTATTTACTTTATCTAACTCTTGCGTTAGCTGAAAATCACATTCACAACATATAATTGCACTATCCATGACAGACAGAATATATTGCTACTATTGAAGCAATTAAAGAGGCTTCGTGGCTTAGAGGTTCGTTTAAGAACTATGTTTCTTGAATAATTATTTGGTAGTATATTCAGATAGTCAATTTTCTATACATCCATGCAAAAATACTGTTTTTCACGAATGCACCAAACATATTGATGTCATACCTCATTTCATTAGAAAAATTGTATAAGAAGAGGTGGTAAGACTTGAAAAGTATATACACAATATAACCCTTCGAACATGGGCACTAAGTTGTTGTCATTGGTGAAGTTTAGAAGTTGCAAAAATCTTCTAAATATCGTCGGAAGTAAATAATTTTGTGTTTTATCAGTTTTCCTTTTGGAGTTGTCATTAATGTGTGATATTGTTGTTGGAAAATTCGACATTGGTTGTGACCAATTTAAGTGATTGTTTAAGTGAAATTTTTTGTTTTGTAAATGAGAAATTAAACCAAACTTAAAATGCTTAAATGCTTGAAATTGTTGGAAATTGTATAGAATATTGTGGAATATTTTAGAGAATGAGTAGATGAAAAGATGAGTCTTTTCATATGGAAGATCATGACTTTTGGAGATCATGACTTTTGATGTGAGTAACTTCCAATAATTATGATTCTTAATTTCAAGATATGTGTCTCTTGGTGTGGTTTCCAACTACTATATATATAGATCCCCATGTGTTTGGATTTTATAAAAAACAACAAACAATTCAATTGATAGTTTCATATCATTCCATTCCATGTTTACAATTTAGTTTTGCATAAAACACTTTGTAGAAGTGATTATTTCTTGCATCAAAATCATGGTTATGGTAGAGAGGGAACTCCGTTCGAGTTCGTTGGTCTAAGTTATTTGAAGTGCTTCTATGGCTTGACGTGGTCGTTGTATCTTGGGATATGATTGCCGGCGAAAACCGTTAGCACCGATGCGGGGCATATTCATCTTAAGGACAAAGTGTCAAACACTTGCCTCGACCAATCGCATCACTTGCATCTCATCTTTCTTCTTTCTGATTTCATTCTAATTTAGTATTTTGATTTCGGAAAGTAACTAATATTCTTTTAATTTCATACAAGGTTTGAATTGAAAAATGACACGCGTTCAAGATTGGAAAGTGATGAATCCATATTCATATATTGGATGTCGGTAATCACTATTTTGTCTTCTCAAATCAGATTTCGGTAAATCGAATGATATTTCGATTTCACGGTATGTTCTTGATTAATATAATATACACATTATCGGTGTAATATCTCCAACAATTGTTTTTCTTGCAGGTCTTTTAACACCGATGTTGAGGTTTGTTGAAAACGACCTCCTGTGCGATGATGTTAAATCGATATAATTTTATCAGTGGCATCGACCAATTGGTTGAACTAGAATATCAACCTTTCAATGAAATGACTCGACCCTAAAACTATTTGGAGCCATTAGAAGCAGTCCATTAATAGAGTTGCTCATGGCCCGTTCATTCACTTCTTAGACGGCTTATTAAGGGTAGACCCATTTATCATTCACTTTGCTGCTTACTGGTTTTGGGCTTGGCCCATTACTATACCTAATGTTGTCTTATATATGCTGCCCCTTTTTTGCTTGGTTACATATGGTGCGTATTATTGCTTCTCCTTTCTTGGCGAAATGGATACCTCTTTCTGTTGCTTCGTGCCTACAGTTTTTCTCGTTCTCCCAAGCCTTTGTAGCTGCCTTTGTGGCTACAATAATACCTTCATCCTTGTGTCCTTTTGTAGGTAATACTAGATCAACCAAAAGTTGTAATAATTATTGGATTTGGATCGTTGCTTTTGAGGGTGTTGATTCGATTGGATTCATACTGATCCCGAAAAATGACATTGTGATCAAATCTTCTGCTGCAATCAAACTAGAGATTTTAAAAAGTAAAAATCGTCTCAGTTTCTAAATAAAGTTAATCACTTTTTTTGGATTTGATTTAAAGATGTTACCTCTCAACTCAAATGTGATGTCAGAAATTAGTTCCGCCATTTGTCAAATGAGCTTCGTTACTTTGCAAATGGATAACTGAATTCCCTACTTTAATTTTCTTTTTGAGCTATAATTACATTTTGGCAAATGTTCTGTAAGTATGATTATCCTTCTTGTCATTTACATAAACTTGGTAGAACCTCAGTTGAACATTTGTTATGAGCGTTAAGAACATCTGAATTTGCTCAATTTTGATGGAGTTGTGCCAAATAGACACAAATTGGAGTTTATCTGCTGAACTTTTTCTTTTGATCCAAGTTGAGAACATGTTACTCAACTCCTACATTAATGCCAAAATGCAACTCTTCTAACTTACAAGAAAAAGTACAACTTAAGGAGGGGACAAGACTTGGTCTCCGATTGATGATTAGGGACTCGAATGTTTAACATATAATAATCATCAATTAGGTTCTCTCCACACCCCCCACCCCAATTGGGTCTCGATGGAGGCTTCAAATCGCGCCTACGCTTTGACGGTGTTTTAACAGAAGAGAAAAAAACTATCAGGCACTCAAAATCTGTAAATTTTTTTGGTGAGGTTGAAGACCAAATGAACTTGCCAATATGATTAATTGTTCAATCCAACTAAAAATGGATAGCTTTGCCGCAATTTCATAAAGCATTTTCGCCATAATTTTCCTCTAAACATGTAGAAGGACTATTTGAAAATCAATGGGAGGGATGGTCCAACCAAGAAAGGCAAGGGAGTTACGCAAGTTTGCCCACATCTTCTCTATCTAAAATCATCTTATTCTCAACTATCATAGTTGACATTCCACTTGTGCGTCCTTACATATTCACAAAAAAGTGCGTAATATGAATATATATCCACACGAAGAAAATTAGCTTACCATCATGCTATATGTGAATATGCTTTATGTTGTATCGGATTTATCTAAATAGCCTTAAAGATTCCAAGCACATGTGGATCCCTTGCTACAGTGTCACGATGCATTTCTGCCATGTTTTCCTCTAAAAGTGAGGAAAGACTTGTTGAAAATAACTAGTCGGGTGGTCCAACCAAGAAAGGCAAGCGAGTGATGCAAAGTTTGCACACATCTTCTCTATCTAAAATTATCAGATTCTCATCTATCATAGTTGACATTCCTCATGCCCCCTGCACGTAATCACAGGATAATATCAAATACAAATTATATCCATACGAAAAAAGATGATGAAAATCAGGTTATTATGCCATGCTATATGTAAATATGCTTTAAGTTGTGTCTGGTTATCTCAATGGCCTTAAAGATTCCAAGCACAAGTGAATAGAACTTGTAATGATCCACAAAGGTCATTTTAAACAAGGGGTCATCTGTTTTAGCATATATTCCTAAATATCTGAAAGAATTTTCTTCTTTTTAATTGTTTTACATGGAAAGTTAATAGAACAATTCAAATAAGTAATCCACCCCCTTCGGCACTATAAATACTAGTTAATGAGACCATTTTATTTCAAAAATAAAATCTAATACAAAGATCTTCATTAATTTGGTCGAGAAAATCTTGTATTTTCCATCAAATTTGCAACCTTTCTAACAACTTCGTTGCATACTAATAAATTAGTTACTCGTGTCACATTACTTTCGCTTTGGTCTTTTTGGTCGCATTTGATGGATCGTATAGTGAAACTGGCTTCTCAGAAAGCTGTGGTGATCTTTAGTAAGAGTTCATGTTGCATGTGCCATGCTATCAAGAGACTGTTTTATGAGCAAGGTGTGAGTCCTACGATCCATGAACTAGATGAGGATTCAAGAGGAAAAGAAATGGAGTGTGCTCTAATGAGGTTAGGATGCAGCACTGCTGTCCCAGCTGTGTTTATCGGAGGAGAATTTGTGGGCTCTTCTAATACTATTATGACTCTGCATCTCAATGGTTCACTTAAGAAGTTGTTGAAAGATGCCGGAGCATTATGGCTTTAATCACAAGTGGAAGACATGTTTTGAACTAAATGAGGAAACTAAACACATGATTTTCAACACTTTTTTCCAATTTCCTAGGGGCGGTTTAGAACAAATGTAGTACTATATAGAGTTTCTATATATATAGAGCCGGTCTTGTACACTAATTCAGTTACATCGACAAGTAACTCTGTAAAGCCTTTCTGTTTTTCTGTTTATTTGTCCCCTTTTTTTCCATAGCCATCAGTAAAAGAACTTTTATAGTTGAATTACACTTTGATCGTGAAACCAACTAGTTCAATGTGACCAATTCTAGATGTAAGTCCAAGAACAACGGAAAATCGGAAAAAAAGAAAAAAAGAAAAAAGAAAATGAAATCAAAAAATCCAGAGAGGGAATTTATGATGTTCCCTGGCATTGAATTTCATAAAAAGAGATTTGTCAATATATAATGCCCATGATTCAGTTAAGCCACCTCGTTTAAAAATCAATATGCCCCTTTACATATGCACTCCAGATTCATTTTATCAAAGCAGAAGAGACTTGAAATCATCACATTTGTGTTCTCTCAAAGCACCTCATCAAAGATTCAAAAATATTAAGCTGTCTGAGAACGGAAAAATTTAAGCATTGTCCTCTAATAGCTTAAAGATGATTAATTATTTCTCTTCAATATTTTTATTTTTTTTCTTTTTAATGGTATGCAATGACTTCAAATTTTGGAGCATGGTAATTTTGAGTCTGTGAACTAACTTAAAATCAAAATGACTTTATAGATTTTCTTTTATTTTTAATAAAGAAATTTGAAAAGAAAAAAGGAAAAGCACATAAAATTCTCAGTTTATAATTAAACTAAATCATTTTTTGGGATTTCATTTGAAGATATCACATCTCAACTCGTGCGATATCAGAAAGTAGTTTTGCCATATGTGAAATGAGTTTCATTACTGTGCAAATGGATGAGGAACAATTCTCTACTTCAGTTCTCTTTTTCAATGCTATATTTTTTAGTTTGGCAACTACTGTTTACCAATGATTCTCCTTCTTGTCATTTACAAAAAGTCAGTAATGTATAATCTCGACAATCTCAGTCAAACACATGTTATGAGTGTTAGGAACCTCTGAATTGCTCGGTTTTGATGGAGTTATGTCGAATGGGCATTTATTGGAGTTTATTTTGAACAAACCCCTACCTTACGCCAAATATGTAGCTTTTTTAACTTACAAGTAAAAAGAGTGCAACTGAGGAGGGGGCAATCCTTGACCTCTTTTTAACGATACTGACTATTTAACAAGTAATCGTTGGAGAAAGTTCAATAGAATGTCATTTTCAGACAATAGTTGTTTGTTCAAATAAGGATGTTACATATCATGTATCGAGGGATGTAGATAATATCGAACCGACATCATTTTTTGGCCAGCATTACTGGGCTGGAGTGTGCACATGCCAGCTCTTTGTCTGGTCTGCCTACAGTTCCTTGCGCCTGTTTGTTATCAGACCTGATTTTTCTCATTATTTTTGAATATTTGCAGTTTTTTTTTTGGTTATGATCCTAAAAGGTGTCTTATCATATGGGTGCAACTTTCGTAAAAAAATGTTTGATAATCTGTAAATAGCTTCAACATCTTTTGGAAGCAATATATATGAAAGTGAAAATAAAGAATATAAACTTTTCTGAGTTTGGCTTCTATCCTTAGTGATTGGGTTGTTTTTATTAGTGCACAAGGTCAACAACATTCGAGTTCCATTATATCCAAGAGGCATCTTTGGTTTCCTTTGTGCATAATGGGAACAAATATCTTTTTAAGGAAAGCAACATTTGTAACGTGCCTTGGAGCAAAGTTTCTTCATCTTAAAATTCAAATGTTTTCTCCAACTTCATCTACCTTTTTGCCTTGGCTATTGAGAGATAATTCGAACAATAATAATCATCAAGGTACTCCAAACCCTCCCCCCATCCCCCACCAACTGGGTCTATGATTCATTGCTCAATCCTAGTTCAAATATCACTTTGCTGCAATATAATGAAGCTTTTGTTTTTTGTTTTGTTTTTTTTTCTAAAAATGAAGAAAGACTCAGTGAAAATCGCTGGTCAGGGTGGTCCAACCAAGAGAGGCAGTGGGAAAGACACTAGTTTGCCTGTATCTTCTCTATCTAAAGTCACCAATTCTCATCTATCATAGTTGACATTCTCCATGCTCTCCATCACATATTCACGAGATGGCGTGCAATACAAATTATATCCATATGAAAAAATATTATGAAAGTCAGGTTATCTTATATCATGCCATATGTGAATATGCTTTAAGTAGCGTCTGATTTATCTGAATAGTCTTAAAGATTCCAGCACAACTAGAAATAACATGTAATAAAGTTGGAAACATATCGATCTCAACAATCTCAGTAGAACACATGTTATGAGTGTTTGGAACCTCTGTATTTGCTCAGTTTTGATGGAGTGTGTGGAATGGACATACGTGGAGTTTATGCCGAACTATTTTTTTTTTTAAACGTTGAAATATGTTACTTATGTTGAAGAAACTCTTCATTGCTTAATACTTAATTTTTCTTGGAAGGAAGTACAACCGAAGGAGAGAACCTACCTCCAAATAATGATTATTAACTTGAAGTTTTAGTGGATAATAATCATCAATTAGGCCCCTTCCCCAATCAAGGATTTGATGATGTTTTAAACAAATAAATAAATGGTTTTCTTAAGGTGGCAAGTGGGGAGTGAAAAGACCAATGCAGCAGTGAATGACCGCATGAATCGGAATCCACTTATGGTCCTCAAAATCTGTAGATTTTTCTGCGATGAGGTTGAAAACCAAATAAACTTGCCTCTATGATTTGTTGTTGAAACCAAGTACAAAACGATTGCTTTTGCTGCCACATCAAGCATTTTTTTCTGTGTTTTCCTCTAAAAATGAAGATTTGTTGAAAATAATTGGTCATGGTAGTCCAACCAAGAAGTTGAGGGAATGGCACAAATTAACCCACATCTTCTCTATCAGAAATAAATAAATAAATAAATAAAATATTTATCAAATTCTCATCTATCATAGTTGACATTCCCCATGCGCCTCCTCACATATTTACAAGATTGCACATGATACAAATTATATCTGTACGAAAAATTGATGATGAAACTCTGGTTATATGTGAATATGCTTTAAGTCGTATCTGGTGTATCTGAATAGTCTTAAAAATTCCAAGCACGAGTAGAAATAACTTGTAACTTGTAATGATCCACAAAGGTCATCTCAAACAAGGGGTCATTTGTTTTAGCATATATCCAAGAAAATTCATCTTTTCTAAGTTTTTTTTATGAAAGTTTAAAGAACAATTTAATTAAGTAATCCAACACCATCACATGCCTCTATAAATACAAGGTGATGAAACCATATCATATGACAAACCAAGTCTACTAAAATTCATCTTCATTAAATTTGTTCAAGAAAATCTTGTATTTTCCATCAAATTAGCACCCTTTTTAAACAACTTCATTGCATACTGGTTGAATTACTCATGCCACATTTCCTCTCCACTAATCTTTTTCGTGGAATTTGATGGATCGTATAGCTGAAGCCCTGCTGTCCCGGCAAACATGATTTTCACAACTTTTTCTTCCTTTTCCTCTTTCCTAGGAGCAATTTTAATAATAGTATACTATATGTAGTGTGTCTACATATATATAGAGATAGGTAGCCTGTCTTGTACTCCAATTCAGTTACATGGACAAACAATTTCAGTATAGCCTTTCTGTTTTCCCCTGTTTTTTCCCTTTTATTAGATGAATTTGAATTAAAATTTGATGATGCTGCCAGCCTGCCAACTAGCTAGTTTTGATGTCATTCAAGGCATATAAACAATACAAAAATATATAAAAAGACTAATATCTCGCCAAAAACTGTTGAATTCCTTTCTCCAAAACAGTCTCTTTTTAGTATCAAAGTATCTTCGACCACTGCTCAATTTTCCAGTGCCCAAGCAGTCTGACATGTGTTCTTGTGCAGATTGGGCAGTGCCCTGGGATCCCGTAAAGGTTTTGACGTCGACGCTTTCATGTAAACTGAATTTTCATTTTGATTTATAAGTAGTATTTTACATGAAGCTAGTCTAAAGAGAGTCTTCTGCAAAAAATTATAACTG
Organism: Fraxinus americana; assembly: GCA_035079005.1. Lineage (NCBI taxonomy): Eukaryota > Viridiplantae > Streptophyta > Magnoliopsida > Lamiales > Oleaceae > Fraxinus > Fraxinus americana. Next base: position 32,980,908 of record CM068716.1, read on the forward strand.
CTGATTAATAAGTAATTGCATAGCCTTTTATTTGTTGAATTTCTCGAGAATTTTGAAGTCAGCTTCATGAATATTTTTCCGCTATTGTTCACTACTTAATGGCTGCAATGTGCATCGAAATAAAACTGACAGCAACCAATAGGTTTGTCTGTATTCGCTCATGCCAGAGAAAAACGACTAGTGTGAAGATTCTGATATATCCAGATAAATGTACCAACATTCTTTGGAATAAATTTTGAACTTTTGCAATTACTTCTACATGCAGCATTCATTTTCAGTTTGTTTTTTCTTGCATTTCTGAATTCTTAACTCGTTCAGGTATGAGGTTTTAAAAAATAACATAAGCAGTAGGAAGTTCGTGATGCATGGCGCGGAACTCTTTAAATTAATCATCTTTGCTAAGGGCATGATGCAGTACTGGACAATACAATACATGATTAAAGAAAAATAAGTTAAAATTTTATATGCCGATGTGAACTATTCCATCCACTGCAATACTACGTTAAACAAACTTGTGCCGAGGGCCCTACACATCTTTTTCTCCATCCGATTGATTTATGAATCAAAGGGATGATATATTCTTTACATCACAAAAGGTATGTCCTTTAACATGTGGGATTGTTTATGAGTTTATCCATAATCTATCTTCTACATGTTTAAATGCTTTTTCTTGTATATGAATATATTCTTGATGATGTCATTACACCAAAATCAGAGCCTTTGCCCTTTTGTTTAAGCCAATAATGCTTGAAACAATTTGTGATTACCAGCAAAAGGAGAAGTTGCACCAATTTTGTGCATCATTGAAAATATTTCTACAAAATGTTAAGTTTACATAAATAAATATTGGGTTAGTATTATTAGTTTATTATCAAATTTAAAATACCTACTGGTATAAGGACTGACCCGTTTTCGGAGCTCGGACGTGAACATCTAAGGTAAGCCTGGTGTCAAGTCTCGCAGTCCATGAAGATTGTTATCAATTAATTTTACAGGATCGGTGGTGAGAATCATGACCGACATTGTGATATCATCTTCTACTCACTTTGGGTGAACCTAGACCACTATCGGCGAGCATTTTTAAGTTATAAAAAATTAACAAATCATGTGCGAACCTATGCTACTATCAATGAGTATTTACGACGTTATAAGTTTGATTTTAAATATATACAACAAGGCGTGCGAGCACTAAATTATTAAACAAGCAAAAATATTCTTATTTATTTTCCTAAGTTGTTCCACATTGTTAGGTTTTTGATGTAATTGGCAAGTCTGTGAACAAAATGGACTAAATTTAATATGTTATAAAAGTAAAGGAGTAAGTTGCAAATAGTAGAAATTGAGTTGTATTAGGTCTAGGGTTCGATAATGGAAAAGAAGGAAAAATGGCGCCGCAATTTCGCTAAATTGTCGCCATGACTTGGCTCGAGTGACAGAAACAGTAACATTATCGCTAGCCTGTCGCTAGGACTTCGCCCGAGCGACACACCGTCCCTCGCCTGTCGCCCAACTTTCGTTCGAGCGACAGGTTTTCCGAAAAAATTTAATTCACGTTTTTAAGGCTTTTTGTCATGTCCGTTCAACCCCGAAACCTAAACTATAAATTCCAAACACCTCTGAGCAATTTTCAGAAGGTTGATCATTGAAGAAAACTCATTTTGCTTATTATCCTCTTGTTCCAATTCGTCTATAAGCTTTCAACCTTCAAAGTGTGATTTGTTCTTGACATTGAAAACATCAAAACCACTTAATCCAAATACCAAATTCCTACTTCATACATATCTATCAGAGTGCTGAAAATCAAGAGAATGTGACTGGAGTTCCAGTTGTTGAAGAATGTGGAGTTCTTCATTGATCCATATGAGATAGACGAATTCATAAAGCCGAGAGTTGCTACAAAAGCGCGCAATCTAGGAGGGCTTTGAAAACTGTAGCTGGAAGTTGGTGTAGAAGCACGCAATCCAGGAGACAGGGACGAATCCAGGATTGGATCCAAGACCGGGCTACAAAATTTCAAATCGGGCTAATATGCGAAAAAAAAAATTTTACACGTGAAAAACTGTTTTAAGGGGAAAAAAAACTTACAAATTTTTTTTTTTTTTGGGCCTTTGGGGGGGCTACAGCCCAGCCCCCCACTGTATTCGTTCATGCCAGGAGAGCAGTGAAAAATGTAGTCAGGAGATCAGAAAGTACTAGTGAAAGTCGTATATGGCGGACTGTAAGTTCATAATTCGTTTATAGTAGATCTCTGACTGGCAAAGTGCCCCAAATTGTTACTCAGTTGGGGTTTCTCCGTGATCATTACTTGTGTTTGTTTATTACTTTCATAACTATGGTATTTCAACATAGGAAAAATTGAACTATTTGATTCACAATCTAGATATAATTAATAGTAACTTGTTGCTAATTAATTATTAAATTATAATTCCGCATAATCACCTATTCACCCCCCTCTAGGTATAGTTTGGGTCGAACCTCGTTATTTCACACATCATCAAAATTAGTCATTGAAGCACACGTGAATAAATTAAACCTATTAAGCATGACTTTACAAACAATGAGTGAAGGACGTCGCATGGTGAATAAAACGCGAAAAAATAAGAGATTCAGGGTCTGTTTGGTACAGATTTTCATTTTCTACAGTAAATCAATTCTCATTTTCAACCACACATTCTTCAATAAAATAATATTTTCTATCACATCAATATTTTTTTCTTCTTTTTCAACCACACATTTCCCATCATATCACTATTCAAAAATCAATTCTTCCCCCAAAAATCCCTACCAAACACACTCTCAATTAAAACTCACTAATCAATGGTTATCATGTGTAATTAAAGGAAACGACTTAAATATACTCGTGGCACCATCGGAAAACTATAAATAAGCATAGTTTGGAGAAAAGAAGGTTATGAAATTTTGAATACACACTCCCTTCAAACGGTCATTTCCCTCCCAATCCTTACTCTTGAGCAGAATTCAATGAGTTTAGAGTGAAAATCTTAATTAGGTAAGAGAAATTTGTTCATTGAAATCAACAAAGGTCTTACTTTTAATTATTTTTATTTGAGCATTGTTTAAAAAAAAAAAACTTAGGTCACCAATATAGAATTTTGTTTGAGCATTTTCTCCAAAATATTTGAACCCAACTTACTTAATCTTATGTTATGGGATCGTAACTAGTGGTCGGATTATAAGGATATGTTATTCATAAACATGATAAGATCTTAATCATTATGCCATAATAAGATAATAAGTTTCTTCCTAGACCTTCAATGTTGAGCTCTATATATAGTTCGAACTTAAGACAACAAATTGTTGTTTTATGATATATGTTACATTCTGAAATAACTATTGTCCATTAGGCCTCCACGTCGATTGCAAAAGGTCTCTATTGTATGCCCTCATGTCTCTAAATATTTGCATATCGATCGTCAAGACTCAGTTGAAGCGAAATATGAGTCGACCGAAGAAGCACCAATTAGCAACGAAATGATCAGATGCCTTACACTTGGCTAAAAACACGATTAAAGGTCTCGGTCACCAAAAGGACCATAGAGCTCAGAGTAGCCTCGAATATGGATGAAACCATTAGAGCGAAATCTGACATAATCAACACAGACTTCGGTGTAATTAATTCATGCATGCACACAGCTAATTGCTTGACAAATGTCACAAAAGCACAAACATCAACAAAATCTTGAAAATTGAACTTAATCATGACTTTCAACATACGGATAAATATATGTCAAGTTATAAAAATGATGAAAACCCCTTAAGACTATCTATAAATAGGGTCATTTTCACAACTAAAATAAGATTGAAAATCTAATATCCAAACTTTCAATCTCTAATAAAGTCACCTCAAATCAAGGCAAACTAAGGGTTGACATTCCTGAAAATTCTAATATTCTCTGATTGAATGGCACTTTCCTGCCAAATAACGCCGGAATCTTATTCCATATCTTCTTACAACAAATTATGGCTGCTAAATCCATTGAAACCTCCCCATCTGATATCTGTGTCCAAGTTTTTATATCATATGTACTGTTCGTTTTGGAATAGTCTAAACTCATATTACCCATCATAGCTTTCTGTCGCGTTCTATAGCTTATGGGAGAGTTGCAACACATCTTATATCACCCTATATTTGGACAAAAATTAGAATAGGAAATCAAATGTTTCTTGCCTATCCACACTTATTATGTTGTTATAGATAGATGTAGATATAAATAAAAACACAAAGATTTGGATGTTGTCCACTCAATATATGTTCTCTACATAATAGCGGATATGAATTGGAGTTTATATATAATAAATAATATTCGAAGTTTCTTTCTCTATCGTAATACTGTTCAGAGGCATCGTATCCTCCTACCGAACACGATATTAAAATAAATGCACAATGAAATAATGTAATAACTGTTAACAACTTTTAATAAATTAGAGATGAAAATGTGAAATAAAAACTACAAGAGTAGAAATGGTGGTAAAATTACGAATAAACCCTCAATAAGGTCGTGTTACATTCTTACATTCCAAATGCCAGGACCCACCTTTGCAACAATTGCAAGAATTTTCGGACCGTCACTACTTGAAAATTGACACTTTTTTTTATACTATAATTAAAAGTTTCATGAAAACAAGTTTCATTATTTCTAACTAAAAAATAGAGTAAAAGATGTATCTTTTTCTATTCAATACAGCAACTGGCAATGCAATTCAACTGCTAAAAGACGATAACACTGCAACAAATTTATATTTTTTGTTCTTATTAATTTTGATTTTAATCGAAGTGCCATTTGATTCAAGTTGCCCTTTCTTAACTGATTCCGAAATTTGTCGTACAAATAAAAGTTCTTATCTCTTTTGGTTTTGATTAGTAGGGTGATTTGGTAATTTATCGTAAATTATAGTACTACATGCTCTTTACGGTTCACATGTATATCATATCATTGATCACTTTTTTTTTTTTGTCATGTATATATTATAACACATAAACTTGTAAATCGATACAAACTATATGTAAAGTTGGTCTTAAAGTTTGCATTGGTCTTAAAGTTGGCATTTGGCTAAAGTTCGCCTACAAATCACACATATTTTGTGATGCTACTCACACCATTACGATGACAAAAAATTCATTAATCCTATATTCGCGATAGATTAATCCTATACGGTTCAAAATCAAGAAAATAGATTAATATCCTTAATTATCATTAATCCTATATTCGTGATAAATTTTACAAGAAAATAGAATAATATCCTTAATTGTCATGAATCTTTTATTAACGATAAATTTTATGTGGATTTTCAATTTAAAGTGTTTGTCATTTTTTATTTCAGAAGAAACAAACCTTGTATACGATAAGTATTATCTAACAGTACATCTAGGAATGGAAACGGGAAATTTTTTAGATAGAAAAGTTATTCCATTTCCGCTGCTCTTGTTCACGAATCCTTTTCTAGTGGACTTTATTTTCTTTAATACTTTTTTTTTCATACTAACAATTGCAATGATTTCACTTCCTGATTTTGTGGACTTTTATATTTGTTATTTGTTCTCATTTGCTTCAAAACTGATGAAGATATTAATTTTATCTATTTGTAATAAGAATTCAAATTAATTAGATAGTAAGCAATTTTCTTTAAAAAAAAAAAAAGTAGCAAAGTATGCCACTTTCAAATTTGAGCACCTTAATTCATATGTAAAACCAATAAAATGTTACATTATGTCACTTTTTAATGTAAAGAATGCTTGAATTCATATTCATATTTACATTTTTACAAACATCTTGTATGCGTATCTTTAAGTGATCCAAAAAAGAATTCAAATTAGATAGTGCGCGACTTTCTTAAAAAAAGTGGCAGGGTATGTCACTTTTTAGTCTAAAGCCTTAATTCATATTCATACTCCCTCCGTCTCATTTATATAGGTTCACTTTCCTTATTTTCTTGTTCAAATTATATAGTCTTGTTTCTTTATTAAGAATGTTTTGTTTTGTTCATTTACTAATATACCCTTATTTCTTTACTACTTCTAATAATAATTTACTGCTAGTTATTGATAATTAAATGAGGGTAAATTAAGAAAGTTTTTGGAAAAAATTGATTTTCCAATAACATTAAATAAGATTTCTTGATCCATGTTAAAAACAAAACAATCCTTTATAAATGGGATGAAGGGAGTATTATTTTTACAAACTGATTGTATCCATCTCTCTAATTGATCCAAGATTGAATTTTCATATATACTAACTCGCCATGATTGATTCAAAGTTGAACTTTCATATAATAATATATACTAACAAAAACAAAAACCTCAAATCCATAATAGAATTGCAATGGATTTTGCAAAGTAATTTGTGTTGGTAGTTTATCTTGAAAATTGAAGTTGTAAAGCAATTTGAGAATGAAATTGAAATAGAATATAAATTATTATTGAAATCTAAAAATTTTCACTTGTCAACTTATAATGAGCAAATAAAAATCATAAAGAAAAATGTTTATTTTAATGCTTGAAAATAGATATGCAACTTATGAATTTTGTCCAAATTGAAGAAGAATCTGCCTGAAAATTAATTTAGAACTTGAATGGAGATTTGAAGAAGATTAGAGTGCAATTTTGGACTTGATACCGTAATTAATATGGTTTGTAAATTATAAACCCTTCTTATAATGGTTTTTTAAAAACCCTACTTTTTATAATATTTGTGCAATTTGCCAAAAATCAAAAGCTATTTTTGAGACTAAAAAATGGAAAAAAAAAAAAGAAAGATAAGTTCGTTCGAGCTTGTGTTCTTTAATTTTTGTGGAGAAAATAAGAAGTGTATAAAATATTAAAAAACGATCATTGCAAAATTTGTACTTCCATGATAATATATTATCTGTGTTCTTTAACTACTCTCGAGTTGTTATATATGTGCAAGGTAATGTTATGACGTACATCATTCACTTATCAATGGATGTCCTTAGTCAATAATGAAATTTCATGAATTAAACAAAAGTTCAAGAAGAGAAGTCTTAGATTTACATTTAGTGAAAATGCAATGGTTTGGGGCTTCGGCGCCCCTCTAATGAGGAGGCACCACTTGGGCATTATGTCACCCCTTGTGTAAGGGGTGATGTACCCGTAGCAAAACCGTTAATAAATTGTCCTACATTAAATGTTATGGGAAACACAAGAAACGTGTCTAAACTATTTATTAATGATACTAGCACCACTGGTGGTGAAGTGCCAGTGTCGTGCAAGTGATTGGATATCTTAAATATGATTTATTTTTTCACTTTAAAGATGATATATCAATTAATGACACTTACGCGCCACATATACGGGTGATTGGCACCATTGGCACTAATAACATTACTCTTACTAAAAATATAAGTATGTGGTCATTATTAAATTTTACTACATTTTAGCATATTTATTTTTTACACATATTGAAAACACACTCATTCATTTAGTTAGCTCCTATTTGAGCCATAATTTTTTTATTTTGGAGAAAAATGAGTTTTGTAATAGTGATTCTTTAAGAATGTGTGATTAAAAAGTAGGAAAAATATTGAGTTTACGTGCAAAATTATTTTATGTGAAAATGTATGGTTAAAAATTAGTTTTGATAAAAAATAAAAATAAAAATGAGGCTGAGCCTGAGCCTGAGCCAGAGACTGAGACTGAGCCATGATTTTGATAACATGACGCTATGGCCGTATATGGCCACGGTCGATTATGCAACTGTAGCTAGAAAAAGAGCAGCATTTGAAAAACAGTAAAGCTACTTATTTTATTTAGAAAATATGGAAGTAATCAACTTCGATTTAACTGTACATAAAATACAATTAACATAGTAAAAAATTAGAAAAGAAGAATCATCAAATTTTATCATTACTGTTCTTAAAAATGAAAAGATTGGGAAAATAAGTGGAATCATATACATGCAAGTAAATACAAAAAAAAACAAATACAATAAATTCATTCCCAACAAGTGAAGAAAAGACAAAATTATTACCTAAAAAATTAAAAAAAACTCACCGTCACGACCAGAGTCGTCTTATTCAAATATTGTGCACAACTTTCTTCATAAATGGTTGTGCATTCAACCAAATCTTGACTATATTTGTGTGTAAAAGAATAAGGATTTTTTAATTCTTTTTTCTTCTGAAAAACAAAGACATTATTATTATTACTAAACTGAAATTTTAATATTTATAACAATTTTTTAATGCGAAATCTTTTTAAAAAATTATTAAAAAATCTCAATTTAAGGGACTCGTACTCCCTCCCTCCCTCCCTCCATTAGTGTATTTAGTTGTCACCTTTGTATCGTTCTTATGAAACATGTGAAGTAACTTCATCGACTATTACGTTTTGCAGTCGATATCTGTATTTTATCTTCCTACGACATAATTAACCGCTTATATGGTGGAATTCGCACAATTTGTCGCTCTAATCCACCCTGCCATGCTCAAAAAGATAACATTGCAAATAAGTCATCAATAATTTTTGTTGTTAGAACTCGTATCTAAGGTAGATTTACAATGTTATATAAAACGTTTAGGATAAATAGTTCTGGAAGTCCTCAACTAATTTACGATGTAACAAATTGCCCCCAACTTAATTTTTAGTGTAAGCTCATCCAAAAATTTAAGTTTGTAACAATGTGTTCCGCATCACACTTGTTAAATTATAATCTTAATTTTCACGTCTAACTCTTTGGAAAATGTGATAGATAAATAAATTTCTTTACAAACTTCAATCCTCACACCCAGTTCTTATTTCGATAACTAGCTCATGCTCGGCTCCACGTGATATAGTCTCGTCTGTGTGCAAATCTCCTCATATTATTCTTTGGCCCAAATTCAACCTTACAACTCTCTCTTTTCGCTACCATATCTCCTTATTCGCTACTTAAAATATGCACCGGTTAAGAGAAATTTCATTTTTCTCGAGTTTCGGGGCATCTCCGAATGGGACATATTTTTCAAGAGAAGTCCCAAGTTGACTTGGAGAATGAATCTTTCTCCCGTAACAACCCTACAGGCAAATTTAAAATTGGAGGATGATGGAAAACATGATGATTTTTTTCATTTCTTTTATTTCTAATTGAAATCATAGTATAATCTTTCTTTTTAGTAAACAATTACATTTCTAATGATTAAGGCCCTATTTGGATTTCCAAAAAATATTTTTTTTTTAGCAGATCTTAATAAAAATTAATGAAATATGTAATTGAAAAATTGATACAAATTACGAGTCTATAAAATATTGTTAAAATTAATTGTTAACTTCAATTTAAACTTTTATCAACTTTTTTAACTAAATCAAATCGGAGCTAAGTCAACAAAAAATCGTAAGCTCGAGATGTACAAACTTGGGGCTTGAGTTGATATGAGTGCTTGAGACGATCCTTGCAAAAGTCGAAAACTAACTTGCTATATTACAAACGTCGAAACCTCTGTGCCCAAATATTTAGACACATATTATTACACAGTTCCAAGGAGATTATGCGGAGAAGATTCATATAATTACGCTCTTACTAAAAATTTAAATCACCAAAATGATAAATCTCCTTTTTTGACTTTTATCACTCCCAATTCTTTCTTTCCATGTATAAAAGAAAGCAAACATTCATACAATTTTCCATAATTAATATTTATTGCAAAATATTTCCTTTTCCTAAATTTTCTTGGATTCGCTGATCTTCTTTTGTCTCAAAATTATCAGTGTATTGATCTGCTGTTGAGCTTATTGGATTCACAGATGGAGATCTCCCAAAGGAAGTTCAAAATTAGGATTTTTATGAGATGGGCTGTCAGCAAAAGCTGAAAAAAACCCAGTTGGTGGTGAAAAACATTTATATGAACACATAGATAGGTACTGATAGATTGATAATTTTGGGGTTCATTGTTTTAATTCAAGATGGGCTGTTTCCCATGCTTTGGATCGTCAGAAAAGGAACAAAATAATGTCAATGGTGTAAAAGAAGTGGCAAAAAAGGAGTCATTCAAAGAAGGTTCAGGAGCTCATTCTCAAAACCATGTGAACAGAGCCAGTTCAGGTAATAATTTCAATTTAGAACTTTTTCCCCTTCAATTTTGAGGAAAAATTACTTTACGGGATTTTTTTATCCATAATTGTGCTTTGGATTTTGAATATTAGTTCTTATGTTGTGTTTGCTGTAAAAATTATTTTCCTTATCTCGATCTGATTTATTTTTTCCTTCCATATTTTAGGATTTGGGTAATTTTGATTTTTGGGACTAATAAGAGTAGTGGGCTTAGATCATAAAGGAACTTTTAGTTTGGGGATTGCTTCTAGCTTTTCTGATATTTGATATCCAGGAATACTTGGTGTATTTTTAGCTTTTATGGGAATTTTTGCCTTTAGTTAGTGATCCTGGAATGCTTTAACTTTGGTTAATTTTATGAATTCTAGCAAAACATCACACAGGGAAATGCTGGTAACTGGTTCCTGTTGCATCCTTTGAGTTTTTCCTTCTCTCGCTCTCTTTTTTTTTTTTTTCTTTTTTTTTTTTTCATGTTTGAGCGAATAAATGCAGATGGCACATTATTCTCAGAATGCATTATTTAACTCTGCATTTGTAAGTGAAGAAATGCATCATGAAATGGTATGCCATCGCTATGTGATTTCAAATTATTTGTGCAGTTGTGGAGTGGGATTTTAAGGAATTAAAATGGTGAGAATAATTTAGAGAGAAAAACTCCCCTCAGAGGGTTTGAGTTGTAGATTGTTTAGACAATTGTGTAAGATTTAGATTTGTTGATTGTTAACAGCTCCCTGTTCACTATTTTCTTTTTAATTATCCTGTCAAAATCTTTTGGCATTCCAGACAAATCAAAATCTCGGAGTGGTAATGATCCCAAGGAAGCAGCATCTCCTAAAGAGCCTCTAGCACACATAGCTGCACAAACATTTACTTTTTGTGAGCTTGCATCTGCAACTCAAAACTTTAGACCAGAGTGTTTGCTGGGTGAAGGTGGGTTTGGACATGTTTACAAAGGCCGATTGGAAAGCACAGGACAGGTAGGTCATCCTTGGTAATGAGTTGACTGATCAAAGTGGGAGATGAATGCCACCCACGCTTCATGTTTTCTTGGAATTTTAGTCGGTATGTTCAATCTTCCCTTCAATAACTTCTCTTGCCAATCGGTCGTGTGCAGGTGGTTGCTGTTAAACAGCTTGATCGAAATGGTCCCCAAGGGAATAGAGAGTTTTTGGTGGAGGTTCTCATGCTTAGCCTCTTGCACCATCCAAATCTTGTCAACTTGATAGGATATTGCGCTGATGGCGATCAACGGCTTCTTGTTTATGAGTATATGCCATTGGGATCTCTAGAAGACCATTTACATGGTTAGTTTTGCCCAGCCGAAAACACTTTTCTGTATATTCTGCAATCATATACATTATACCTAGTTCTGATATTGATGGAAAACTATAGAAAAGAGAAGCAAAATTTGCATATTAGGAGAAGCTTATGATAAGATGCTCAGAGAAGTGCTATTGTTGATGTCCAGGTAAAATGAATTTCTGTTAAATATATTAACATCAAGTGTGGATAGTAATGTCTGCACGAGCCTTGGGTATGGAGAAATAAGTATGACACATGCCTAGGCAGCTCAGCCCATTTTGATGCCTTAAGCCAACGATCCTTATCCTTCAACTTTAGTTATAGATGAGCTTGTAAAACATATACAAGATGAGGTCTCTCAATTTGTATTATATGTTGATGACATAATTTATAATATTATTATCGTAAAATTAGAACTTTGAAAGAGCCTTTGGGATCTAAAGGTTTAAGGCTGGATAGAATTATAAGAGAATACATAGATCGTTCTTTTAGATGTAATGGAATAAAACAATCATAGTGGAGATACAAAGATAAACGCGTTGTCCTAAAGAGTGAGAGTTTTATTTAATTAAGTTTGATTATTGAAAAGGAAATAAGACTTGAAGATGGTGTAATTCAAAAGACTAGAGCTAGTAGGCATTGTATCACTTTACACGCTCAATGGGGAAAGGAAATCCGGAGGGCTGAAGAGTGGTGATGAAGTGAGCTCATTTGTAGTGGATTATGATCCCATTTGACATGGCTTATGCTTCTTGTAGGAGAGTTTCATAAGAAAGTTATCTTAGACCAACTTCCTTTAAAAACTCTTAGAGCTATACAAGGCACTTATAGAAAATTATTCAAACATATTCGAAAGTAGTTTTTTAGTCTTAGAAGCAGCTTTTGGCTTTTTAAAAGTCCTGCCAAATGGGCCCTATATATTTGTACCAGTTCATTTGTAGTTTGTTAAGGGGTATTGTGGGAAATCATTGAGCCAAAATAATAGGGGTGAGTGGTATTCTGCTGGGGGCTATCAAGAAATTGAGAAGGGATTAGGGAGAGAATTAGGCCTCTCGAACTAAAAAGATACAATGTTCCTATCAGAGAAGTGCCAACGGTTATTGGATTGGTTGTACATTAGGGATGTTGAGTAGTTTCAAATTTACATGAGATAAATGTGCCAAAAGATAAATAGATGGTCATACTAGTGAATAGATAAAATAAAAGAATTTAACCAACTAGCGGATATGCCACTTATTGATGATAGAATAAATGGAGATGGTGAAGACTTAGATGGTTGAGGCACACTCACGTAGACCTTGAAAAAGCTTCCATCTATAGGAGCAATATGAGCTCGATAGACTTTGTTAGAAGATGTATAGGTAGACCACAATTAATATAGGCTGGTGTGGTTGCCAAATATTTATAATTTTATACTCACCATACTTATATCATATTATATTTTTGGCATAGTAGTTGTTTTATTTTGAGGACCACAATAGAGTTATTATACAATATACAGCACTTGTCATGTAAGAAACTACTTATATTTGTTGTATACTATCTATAAAATTACTGTGCATATAGAGTATTTGAGTTGACTAAAAATTGTTAAGAGTAAACTAAGTTTTTAGTTTATAAGTAATAGTACATATTTAAAGATGTGGAAAACTCTTTTACATTTGGTAATCATTTGTCCTTATAGATAAAGAATGTCAAATGATCAAAAGGGACATAACTAAGGTGGAGATGTCCATAGCCACATTTTGCTAGCAAGTTCTCATGGTGTGTGGGTGCAAATCATGCTAACTGAATGCTATGGAGAAGGTGGCTGGAGGCAGTTCAAAGGCCTCTTACCAGGCTATGGATTTCAAGGAGTGTCATATATTGAAAATATAGAGGGACTTATTTTTTAAATAAAATGGTGGGATAAGAAAAATTTTAGAGTTCTGCGCAGACGAGGCTAGTTCCACCTCCAACAACTGCTGCTGCGGGCAGCTATGGGAGACTGTAGAATGGCTTACTCTAGTAATAATAGTAACAGTTACATTTGGTTACACCCCTCAAAATTTTCTGGCATTATCATGAATAAGATTCTTGCCTGAACTTGCCTACCAGTATGGCATTATCATATGATCCATTTTCCATTGTGCAAAGACTTGCACCCATTCTCCTTTTTTTTTTTTGTTTTTTGATAAGACTAAAGCCAATGATTCTCGTCATGTGGCCCTTACATTATCATTGAGTTGTTAACTCAAGAAGGGCACAATGTTGGTACTATATATCATGAAATTTTATTTTATGGGGACCTTTGTCCAGAATAAAATATAAAAAATATGTGCCAGGGTGGGGAGTCATTGGACGTTCACTGTATTTATGAACACTTTCCCTGAGTGTATGTCTTGTTGTTTTCTCTCAAACTATTCAAGAAATACTAGGTAATTCATGACATGCAGCACTCCTGCCTCACTATAGAGTTAGAGATTGGCTAATACACTTTCAATTGGATCTACTGAACAAATTATAGAACTTAACTCTAGAATTCTGATTCGATAGGGCGCCTTTCATCTAAATGGGGAAAGGCTTATGACTTGTCTAAGCTCAAGCTGATTTGAATTCCTTGTAGCTCAAAACTCGAATTTATCTTACTGTAATATGACTATGAGAAACCACAATTTGTTTATAGTGGGAAAGAATTTCTGGAAACATTTAGCATGGGTTCAAATTCAATCCATACATGACTTATCAACTCAAAAAGTTTGTAATGAACAATTCAAACAAATTCTTTGGAGAAGTGGATCTCTGATATTATGCTACCATTTTGTCCTATTCCGTAACTTTTGATGTGTGTGCTTATCGACCATGATATAAGCAAGGATTCTACCTTTAAGATTCGAAATGAATTTCTGTAAAAAGCTCAAGAAATGCTGAATGATCATTCTTATTATATTGCGTGTGTTCTTTTCTAGCTGTTAGCGTGAGCTTCCTCCTTCAATATAAAAATGGTACTAGAACATCTTGATTTGTCCCATCATTAGGTTGCTAATTGTTGGAAATTAAGTGGGTACGTATATCTCCATTTGTATTCAATAAAAGAGGTAAGAGTAAATATTGTAGACAGTCCTTGGATATTCATAAAGGAGAACGAATGGGAAATTCTGGCTTAGAATACAGCCCCATTCACATCACTCTATCTACTTGTCTGAAATGGTAGAACAACATAAGATTCACAGAGGACCATTTAGCTTTTTCATTGTTTAGGTTTGTGCTTTATTTCATGATTTTGAGCTATTTTGCAATTTGGGGTGTCTGAACTAGTGCTGCTAATTTTTGCAAACTTTGTGCAAGTTTGTACATTGTTATTTTTTCTTTAAAAAATAGTAGTGTAAGCCTCCTATATGGTAAATTTATAAATGGTTTATAAATAGGAACGGTAATGGGTCACACAAAATGCATGGATAATAATTAGTAGTTTTGGATGTGTAGTTGAAATTAATGTTTGACTTTGGCTGAATTTATAAACCAATTTATAGAATGTATCCAACTGGTGGCTAACTCTATCAACATTTAGGGCTGCATAATAAAAATTATACTATTGATTATAGCCAATATATTCCTTTAGAAGCCTGCAAATCCATGGCGTGAAAATTATACTATTAGCTCGATTCTCCACTAAGGGCATGAGAAAAATAGAGATATACTATTAGCTCAATAAGAATTATGCTGTTAGCTTGATTCTCCACTGATGGCGTGAGAAAAATATAGTTGAAATAGAAAGTTGATGTATTCCTTGGGGAGAGAGGAGGGATACCAAAAATTTAACAAGCACTTATTAGGGAATCAAGTCTTATTATTGTGATATTATTTAAAAATACATAAATCTCTTCATTTATTTAATTAATTTTGAACCTTCTTTCCTGTTTTATGGATATTTGACAACACCAAGGCAATGTGCTTGGAATGAATGTGAAATCTATGGGATGCAATTGGGGTATATTTTAGGCCTCATTTTAGATTCACAGGCTAATCCTTTAGTCAGGCTGAGACCGAGTCTTTATCTGATTTCTACATTTGAGCATCTCTTTGAAAATATAGCCCCTGTTTGAGCCCTTTCAAACTCATTTTCAACCCTACATTCTTTCAATAAAATAATTTTGCACATAAATCCAAAACTTTTCTCTACCTTTAAACCACACATTCTCCAAAAAAATCACTATTATAAAACTTATTCTACCAAAAAATGGGTCTCAAACAACTCCATAGACAAAAGCTGGATTGATTTTGTGCTTGGAACTTTTTATAGTTTAATAATTGAGAAGATGTCTATTGGAAACAAAATTGCAAGTGTAAGTAAATAATCCGTTGTCGTCTTTGCCCTTTTCTTCTTTGAAAAAAGTAGTTGAATGACTTTTCTATAGACCTACCCTGTTAATGACATGGTATCTACATGCAGATCTTCCGCCGGAAAAAGAACCTCTGGACTGGAATACAAGAATGAAGATTGCTGCTGGCGCAGCCAAGGGATTAGAATATTTGCATGACAAAGTCAGCCCTCCTGTGATATACAGAGACTTGAAATCATCCAATATACTTCTCGGCGAGGGATACTTCCCCAAGTTATCAGATTTTGGGCTTGCAAAACTGGGTCCCGTTGGTGATAAAACTCACGTTTCTACGAGGGTGATGGGGACTTATGGTTATTGTGCTCCAGAATACGCTATGACTGGTCAACTCACTTTGAAATCTGATGTTTACAGTTTCGGAGTTGTCTTTCTTGAAATCATCACAGGGCGCAAGGCAATTGATAACAGGCAGGCTCCAGGCGAGCAGAATCTTGTTGCATGGGTATGTTGAGATTTTCTAAGGATGTATATTAAATACTCAACTTGCAATTGTAATTTATTGGACAGCATGTTGAAATGACATCGATTGATATCTTCTGTTCTTTCATTCCTTTTGTGTAAATGGATGCAGGCAAGACCACTTTTCAGGGATCGAAGGAAGTTTCCAAAGATGGCCGATCCTCTATTACAAGGCCATTATCCAATTCGTGGACTTTATCAAGCACTAGCAGTGGCTGCCATGTGTCTACAAGAGCAAGCTGCCACACGACCCCTAATTGGGGATGTGGTGACTGCTTTGACATATCTAGCATCCCAAACATATGACCCTAATGATCCTCCTCCACACAGCAATAGAATTGATGCATCCACTCCGAGGCATCGGGATGCACGAAGAAACATGTCTATTGGAACGGATAGCCTGGATGAGTCTGGACGCAGCAGCCACCATGGTTCCCCTTCCGTCAACAAGAATTCGCCTGATTTCAGGAAGAGAGACTCTTTCAAGGAGTTTAATAATGGAGAGTTGCGGAGGATTGAAACTGGTGGTGGTTCTGGCAGGAAATGGGGTTTAGATGAGCTAGAGCGTCCTGATTCTCAAAGAGACACACCTGTTAATGCAGGTAGAGGTAGAGAAGCTCCAAGGAACCGGGATCTAGACAGAGAACGAGCAGTTGCTGATGCAAAAGTGTGGGGCGAGAATTGGAGAGGACGAAAGAGGGCAAATGGCGGTGTTAGTTTTGACGGTACAAATGATTCGTTGCACTAGAACCTCAATGTATCACTATTATGCTAGGAGAAGTGCATCTTTCCTCCGTATATAGTCTTGTGTAAGAGAGCCTCAAGTTGGTTTCTTTGGGGCATTACATTGGTTCAATTTATATTGTTGTAGAGCTCAATGTGAAAGGATTTCTGAGTCATTTTGTTTTGCTTATAGAAAAAGGTTTGATCTTCACACGGCTAAAACCAATAAATGAGACCACTCTCCCCTATTCCACCTGCAGATTATGTACTGTATTTATTTTACTGGGATACGCCTATACTGTATACCGAACATGAGCTCAAGTGTCATCAGATATACGTCTCAATTCTCCAAACAGAACGACAGCATTAGCATAACTTGGCAAGCTACTCACAATCTAAACCTATTAGTATTAAACGGGGTTGTTCAATTTCTACCTGATCAAACATATTTAGAACTGTAACCTACAAACCGGGCAAATTCAACAAGCACTTCTTTCTCTCTGAACCAATTCTGCAACTCAACTGGTAAGAAAAGAATTTATAAAGAAACATGATACAGGACTAATAAATCTTTCTTTACTATTATATTAAAACTGTAAATTTTGCCCACCGGGTACATATTGCCCTTGATGGGGACATTTAAAGCGTCCTATATGCCCATCCGAATAAATATTCTATAGTTCAGACAACACTGCATGCGCTCTCTAAAATTCATACTAGTGATGCCAATTTATAATCTGAATAGTAGCATCAGGTCGAACTCTCGTCAGACAACAACGAAGGATCCACCACAATAGTCCGGCATCATTTCTTCTTCTTTCCCTGCCAAAAGACCAAAGCTCGGTTTACCCACCCACAACAAAGCTGCTAAAACAGCAAAATTAAAAACCATATCACAAGAACATACCGAGCTTACGTAGTCATTCGTTGATGACTGCTTCCGCTTTTTCAAGGTTGGAGGGGGGGCTCTCGGCAGCTTGTATGGCCATGGCACACTTAGATGGCGTCATATTATGTTGGGAACAAAAAATTCAAGAGGTTGTAAAAGCTAAAAATACTGGGAATTAAGGTGAAGCCATGGGCTTCGTCCAAAGCCTAATATGCTTATGCGCCTGAGGATTGAGTAAGAGATGATCAACCTACCTTTGCCAGTTTTTTCTCTTCAAGAGCACGTCTCTCTATCTCATCATGTTCTTGGTTTTCCCTCTCCACTAACCTAATAAGTGTATCACATCTTCTTGCAAGTTCTTGTGTTGTACGAGACTTTACAAACCAATCAAAACCGAACAATGGCGAAATACGGAAATCTGCCATCAGCTCATCCCAGTTCCCATACCCGATCTTGTGAACCATGCATATCTGTGAGAGAAAATGACGTAAGACAGTGCATGGTGATTGTCAGATTATTATAAAGGGAAGAAAATCGATACAACTTAGAAGAGCTTAATGTGATTGGAAATCTCACCATGAAACGATCACATTCTTCATTGTATAACTTCCCTTTGCTCAGGCCGTACTGGATCTTTAAATCAAGCCATGGATTCTCATAGCCGTCCAATTTCTTTGAAATAGATTTCTTGATCTCGTCTGTCCGAGAAATTCTAGCCTCTCCTCTTTCAATGTTCTTTATAATCTTATCATAGTCTGGAAAAATCATATTGACACGCTTAAAAACAATGTTTCAAGGCAGAAAAAGCCTAAAGAAATAACGATCCAGATGCAACAAGATTCCTGATACTCTAGGAGAAAGTTGCAATTCCCGTTTCATAAATTAGCCTTGCAGATTCTTTCAATAAAATCTCCACAGATCATGTATGGGGTATAAACTAAAAGCTCCATTTCTATGTTTCTCCTCCCTCCCTCTAACATCCTCCCAAATAAATGAATAAACAAAACACAAAGAGAGTGATCGTACTTCACTCTCCTTACTTCTCTGACAAATGGAATAAGTAACAATTTCATCATCACCATGAAACTGAAGAAAATATTACTTACCATTCAATTCTTTGTATCTTTCCTTGAAAACTTTTGCGTCTCTCTCAACTTCGTTCGCTGTTTTCCCTTCCATTTCATAAGCAATATTCTTAATATCATTTCGACCATACTTCTCACAGGCCCTGATGAATGTATTTAAGTCCCCTCTGCTCCATGTCGAAAATCCCTACATATAACAAATTGTCAGGTACAAGAAAAGCAGAAGATATCAATATCAGTTCGAAAATTGTGGAAAGAATACTTCTTCTAGCAGACGCTCCTTCTCTTCCTGCTCCTCAGAAGTCAATGGATCTACCAAATCTAGATATATAAAATTGATTCAATAGTGAGCCCAATGGCAAAATGATATAAAAGATATTCTCAACAAAAGAAGTAAAATTCCTTCTCGTTCATCTATCTCTATTGTATCTTTTACTTTACTTCTCTGTTGGATTTGCTGAAATCATGAAATTAAATAAGATAAATATTGCAAGACACCCACCATGTTGTACACTTCTTCTTCATACAGCTCACTGAGACTGCGTATTGAAGAACTGGAAGTCGTGCCTATCATAGAAACATGTAAAGAGCAGAAATAAAAAATAAAAACAATATAATTAACTATGTAAAATAAAAGAGGCTTCAGCTGAGGCATGCGGGGGATTCGAGGTTCTTTTGGTCTAGCAGGAACACTTTAACGCATTGTTTGCTTGAAGTATTCACTTCAGTTATTGGTGCTTTATGACTGGTAGATAAGCAAGGCAAATCAATGTTATGGAGGGGAACAAGGAGGACAGGAAACCCGCTTGAGTTGGGGATGGAAGAAAAAAAGGAATCACAGACAGGAAGAAAGAAGAAGTAACGGCTTAATTGAAGTTTAAATTGTAGAAAGGACAGCAATTGGCTAGGTGATACGGTGTCGTTTTGTTTAATGAGAAATTGTAATTGTGGTAAACACGCTTCTGTTTTGGTTTCCTTTACGTGTTTTCTCATTCCCTTTTGTTATAACTGTCCATGAGGGCAACGAGGGTTTGGTGTGTATGATGTCTGAAGACTTCCACTCTTAGCTTCCTCTAGTTCTTTCTCTTTTGTATCTTTTTGCTCTACAACAGTTCTTTGATTGTAATGAAACTTTGATTGCAATTAAACTACTGGGTTATCTTCTTCTACCTGTTGGTGGTTAATTTGAAGTGTTATTAGTGAGTTTGGTTATAGTTGGAAGACCCAACCATAACATACGTGAGTTGGGGTGATGGAGACTCGTAGCAAAACACTTGAAGAACAAGTTAAAAGGGTCAAAAAGGAGTTACGGAATCTGAGTGTGGGTTACCAGAGTACGGATCAGGCTGTGAAGCATCTGTGTGAAGACAGGATACACTCGAAGAATTGATGACCGAGATGAACCACAAGTATGAAAATATTATTGGAATGTTGGCCAAAATGAGCGGAGGAGCACTGAATTCTGGTTCGGGGAATTCTTCAGAGTAGAGGAATGAAAAAGGAATTCACATAGAAGAACACCTGACTCCAATTTCATCTGAAAGGGGAATACTGAATTCTGGGGCAGGGCATTTTACCTCCCAGAGGAGTGTTAAGATGGACTACATGATGAATACCAAAATCCCCAAAATAGACTTCCCTTACTTCGGTGGAGAAGGCCCTAGAGAATGGTTGAGAAAGGCCAGGAAGTATTTTCAAATACATCAAGTGCCTGATGAGTTAAGAGTAGGTATAGCCGAAATGTATTTGAAGGGAAAAGCAGATATATGGTTCCATGGTTTTATAACTAGCCACCCAAATGGAGGTTGGGAATTGTTATCTACTGAATTATGCAGAAGATTTGCTGAGAATACAGCTGAGGAGGTTATTGAGATATTCAGCAAGTTGAGACAGAAAGGATCCACCCCTGATTATTAGGAGCAATTTGAGGAGTTAAAATCCCAAGTGATGCTGGCTTTACCCCACCTACCTGAGTCCTACTATATATCAATTTTCATCAGTGGATTGAAGGATGAGATAAAATCAATGGTGAAAATTATCAAACCTACTACTTTAGCTAAAGCCTTTGAAGTGGCTATCTTATAAGAAAACACCAGCATTGCTCTAAACAGAGGAACCAAACCTTATAAACCCTATTCACAAACTAAATTGACTCAATCAAATTTCAAACCAACAGAAACTAGCCATAAGCCCAACCCTCATTCAGAACCAAGCCCCAAAAATTCCACCAAACCTCTTAAATTTAAAGCTATAACCCCATCAGATTGCCAAACTAAAAGAGAATTGGGATTGTGTTACAAGTGTGATGAAAAGTACACTAGGGATCATGTGTGCAAAAATCGGATGTTGAACATCATTTTGGTGGATGAGGAGGAAGGGGAGGATGTTGATGAATTGCATAAGGATGAAGGAGGGCAAGAGGTGAAAGGAGATTCAGAAGAGGTAATGGAAATTTCCATCCATGCCTTAGTGGGCAGCAATAGAACCAGAACTATAAGGCTCCCAAGAATGATAGAGGGAAGAAGAGTCTCGATCTTGATTGATAGTGGGAGTACCCACATCTTCATAGATGAGCAGCTGGCAAGGAATATCAATTGTAGAATTCAACGTGTAAAACTTATATCTATGACAGTGGCAGGTGGAGAAAAGTTGGTTAGTGGGGCCGTATGCAAACCGTTGGTATGGAGAATGCATAATTTGGAATTCCAATATCACTTGAACTTGCTTAAGTTAGGAGGGAGTGATATGGTATTGGGGGTAGATTGGCTAAGCCATTCAATCTTGTGCTCTTTGATTTCTGCAAGGAAAGCATAAAGTTCACTTATGAAGGTACTGAAATGGAGCTAAATAGTGAGGTCGTCAAAAAGGAGTTCAAGATGATGACTGGGGTAGAGGAGAAGGGTTGGTTCAAGAGTCAAAACTATGGAGTGATAGCCCAAATCAACCTCAGCACTGAGAAGGGATCAGACTTGGTGCCAGCTGAAGTACAAGCTGTAGTGGACAGGTTTTCCTTAGTTTTTTAAGAACCAAAAGGATTGCTTCCCGCTAGATTCAATGATCATCATATACCGATCAAAGAAGGAGCACAGCCCTTTAAACTCAAACCTTACAGATGCCCATATATACAGAAGACAGAAATTGAGAGAATGGTAAAAAAAAAATGAAAGAAAGTGGAATAATACAATCAAGTAACAGTCCATATGCCTCTCTAGTAATTCTCGTGAAGAAAAAAGATGGGACTTGGAGATTTTGTGTAGATTACAGGCAGCTCAATAATCTCACGATTAAAGATAAGTACCTTATGCTGTTGATTGACGAATTATTAGATGAATTAAAAGGGGCAAAGTGGTTCACCAAGATAGATTTGAGAGTCGGGTACCACCAAATCAAAGTAGCAGAAGAGGATATCCACAAAACTGCTTTCAAAACTCATGAGGGACACTACGAGTTTAGAGTGGTGCCATTTGGACTTACCAATGCTCCTGCTACGTTCCAATGCTTGATGAATGAAGTTTTCAAAGATCGACTCAGGAAATATGTTTTAGTATTTTTTGATGACATTTTGGTCTACAGCACTGACCTTAAAAGTCATTGTGAGCATGTAGCTGAAGTCCCAGAAGTACTAAAGAGACATCAGCTTTATGCAAAAGGGAGTAAGTGTTCTTTTGGACAGCATAGAATTGAATACTTAGGACATGTAATTACTGTTGAGGGAGTAGCTGCTAATCCCTTTAAGGTAGTTGCAATGCAATAGTGGCCTAGGCCGATGAACATTAAACAATTGAGAGGGTTCCTAGGCCTCACTCGCACGCTCCCCGAGAAAACTTTCCAGGGGGTCACCTATCATAGAATTGCTCCAAGCCAAGCACGCTTAACTGTACAGTTTCTAACGATGGACTTCCGAAAAAGAAGGTGCACCTTATTGGTATGAGTAGTACCTATCAAATCTTTTAAACTTTCCTGTTCTGGGTATTACAATCACCCCCCATTAGACTCGCGACGTCCTCGTCCGAGGATTTGTTGCCAAGCGTTGGGATTCTAAAGGTGGCTCCTACAGGTTCAAGAGGTGGCTCCCGCCATATGGCATAGCACTTTGTCCCACATAGCACTTAGTTCCCGATTTTCGGCTTTCAACCGGACTCTGATACCATTTGTAACGACCCAAGTCCCACTTAACGGGCTGTTCCGACCGTTAGATCGACGACGTACTGTCCTCACTGTACCAACATGGGTCTTTTCAGCATGCTTTGTCCTCACTCGCACGCTCCCCGAGAAAACTTCCAGAGGGTCACCCATCATAGAATTGCTCCAAACCAAGCACGTTTAACTGTAGAGTTTCTAACGATGGACTTCCGAAAAAGAAGGTGCACCTTGTTGGTATGAGTAGTACCTATCAAATCTTTTAAACTTTCCTGGTCTGGGTATTACAATCACCCCCCGTTAGATTCGCGACGTCCTCGTCTGAGGATCTGTTGCCAAGCGTTGGGATTCTAAAGGTGGCTCCTACAGGTTCAGGAGGTGGCTCCCGCCATATGACGTAGCACTTTGTCCCGCATAGCACTTAGTTCCCGATTTCTGGCTGGCAACCGGGCTCTGATACCATTTGTAATGACCCGGGTCCCACTTAACGGGCTGTCCCGACCGTTAGATCGACGACGTACTGTCCTCACTGTACCAACATGGGTCTTTTCAGCATGCTTTGTCCTCACTCGCACGCTCCCCGAGAAAACTTCCCAGGGGGTCACCCATCATAGAATTGCTCCAAACCAAGCACGTTTAACTGTAGAGTTTCTAACGATGGACTTCCGAAAAAGAAGGTGCACCTTGTTGGTATGAGTAGTACCTATCAAATCTTTTAAACTTTCCTGGTCTAGATCTTACAAAGGTGCATATTGTTGGTATGAGTAGTACCTATCAAATCTTTTAAACTTTCCTGATCTGGGTATTACAATCATCCCCCGTTAGATTCGCGACGTCCTCGTCGCGCTTGATCCATCTGAGGATCTATTGCCAAGCGTTGGGATTCTAGAGGTAGCTCCTGCCATATGGCATAGAAATTTGTTCCGCATAGCACTTAATTCCCGATTTTCGACTGGCAACCGGGCTCTGATACCATTTGTAACGACTCGGGTCCCACTTAACGGGCTGTCCCGACCGTTAGATCGACGACGTACTGTCATCACTGTACCAACATGGGTCTTTTCAGCATGCTTTGTCCTCACTCGCACGCTCCCCGAGAAAACTTCCCAAGGGTCACCCATCATAGAATTGCTTCAAGCCAAGCACGATTAACTGTAGAGTTTCTAACGATGGACTTTCGAAAAAGAAGGTGCACCTTGTTGATATGAGTAGTACCTATCAAATCTTTTAAACTTTCCTGGTCTGGGTATTACAATCACCCCCCTTTAGACTCGCGACGTCCTCGTCGCGCTTGATCCATCTCAGGATCCGTTGCCAGGCGTTGGGATTCTAGAGGTGGCTCCTACGGGTTCAAGAGGTGGCTCCCGCCCTATGGTGTAAAGGGGAACATGTAGCATATCTTGGACTCCTACAACCATTACCTAAACTTCAGCATACATGGAGCCATATTTCTATAGATTTTATAGAAGGACTGCCTACCTTTGGAGGGAAGAATGTAATACTAGTTGTCGTGGATAGGTTCACCAAATATGGGTATTTCCTAACAACATCACATTCTTACTCAGCTGCAACTGTAGCAAAGTTATTCTTGGACAACATCTACAAACTTCATGGAATGCCATAAAGCATTGTTACAGATAGAGATAAAATATTCACCAGTGAATTCTGGCAAGGATTGTTCAAATAGATGGGGACCAAGTTACAATTGAGTTCGGCTTACCATCCCCAAACGGATGGGCAAACTGAAAGATTAAATTAATGTCTAGAGATGTACCTGAGATGCATGGTTTTCAAACAACCTAGACAATGACGTAAGTGGATTAGTCTAGCTGAGCGGTGGTACAACACGACCCTTTACACCTCTATTAAAATGACACCATTTGAGGCACTTTATGGCATCCGACCTCCACAATTGGCTTGGGACCTTACCAGCAGATCAAGATGAACTACTACAAGAGAGGCATAAAATGGATCACATCCTGTGAGAAGATTTGGCACATTCGAGGGCTCGAATGAAACTATATGCTGATAAACACAGGAGTGAAAGGGAATTCCAACTAGGAGACTGGGTCTATCTCAAACTTCACCCCTATGCTCAACAATCTGTGGCTAAGAGGATCAACAAGAAGCTGGCGGCAAAGTACTATGGTCCCTATAAAGTAATTCAGAAATTGGGGAAGGTTGCATATAAACTGGAACTGCCAACAGGAGCTCAAATCCATCATGTATTCCATGTCTTCCTTTTGAAGAAGAAGATTGGTGATAGGAATACCCCAGTTCTTGCATTCCCAGATCATCTAGTGCGCTAGAAACAGGATTTAATGGAACCTTGGGTACAAGGTTGTTCTAAGGGGGAGGGATGTTATGGAGTGGAACAAGGAGGACAGGAAACCCGCTTGAGTTGGGGATGGAAGAGAAAAAGGAATCACAATGCTAGAAAAAAAGAAGAAGAAGTAATGGCTTAATTGAAGTTTAAATTGTAGAAAGGACAGTAATTGGCTAGGTGATACGGTGTCGTTTTGTTTAATGAGAAATTGTAATTGTGGTAAACACGCTTCTGTTTTGGTTTCCTTTACGTGTTTTCTCATTCCCTTTTGTTATAACTGTCCATGAGGGCAACGAGGGTTTGGTGTGTATGATGTCTGAAGACTTCCACTCTTAGCTTCCTCTAGTTCTTTCTCTTTTCTATCTTTCTGCTCTAAGACAGTTTTTTGATTGTAATGAAACTTTGATTGCAATTAAACTACTGGATTATCTTCTTCTACCTGTTGGTGGTTAATTTTAGGGAGTCTTTGTTAAAAAGCCTAGTCAAATAATGATTTTGGTTAAAAAAAACCCCATCTCAATGTTTCTTGGCCAAATGGCCTTCAATTATAAAAAACAATAAATAAACAATATCAAATATCCAAAATGCCCTCACCATGGAAAATACCCAAACACCCCTTTGAATCCAATTAAATTCCTCAATCAACCTTTCCTTTCCTTTTCAATCTTCCGATCAAAAAAAAAAAAATCTTCAATCCGTCTCCATGTGGTTTCTACCTAAAATCTTATTATTTATTCTATTCTTCACCTTTCTTCTCCAATATTTTGAACATTTGAACAAGATTTTTGATTTTCATATTATGTACATTGAAATCTCTACTATATTTGAAGAAAAGAGAAATGTATTTTTAGAAGTCTCGTGCGTTTAGTTGGTGTTGTTTACGTATTTAGCTTATTTTTTGTGTTGTCAGGATCTATTGAATGATCACAGCACTCCAATTGTTAACTAGAATATAGAACGACAGTCCAGCCGTTATTTGCTACGTAAAACGACACTACTGTCGTTATCTTCTGTAGTTTATTTTTTCAATGAAATGACCTCTAATAATGGATTTCCTAACATATATAATACAATTGACTAGATCACAAATAATGATTGAAATGATATAGATTTTATATAATAAAAATGGTGAAAGCACAAATTGTTCTATTTATATGTGTCGATTTGAGTATTTTACCTAAAAAATATAGAAATGATGTTCAAAAATTAAATATTATTTATTTGATAAAAAATATAGAAATGATGTTCAAAAATTAAATATTATTTATTTATATCAATTAATTTCAAAATATATACGGTATCAATTATTTGTATTGTATACGTAACGGCACTTGTGTTGTTTTCATAACAATAACGACACTTGTGTTGTTCTCACTTTCATGTTGATTAAGTAATGAACGTATCTCTCAAATTTTGTAAATTGCACGTCCATCTTGCAACTTAAATGAGTTCAATTTATCGAATACCGAGGCTCGGACGATTTTTGGCCTTTCACACTCATGTTTATCAACAGAACGACACACGTGACCAGTAACGGCACTTGTGTGGTTCTGTTGATTCCTTCAATATTTTGCCTCATTTCCATCGCAACGACCTCGAGCATTGGACTCCATACCTTAAGAAAATCAGAAATGTTGATTGTGTGACAAACAACGGCGGAATTGACATCGATTATAGATATTAAGTTGGTGAAATCACAAGTCACTATCTACATTCGTTAGAAAATATAAGTGACGATCGTATCTCTCAAAATTTGTAAACGATATCTCCATCTTGCAACTTAAATGAGTTCAGTTTATCGATTATCGTGATAAGGAAGGGTCGCGACTCTTCAAAATCGATTTTAGTGGCAGAACGACACTTGTGCCATTAAACGACACTTGTGTCGTTTTGTAAATTTTTCTAATATTTTGTTACTCTTCAAGGCAAGGACATTAAGGATTGGACCCCCAACCTAAGAAGGACGAAAATGTTGATTGCGTGACAACTAATGGTGGAATTGATATAGAATATAAGGTATCAATCGGTGAAAACACAAGTCTTAGTCTAGATTCGTTTGAAAGTACAAGTAATGGGCATATCTCAAGAATTTTGTAAGCGGTGTGTTTAGTCTACAACTTAAATGGGTTCGATTTATCGATTATCGTGGTTCGGACGGGTCACGGCTCTTTAAAATCGTGTTTAGAGGCAGAACGACACTGGTGTCGTTTTGTTGATTTTTCAAGTTTTTTGCTACTTTTCAAGGGAACGACCTCAAGGATTGGACCTCCTAACCTAAGAATGTCGAAAATGTTGATTGTGTGACAAGTAACAGTGTAATTGATATAGAATATAAGGTATCAAACGGTAAAATCACAAGTCTTAGTCTAGATTCGTTTGAAATTATAAGTAATGAGCATAACTCCCGAATGTTGTAAGCGGCATGTCCAGTCCGTACCTTAAATGAGTTAAGATTATTGATTATCGTGGCTCGGACGGGTCGTGGGCTCTTCAAAATCGTGTTTATAGGCAAAACGACACTTGAAACGTTTAACGGCACTTGTGTCGTTCTGTTGATTTCCTCAATATTTTGTCTCATTTTCATCGCAATGACCTCTACCATTGGACCCCATACCTTAAGAAAACTAGGAATGTTGATTGTATGACAGATAACGGTGGAATTGACATCGATTATAGATATTGAGTTGGTGAAAGCACAAGGTACTAGCTACATTCGTTAGAAAATATAAGTAACAAGCGTATCTCTCAAATTTTGTAAATGAAACCTCCATCTTACAACTTAAATGGGTTCAATTTATCTAATATCGAGGTTCGGACGGTTCGTGGCTGCTCATACTCCTGTTTATCAACAGAACGACACATGTGACCAGTAACGGCACTTGTGTTGTTCTGTTTATTCCTCCAATATTTTGCCTCATTTCCATCGCAACGACCTTGAGCATTGGACTCCCTACCTTAGGAAAATCAGAAATGTTGATTGTGTGACAAACAACGGCGGAATTGACATCGATTATAGATATTGAGTTGGTTAAATCACAAGTCACTATCTACATTCGTTAGAAAAACATAATTAACGAGCGTATCTCAAGAATTTTGTAAGCGACGTGTTGAACCTGCAACTTAAATGGGTTCAGTTTATCGATTATCGTGATTCGGATGGGTCGCGACTCCTTCAAAATCGATTTTAGTGGCAGAACGACACTTGTGTCGTTATGTAGATTTTTTTCAATATTTTGTTGTTTTTCAAGGCAAGGACATCAAGCATTGAACCCCCCAACCTAAGAAGGATGAAAATGTTGATTGTATGACAACTAACGGTAGAATTGATATAGAATATAAGGCATCAATCGGTGAAAACACAAGTTTTAGTCTAGATTCGTTTCAAAGTACAAGTAATGAGCATATATCACGACTTTTGTAAGTGGTGTGTCCAGCCTGCAACTTAAATGGGTTCAGTTTATCGATTATCGTGGTTTGGATGGGTCCCGGCTCTTCAAAATCGATTTTAGAGTCAGAACGACGCTTGTGCCATTTTCAAAACAGTAACGGCAGTTGTGTCGTTTTCTTTTTTCCTCTTGATTAAGTAATGAGCATAAATTTCGAATGTTGTAAGCAGCGTATTCAGCCTGCAACTTAAATGAGTTAAACTCATCATTATTGTAGTTTGGACAGGTCGCGGCTCTTCAAAATCGATTTTAGAGTCAGAACGACACTTGTGCCGTTTTCAAAACAGTAACGACAGTTGTGTCGTTTTCTTTTTTCCTCTTGATTAAGTAATGAGCATAAATTTCAAATGTTGTAAGCGGCGTGTTCAAACCTACAACTTAAATGAGTTCAACTCATCATTATCGTGGTTTGGACGGTGTGACTCTTCAAAATCGATTTTAGAGCCAGAACGACACTTGTGCCGTGTTCAAAACAGTAACGTCGGTTGTATCGTTTTCTTTTTTCCTCTTAATTAAGTAATAAGCATAAATTTCGAATGTTGTAAGCGGTGTGTTCAGCCTGCAACTTAAATGAGTTCAACTCATCATTATCATAGCTCGAACGGGTCACGGCTCTTCAAAATCAATTTTAGATGCAGAACGGCAGTTCTATCGTTCTGGTAGACGTTCTCAAAGCAGTAACGACACTTTTGTCGTTATGTTGATTTCTCCAATATTTTGCTACTTTTCCAGTGGAACAACGCCAAGTATTGGACCCCCTAACTTGAAAAGGTCGACAAACTGATTGTCTTCTTGATTAGTCAATCTTGCTTGCCTATTTTGGTACTCAAAATCGTCGTTTTCAATCCTCTTAGTTAAAAAAATTTCGGGGCTCGGCGAACCCCGGGAAGGGTGCAACTTAAATGGGCCCAGTTTATCGATTTTCGTGGATCGGACGGGTCGCGGCTCTTCAAAATCTATTTTAGTGGGAGAACGACACATGTGTCGTTAAACGACACTGGTGTCGTTCTTTTGATTTTTCCAATATTTTACTACTTTTTAAGGTAAGGACATCAAAGATTGGACCCCCAACCTAAGAAGGATGAAAATGTTGATTGTGTGACAACTAACGGTGTAATTGATATAGGATATAAGGTATGAAATGGTGAAAACACACTAGTGCCGGTCTCATCGAAATTCATTCACACGGCATAACGACACTTGTGCCGTTTTGATATCAGTAACGGCACAAGTGTCTTTTTCTACACTGTGCCGTTAAATTTGCTTTTATTTTCATGACTCAATATTTCATCAAGTGTCTTTCTTATTATCGTTATATTTGTACAAATAAATGTTATCTTCCCAAGCAGAACGACATAAGTGTCGTTTTCATGACAGTAACGACACTAGTGCCGTTCTCATTGAAATTCATTTACACGTCATAATACACTTGTTCAGCTTATCGATTATCGTGGCTCGGAAGGATCGTGGCGCTTAATACACTTGTTCAGAGGCAAAACGACACTTGTGCCATTTTCTAAACAGTACGGCGGTTATGTCGTTCTCGTCTTTCTTTTTTATTAAGTAATGACCATATCTATTGAATGTTGTAAGAGGTGTGCCCATCCTGTAAGCAAAATGTGTTCAGCTTATCGATTATCGTGGTTCGGAAGGATTGTAGCGCTTAATACACTTGTTCAGAGGCAGAACGACACTTGTGTCGTTTTCTAAACAGTAACGGTAGTTGTGTCGTTCTTGTCTTTCTTTTTTATTAACTCCTGTAACGGAACTTCTATCGTTCTCATGAACGCTTATAAACATTTAACTTACATAATCTAGCTTGAAGAATATTTGTAATTGTATTTTCTTTAACAAAGATAAGAAACAATCCATTTTTCTTAAATTTTCTGCACGGCATGTCTATCTTGATTTTCTGCACATGTGCCGTTATGATGATTCTGAAATATTTTGATTCCTTTCCGCCACTACGACCTCAAGCATTTTACTCGTGTACGCCCATACTCGTGTTTATTTATAGAACGACATAAGCTTCGTTATAGTAACAGTAACGACACTTGTGCCGTTCTGAAGAACCAACTGTCTATTGTCATAACGACACTTGTATCGTTCTCTCAGATTTTTCAATTTCAGTAACGACATAAGTGTCGTTCACATGAACTTTTATAACAAAATAATGGCATGTCCTAGAGATGGCAACGGGGCGGGGCACCCTCACCCCACCCCGCTTTGCCACTCCCCCACCCCATCTCGCCCCGCACCCCGTCCCACTTTAGGCGAGGCGGGGCAGGGCGAGGCGGGGCGAGGCGGGGCGGGTTAGGGGCGCGGGCTTGCCCCGTTTCCTACCCCGTTTATATATAAATATTTTTTTCAAAAACTTCCAATTAACTATTTTTTGTTTTTAATTTGTAGCTAATTATTTTTTTATTCTTCACAGGGCGGGTTCGGGGCGCTTCGGGGCGGGGCACCCCTTCCCCGCCCCACCCTACTGACCCGTCGGGGCGGGTTTTTTTCGCCCCATTCGGGATGGGGCGGGTTTTTTTGCCATCACTAGCATGTCCATCTTTCAATGTAAATGAGTTCGAATAATTAATTAACGAGGTTTGGAGGGGTTTTGGGCGTCCATACTCGTATTTATGGGTAGAACGACACAAGTGTCGTTACAGTAACAGTAATGACACTTGTGTCGTTATAGTAATAGTAACGGAACTTGTATAGTTATGAGGAACAGTCTATTGTCATAACTGTGTTCTCTCATATTTTTTCAATATTAATAATGACACTAGTGTCGTTCCATGGACTTGTATAAAATAAAATACATAACGGCACAAGTGTCACTCAAATTTTGTAAACGAGCGTATCTCTCAAATTTTGTAAACGACACCTCCATCTTGCAACATAAAAGAGTTAAACTTATCGAATACAGGGGTTCGGACTGTTCGTGGCTGCTCATACTCATGTTTATCGACAAAACCACATATGTGACCAGTAACGACACTTGTGTCGTTCTGTTGATTTTTTTCAGTATTTTGCTTCTTTTTCACCACAACGACTTCGAGTATTGGGTCCTCTAACTTAAGAAAGTCATAAAAGATGATTACGTGACAAACAACGGTAGAATTGATATCTATTATAGATTTCGAGTTTGTGAAATCACAAGTTACCATGTACATTTGTTAGAAAATATAAGTAACGAGCGTATCTCTCTAATTTTATAAACGACACCTCCATCTTGCAACATAAAAGAGTTCAACTTATCGAATACATGGGTTCGGACGGTTCGTGACTGTTCATACTCCTGTTTATCGACAGAACGACACATGTGACCAGTAACGGCACTTGTGCCGTTCTGTTGATTTTTTCAGTATTTTGCTTCTTTTTCACCGCAACACCTCGAGCATGGGACCTTCTAACTTTTGTGTTATATATGTTAGTGAGTCCATTATTAGAGGTCATCTCATTCAAAAAATCGAACTACAGCAGATAACGTTTGTAGTGTCGTTTTACGTTGCAAATAACGACTGGAGTGTCGTTTTACATTTCAACTAACAGCTGGTGTGTTAATATTATCCAATGATTGCAAATAACACAAAATCCAGACTAAATACGAAAACAATAGCAACTAAATATTATTTAATACTATATTTAATGATAAAAATACAATCTACACGAGATTTCTAAGATCTTCTTTCTTCTTTCTTCAAGTGTGTGATTTTTCAATGTAGATGATATGGTAACCAAGCTCTTGTTCAAATACTCACAAGATGCCCAAAACAAGTGAAAAAAATGATAACGAACATAATTTTAGGGTAGCAAGAATGAAGATGGAAGAGAAGAAATAGGTGATTGTAATCTTGAGGACCTAAAATTGAAGAAGATGAAAATGGGAAGAAGACGACGTTATTTAAAAAAAATAGAAATTCGGGTTTTAAGGTGGAAGAGAATGAAATGAGAAAAAATGGATGATATTATGTTAACAATTAGATGAGAATTTTGTCATTTTGTCAACTAAAATATTTCACATTTTGTTATTTGTTTTTATCATTGGTCAAAGGCCATTTAACCAAATACACTGTCTAAGGAGGTTAAATGGCCAAATTTCCCTTAATTTTAAGTGTTATTAGTGAGTTTGGTTATAGTTGGAAGACCCAACCATAACAATCAAAGATGTATTCAATAATAATTTGAAAAGCTCTAGCTCTGATGATCAGAAAACCGCCTCGCAACGTGCTGCAAAAACTTATGAACTCTTACGAATCGTATAACACATTAAATGGCCCTTCATCATTATCAAGCTCCTATCATTGACTATTTGTGATAGAGTTCTGATTGTCTGCCCACGTTTCTTTTTTTACCTTCAGTTAAGAGTTTTGGCATGTAATAAACAACTCAGTTTCTGATCTATCACGCAAGCTCATTTATACAGAAATATGTTCAAGGCAAAAAATAATTATGGATATACCTTGTGAAGCTGCTGGACAACTTCCAGCTGATCATTGTCAGCAGAAGTTTGGAACCACCCATCAAAAGTTTCGGCTGAGCAAAATATCTCCGGCAGCAAAAAGTTTAGGAGAGACCAAAGTTCGTGAAGATTATTCTGCACAAAAAAGAATTTGTCACAAACACAGTCTAAATATTGATAGCAGCCTCATACTGTATCGTAATAGAACATAACATGCAAAACAAAAGAAATGCTTGCAAAAATAAATAGATTCCAAGTGCATTTTTAAGAGCAAAACAACCAGAATGTTCATACAAGAACACAGCCAATAGTTTTCCAATGCCCAACATGAAAGTATATTATTTTTTGCAAAAAAACATGCATAATTTTTTAAGTCAAGATTCCATTTGTAGCAGCTCCATTTTTCCTTGTATTTTAACTGTCCAGCAAAGTTAAAAAGGATTATATTTTTATGTACTCATCCAAGGCATTCTTGTACAGCTTCTTTACCAGAGAAACTTACAAGTTCCTATAGAAAATAACATCAAAGATTTCCAAATAAAGACAACTGGCAATAGAAGGGTATGAAGTTTCAAAAGCGTATTAAACAACTGAAAAATGGAATAACAAACAACTTATCACAAGATAACCTGATATTTTACAGCCATCACCCTAGTTTCCACTTCAAGACATCACAACTAGAAACAGTAGAACTAACAAAATATTTTCTGACTGAAGACTCTATAAATTAAAAATAGAAAAAAAGAAAAAAAAATAGAATCTCACTACGAAAATAGGAAATCAAATTGTCCAGAAAATATAAACATTACCTAAAGTGGTGTTCCAGTAATAAGAAGCTGATAATTAGTGTTGTAAAGTCTCATTGTTTTTGAAGGAAGAGAATTTTCATTTTTGATCCGATAAGCTTCGTCAATAATGATATAGCGCCAGCTAAAGCGGCGCAAGGCAGATTTCTCTTTGATGGCCATTTCAAAGCTAGTGACACAAACATCAAATTTTCCGGCAAACAGTAACTCCTCACATATGTAACTCTGAAAGATTTGGGGAAGCAAAAATGTAGAATAAGATACCGGGAAATAAGAGTAGAAAAATAATATCTCAAATGGCACTTGAGGTTTGCTGTTGGAATATTAGTCCAAATCAGCCCAACAGCACATCAACAAACCAGCAGCCCAGCCCACGTTCTTCATCTCTCCAGTTCACAACACAGCAGAATTCAACAGCTTCTAACGTTCAACAGAACCGCCAGAATTCAGATCCTTCTTCTAGCATATTCTAGTTTCTTCTTATGTTAGTTATCTTGTTAGTTTGTTACATGATTTGTTAGCTATTTCATCTATATATAGACTAGTTTACATTGTATTTTCTTAAGCATGAATGAATGAAAACTTCATCATCTTCCCTGCATTTACAGCAGGCCTATCCTCCTTTATTTCTGTCTGTTTTATTTCTAGATTAAATTTCAGCTTCCCTCCTTGATTTTATCACTTACTCTTTCATCTGGATTTCCAAGAAACTTCACAGCACGCGACACAGGGCAGAAACGTTTGATTTCATTCATCCAATTGCCAAGAGTAGATTTTGGAGCGACAACCATGTGAGGGCCAGTAATTTCTCTAAATTCATGCAAGTAGCCCAGCAAGGAAATGTTTTGCAGTGTTTTACCAACTACCAAGCCTCTGATGTTTTAAAGAACATCATCATTGTATAAATTAATGCACTTAGGGATACAAATTACTATTTTCTCCTCGTACCATTTCATCGGCAAGTATCCCATTAATGCCATTCTCATACAGTCTTATGAGTCAATTCAAACCTGCAAGTTGGTAATCCCTCATCTTTCCATGTATGCCTGCAAGACCAATATGTAAAAATTATAGCTGCTACATCATAACATAGAAACTTCCAAATTAAATCAGGAATGTCCAAAACCATGACATAAAATATATAGAACATCTTAGAGAAAAGCACCTTCATAATAGACCAAAAACAATTGATACCATAAACATATTTAACCATTGCCAAACAGTATAATCAGTTATAAAAAAAATTTCCTTTAATTATAACTGACAATTCCAATTCGGTACCATCATCCCAAAGGATAAGAAGGCAGCTAAAAGAAAGAGGGTTAGCGAAGGGATCTTACAAGAGGGCTGTGCCACTAGCCTTGTATTTCCTGTGCCAGAAAGACCATCTTCTTCCTCTTCAGTTAGCTTTGAAACATGGCAATCCCTACCAAATACAAATGCAGTAAAAAGACATGAGATCAGATTATAGATTATATAATATAATATAATGCACTATCTTGGTTATGAAACATCGCGTCTCAAATAAACCATAAAAGGTATCAAATTACAATTACGCTTGTTTTGGTCCGCTCTTGCAATTGGGTCGTTGCGATTACGGGTTGGATGTCTAATTGTCCAGGCGGTAATGATAGTATCTTGTACCTGAACCGGTGGCTCACTTTTTCTAAGTAATGGGGAAGAGGATCGAAACATGCCACTGAAAGACTCTACTGAGACAAAGATGGGCTGTCAAGAACGTAGAGAAGGTAGGATGGGCAGTTGGTCAGATCTAGTATGGATCATACATGGACGGTAGTTGGAGTCGGCGGCTCTCCCAGGGGTCCCTATCACAAGCCAATTATTAAGATAAAAAACTTGCAAAACCATAAAACCCCTCACCCAAGTAAGCAATTCTTTTTTCTTCAATTAAAATAAAATTGGTAAATTGGAGAAAGAAGCTTTAATGCACAATTTACAAGTTAATTAATACATTGCTAACTTATCAAATATATTTCCACCACGTGTATATAATTTTTTAAATTCTTTTTCAATAATTTATGTTGAGTGCAGTTGAATCCAACTCATCAAATATATCGATTCGACATTATATGTAGGAAAGATCAAGAGAACAATGCGAGTATGCATAATCTTTGATGACCAAATCTAAGACATGAACGTAATATTTTTTTATTACGAGCATATATTGCACGGCTAATGCACGGATGATGAGCTCATAGATGATACGAGATACCAAATATAACATGTGGCAGGGATAAAGAGATTATAAAGGGATCGTGAGAGAATTTCTCTCGTTTGAATTGTGAAAACTTTTCGGAAGTTTTATAGTTCTGATAAGAAGGAATCACTTGCAATCTCGTGTTTCCAAGAAAAAATTAAACTCGAATAGTCGCAAACCAATTTATCAAACAAAATGAACTTTAAATAACTTAGCGACGTGCGTATATTTAGTTTAGTAACCATGCATGAGGTTGGTTTTGTAATTGATTACAAAAGTGCTGTCCTTTGTTATACATCTGTCCATCATGTTAAGGTCATAAACTGAAGATATGTCTACATAAAGTATGTCTATGATGGAAACTAAGACATGCATAGTGATTTTAAACAATATGTTGTGCCCATCAGTTTCGTAAATAAATGAGTCGAGATATAGCACATAGCATCTTCGAAGACAGTGAGACATGAAATGATTTATAAGAACTTTAGAAGAAATTTTCTCTAAGGAACGGTTTCTTGTTCCCCGTCACGTATGATAACTCGAAGTTATTTGAATTTATCATACTAATCATAATTAATTGCATTGTATGACATTTTTTCAAAAAAAAAATTAGGCTTATATAGGTTTAAATTTTTTTAAATAAAGTAATTCAAAGTATAAAGTCATAGAGTCGAACTAAAATCAACACGAAAAAATAATCTTTAATTATTATATATTAATTATTACATCAAGTGAAAATCATTTTTTGAACAATTATAGTCCCACTACAATTTAATTATTTCAATAATACTTCACTTTTCATTTTTCAATATGTATTTAATTTATAAACTATAATAAATATTACAAAATCCTTGTTCATGTATTTATTTTCTGTTATTAATTCTTAATTAATTAACATCAACATTCACATCATTGTTATTAATTCTCAATTAATTAACATTCATATTCATTTAGGTAATACTAATTAGAATGTCATTTTCAAAAATGCAGATCATCATTCACGTTCACGTATACTTTACTGTATGAATGTGTTATTGAAAGGAAATTTCAGAAGAAAAAAAAATGGAATTTTGTTTTAATGATAGACAAACATGGGCTAAATTTGCTTTATTTGCACAATCTATTAGGAGAAGAACCGTAAAAAAGAGGTAGAAGCAACGTAATAAAGAAGACAATAATTCACTATGGACCCTATCAATTCAATTGAAAGCAAGCAAGAAAGTAACTCCCATATTCAAAACATATTTTACAACTTGACGGGAAAATAAAGTTGGAGGCGTTTCTAATTATGAGAATCGGACCGTCCTAGTGCGATTACTCAAATTGATCAATCGAGTTGTGTGCCAATGTGAAATTATCAAGTCATATTTACTAAATGAAAAAAATACACATTAATTGAATAAATTCATTGGAGGAAAACTCTAAAAATATTTAATGAATTTAATTTACTAACCAATTAAGTGGAATAAATCTGTCAAGTGTACGTTCATCATAACTAAATAATTGACAAAATAATTTATGATAATATTGTTCAAATGATTAAATAAATCAATTACATATTGAAAAACGAAAAGGTAATGAATATGTCAAATATGATTAAATAAATTAAATACATATTGAAAAACGAATAATGGGGTAATCAATGTATCAAATGTACATTCATTATAACTAAATAATTGACAAAATAATTAATGATAACATTGTTCGAATGATTGAAATGATAAAAAAAAATTAAATATATATTAAAAAATGAAAAATAGAGCATTATTGGAAAAGTTAAATACATATTGAAAACGAAAAGTTATGTATTCTTGAAATAATTGAATTATAGTAAGTGTTGAATCGTCCAAAAAATTATTATCACTTGATGTGATATTTCATAATTTGTTTAATTCCGCAATTATGAGGGTTAAATAACTTGTTGTTAGGATGAATAATGTATTTTATGTTTTAAAGTTAATTTAATTCAAAAGACTTTATGCTACTTTAATTATGTATTAGTTTTTTATTGTTAGCTTAATTATATTCAATTATTTCAATAATATCTTATTTTTGGTTTTTTAATATGTATTTAATTTACAAACTGTAATAAATACTATAATTAATTTTTAATTAATTAACATTCACATTCACATTCATTTAATTAATATTGATTAGAATTTTAAAAACATTTATTGTCATGTATATATTCCTTGGTATTAATTCTAAATTAATTAATATTCACATTAATTCATGTATATTATTTGTTATTCATCTTCATTATATATTTAATTGTAATTCTAATACTCACGTTCAAATATGCATTTCATTATTTATGTGCATATATAATAATTAACATTTATTTTTATGAACTTGCATTTCTCTTATATTTAGATTAAAATTAAATATTACTTTCATGATATTTATAAAGTATTTTAGCACGTTCACTTTAACTATATTATTGCTATTGATGCAGCAAAAAAGTACAGTCAATCAAATTATCACATAAGTTAGACTAATGATAATTAGCACATAATGTCCACACCTTTCACTGTTATTGTTGAAAAGGTCCATATTTTTTATTTTTTGGCATTGTCACCCTCATTTCTACCTTTCATTGCGCAAAATGTCATTTTTATCTATTTTCTCAATTAAAATTTGTGAAATGACAAAAATATTCTTCCCTTTAAATAAAATAAGAGGAAAAAGGAAAAAAAAACTAATTGCAAACATAGTCCCATTTTTTTGAAAAGCGCAAATGAGTCCCAAATAAATTACTAAAATGGTAATTGGCACATAATGTCCTTACATTTCACAAAATTATTACGAAAAACATCGCTACCTTTTTTTTTTTTTTTTTTGCATTTTCTTCTTTAATTATAATTTGATAGCGCAAAGCCGCAAACCATCATTTCTATCCATTTTTTCAATAAAAACAGTGGGATGACGAATATACTCTCATATTTAAATAAAAAAGCTAAAAAATTAATTGCAACAATTGTTCCAATTTTTAAAAAAGTGCAAACGAGTCCCCAATAAATTAATTTAAAAAAAAAATTTTTTTTTTTATGAAAAGTGCAAACGAGTTCCAAATAAATTATTAAAGAATTAAAAATTAAAAAAAAAAATTTATTGAAATATGAGTATATATTCATTATTTCTCTAAGGAACGGTTTCTTGTTCCTGTCACATATGATAACTCGAAGTCATTTGAATTTTCCATACTAATCGTAATCAATTGCACTGTATGATATTTTTTAAAAAAATTAGGCTTATGTAAGTTTAAATTTTTTAAATAAAGTAATTCAAAGTATAAATTCATAGAGTCGAACTAAAATCAACACGAAAAAATATCACATCAAGTGAGAATTATATTTTGGACTATTATAATCTAACTACAATTCAATTATTTCAATAATATCTTATTTTTTCTTTTTTCAATATCTATATATATATAAAAACAGAAGTGCCGTCAAAAAAAATTTCCCTCCAAAATATACTTTCCTCTTATGGAATTCTAATTAAAGTCCATCTACCCATTAGTCAAACATTACAGCATGCTTTTATTGATAGTAACAATTTCATTTGTTGAGTTTTGTGTTCATTAAATCATTCTTTTTTTAAAAAAAAAATGTTTGAAAACCGAAAAGTCACTATAACCTGTCTTTGATTATTATTATTATTATTATTATTATTATTATTATTATTATTATTATTATAACAGTATTCGTGAAATGTGTGTCATGTTAAATACCACGTTAATATGGTGCAAGTAAATATAAATTACTGAACAAAGGCCGTTAGCCATGGTTAGCTCAAATCATGGATTAAAATTCTGAGTTATGAAACCCAGTAGATATTTGATGCCCAAGTAATTAATAATTATTAATAGTAAAATGAGGTAAACCAATGTTACAAAAGTTGTTCTGTATTAATTATTTCTATTTTTCCTTTAAATTTGATTTGCACATAAAGAGGCAGAGTGATTGTTCGTTTTTCGAGTAGGGATGTGCAACCATTTTGAAATACTACAATTTTGTCAATATTTTACTTCAAAATCCATCATTCTACCTCATTGCTCATTATTTTAGCAGTGTAAACAAGACTTCAAATTTGATTTATGCAAGCACATTTACAAGAAATTTGAAGACTTCGTTTTCTATTCGTCTCGGGAGAATTATTTTTGTGGGTGCAACATTTTTGTGAGTAATCGTTCAAGTCGCAGTTCGGGTGACATTCTAGCAATTCTGTTTCGAATACATCTGTTAATGACCATATATTTTTTTTTCACGATTTTAACTTTTTTTCATTTTTTCTACCACGTCGAAGATAGATAAGTGTATATGGCACCGATATTTGATCTTGTGCGAGATATCAACGTCACAAAGACTAATTGGGCGCTAAAAGTGCGTGTTATCCGTGTTTACGAGCTGCCAAAGATCACAAATCCGAATGAAACATATAGCTTGGAGTTCATTTCGCATGACAGTGAAGTAAGTTTTCCTATCACATTCCAAACTTTACATGTGGATCTGGTATTAACATATGTAATGCAACATGTTAATTGCAGATTGAAATTTAGGATATGAAAGTGAGAAAAGAATTATAAATATGGCATAAAATAAATTTCTAAGGTATAATTTGTATTCTTTTCGTCAAGAGGTATAATTTTGTGAAAATTATAAATTTGCTACTATAAGTCATGGAAGAAAATGTTTATATGTTTGTTTTAAATTTGAAGATGAATATCAGTAAAGGAAAAAAATTAATAAGAATAAAAAAATTAAATTAGTACTTTGTAAATTGTCAAGTAATTATTTTTCCACTATAATTTTTTTTCAAGATGAAATGAGATATGATCGGAAAGCATTGGTGGAAGAACACAAGAACATGGTCTCTAATTTGACAATTGAGCAACAACATGTTTATGACACAGTGTTGAATTCAGTTCAATCGGATAAAGGTGGTGTTTTTTTGTTTATGGTTATGGAGGTACATGGAAGACCTTTGTATGGAAAACTTTATCTGCGACTTTAAGATCAAAAGTAGAAATTGTATTGAATGTGGCGTCAAGGGTAAAGTATCGTTACTTTTAGACGATGGTAGAACTCCACATTCAAGATTTGCGATACCGCTAAATCCAAATGAAGATTCCACGTGCAACATTAAACAGGGTAGTCATCTCGCGGAATTGATTGTTAGATGCAAACTTATAATTTGGGATGAAACGCTTATGATGAACAAATATTGTTTTGAGGCTTTGGATAGAAGCATGGGAGATATTTTGAGATTCAACAATTCCACGAGCAACGACATGTTTATGACATAGTATTGAATTCAGTTCAATCAGATAAAGGTGGTGTTTTTTTTTTTTTGTTAATGGTTATGGGGGTACATGGAAGACCTTTGTATGGAAAACTTTATCTGCGGCTTTAAGATCAAAGCAGAAATTGTGTTGAATGTAGCGTCAAGCGGTAAAGCATTGTTACTTTTGGACGGTGGTAGAACTCCACATTCAAGATTTGCGATACTGCTTAATCCAAATGAAGATTCCACGTGCAACATTAAGCAGGATAGTCCTCTCGCGGAATTGATTGTTAGATGCAAGCTTATAATTTGGGATGAAGCGCCTATGATGAACAAATATTGTTTTGAGGCTTTGGATAGAAGCATGCAAGACATTTTGAGATTCAACAATCCACAGAGTATGGAACTACCTTTTAGAGGAAAAACAGTTGTTTTTGGAAGAGATTTTCGACAGATCTTGCCTGTGATTTCAAAAGGAAGTAGACATGATATTGTGCTTGCAGCTCTCAATTCATCATATTTATGGAAAAATTATAAGGTTTTGAGATTGTCCAAAAATATGAGACTGCAAAATATCGAGTCAGATGCTAAGTACGTTGAATTAAATGCATTTTCTGATTGGATTGCGAGTATAGGGGATGTAACAATTGGCTGTGCGAATGATGGCCATGCAACAATTGAAATTTCGGATGATATTTTGTTACGTGGATTCGACAATCCAGTCAAAGCAATCGTGGATAGTATGTATCCGTTGTTTACTGGTGACCTTAATAAGGCAAATTATCTGCAAGGAAGAGCTATTCTCGCACCGACACTTGATGTGGTTGAATCTGTCAATGATTATATGATTTCGCTAAATGCGGCTGAAGGAAATACTTATTTAAGTTCCGATTCAACTTGCAAGTCAGATGCCAATGTTGACATGTTACGTGACCTTCATACGCCTGAGTTTTTGAATGGAATTAGACGGTCTGGTGTGTCCAACCATGAATTGAAATTGAAGGTCGGCACTCCTGTTATGCTTTAACGCAACATAGACCATTCCGCCGGCTTATGCAACTACACAAGATTGATTATTACGAGGCTCAGAAGTCATGTTCTGGAAGCAAAGATTCTCGCTTGAACTAATGCAGGTCATAAGGTTCTTATCCCTAGAATGACGTTGACTCCATCTAATCTAAGACTGCCATTTAAGTTTCAAGGAATATAATTTCCTCTTATTGTATCATACGCAATGACAATCAACAAAAGCCAGGGTCAATCGCTATCTCATGTTGGCTTGTATTTGAAAAAATCAGTTTTTAGCCATGGTCAGTTATACGTTGCTATGTCTAGAGTTACAAATCACAAAGGGTTGAAAATTTTGATTTGCGATAAGGATGACGGACAAGACAATTCAACGACAAATGTGTTTTCAACGAATTTTCCAAAATTTGTAGTAGTTGGAACATCGATTTAATTTTTTTATGACAATTGTAACGCATATATGATAATTATTTCATATACTTTTATAACAACCTCAATAATCATTTTTAAGTCAAATGAAATATTAAATCTCAACGTTTATAAATTTATTTTTTTAGTACAATATCCGTGCATCGCACGGGTGACACACTAGTGTATTTAATTTACAAATTGTAATAAATACTATAATTAATTCTCAATTAATTAACATTCACATTCATTTAATTAATATTAATTAGAATTTCAAATTCAAGGATATCGTTCATATTCAA
This sequence comes from Fraxinus americana, assembly GCA_035079005.1. Lineage (NCBI taxonomy): Eukaryota > Viridiplantae > Streptophyta > Magnoliopsida > Lamiales > Oleaceae > Fraxinus > Fraxinus americana. Next base: position 33,024,229 of record CM068716.1, read on the forward strand.
GTCCATATATGCTAATTAGCATCTAGTTTCACTTAATTAGAAATTAAATTATATTCATTTAATATAAATTATTTAACATTCATCCTGATATATATAATCTTTGGTAATAATTCTAAATTAATTAACATTCATGTTAATTCATGTATAGTATTTGTCATTCATCTTCATCTATACATTTAGTTGTGATTCTAATACTCACATTCAAGTATGCATTTCATTATTTACATGCTTGTATAATAATTAACATTTATTCTCAAGGGCTTGCAGTTCTCTTATATATAGATGAAAAGAGTAAATGAAAAGTTAAATACTACTTTCACGACACTTATAAAGTATTTAAGAATAACGTGCAATGGACGTTAACTCTGACCAGTATTATTAATATTGATACAACAAAAAAGTGCAATCCATCAAAAGGGAAAAGTCCACAAATTAGGTCTCAAGTTTCCCAAATTCAAAATTCAGGCCTTAAGTTTAAAAATGCAAAAATAAGGTATTTGTCAATTAACTAAATATATTAAAATCACAATTATATAATTCATGGTCACAGTTGCATGCTCATGAGCCAACTTTTTTTTGGGTCACATATTATCAAATTAATTGTCACAGATTATTTCGAGGTCACAAATCAAAAATTTTATATAACACAATTTATTTCATTAGTCATATATCAAAAATATTATAGATCGTGTTTTATTTATTGGTCACACATTCTCTAATTTGTTGGTCACGTATTATTTTTTAATCACAAATTATCGAATTTTAAAGTCACATTTTAATAGTTAGTTACAATAAACTAAATAGTCACATACAATAAAAAACCCACCCCTGATCTCAATCCACCACCAATACTTGGTCACAGACCAACCAAATAGTTGGTCACAAACAGTATCCCACCACTGCCATCGCCACCGTCGTCGCCGTCGCTACCGCATAACACCACCACCAACAACGCCACCACCACTAGATCCAATACACTGCCAAGAAAAATATCACAACCACCACTCCATCGCCACCACCAGTCACCATCGCTCCCCTCGCCACCATTTTTGCAACACCACCATCACCACGACGCACTAGCAACACCACAAACATACTACCAATCACCACCGCCAAAACAACACCACACACCACCATCACAGCCACTACCACAAAAAGGTTGGTCACATACACCAAACACTTCACCCCCTATTTGGATCCACCACCAATACTTGGTCACATATAAACAAAATAGTTGGTCACAAATACTATCCCACGCCCGCCACAACACCACCATAACCACCGCCAACAACAAGAAAAACGACCACCATCATACAATTGCCACATGCACCACACCAATGCAACCACTAACAACAACAAAATATTTACCACCATACCATTGCTTGCACTGCACCACCAACAAAAAACCACAACGCATTGGCTGCCGCAATACAACAAAAAACCACCACCGTCGCCACACCACACCACACCACACCACCACAACCACCAACAAACACCCTTAGCCGCACCCCGTCCCACCCCACAACCAACGTCACCACTTCCACAACCACTACATGACCACCGCACCCCACAATACAACCACCACCACACAAACTCTCCTACGACAACTTCAAGTGACAACTTCCGATGGTGGTTTTTGAACAATTATTTGGGGGAGGATGTGGATAGGCGGAAAGAGTGAGAGTTAGACGATGGAGAGTGAGGTTCCGTTTGATTGATGAAATGCAATTTATTGATCGGATCTATTCGGAGTGTCCAAAAGTTCAAAATCGAATCGAGCGGTTCTTCAAAAATTAAATACCCGAACGGGTATCCGAATCGAGAACCGATTGGTTTGGGTCGAGTCTCGGGTCTAGACCAAGAATCGAAAAATCGAATAAGAACTAAAACTAAATAAATTTTTTTATTTTTTATATTGAATTAATTAAATTATTTTATTTTTTTTCTAAAAAAAATTAGCAAATTAATTAAATAAATCAGATTATATTTTTAAATTGGGTTACGTTAATTTGTAAAAATTAGAATGAAATGTCATTACTTGTATTTATGTAGTGTTGCTGTAAATATTAAAAAAATTAATTATGGTATGGAACCGATCGAAACCGAACAAAAGGGAACCGAACCCGAACGGTTCCATAATTATATTTGGATCCGACGGGTCCATTTATTAAATACTCGAAACTTTTAAGTCGGTTCAGAAGAGAACCGAACCGATCCACGGACAGCCCTAAGATCTATAGTGGAGGGTCAATTGAAAGGGGTTCGAGCTGTTCGCGACCTGTTCGCACTGCCCTGTCGTTTATTGCCATCGCAAAACCAAATTAGGAGAGACCCATGTGCTCAACGGATGCGCCACGAGAAGTAGGTGCCTGAGGTGGTAGTCCGAGATCATGGGTCCCACAATCGCTGCCGAAATCATCAACAGAAAGTTGCGCAGTTACCGATTGTGTGAACGGGGCTTGCACATTTTGATTAGGATGGTTATTTGTTGATTGGCAACCATGGTTAAGGTGGTCTTGAGGAAAGGAATCGACCAGTATATTGGGCATGCCATGAGAAGTTGTCGGCATCAGTCGGCGCTGACTGCAGCATCGCGATGCCACCGTTCAAAGTAGCGTAGCATCGGTAGGCGACGCTGCTGAGAACTCTCAGCAGCCCTTGATCTCGCAGTGTCGTCGAGCAACGTAACTCCTTCATTGACGGTCGTCGACGTTCGAAGAGAGAAAAGTGAGAGAAAAGAAGAGAGAGAAGTAGAGAGAAGAGTGAAAATCGGCTGAAGAAGAGATAATGAAGAGTGAAAAATAATTAAGGTTTGAGTGGGTGGAGTTAATTTAATTTTAAGATATTAAAAAGTTTAAATTGATACCTGATTTTTAAATTTTTTTTTATCAAATCTGATTTTTGAAATATGATATTTAAACACCTAGGTTTGTGTAATTTCCACGTCAAAATATCATATAAGTTAAACTAATGGGCCATAGAGTCTAGCTCAGGACCAACAAAGTCTGGTCCAATAAAAATAGAAGGTGCGCTAGTTAAGGCTTTGTTTGCTAATTAAAAAAAAAAAGTAATACATTATTCATTCTAACACAGTTCCATCTTTCTCCCGAGGAAATACCTGCAAATGGCTCAAAGAAAATGCCATAATTCTTATTTGGCCTTTGACCGATAAATATGTTTCAAAAAAAATGACTTAAAGTATGACTTTGGACAAGTAAAACCAAAAACACCCCCATCACCCACTCTCTTCCTCTTCACAAGAAAACCCAGCACTCCTTTTTTTATTATTAATTCGGCTAACAGTCGGTCCACCTTTAACAATCGGTCCACCTTTTTTATTATTAAACCGGCTGTTGGCTGGAACATGGCCCACATTTTTTGTATTTATGATTATTTTGTAATTAAATAATATTTGTATTATTTAAGTTTAAAAATTTTCTTTTATTCTAATTTTTTTTATAAAAAATGATATAAGTAATTTTAAATTGATAATTACAAAAATTAAATATTATTTTTTAACGTGTTAACAAATTCTTTTTTTCCCCTTTAATATTTTAATTAATTTAAAATTCATTAATTAAATATAATTTGTAAACTAATCTTTCACTTTTCAAATAAAATTAAATAAATATATATTGTTTACTTAATTTAAAATTTTCCTTTTGTTTTAATTTTTGTATAAAAAATGAAATAAATAATTATAAATTGATAATTATGAAAGTGAAATATTATTTTTTAACGTGTTAGCAAATTTTTATTTTTTTCCCTTTTAATATTTTCATCAATATAAAATTATTTAATTAAATATAATTTGTAAGCTAATATTTCATTTATCAAATGTAATTAAATAAATATAGATTGTTTACTTAATTTTTAAAAAATCCTTTTGTTTTAATTTTTATATAAAAAATGAAATAAATAATTTTAAATTGATAATTACGAAAATGAAATATTATTTTTTAAAGTGTTAGCAAATTCTTATTTTTTTTCCTTTCAATATTTTAATTAATTTACAACTCTTTAATTAAATATAATTTGTAAACTAATGTTTCATTTTTCAAATGTAATTAAATAAATATATATTGTTTACATAATTTAAAAATTTCTTTTTGTTTAATTTTTGAATAAAAAAGAAATAAATAATTTTAAATTGGTATATATATATTATTCATTTTTAATTCAAAATTCTTTAATTAAATATTCATTGTAAACAAATCTCACCTTTTTCAATTTTAATTAAATAATATTTATTTTCTTTATTTAATTTTAATAATTTCCTTTTATTAAAAAAAGAAATTGAAATTGATAATTACTAAAATAAAATATTATTTTTTGACAAATTAGCTAATTCTTTTTTTTTTTCATTTAAATTTTTTCATTTAAAACTCGTTAATTAAATATTAAATACAAACAAATCTTTACTTTTTTCAATTTTAATTAAATAATATTTATTTTCTTTATTTAATTTTATTAATTTCCTTTTATTAAATAAAGAATTTTAAATTGATAATTACGAAAATGAAATATTATTTTTTAACATCTTAGCAAATTCTTTTTTTTTCCTTTTAATATTTTCATTAATATAAAATTCTTTAATTAAATATAATTTGTAAACTAATCTTTCATTTTTCAAATGTAATTAAATAAATATTGAATGTTTACAGAATTTTAAAAAATTCCTTTTGTTTTAAATTTGATATAAAAAATGAAATAAATAATTTGTAATTTGTAATTACAAAAATGAAATATTATTTTTTAACATGTTAGCAAATTCATATTTTTTTTCCCCTTCAATATTTTAATTAATTCAAAATTCTTTAATTAAATATAATTTGTAAACTAATCTTTTATTTTTCAAATATAACTAAATAAATATGTATTGTTTACATAATTTAAAATTTTTTTTGTTTTCATTTTTGTACAAAAAATGAAATTAATAATTACGAAAATTAAATATTATTTTTTAACGTGTTAGCAAATTCTTATTTTTTTTCCTTTTAATATTTTCATTAATATAAAATTATTTCATTAAATATAATTTGTAAACTAATCTTTCATTCTTTAATTAAATATTCATTGTAAGCTAATCTTTAATCTTTTAAATTTTAATTAAATAATATTTATATTCTTTATTTAATTTTAATAATTTCCTTTTATTTGAATTTTGTATTTATATAATTAAATAAAGAATTTGAATTTGATAATTACGAAAATGAAATATTATTTTTTGACGAATTAGCAAATTTTATTTTTTTCTTTAATTTTTTAATTTAAAATTCTTTAATTAAATATTCATTGTAAAGAAAACTTTCATTTTTTCAATTTTAATTAAATAATATATATATTTTTTTGTTTAATTTTAATAATTTCCTTTCATTTGAATTATATATATAAAGAATTTGAATTTGATAATTACCAAAAATATATATTATTTTTCGACGAATGAGCAAATTCTATTTTTTTCGTTTTAATTTTTTAATTTAAAATTCTTTAATTAAATATTCATCGTAAACATGTCTTTAATTTTTTCAATTTTAATTAAATAATTTTTAGATTCTTTATTTAATTTTAATAATTTCCTTTGGTTTGAATTGTATATTAAATTCGAAATTGATAATTATTAAAATGAAATATTATTTTTTGGCGAATTAGCAAATTCTATTTTTTTCCTTTTATTTTTTAATTTAAAATTATTTCTTCCGCGTAGTTGTTACAATTCGGTTCACTTAATTTTCTAAGATTATGCTGTATTTATTATCTTTTGTTCGATGTGCTAATATTTTAATTTCTTTTTGCAGTATGAAGTATCACTTGGATGTGACATTGAGACTTGAAACAGTTGCTCAACATGCAGATCTTCATCATCGGGAACCACACGTGAAGAATTAGATGACGGTCCGCTCGTTCCGGCCCCTGAGCTGCCACCCTGCTCATGTCTCTAACGAGATAAGACAATTAAATCATCATTTGTAAATTCATTTACATTATCGTTGTCCTGAACTACCAATTGAATTTTGTGCGTCACATGGATGTTACGATGATGAACAATTGTCTCGGGAATATTAGCGTTATCCTCGCGAGCTATCTTCACCGTATCCCAAAAATTATTTGCATTATCATCAGCCCCATCTGAATGTTCATTTCTACCTTCCGTATCATCCTTCCTCACTAAAGTCACGCAAATCAGTGTCATTTGCGTTTTGTTCAACTTAAACAAATAATTCGCTTCAATATCAGATGTAACGTTCATATGTAGAATTGAAAATGGCTAATGCTCTTTGAATTGAATTCTCAGTACCATATCTTATCGAGATGAATCAACATTCAACTTGCTCTATATATTAAGGTACTTAAAAATTGTGTCGAAACTCACGATGAAGATTTGAGAATGTTAGGGGTCAAATTGATACAACTAAAGATAAAAAAGAGTGAAAACAAATCAATTTTTAACCACACAAGGATGTCAAAATTTTTAGTTGGAGATTCAAATCCATTTTTGTTGCAATAAACGTTCGAATTGAAAAAGAGCTACTTCTAGTAAAGTTGTATCCCTTTGAGTTATCTTTCCAACGCATTTTAAATCGTTTTAATCGAATATCGGAAACAAAAGTTATGATAAAAATACTCAAACAGACGCAGAGTAACATCCGACTTTTTCGACTGTGAAAATTCGGTGGTTAACAGCCAAAATATCGGTTGTTCCGATTGTCTTTTCGTAACAGTCAATAAGGCCGTTAATCAAAAAGTTATGCAAATAATTTTTTTTTCCCTTCATGCTTAAAAAAATTATACATCTGCTAAAAAAATTATCTGCCTGTTACTTATGTCGAATATTAATTTATCGAGTAAAAACGTATATACATTTAATGAAAACGAAATTAAACATACGTAAATATACTTACCGATTCGAAGTAATTGACATAAAACAATTTTTTCTTCAACTATCGATATTTTTGAAATTTTTAGAATGAAGAAGACGAGACAGTTTTTATCTGTGTTGTAGCTGATTTTATAATTTTAAGTAGAGAGTGTTTGATTTTTATTTGTTAACTAAACGAATAATATTGTCTTTTTAACCAAATCATATTTTGTAATTGTTTTATTCACTTAAGAGCTTTTTTGTCTTTTGAACAAAAATAGGCTACTTTGGAATTATAGAAGAGGATAACGGTCAATGTGGAATTTAGGAGCTTTGACTTGAGGATATATGCATAAATAACCTAAAAATAAAGCTACAATTCCAAAATAACCTTTGACTTTTCTAAAAATTGGAACTACCTAAAATACCCCAAATATAATAATTATTTGAAGTAACCAAGATATGAAAAGAATACAATTAAGTCCTAAAGAATTAGATTACCATAAAATGACCTACAAAAAACCAAGATCTAAAAGAGGACCATATAAGATTAAGAAAATTGCAAAAGATAAAAAAGAAATTAAATTGAAAAATGAATTTGATAAAATTGGATATCGAGAACAATTAATTGCATCACAAAAAATATTAAAATGTTTTAAAGAAAATATGATAGAAAATTTTGTTAAAGGTATTGTAAGATCTATTAGAATAAAGGATATATAGGATATAATAGATAAATTAGAAAAAAGAAGAAAGAATATTTTAAAATACGATATACCTTTTAATCCAAATATAGATATAACAACAGATCTTGATATTATAAATTCCCAGATATTACTAGATTTTGAAAATTTACTTAACACATTATAAATAAAACTATAAAATATTTAAGAATAAAATCAGTAAAGACCAATTTTAAAGATTATTAGATAATTAGATTTTAAGATTTTTGATTTTTGTTTGCTCATATTAGCACCCCTTCACTTTGGTATCAAAGCCATATAGGATCTATAAAAATCATAAAATACTATAACTAAAAGAAAAAGAAAATCATTAAAAATAATGAAAATTGAAGATTTAGGTAATAAATACCATATAATAAGAGAAAATTTTAACATAATAATTATAAAACCAATATTATGTAATAAAAGTGTAACAATTACATTAAAAATACTTGAAAAATTACCTATGGAGATAAAACAATTTATAATTGAAAAAATAAAATTAGAAATTGTTAAAGATATGTTCACCTATGAAATGATATTAGAAACCTATGAAAAACATATGTATGATTTAATTGTAAAAGAAATAAGTAGATATGACTAAAAATAAAGAAATTACAATTATAAAAACAGATTGGTATTATATGATAAAAGATAGTGAAAAAGAATATATAATAAAACTCTGTCCTAAAAAATTAAAATTAATAACATTAATGATAATCAAAGAATTACCTAGAGAGATAAGAGAACAAATATTAAACAAATTAACAATATGATACATAATAGATGAATATATGTACTATAAAATCAGAAAAGAAATTGAAAAAGAAGAAATAATGCTTTATTACAAAGAAAATTATGAATTTTCATGAAAAGATAATGCTTAATATAGAAAAATTTAAAGAAAAACTTGATAAAGATTATAATATAATAAATAAATTAAATCAACAAATAGAAAATGTATGGTTAATACCAGAACAACAAGAAGAAAATAGATTAACAAGTAAACTAGAAAAATAAATATTAAAAATAAAACAAGAAAAATCTAAAATAAAAGCTAGATATTATAAGAATTTAACAAGACTTCCAACTACAGAATATGAAAAAATCCTTATTTAATAAGAAAGCAATAGAATCAAAAGATATTAAATGTCATTTATTCTATCTAAGTAAATCAAAAGAAAAACCTAACTATTAAAATGGAAAATAATTTGACTAGAAATTTAAAAAGAATAAAAAAATTAATTATCTAATACTAGATGAATTATTAACTCCTAAAAAATCAACAAAATATCAAGAAAAACAAATATTGAAATTAAAGCAGAAAAAATATGAGGAAATGACAAATTATTTTGAGAAATTAAAAAGATTAACAAATGATGAAAATAAAAAAAAACAAAAGTATGAAAGAATTATAAAAGATTGTAAAGATAATGAATGTAAAATATATTATTTCAATCAATCAAAGAAAAGATAATGAATCAGCATATGGAATAGTTAAAAACATTAATAAAAATATTAATAACTGATGTACAAAATTTTAAGAATGAAATAAAAGAAGAATTAGATATACTAAAAATTGAAATTAGAGAATTAAAAGAAAATAATAAAAGTAGATACAAGAAAATAGATAAGAAACTTATAGAAAAAAGTCAAGAATAGGAAAGAAACATACAGAACAAGAAAACCTAGTTATAGAAACAGGTAGTATGGATGATAATTTTAGAAAATATATTTTACCAAAAATATTAGAAGATGAAGAAAATTCCAAAAATTTACTAGAAAAAGGAAAAATTACAGAAGAAATTCAAGAAGAAAGTAAAGATAAATGAAAAATTAGATTTACTAATAGAAAATTTGATCAATTAAGTCTAGAAAATATAGATGAATACCAAGTTCTAATGAATACTGGAGGAGGACCTACCCCAGCAGGAACCTCTAATCAAACATTTGATCCAGATGAAAGTTATGCACCTATATATAATAAACCATATAAACAATTTTATGATAGAATAAGAGATAGACAACCACCTAGAGGAAATAAATATAAAGATATATTTGAATTAAATGATAATTATGATAAACCAATTAATCATGGAGGAACAAAGTTAGACCTAGATTGTAAAAAAGTTTTAATAACTTGGGCAGACTCAATGATACTATTATTTTTATACAATAAAGATGATATACGGGAAAATACAGAAAGAAGAATAGATTTCTTAACAGCATCATTTGAAGGAAATGTTAGAAATTTGTGGGAATGAATAAATAATGATACAAAATTAATGATGAGAAGAAATATACAAACAGAAATAATAAAATCAGATAAAGAAGGAATAGAAATATTAATATCATATATTGCAAGTGAATTCCTATGAGAGGAATGTATTAGAAATTTTGAAGAAGAAGTAAGAAGATAAAAAGAAGATGCTGTGATGAAATTAATAAATTTAACAATTTGTGATATGTGTAAAATAAAAGAATATACATGTGAATTTAGAAATTACTATTACTTACAATTCTACAGTAATGAAAATCAAGAAGTATATTTAGTTATGTATTATATTAAATTACCAGGAATATGAGGAATATATTTTAAAATAGAATTTGAAAAATATATTAAAGAAAATACAGGAATACCAAGAACCTTAGGATCAAAAATAAAATTTCTATTTAATAGATTAGCATATATATGTCAACAAAGACAATTATTAAAAAGATCAGGAAAATTAACAAGAATATGTTGTGAAAATGTGGAAAAACATATACAACGAGGATGTTATCCTGAAAGAAAAAAATAAGAGAAAACATAAAAATAGAAGATTTACAAAATTCAGAAATTTTAAGAAAAAGAATATAAAACTTAGAAGAAGATATTATAAGAGAAAGTTTAAACCAAATTGACAAAATAATAAATCCTATAATAAAAGAGATAAAAGTCAATGCAAATGTTGGAATTGTGGATAAATATGTCATATAAGTCCAGATATAAGTCCATATTGTAATACAAAGAAAGTTAGAATATTACAAATAGAATATTTAGGAATAGAAGATGAATTAAGTGAAATATCTGATATTGAACAATACTATGATCAAGAAGTATATGTAAGTGAGATAGAATCAGAATAAAATGAATCAGAATCTGAATAAAGAAATTGAAGAAATAGAAAACAATAATATAGAAACACGGGAATATGAAGGAATAGAAGGATATGGATTAAAAGTAACTTTTAATAATAATAAATTCAAAAAATTACAGAAACTATCTTTAGATTTAAAAGTAGGAAAATGGAAAATCTTTGATAAAATTTGGAAAAGAGAAAAGATAGCTATAAATGAATATCATAAGATTGAAAAAACTATAGATGTTAGAACAACTCAAGGAACACATAAATTAAACCTTTTAACAAAAAATACACTTGATGAGTTATTATCAAAAATTAATAAAAAACAAAGTGAAAAAATTCAATATATTTATTTAGTTGGAATACAAATAATATTTAAATCCTTATTTAGAGAAGGGATATATTCATTTTTAACAATAAGTTTACATGATGGAAGAATAATAAATTTAAGAGATGGTCATTTAGGAACCATAGAAGGAAATTTAGCATATAAGAAAATGATATTTACTTGTTACCCAAAATATTGTATTTTATTAAAAGATAAAAACTTTAATGAAGTTTTAGGATTGTATTTTAAATTACATAGGAATGATATAATGCAACCATGAGACAAAATCATGACTATTGAATATAGAGTTTTATATATATTTACTAATTCTAATTATGAGAATATTTATTCTAAAAAACCATATATAGAAGTTCATCAGGAATGTAAGGATATTAGTAAAATTACAGAACCAAATAAACAGGTAAATTTGATTCCAAATAAATATGAATTTAGGATATCAACAGATAAACCTGATATAATAGAGTTTAGGAAAAAAGAATACCCTGATAAAAATATAATATTTAAAGATAGAAAATTGATCAGAAGATCAACAAATCTTAGAATACCTAGATTATTAGGAGAAAATAGTCATACAAGAGAAATGAAACTACATAAGAATACAGGAAATATGAAAATAAATAGAGAATATTCCAATGCAAGAAATAGAATATCATGACCAAATATATTAATAGATACAGGAACTAGTGAATACCATATAACTTCAATAAGAAATAAATGTTTAGTATCTTATAAAACAGAACCATATAGATACGTAAATTTTGATGGACAAATACATACTACAAAATTAGAAGTTAAAGTACCTATAAAAATAAGAGGAATTGACCTTATAGTGCCATGTTATATAGATGAAGGTATGAATATAAATTCTCATATATTATTAGGAATGAGTTTCTTAAATGGATTTGAAAATTATAGTATAAAAAGAGAAGGATTATATATATTTGATAATGGACGAAACATACTATATAACAAAGATGAATAATCAAATAAGTTTTCCATTAGCAATATATATACAAATTACTATTATAGAAACATTATATAACAACTTGTACTTTAATAGACACAGAAAGTGATATAATTATATTTAAAAACTTCTTAATTAAGACATAGGAAAATAAAAATAAAATAAAAATAACAGGAGTTACAGGAGAAGAAACCCAGATAATAAATAGTGCTGATAAGATCAGTATAATTATTGGAAGTAAGCAAATAATAATTAATAAGATATATAGTTATGACAAGTTAGAATGCGATATATTATTAGAAAATGACTTTATACAACAATTCAAATATTATAAACAAAATAATTATATGATTATGTTACAAACCCCTTGCGGATATTTATTAAAAATACCAAGAGAATTTAGACCATACAGAGTTCAGCCAACCTAACGGGTGATAGATATGAGAAAAAATCAATTATACAAAATGAAATAAAAAATAAAAGAATAATGTATAAAAAAGTCTTAAAAACAGGAGTAGAAATAGGTATAGAGAAAATTATAGAACAATTAGAAAAAGTATATGGAGAAAATCCATTAATATTTTGGAAACCATACCATCCTAAAGTAAAAATTGAATTAACATAAAATGTGATATAAAGAGTAAGACCGATGAGATATACTATATAAGATACACAAGAATTCAATGATCAAATAAAAGAATTATTAGAACAGAAACTTATTAGATCAAGTAATGGACTCCATGGTAGTCCAGTCTTTATGGTAATGAAACTTTCTGAGCAAGTTAGAGAAAAAGTCAGAATGATTATAAATTATAAAGAATTAAATAAATATACTAAATTTGATGGATATTTTTATTAAATAAAGAAGTCATAATAAACCTTGTAAAAGGAAAACAATACTACTCTAAATTTGATTGTAAATCAAGATTTTGGCAGATAAAGATGGAAGAAATAATATACAATATACAGTCTTTAGTACACCTCAAGGCAAATATGAATGGTTAGTTATGCCTTTTGGATTGAAAAATGCACCTCAAATATATCAAAGGAGAATTGATAATATATTTAGAAAATTTAATAAATTTTTGATAGTATATGTAGAAGGCTATTATAGAAAAATAAGAAATTGATTTTCTTGGATTAATAATAGATAATAAAAGAATTAAATTACAGACTCATATATCTAAAAAGATAATTAGTTTTCCAAATCAATTAGAATCCAAAGAACAAATACAAAAATTCTTAGGATACCTAAACTATGCAAAAGGATTTATTGAAAATTTTTTAAAAAAGAGACATAAAATACAAATCTTACTTAGAAAAATAAATATTAAGGGATGGAATAATAAACATACATAAATAGTTAAATCATTAAAAGAAGAATGTAAAAATTTACCAAAATTAAGATTATCAGATGAAAAAGATAATCTAATTGTCAATACAGATGTCTCAGATAAATATTGAGCAGCTATATTAAAAACAGATTTAAATAAAATTTGCAGATATTCAAGTGAAATCTTTAAGCAAGTAGAAATAAATCATACTACACATGAAAAAGAATTATTAGTAATTATTAGAGGAATAAAAAAGTTCTCATTATTCTTATTATCTAAGAAATTTATTGTTGAAACTGATAATTCTCAAGTTGAATGATTAGTCAGGAATAAGCTCCCAATGGAACCTCAATATATCCGATGGCAAAAATATTTATCTTTTTATAAATTTGACATTATTCATATTAAAGGTGTTAATAATTATCTTGCAGATTTCCTGAGTAGGAATATAGAACTCGCTGATAGATAAAAATAAGATCATGGAATTATACCAATCTGTCCTTAAAATACAAAAAATGACTAATTTCCTCCAAGAAGAAGTTGAGGATAAGATGTTGGAGCCACAACAATGTCAAATGAGTTCAATGCAATGATAAAAACGTTGTTGGAAATAACTTCCGAACAACAGAAAAATTCCATAAAACTTAAAAAAGAGGTTGATGCTATTGCAGCACAACTGAAAAATATACTGTCTGAGACAGAAATACCAAACAGCCCAGAAATGGGTCTTCCAAATTCATAGCAAACAAATACCAATTCATACCAAATAGGTACAGCAGGAAGCAGCAGTGGACTCAGAAGGGACACCATATCAGCAGAAGATGCCTCTCCAGTCATGTCAAATAAAAAGGTGACAATAAGAGCAAATAATTCCAAAACAATCAGTATCATGGACCCAGAAGATAAAGTCCATTTCGACAAAAAACGAAGAAAAATATGCCATGATAATCCAAACAGTTTATGAATTGAAAAAGTGTGATACATATTTTATCTCTCCGGGACAAAATGTTTATCCCAGAGTTACAAAAATAGAAGGAGGAGATCCTAACTTCATAAAAGCAATGACATATTATGGATTTTTTGATTTAATATATCCAGGAAAAAATTTAGCTGAATTAGCAAAATTTGATGAGATGCTACAACAAGAAGTATCAAGATATGCCGAGGACGAAGAATATATTTAAAATTTTACTTAATCAGTCCAGAATATGATGGAATTATGTATTATCCAGTTAACCATATAATTTCAATTGGATATGTTGCAACAAATTTCAACATAGATGTCATGGAAAGTGACAAAAGAATGCCAAAAATCACCAAGTCATGGATCAGATATAGAAAAGCCGTTGGAATCAAGGCAATATATGGAATTGCAAGAAATCTATATGAAAAGAATTTCTCATGTCTATGCCAAAATGAAAATTGGATCCTGGTGACTAATGGAGGATATAGAAAGTCCGAAATATTGAAGGACAACATTACAAAATTCGATATACATCAATTCCCAGGATGTCCTACCATTATAGAGGAATCTTGCCAGTTGCGGGAATGTCCAACCTGCACATCCAAGATGCACATAAAGATGTAGGACCAAAAGTAGAGGTGTCAATGGGCCGAGCAGCTCGGCTCGGCCCATTGACCCACTAGCTCGGCTCTTGCTCCTCACGAGCCGAGCTCGTGGCTCGTTTGTAACGAGTCGAGCTTGGGAGCTCGACTCGTTACAAATACCCGAGCTCAGCTCGGCCCACGAGCTCGTGGCCGAGCGAGCTTTAGCTCGTGGCTTGGCTAATTTTTTTCTTTATATTAAGATATGCATTTTTTGAAAAAAATAAAATTTTGGACGAGCCCACGAGCCGGCTAGTCTTTTGACTAGCCTGAGCGGCTAGTAGCTCGGTGGCAACGAGCTGAGCCCACGAGCCGACGAGCCGACTCGGCTTGATTGCCACCACTAACCAAAAGGAAGAAAAATAGAAGGGTGGAGCCTTGAATAAAGGAGATGTAACATAAAGTTATTTATTTTATGTAATAATAGAGCCACGATAGTCTTAGTGGTGGAAACATTTGATAAAGCTTCATAATTGGAGAATGATGTAAGAATGTAATAATATTGCCTCATCTGCTTATATAAATATAGGCCTTTAGGCTGGATGAAGAACATAACGAATTGGAGAGAAAAATTTGAACACTCAATTTGTGAGAAAGCCAAATCTTCTGTTTGAATACCAATCTTTCAATATCAATACTATTTTGATAATATCATTCACATTCCAATTCTCTTAAACAGATATGAGTTTCTAAACTACATTTCCCGTAGATTCTTGAAGGGTTGAAGAAGAAATTTATTTCTTACTTTAACAAAAAAAATGTTTTCTTTATTTAAATCTATAGTTTTAATTCTAAGAACCGACACAGTGAAAGCAAGAAGTTGAAATAGTAAAGAACCCTGTTGAGGCAGAAAGCCGTTTGAGGGAACGGTTTGCATATTCAGAGCCTAAAGGTTACTCGATTTTAAGGAGAAGCACTTAAAGATCAGAATTAAGGTAAAACAATTGTTTTTGTTAAATTTAAAAATAATTCTTCTTAGATCTTAAAGAATCATAGGGATTAATCATCTCAATGTTTAAATTTGAACGTTTATTCATAATGTTTGAATTATTATTTCATTATATTATCTGAAATATCAGGATATACAGTTAAATGATTAGATAATTTGTTAGATAAAATGTTAGATGAAATAAGATTTACTTCTCAAGAACTTAATAGAATAGAAAAAAAGATAGAACATGATGAAACCATAAGCACATCAAATGAAGAGCTTGATAAAAAGTTAATAAGATATGTTGAAAATTACCCCAACATACTACAACTTAAAATGGAATTATATATTAAAATCCAAGAGAAAAGAAATACTAACCTTTAATTATGATGTCTAAAATTAATATTGTCATTATATAAGAATTTATTAAATCAAAAAATAAATTTGTTCAAATATAAGAGACTAATCTCTAAAACTATTCATAAAAAAAGGATATAGTTTGTAATACATAAAAATCTATATCATTAATAGGGATGACAACGGGGCGGGACGGGGCGGCGTGGGGCGGGGATGCCCCCCTGTCCCCCTCCCCGTTAAAAAAATCAATCCACATCCCATTCCCCGTTTAAGGCAAGGCAAGGCGGGGCGGGGATGGGTTATTTTCCCGTTTATTCTCCGTTTATTTTTATTTTTTTTTGTTTTTCATAATTTATTTTTATTATCCATATTCATTATATTTATGCAAATAATTTTAGTTACTATTTTCTATTAGAATTAATGAAAATTTTCATTTAAAGTATTGAATTCTAAAAAAAAAAAAAAAATTTTTTTTTTTTAATTTTTTTTTTTTAACGAAGCGAGCGGGCGCGGGCGAGGACCCCGTTACCGTCCCCGCCTTAGCTACCCGTTTAAGCGAGTTTTCCACTCCCCGTTCGGGACGGGTCTCCGCGGGTATCGGGTTTGTCAGGTTTTTTTACCATCCCTAATAAGGGTAAAATAGACACTTCTATAAAAATATTAAGTGTGCGTTTGGTAGGGATTTTTTGGGGAAAGAATTGATTTTGAATAGTGATATAATGGGAAATGTGTGGTTGAAAAAGAAGATAAGATTATTGATGTGATAGAAAATATTATTTTATTGAAAAATATGTGGTTGAAAATGAGAATTGATTTACTGTTGAAAATGAAAATTGGTACCAAACATAGCCTACAAGACTTGGTCAACAATGCCATTTTGAAAAATGCCCGCTTTGACTTGGATATTTTAAAGTTACCCCCTTCTCTCCCACTGTACGAGAAAATGCAAGCAATCGGAGTAATATCAAAATCCCGCCGGATCATTACGGTTTTGAAAAACCCTTCGCTGTGTTTATTTAACTCACTGGAACGAGTCAACTCATCTCAAGCCGCTGAAAATGGTTCTGAACTCAGTTCTCCCGCTCTATGTCGCCACTTTCATTTCACCACCTCAGGTACACTCTCTCCACGCATTTTTTATTTCTATACATTAAATTAGAAAATTCGAAATTGCATTAATGGAAGATTTTCGATGGTAAGCTAAGAAAAAAAAAAGGTTGAAATTGGTTTTTTTTCTTAGTTGACTGGTTATTTATCAATCATGTAGCATATTAAATCAGAAAATGGGAAATCATATAGAAAATTTTTAATTTTAAGCAAAGGAAAAAGAAGTTGAAATTAATTTTTTTCTTAACTGACTGGTTATTCATTAATCATTTCTTTTTTCATTTTATTTTCTTTCTGCAATTTAAGTCTTTCTAAATATCAGAAAAACAATAATCTGTTACAATGAGGAAAAAGAAGATTGTCATTTTTTGTTACACAGATGCACGCCCAAACAAGTGTGAGAATTATTTACGAATTAGTTCGTGAGCTTGCATTTTCATGTGTGAACACATTTGTGCTTTCACGTGTTCTCTTGGCGGACAATTATTATTTTCGTATTGCAAATTATGCAATACAGTCAACATGATTCATAGGAATTTAAAAATATGCAGGGTTTCTCCGTGGGAATCATTTACCAGTGAAATCATATCGTCTAAAATGTATAATGCCAATTCCAACACATTCAATGCTGATGTATGCACCGTATTCTACAGAAGCGAGTGCAGTTGAAAATGATTCTGCGGGTGATCATTATTTTTTGGTCTTTAAGTTGTTTAAGAAATTGAATTTTGAAGTTTCTTTGGTGAGAATATGCTTTTGGTGTTGTTTCACACGCAGGCACCGCAAAGGATGTATATGATAAGATGCTGAAATGCGTAGCAGAGAAAAAGAACTGCTCCGAATGCTTGGTTGTGGTCACTTGTGGAAAAATGTTCTAACCATGAGGATATTAAGCTTCTGTTTAATATTTTGCAGAGACTGAGTTTACTTTTCAGTTGTTACTTGTTTAATGCTTTATGGTAGCTGGCTAACTTTTATTTTCCGACTATTTGTAGATGATAGTTTTTGCTGTGGATTGCAGAGACTCTCCAATCTTTGGATACAGGACAATTTTAACAGTGCCCTTTGCAGGGAAGTTACAAAGGCATGTGTACGTGTAGGAGCTACAGATTTTGGTAAGAATACATATCACACCCCTTCTTGTTTAAATTAATGATTTGTTGATAAAGAGCATAAATTGGATACATGAATATGGATGTAAAAAATAAAAATGGAAGTTCTATAATTTGTGCACTATGAAACTCAGGATGTTTAACTTTGTACCAAACTGTATTTTACTTGCTTTTTTTCTCAGGCGGACGTAGCATTTAATTACAGCTTGCCGTGTAATCATAGTCTAGGTCTGAATGGGCTTTTCTTACAACTTTTAGAGACTTAAAAAAGGCAGTTGTAATCTCTTTTTTATAATGTTATCTCTCTGTACTTAAGCCATTTTTGACTGCATCCATCAATGACAAGAACTTGGTTCCCACATTGTGAGTGCATTAACTCTGTTTCTGAATGTTTTGTTTAACATAATGCTTCCATAATGGAAGTATAACTTATAAGTAATACTTAAGAAATCACGTTCTGTGTGAGGTTGCATGATATCTATTTTTTGTTATGTGTGAGGTTGCATGATATCTATTTTTTGTTATATGAGCGAATCTCTGTAAATGAATAACTGTTATGTGGCTGTAGTTGAATGCTAAACAACACCGTGATGTCAAACTCATGGCAGAAGTGATGAAACTTGTGAAGAAGAATGAGTTAGCTTTGCAACCTGGCAAGGCAGATTTAGTTTTCAGGTCATAACCTATGCTTCCACTTTTCAAAAAATCTTTCCACCTACTTCTGCTTATGTTGATCATTGTTATGTAGACTAAGATACCAAGATCTAAAGACTAATATTTATTATCCTGTTATATGATTACAGAAATTCAACATAGTTAAGTTGCAATTACCTCTCTCTCTCTCTCTCTCTTCCCCGCCCCTCTACCCCTTGTTCTCTTCCTGTCCTTGCTCCTTCGGTCCTTTGCCTTAGAAGAATTAGCCTTTGTTTTCACATAATTCTTATATTGAGAAACCGCCTCGACCATATTCGCTATGATGCACGCAAAGCATTCCGTAGGTGTATAAAGCATGTAGATAAATTTTTGATGGCTGAGTAATTTTGAGTATAATACGTTCTTGAACAGCACCTGTACATAGGTTTGAGCATACTGCTATCATTTTAAGGTATTGTGTGATTATGCTGAACTGAATGGTGTAATAAGACCTAATGCATAACTGTGAACTTGAAGGTACTTCTACATCCCTTTCCTTTTGTTTCTTCTTCACCTATAAGGGAAAAAAGTGTTTCTCATGATGCAGTTAGGCTGTGTATAGGTATGGAGAAAACCAAGCTGCACATTTGTTTTCGTACATTTTCTCTCTCTTCTGTGGACTTTGTTCTAGTGTACAAGGTTGGAGAATGTTTTTGTTGGCTTTTCTATATCCCTCTAAAAGACTAACCATCTTCAAGTTGTATTAGTTGCTTGATATTTTCCTTTTGATTCTCCGTTCTCATGGAAGTTCAATTTCTTCTGTTCTGTTCACTATATACTGCCTTTTCAATTGGATTTTTCTAATTCTTCTTGCTGGGTTTTGCTCATTACAGAATTTGTTACGATACAGTAAGGTGGGATCTGATGGATCTGATCTCTAAATACGGAAAAGGGTTTGTCACATCAGGAGTAAGCCTTAGACAGACTTCCTTTGATTTGTGGATGGAATTTGCTGCCAGGAAAGGTCTTAATAAAGTATCTTTTTGGCTCCTATAGAAACCTCCAACTTGAGTTTGATGTAACCATGGAATATATTGTCCAATTCATTCCATACAGTCTCAAGTTCATGCTTTTGATCTTTTGGTTTCCATAGACCTGAACATGGTTAATGCATTTCACACTTCTCATATCTTTCCTTCTTTACAGGAGAATCTGTTTCCTTATGGAAAATGGAGAAGTGGAGATCAGAAACTATGAAACAGCATACTCTTGCAACTGGGTTTTCCTGTGCTAAGGTAATTCATATTGTGGTCGCATATTGATTTCATAACAGCGGCTGGAAAAAAAATGGTTTGGTTATAAAACTCTCCTTTCTGAAATTTCACAATTCTTCGTGAGTATAAAAAATGTGAAATGAAGTAATTGTAGTTTAGATGGAAGGAATTGCTAGGTGCAAGCAATCTGGACATCTAAATTATCTTTTGTCTCTTCCTTTGGAACTCACCAGAGAATAAGTGGATTATAAATGTTTATATGTTGGCAAAAAGGAGGAAAACCCTCTTTTTATAGAGCTCAAAATCTGCATATTACCCCCGAGAACAAACTTGTCCACTGTTCCCAGACTTACTTGGAATCGTTTTGCGAATCAGACGTACTATTGGATTTAATTTTAAGCAATTAACTTAACCTAATTATTTTCTATTACGTCTAGTTTAGTTCCCCTCTAAGAAACAAGGGTACGCATAAGTAATTCAAATACGATATCATACGGGTATGTCGATACGACTTTTTTAAAAAAAAATTAGGATAAGTGGATACGTGTTATAAAATTCAACATGATTTTATTAATATAAAAAAATTAAAACATAAGTTTAATACTAAAGATAAAATAAAATACTAAAGCATTTATCTTAATCCTTAATTGTCCCAACTTCATTTTTTTTAACATCAACTTCTTCGTTATCAATAAAAATAACACTCCCTAATTTTGTCTCATTTAATAATAGATAAACAACCTCAAGTAGTCCAACACTTTTAAGAGTATCGAATGAGTCATCGATAATGTCCCACATTTTCAATTCTCCTTTTGAATAGATATCTTATTTTCTTGATAAAAGACGTAGATTGTTATGAATGAAAATCAATTTTTCAGCTCGTTGTGAAATTATTTTATTCCTTCTCATAGAGTACAAAAAGAGTATGTACTTCAATTTCTTTCAGTACAAGATGAAGAAGAAGGTTGCAAAAAAGTTTCAAAGCAATATTTTGAAGTAAACATGCATGTGACCATGAAGTAACCACTATGTCTTTGAATCCATATTATACCTATTAGTGAAAGAAGCAATCTCGCCTATAATACTCTTATTCATGTGTCCTAACGTATCGGATACATATCGTAAATAATTGAGAAATATAAAATAATTAAAAACACGTATTCAATACGTATCGAAAAATTAAACAATAAAAAAATATATAAAATAATTACAAAAATGTATCTGGTACGTATCGGAGGGTATCGAAGAATATCCAAGTTTGGATAAGTATCGGATACGGGTGCGTAATGAGTTTACTAGTATCCATGCTTCTTAGAATCCCCTAACAAAATGTATCATGATAGAGAATTAATTCCTCTTAATCGCTATATTTAGACATACATTTGTGCTGTACCTAATAGTTCATTATTTGGTACATAGTTTATTATAATATTGGAAATATGTTCAACATTTCACCTGGTCCAATTAATGAAGAGTAACTCATATCAGTCAATTTGGTTCTAAAAACTTGATTTCTCTTGTTCAAAGAACTATATGTTTGAATGCTAAAATTCATGTTAGTTGTACTTGTAAGTTGCAAACAATTTTCATGTTTCTGATCCTGGTTTGGGTATTGGTTGTCTCTTCTTTGCAGGGTTTTCTCCTTGAACGCAAGCCTGAAAATGCTGCTGCAATCGTACAAAGTTATTTTTATTTTTAAAAACAGTTGAATTTATAGAAAATGTAAGGTTAAAACCTAATGCTGGCACCTTCCTCGAGTGCTTTAGAACAAGTTATAGGGTGCCTGTTAAACTTAGCATGAAGGACTTGAGCTAAATGGAGAGTTCCAAATCGTCAATCTAGATTGTAGAATCAAATTTGTTTTTCCTTCTGAAACTGAAGTCTCATATCTACGATGTTCTGGTTCGTAAAATATTTGATATCGTTGGGGAATTTTTGGCATGGTTATCAGACTTGAACACTTTGTTTACACTTGATATCAGAAACTCATGATTGTACTAAAACAAAAAATGGGAGCATCAGCTGATGAACTTACCCTTCCCGAACTCTATGCTGTCACTCCCCTGCACTAAATTTTAACTATTCATGTTGTTTTGGTAGAGATTAAGAGTATTGTCACAATGGCCGACTATCTGTTCTTTGGATTCTAGCGCAATATGATCAAACTATGTATTCCTTAGTAATTTTCACCTGATATAGATTACTCACTTTAAAGATTTTAAAGTAAACAACAGAGTTCGTACAGTTAAGCTTCTTCAATATAATCTCCTCTGTTGGGATTGCTGAAATATATGTATTGTATGTGTTTCCAGACTTTGTCTGATGCAAAGAGGCCAATTATAATGTTTGAACTTCAAAAGCTAGTCAGTGAGTAGCCTTTGGAAATTTTAAAGCATCAAAAAGAGGAGAGCAGAAAGGTAAACAAATCTAATCTGATGATTTCAACTGTTTTTCCTTGGAATATAATTGTGTCCATGAATTTATTTTCCGTCTCTTCCTTTCTTTTTGGGCAGAGGATCATATTGAACTGTGCAAGATTCTGATTACATTTTCTTTTCTTGTTGAATTATCTGGTGTTTTATGACAGTTGTTTTGTGATATATATCACATAGTTGTCGCGTACTTAACATTAATGCATAGGATAAAAATATAAAGCTAGTGGGCATGTCGTGCTTTTACAGACTTTTGTACCTTGGTGTTTAGTCAAGCCTTTTTTCGCCCTATTCTAGGATTACATACGGAAATTTGTTTACTTGGGAGTATGTTGACGAATATTGCTGCATATTTTAGAATCCTTTTTTGTTGTCTTGTTCAGGCATCGGCTGCTGCATTAAAAACAGGATATTCCTGCCATGATCAATGCATTATCGAGCTTGGGTTTGGACGTGAATGTTAATATGAAGAACCTGACAGGGAAATAAGTGGTTTTATCTTGAAACCAGTTCCTCGTCTGTTTTGCACATTGGGGTTTTTTCAGCTGTCGGGTTCCTCTCAGAAGCAACCAAAATGCCAAACAAACTGATGATTATCTGTCGAGCTTTGAGGCCTAGTAACACAATACAATCAGATATTCATCTTTTCGTTTCCTTTTCTTTGAATTTTGTCCAGGAAATTTTATATTTGTTCATCTTTTGTACCATTAACTCAATGAATCGCTTATAATTGTTTATAAGTTGGTCAAATTTTTTTTTTGTTCAAAACTTTTGTAGAAATTATAACTTATTTATTAATCTTATATTCTTTGAGATATGTTGCTTGTAAGTACTTAAAAGTATAGCTAAATAAAAAGGATTCCACAAGGTTTTGATATCCAAAAGTTAAGGTTCAAAATCTCTGCAATTGATCGAAAAACTCATAAACTGGAATCTTGATGCTGAACCTTCAATGCAATTTTCCTTGTAGAATAATTAAAATAATATTAAAAATTGGACTATGCATCATTACGCTAATGCACACTTAGACTCATAATGTTTGAAACTTGACTTTCACGTATTGTCATGTAATGCACCTATTAGAACCACATTATAATAAATTTGGAAAACAAAATGATAAATAAATATACGATAGGGAGAATCGCAGATGGGGTTCCAAACCTTCCAAAAAGGTGCATTGGGGTCTCAAACCTTCTAGTTTTTGTTCGGCCATCCCAAGCATCTTCCAAATGCATAGCTATTCAATGTAAGACGTTAACTAGAAAAACGAATCCCACCTACAAGTGAAGGAGTGTGTTGAAAGAGATATATATGAAGAGGTATTGTAAGCGGTTCAATTTGACTGATTTTTGATATATTTTCAAATTAAACTAATTAAATCGACTTGAGAAAACTCAAATCTAAACCAAACCATTTAAATGGTGTGAGATTTTCTCAAACCTAAACCTAACAGTTTGGTTCGATGTTAAATCATGATTTGAACATATATTAAATTATAAATTTAAATAGCAACATAATCAAAGAAAAGCCACAATGTCACCAAGACAATTTTTTTTTTCAATTTTTAGGCTAATTCTGTACAAAAGAAAAGCACGAGAGTACATGGATTGATTGATAATGGAGCTATCCAAGGCCTTAGGTTCGCTGCCCATGTCGCCTACATTCAGGCTGACTTGCAGAGAGGTGGCATGCCCCTATAGCTGGGCACGACATGGTCTATTTTGGATTGGACTTTTCACAAGCTAGGATGCTTGGATACTTTAGGCCGTGGACACCAAAAAAACACTCGCGGACGTAAGGGTGGGCCTAAGGGACACGTGATCCCCCAACTTTGCCTTTTTTTATTTATTTATTATTATTTTCTATGTTTTGTTTCAATTTTCGAAATCATTATAAGATATGAAACGAAATCAAAATATTGCATTCTTAATACTATTTCGAAGTGCTCCCAGTCTAGTTTTTTCAAAGTAGGCAGTTTAAAATTAATATTTCGAGAATTTTGATAACATACTAACTTTAAAAATTCTCCGACAATCGTATGGTAGCGGAATCTACAAATCGCTTATATCATCTCAAAACTCGTTTCGAGGACTACATTATAGGCATATCAAATAGTTCAAACAGATATCGAAAATAATTAAAGATGTGTTCAACATACGTCTTAAAAAGAGGCGTCTAACTCGCATTTTTTAAAAAAAATTAATTATTTCATTAACATTTATTATTTTTGTGATACAAATTTCTCAATGTAATTTTTATTATTTTATTAGGAAATTTATATGGGATATGGCATCAAAAATTTTCGAAATTTTATATCCGAAAAAGTCATATTTCATGTAAATTTTCGGATACAAAATTACATGTTGCATGATTTTTTTGGATGTAAATTTTCGATTGTAAAATTTCTTCCAATTTTTTTGCAAGTTCGATTGTGCCCCCTAACTTTAATTGTCCGCGTCCGCCCCTGCCAAAAAACATGATCCATTATAAAAATGAAAAGGTCTCTAGACGGGATTTGATTTTTGAGGTGCGAATGATCAAGGTTTCAAATTTTAGCAATTTTTCGACTTTAAAAAAGAGTTAAATAAATCTTTTTATTTAAAAAATCATAAATTAGGGTCTAGAAGCATATATGAATTAGGATGAAACTACACTTGCAGAAGTGGGGCTTTAAGTCCCACGGATCACACAAAAAGGTGGGGCGGGAAAAAATATGAACCAATTTTTAATCAGGTGGGGTGGGAAAAAATGTGAACCAATTTTTAATCAGGTGGGTCCATACCCACCTCATGTGAGAGTCGGTAAGAGGTCTATGAACCGAGCATCTGTACATTTGGCTTAATCCTATGAATTATTCTTTGACAAACGATGTAAAGCCAAACGCCCCCCTGTGAATTACAGGGCCTAAATCCAATGCACTGTAGTCTCAACTGTCCAAGGACAAAAATACTAATAAATGGCCAGCTTCCAATTCCGAACTTAAATAATGAATTTGATTGTGGTCACTCCTAAGCCATTTTCTATCAAAGTCTCCCCTTTCAGCCTCCATGACTGAAATTATAGAGCAATAAAGAAGGGTTTCATTCATGGAGACACAACAAACAAGTTTCAAAATTCTTATGTTCCCTTGGTTAGCCCATGGACATGTTTATCCCTTTCTTGAATTATCCAAGAAATTAATCTTAAAGAAAAACTTCCAAATATACTTTTGCTCTACTCCCATCAATATTGATTCAATCAAGAACAGTTCGCACAAAAATTTATCAGATTTTTCAATAGAATTTGTAGAACTTCATTTACCTTCACTGCCTGAACTTCCTCCACAATATCATACAACCAAAAATGTGCCACCAAATCTTAAGCTAACCCTTATGCAGGCTTTTCAGATGTCAAGTTCTAGCTTCTCCAGCATCATCACCAACCTCAAGCCCGATTTGCTGATATATGATGCCTTGCAGCCCTGGGCTCCCAAACTTGCTTCATCACAAGGTATTATTAAAGAAAGCATTGTTGACCATAATCCTCTTATGATGTTAGTGAGATAGATAAACTTATTTATTTATTTAAATCATGTCTTCGAGATGTCCCTCTTGTATTTTCAAAATCATTTTCTCATTATAGGCTTGACCCATTCATGGTTTTAAGAAATATACTGCTCCAAGATTTGAACTTTTAACACTTTTGTCTGCTCTGATACTTTGTTAAACGAATCTAAAAGATTAAGATTAGAACCGAGCTGCTGTGCCAGGTCGGTAAAAGACCTGGCACAGCCATGTGAGATGGGGTGGGTGGGTGTTTTAACATTTTTGGGGGGGTTTTTTTAATGAGTTAGGTCCTCGGGACCCACCTCATGTGAGATAGTCTGTACAAAATCTGTGAACCAAAATCTGGTAGAGTAGAATAATTCTTAAGATTATAACTTATTTAGATATTCAACATGTCACTTGTGAATTTCTTATTTATTTTCTCATTAGGAGGGCTTGCAGTTGACATGTGCGCAATTTTAAGAAATATAGGGTTATGAGACTTGAGAGAGGACAGATTTATTTAAAATAAGCAAATGCACGGTTTTAAAATAAGCAAATACAGTTGTTTCAATTTTGCGAAATTTTAAAATAAATGATGATACAAAACTCATTTATCTAAATCATATGTTTTCAACAGGTATTCCTGCTGTTCACTTTGCTACTTGTGGAGCAACGACAATGTCATTTTTCCATCATAGTTATACATATAGGAATGTTAACTTCCCTTTTCCTGCAATATATCAGCAGGATTATGAACAAAGGGATATCAAAACTCAAGGTGGATCAATAAAAGTTAAAGATGCTGCTGAAGGTTTCGCTTTTGGAACCTTTAAACTATCTCATGCCATTGTTTTGATCAAGACTTGTAAAGGAATAGAGGAAAAATATGTTGATTATCTTTCAATCTTGTGCCAGCGGAAAGTGGTTCCTGTTGGCCCTCTTATTACACATGCTAAAAATGAGGAAAATTCAGAAATCAAGAAATGGCTTAGTACAAAAGATCAGTTTTCTACTGTGTATATTTCCTTTGGCAGTGAAAATTACTTGTCCAAGGAACAGATAGAAGAAATAGCAGAAGGGTTAGAGTTAACCAATGTAAACTTCATATGGGTTCTTAAATTTCCTGCTGAAAATGCCATAGGAATCGACGAATCACTGCCGGAGGGATTTATTGAAAGAGTGAAAGAGAGAGGGAAAATTCTGCAGGGATGGGCACCACAGACAGAAATCTTGGCGCATTCAAGTATTGGTGGTTTCATGAGCCATTGTGGGTGGAGTTCTGTAATGGAAAGTATTTATTTTGCGGTTCCTATTATAGCCATGCCTTTGAAACTTGATCAGCCTATAAATACCAGAATGGTGGTCGAGGGTGGTGCGGCCGTGGAAGTCCTGAGGGATGACGAAGGACTTTTTAGGGCAGAAGAGGTGGCAAAGGCTATAAAGACGGCGATTTTGGAGAAGAGTAGTGGGGAAGGTTTAAGGGATAAAGCTAGGGAATTGAGCCAGAAAATGAAAAATGAGGAAGAAGAAGCCATAAATGAAGCAGCAGATCAGCTATGGCAAGTTTGTATTAAGAATCGTGATATTGTGCAATGTTCTTGAACAATTCAGTTCTCATTACTGGACGGTACCGAATAATATATTCCAACACTTCCAAAGAAAATGAATGGTTAAAGAAACAAATGAACGGTCGTGCTTTGGAAAAACCGGTGAACGGTCGTGCTTTGGAAAAACCGGTGGCTACCTTTGTTTTGTTCTTCCTTATCTTACATTGTTTTTCATTGCTTTCTTCTTATCTTTGTGGGTGCAAATCGACACCAATATCTTGTCCTTTGTGGATGAGATTGAGAAGCAACTGAGGTGAATAAATTGGTTGTAGGTCGGAACCATTTGGATTGGTTGTTTGGTAGAGAAAAGTAACGTGAAACTAAGCTCGAAAATCAACGATTCGAAGATTTTGGAACGAGCTTTCACAACAATTGGTATTAGAGCTCTTAGGTGGTGGATTTTCGGTAGAAAACAGAACAAAAAGCAGATTAGCAGATCCAAAACCAGATCAACCAAAAACAGATCCAAAACCAAGCAGAAAAACTGAAAACAGTAGAAAACTGAAGCTACCCAGTTTGAAATTAAGGCTGCCGAATCTGTTTGTGCCCAATCCAGTGACCAATTTTCGGCCAATCTGTTTACCCTATATTCATATTTAACCTAACTGCAATAATTAATTACTAAGTAATTATAGTATTTATGATTTTGAGAATTATGTTTTTTGTGGAAACTTGAAAATATTATCAAGTTTTAAAAATTTTCAAGGGGTAAGTTATTTATTTACTTCTTTATTGACATAGAATAATTAAACTAATATTAAAAATTGGACTATGCATCATTACGCCAATGCTTCACATGAGCACACCTAGACTCGTAATGTTTGAAATTTGACTTTCACGTCTTGTCATGCAATGCACCTATCAGAACTACATTTTATTAAATTTGGAAAACAAAATGATAAATAAATAGACGATAGGGAGAATTGCAAATGGGGTTTCAAACCTTCCAAAAAGGTGCAATGGGGTCTCAAATCTTCTAGTTTTTGTTCGGCCATCCCAAGCATCTTCCAAATGTATAGCTATACAATGTAAGACTTTAACTAGAAAAACGAATCTTGCCTATAAATGAAGGAGTTTGTTGAAAGCGATATATATGAAGAGCGATCCGATTTGATCGATTTTTAATAGAATTTTAAATTAAACCATTTAAATCGACTTGAGAAAACTCAAATCTAAACTAAACCATTTAAATGGTGTGAGATTTTCTCGAATCTAAACCCAACGGTTTGGTTCAATTTTAAATCGTAATTTGAATGTATATTTTTTCTTCTTGTTCACTTTATTGTCACTATGTTTTTATACTTTATTGGCGATAAAAAAATTTACATATATTAAATTATAAATTTAAATACCAACAAAATCAAAGAAAAGTCACAATGTCTCTATTTTTAGGCTAAGTCTGTACAAACCAAAAGCACAAGAGTAAAATACAACATTAAACAAAACATAGTAATTTTTCGACTTGAAAAAAGAGTTAAATAAATCTTTTTATTTAAAAATTCATAAATTGGGATCTAGAAGCATACATAGATTATTCTTTAACAAACAATGTAATCTACACCGAATTAAGCCAAACGTATGGCCATGCCCCCGTGAATTACAGCCTACACCAAGCAAAATTCAATGGATTAAGCCATTTGTTCAGGGAATTGGTCTCACAATGTTTTACCAACTCTTCCAAGGACTAAAATACTATTAAATTGGCCAGCTTCCAATTCAAAACTTTAATAAATAATGAAGGATTATACTGGTAGGCCCTGGTAATGCCAAGATTCTTATGATTGGTGGGGGGATTACCAACTATCACAGGTAATCTCTCCCAACCTATCACAGGGGCCCCCTGGCATTACCTGGGCCTACGTGCCCCCGTAAATGGGTTTAACCCAATCGTAAAGGGAAATTTTCAAAAATGTCACTAAATTTGAAAATTCAAAAAAAAATTGTCACTTTCACTTTTTTGGTGTAAAATGTCCAAAATATCCTTAATACCACTTTTTTAGGAACATTTAATGTTTGATTTGAATGTAATTAATGTTGTGATATGATGATTTACTTTAAATATTATAAAAATTGTTTATATATATATATATATATATATATATATATATATATATATATATATATATATATGGAGTGTTGTGAGAAAACTGTGTCAAATTACTGTCTTTACAGTGTCAAAGGTCATAACTGTTGTGTAGCTATGGATGTCTGCTGAATAGACGTTGGTCAGCCCGTGTTAGCCAGGGTAAGCGTTTAGGGTGGTCCCGTTTGTAGGCTTTGGTCAAGCATCCGTATTTCCTGTAGCATTGTGTCTACAGTGGTAAGATTACTGTTTTCAAAACTTCATTCAATTATGTCTTTCATGTCTAATTGGTTCACTAAAGGTAGTGGTTCAAAAGATGGTAGTTCTAGTTCAAAAGATTCAAGTATGTCAAAATTTTTTGATAAAGAAGAAATTGATCAAAAATCTGTTTCAAATGATTTCAATTCAAAAGAAATTCAAATTGCAAAAATTGAGCAAACTCTTCAAAATTGGACTATTCCAAAGGTAGACAAGAGTTCTATCTATGAAATTGGTGCATTTGATTTTACTCAAAATCTTGTTATCAAAACTTTGGAGCAAACTATTCCTATTAAGGAACAGATTACTTCAATCAATTTACTTTCAAAAGAATCTATTCAAGCTCATCGAAAGAAATTTCAATACATTCATATTGGACTTGTTCAAATTGCCGTCAAGCCTTTGTTTCGACTTGGTCTTGATATTCCAATTCTCATTACTTTAAGGGACAAAAGACTCTTAAGGTTTGAACATTCATTACTCTCCATGCTCGAGTCAAATCTCGAGAGTGGTCCAATATTTTCAAACTGTTATCCAAACTTTGCCGTTAGTCTTCAAGATGGTGCAATCTTGAATACTCTCAATCTGCGTATTCAAACAAAAAACTTTGAAATTGATGATACTTCAAGAGCCTTTGCTTTAATATACAGAGTATATTACAAGCTTCTCAATACTCAACTCAACATTAAAGCTCTACGCACATCTCCAAAAGATGAGAGTCTTTTAGTTGAGGTCAATCCACTTCATTCAAATATTTCTATTCCAAAGCGTATTCCTTGGAATCTTCAAGATAGGTTTCTTGCTTGGGATTTTGATAATGTTCAAAACCCAATCCCCCCACCTGTCAAGAAAATTCCTGAACAAATCATGTATTTGCCTGATGGTAATATTAGGGTAATCTTTAATAGACCATCATCTTCAAATACTCTTCAAAGATCTTCCTCTTATAGATCTGATGACAGATCTAGAGAAAGTTCTTTCCAAGCAGCAAGATCTTCTATATCTTCACTCAAAGGTGTTAATTTTAATCCAAAAATTCCAAAACCTTTTTATCAAAATGAATCTGAGAAAGAAGAGGAAGAAGCAGAACCTCCTGCTTCTCCAACCCTTTCAGATATGATTCCTCCTCAATCTAAGCGACTTGATCGTCAATGTAACGTTATTTCTTCTAAGATTGACAGAAGAAATGAGTTTAAGACATATCAAACTCCCGAAGTCAAAAAATTCCGTCATTTAATCAAAAAATCATTTTCAAAAGATCAAATTGAATCTTATTGGGATGAATTCTTTGAGTCCCAAGAAGATAAAAGTTTCTATGAATGGACTTATTTCAAGGTTTTCAAAAAATCTCCAAAAAAGATTTCTTTTTCAAAATCATCAAAATCACAAACCATTCAAACTCATTCATCTTCAAAAAAGACTTGGAATACTCCTGATGGAAAAACATTCCAGTCAGTTCATCCTCCTTTGCAAGAAATTGCAATCCAACATGGCACAACTAAAGTTGTTGCTTCACCTTTCAAGAAAATCGAGAGACCTGATGATACAACGGTCATATCCGGTGATATCAAGAAGGTTTTATCTCAAAACAATTATTCAAACATCGTTCTTCAATCGATTTGCACTCAACTCGACAGAATTGAAATAAATTCTGAATCTGAGACTCAAACTTCTGATAAAGGAAAGAAGAAGAAAAATATTGATTTTTCTGCTTCTTCTATTTATCATTTTCATGATGCTCCTCCTCCTCCGAAACTCAATACTCAAGAAAATGTTCTCAAAGAACTTGCTTCTCAATTTGCAAAACTTTCAACTTCTTCAAAAAACATCAATACCATTGAATCTGCTATCAATGATATTGAATCTCAATTTCATGAAAACACTGATTTACAAATCAACAAACTTCATGGTCATGGACAAAGATTTCAAAATTCAAATCTTCCAACATACTATCCTCGTCCATCTCCTCCTGATCTTCTTTTTGAAGAAAAAGTCAGAAAATCCTTTTCTTATGATGGTACTGCTATTGTTGAGTGGTGCATCGATGGATTATCTGAATATCAAATTATTCAATTACTCGAAAATATGGGTATCTGTTTTAACGCATATTTATGCAAAGGAATAGATAATCATATGGCTACAAACAATATCATTTACGGCTTTTCAGGACAACTAAAAAGCTGGTGGTTCAACTATCTTCATCCCGAAGATAGAACTGAAATTGCCAATGCTGTTAAACCTCATGATGGAAGCAATGATAGCTTTGCTCATATGGTTTTCAGTATTATCAAACATTTCGTTGGAATTCCTGCAGACATTCAAGAAAGAAATTCTTTAAGTCTGATGAATCTCAACTGTCCAACTCTTCAAGATTTTCGTTGGTACAAAGACATGTTTCTTACTCGTGTCTTTATTCGACGTGATTGTGATCAAACTTACTGGAAAGAAAAATTTATTTCCGGTCTTCCTAAACTTTTTGCCGAAAAAGTTAGAAATGCTATCAAACAACATTTTCAACAAAATTCAATCACCTTCGATGAACTCACTTATGGTGAAATCATAAGTTTTGTTAATCAAGAAGGGCTTTCACTCTGCAATGATCTCAAACTCAAAGCCAAACTCAAATCTGAGAGATCTCAAGGTCGTAAAGAACTTGGATCATTCTGCGAACAATATGGATTTGAAAAAATCATTCCTCCTTCAAGATCAAAACCAAAAACTTCTTTTCAAAGAAAACATCGTTTTTCAAAATCTTCTTTTCCAAAGAAAGAATTTCAAAAATCTTTTCCAAAATCTTCTTCTAAAAGGAAAACTTTTAGAAAAAGAACTTCCAATGTTACATGCTGGAAATGTAACAAATCTGGTCATTATTCAAACAAATGTCCTCTCAAAAGTAAGATTAGTAATCTTCAATGCGATGAAGAAACTAAACTTGCACTTCTCAATCTGGTTAATTCTGAATCAGATTCTTCAAATTCAAATTCTGATATTGAACAAATTTATCATAATCAAGAGTCTTCTGATTCTGATAAAAGTTCAAAATCATCTTCATCTTCTTCCCAAAGTAAAGAAATTTGTGGTTGCAAAACTATAAATGTCCTTACAAAAGAAGAAGAACTTATCAAAGAAATCATTGATCAAATTCCTGATCAAAAACTCAAAACCAAATTCAATTCACTTCTTCCTTCGACTTCTACTCCTGAAGCTTTCAATCTTCAAGAAGTTCTCAATCGCTTTAAAAAACCAAAATCCGTGATAACTATTTCTGATCTTTGTGCAGAAGTTAATATCATGAAGTCTCAAATTTCCAACCTTGAAAAACAGGTTCGTGATGTCAAAATGGAAGTTGTCTATCTTCAAGTTGATAAACTTGAGAAGGATAATTCTTTTGAATCATCTTCAAACAGCGATACTTCTCAAGCCTCTCATCATACTTCCAAACATTCTTCAAGATCTAGATCTCGTCATTCTTCATCTAGTAAGTCATCTCATCAATCTTTTCATCCACTTACCGAAGAAGAAAAGGTCAATGTTATTTCAAGAATTCAACTTCAAAAATGGTATTGCAATATGACTATTGTGATCAACAAAGAATTCAAAATTCATCATCGAGTCTTAATTGATTCAGGTGCTGATCAAAATTGCATTCGAGAAGGACTTATTCCCACAAAATATTTTGAAAAAACTACTGAGAGACTCTATGGAGCCAGTGGTAAAAAGCTTGATATTCAATATAAACTTTCAAAAGCTCATGTCTGTCATTCAAATATTTGTTTCAAAAATATTTTTTATCTTGTCAAAGATCTCGACCAAGAGATTATTCTTGGTACTCCATTTTTGGTTCAAATTTATCCTTTTACAGTTGATGCTAAAGGACTTACTACAAACATTTTTGGAAAGAAAATTGTTTTTAAATTTTCTAGTCCTCCTTCTTTTAAAGATGTTAACACTTTAAAAGATGTTTCTATTTCAAAAATTGTTAACAATATCAATTTCAAGAAAAACCATATCAAATTTCTTCAAGACGAAATTCGATTTCAAAAAATCGGGGAGAGATTACAAGATTCTTCTATCATTCAAAAAATTTCTGATTTTCAAAAACAAATTGAAAAAGAAATATGTTCTACTATACCAAATGCGTTTTGGAATAGAAAGAAACATATTGTTTCCCTTCCATATACTCTAGATTTTCAAGAATCAAATATTCCAACAAAATCCCGTCCTATTCAAATGAACAAAGAATTGCTTGATCATTGTATGATTGAAATACAAGATCTTCTCAAAAAGAAGCTTATCAGACCAAGCAAGTCGCCTTGGAGCTGTTCTGCTTTTTACGTCAATAATTCTGCGGAAATTGAACGAGGAGTTCCTCGACTCGTTATCAATTACAAACCCCTCAATTCATCTCTTCAATGGATTCGTTATCCTATTCCTCAGAAGAAAGATCTTCTGAATCGTTTATTCAAAGCTATTATCTTCTCCAAATTTGATTTGAAGTCAGGTTTTTGGCAAATTCAAATTAAAGAAGAAGATAAGTACAAAACTGCTTTCAATGTTCCTTTCGGTCAATACGAATGGAATGTCATGCCATTCGGTCTCAAAAACGCTCCTTCTGAATTTCAAAAAATTATGAACGATATTTTCAATCCTTTTCAAGATTTCATTATTACTTACATTGATGATATTTTAATCTTCTCTGAAAGTATTGAAAAACATTTCAAACATCTGCATACATTCATTCATATCATTAAACAAAATGGTTTAGCCGTTTCGGCTAAGAAAATTGTTTTATGTCAAACAAAGATTAGGTTCCTTGGTCATAATATTCAATTAGGAACACTTACACCAATTCAAAGAAGTCTAGATTTCACTTGCAAATTTCCTGATGAAATTTTAGACAAAAACAGTCTTCAAAGATTTCTTGGATGTGTCAATTACGTAGGAGACTTTGTCAAAGAGATAAGAATCCTATGTGCCCCTTTATTCAAAAGACTGAAAAAGCACCCTGACCCATGGAGTCACGAGTGTACCCTTGCAGTCCAAAATGTCAAAAAGGCTATCAAAAGCATTCCTTGTCTTTCAATCCTTGACCCAAGTGCATCCATTATTGTCGAGACAGATGCGTCAGACATAGGGTATGGTGGGGTCCTCAAACAGGTGTCTTCCCAATCAAACCAAGAACAATTGGTCAGATTTCACTCGAGATGCAGTCGTCAGGTCCTCAAAAGAATTACTCCACTATCAAAAAAGAGATTTTAGCTATCGTGCTAGTCATTTCAAAATTTCAAGATGATTTGATCAATAAAAATTTTATTCTCAAAACAGACTGTAAAGCATCAAAAGACGTTTTACAAAAAGATGTGAAAAATGTTGTTTCAAAACAAATCTTTGCAAGATGGCAAGCAATTTTGTCTTGTTTTGATTTTCAAATACTATATATACAAGGATCCTCAAACTTTCTTGCAGATTTCCTTACGAGAGAATTTCTTCAGAAAGAAAGAGAGAGTGAGAAAAAATGAGTTCTTTTGTGACTGTCAAGCAGAAGAACAAGAAAAAGGCTTCAAACACCCCTCAAAATCCTCCGCCTTCAATAGATGATTTTCTTTCTCAAGGATCATCGTCTCAAAATTCTCAAAAAACAACCCTTGCCTCAAAAATTCCTACCCATCCAGCACAAAGAAAAGCTCAAACACCTTCAAATTTCAGACAAACTCTTCCAACAGGAACTGGAAAACTTCCAGAAATCAACCCTTCTCAAAGAACCTTTTCATATTTCACAAAAAATCGATATTTATCAGTTTGTGAAATGGAAACTTCATGGATTCATCAATACACTGGTTTTGATGAATGTCTTCAAGATCTCTTTCCAGAGAATTTTCAATTTTTCCCCACAAATATCAAAAAATCCCCTGAGTATTATGAGACGATCCTTGTCAAAACCGGATCAGCCATTATTACTCACACCCCAAATGCTCAAAACAAACAACATACTGATTTTTCAAAAATTTCAATTCAAAGGGTTTGGTCTTACGAAGACTGGGGGACTGACCCATGGAATGAGAAGCGAATGAATCTTACAAAAAATGCTTCAATCGAATCTCATTTCAATTACTTTGATTATATCAATGCGTGGCATAATGTTTTCTACTTTAGGCCTATAACGCACTCCTGGTTTATTCTTTTTAACCAGAACAGTTCAAACAATTTTCCAAAATGGTTTCAAACATGGTTCGAATATTTTGGACTTGAAGAGACAATTTTACCTAGTCTTACTCTTCAAGGATTCGAATACTTCAAAAAAGAGGCAAAAACCTTTTTGAAGCCTCAAGAAAATCTTTTGTTTCAATTCGCCCACAACCTCAAGGTTTCGTGGATTTTCTACTGGGATTTTCAATTGATTCAAGACCCTGGCAGTGAATTTAATGTCAAGAGAATTGTCCGACGTTTCAAAATCAAATGATGGTCAAAATTCCATGAGACAAACTGTTGCCCAAAAGCAATTGATTCATGGATTCAAGAACAACGAAACATGGGACAACCTTCAAAGAAAGAACAAGAAAAATCTGCAGATTTTCTGACAGAAAAATCAAGATTGATTGCTATGCTTAATCAATGTAAATCTCCAGATGAACTTTCAGCAATCTCGGAGAAAATTGCAAATTTTGCAGAAGCAACTTCAAAGAAATCAAAATCAGTTACTTCAAGCGAAGAATCAGATCATGCCTATGACAACGAAGATGATTGTTATGGGTTCGATATTGATGATCTTCTAGATCAAGAAATGAATGCCAAATGACTACATGGTCCCAGTTATTTGGATGAACTCTCAAGATATCGTTCTCAAAAGGCCAAGGATCTCATGTTCAATATGTGTTTGCCAGCAAACAAATTGTTTCTCCTACCATTACCGACACTCAAAAATCAATCAAAAATTCAAAAAGCCGGAAAGGATGGAGATGACAAAGGTGACATCTGGTATCAACTTTCTCAAAAGCATCAAAAGGAATGAAAAGTAGTCAAAAGAGAAATCAAAAGCATCAAAAGGAATGAAAAGTAGTCAAAAGAGAAATCAAGTATCTACTTTTCTCAAAAGACGATCAAAATGCCTGCTCAAAAGAAGATAAAGAAGAAGACAAGTGGAAGACAAAAGCTGTCTAATATATATATTATGTTGAGTAATAATAGTCTTCTTTTAAAAAAAAAAAAAAAGATAAAAGAATTTGAAATATTAATAGGGGAATTTTCCATTAGCAAACCCTAACAACACATTATTCTTTCTATTAACAAACCCTAACATCTTCTCCATCTTCTTCATTCATTGATCAAGAACACATTACAATTGAATTCATCATTCATTTTGAGAGGTTAGTCATTACAAATTGTTTATAATTTTATCTTATAGATTACTATTTTTTTGATGTTTAGATACAATATGATCAAATGAAATGTGAGAAGTTTTTGAAACTATTATTCATTGATTTGTTTGATTTTTGAAATATTTGTGAAAGATAAAATTATCAATATCTTTTACATAAATGAAGGATTCCATATTTAATGAAGCATTGAGTTGTTTATTAATGAGAATGTGTTTTCTTGTGGTAGTTGAAAAATGATTATCACCATTAATGTTTTCAACAATTTCTTCAAAGGTACGAAATACATGTTTTTCAAATTTCCCGACAGTTCCTACCGAACATCGGTGGAACAGTTATGTTGAAATTGTTGGGTTAGACATATGAACTGTCGAACCCGACATTTATGAACTGTTGGGATAGACAATTTAACTATCGAATTCGACAGTTGAAAATTGTTAACACATCGTTGGTTTCACCTTCTGCTACTCCATGGATTTCAATATTCGAAAGTTCCACATTCATATTATTAAATGTAGACATATTTATTATACTGAATTCTTACTGTTGCAATCTCAACATTTCAGGTATGAGTAATCATTTGAGATTCATCGTATCGTATAGAGGACAGTTTGTTCATGTGGATGACGAATGGAAGTAGAGAGGGGACAAAACCACTTCCATTTTGGTGCCGAAAAGTATTACTTTAACCGAACTCGTCTACAATTGAAGGACAAACTTCGTATTCTTGATCCCCCGACTGAAATTGAATTGAAGTTCAAAATGCCGAACTTCAACATACCTCCGGCCGAAATACGCGAAGATGAAGACTTAAAATGGTACATATCAGTTCATAATAAAACTACCCTATACGTTATTGTTTCGGAAGCCGAGTTCCCAAGTGTCGGCATGGGGAGGGATACAAATTGTCCAGATCGTTCATTTGTCCTAGCGGATGTTCACCAAAATGTACAATATGAGCAGCTCAATCATCATGATAGGATATCAAACAATAATGCACCCGAAACTCCAATTTGTGACATTGGGACTGCACCTTCAGATGAGAACTTGGACAACCGATCACATGGTACAGATGCTACTAATAATGATGACGTTGATGAGCAAATGTCTTCACATTCCAGGACTTTGGATAGATATGAATGGATTACAGCAGTGAATACATCTGATCTTCCCGAAAGACAAATATTATTCAGCAAGAAAGAGTTGTACTCGAGAATTCGTGCACTTGCTTTGCAAGACAAGTTCCAATTTAAGGTTAACAGGTCAAGTATGAAAATATTAACTGTTGTATGTGCTAACAATAAATGCATGTGGATGCTACGTGCTCTGTCTGTGAAAAAATATGCAGTCTTCATGATCAGTAAAAATATCCGTAAAAATCTGCAGTCTTTATGTACTGTCGTCAAGGATGGAGAGTGAGCTACGGACAACATTTGATGCCGATACTAGGCTTCGAGCTCAAGTATTGACAGACAGCTTAACACAGGTTGGAATATCCAGTGAAACGGACATGGTAGACTTTTTCGAAAACACGTGCACATGTCGTGGGTTCCAGCTAAATCGTATGTCTTGTGTTCATGCAACTCGTGCTGCTTATTTGAGAAGTATGTCATTATACGATCTGTGCTCCCCTTACTACACATCGGAATACTGGATGGATGCCTATAGCGAAGCAATATATCCCGTTTCGCGGGAAGTGGATTGGGTTGTTCCGAACGAAATTACAAGTACTCTTATTTTGCCACCCCGTTGTGCGTCGTCCTTCAGGTAGACCACCCACACGACGTAAGCGATCCAGATATAAGTCTGTCACACGACTCAAGAAATGCACTCGTTGTGGCAGAGTTGGTCATAACTGGACAACATGTTCGCACCCGTTCAGAACACAACTGATGTAAATATACTTCATCTCTCTCAACATTGAAATAGTATGTTATATGTTCACGTATGGTGTCGTACAATATGAAGTTATGTCATTGTTTTATTTATATTATGGTTAGCAAACGTTATTACTTTTTTTGTTCGTGCGTTATCTTTTTCACCTAGCATTACTATTTCGGCCTTACATTCTCATTCTACATCAATTATCGTTTGCAGTAAGTAGTATCCATCTTCACATTCACTACTCAAATACGGCTTCATTTCTGGATGATAATTCTACAATTCATCTGTCGTCCCCGATAGATTGTTTCAGTCATTCTCGACAGTTGGAACAGATCACAAATTGTAACTACACATGTAAACCCGACAGTTCATATGTCGTTCTCGACAGATTGTCTCTGTATTTCTCGACAGTTAGCACAAACCAATTTTACCAATTTGACCACAACTTTGTACATATTTTATGATTAAAACCAACATTTACTTGGATTACGTACTATTTTTCCCTCATAATTCTTGCATGCACTTGTTGACATTAAATATTTTGCAGCACATCTTGACACTTCATTTGTCATTCCCGGCATATGTTCTCTGTCGTTCTCGGCAGTTGGAACAGTGCAGCAAGTAAATTGGAACTCACAGTGCAAAAAAATTACTGCTGTCCTTCGAATTGATCAATGATCATTACTAAATATGCGCAAAATAAATGGATGAATACAATGTTAACATAAATTAGGGCTCCACGAATAAAATGCACAAAATTCGAGCCCATTGCATAACACGTAATTGGAACACATTTTGACACAGTTATCAGAACAAAAAGTTCCAAACCCATCAGAGTGCATGTTCATCCCATAGCAAAAGTTATATACATACATAACGAACATTTATTACGTGATGGGATCCCATCATCGGTGTACTATTAATTGCACACGGATCCAATATTGGCACGACTGTGGTCATCAGAGTCGTCTGACAATATGATAATTATTTCAGGAGCTCCTGCGATGGGGGCCACGCCTTCATCATCGGAGTCATCGGAGATCTCAACGGAACCAAATAGTTAAAATCCATACTCCCTATAGTGTATAAAAAATAAAGATCATGGTCAGTGTTTTCATATCTGATAAGCGCAAGCGACACGAGCAAAAAATTGAAATAATGCCAGATGATGATACATGGTACATTATCACACAATTTAACAAAATAATAAGAACATTATATAACAAAATGAAACGAATATCATGTAATACGCAAAAATCTACAAAACATGAAACAGTAAATTACAAATCTGCATAAACAAATTTGAAAATTGTGATTCACAATATTTCGTACATGTTAATGCGAAACACACATGTTACGTTCGGAGGAACCAATGTTCGACATGTGGAACTGTCATGTGTCGAGAAAAACTGACCTCAACTGTCGAGTCTCGACAGTTCATCTGTCGAGATTATCCCATCTCGCCGATAATTACTGCGGTGAACTATTGGGAACGACAGTTCTCCGCTATGCCGAACTGAATTGTCGAAAACTCTACTTTTCACCTCTAAGTGAATAAGCATTATTCAAGAGCTACTTTAACTAGTAAATGCAGAACTGACGCTGCATTTTCCACATAAAAACACTCAATTTGTAAATACAAAAGTTCGAATTCCTCCCAATTTTTGTAACAATACAATTAAACTTTCTGTGAAAAGTATTAAAATCACAAAAATATTGAGTATTTATCAAGATTTCCACCCAAATGCATAAGAGGCACAATGTGGAATATACGAGTACCACTACAACATATGGACTTGCAAGTGAAAACAATATTATTTCCAATTTGACTAGTAATAAATAACATATAGTTTCGATACAAGCAATTATCCACATTTAAAGCCAATATTCTTTAAACATCATAATGCAAACCCAAAAATTTACACCTGTACAATTTCCTCTGAAAAGTGAATATCCTAAATAAATTCTTCAATTGATGGCTGGGCAAGCTGCGTACCAAACTCGAACGGCAACTGTCTGGATGAGGCGCCAAAAACTGAGTGGTGGGAGGATCGTTGAAGCGGCAGAAACTCAATGGAATCGGGACTGGGAGAAAGAAAAGGGAGAAGCGGAGGTGGTGAAGAAAGGAGGCGAAATGGAGATGGGAAGGAAGGAGGAGGTAAAATGGGGATGGGAAGGAAGGAGAGAGAATGGAAACGAGAAGGAAGGTGAAAAGGGATTGTAAATGGTATTGGGTTAGGGTTGAAAATGGTGAAAACTTATTTTAATGTGACATTTTTTAAGTTTTTTGTACAATTTTTGAAATGGGTTGTAAATGGTATTGGGTTAGGGTTGAAAATGGTGAAAACTTATTTTGATGCGACATTTTTTCAGTTTTTTGTACAATTTTTCATATAGTCAAATCTCATGACATGTAGGATATTTAAATTATCTAGAGGGGCAAAAATGTCCAAAATTGACAATTTTGCAAAGACTTTTAAAAAATGACATTTTTGTAAATGCAAAGCCAAAAATTGACAATTAGTGCAATTTCCTCATAAAATAATGAATTTGATTGTCTTCACTCCTAAGCCATTTTATATCAAAGTCTCCACTTTCAGCCTCCATCACTGAAATTATAGAGCAAGAAAGAAAGGTTTCATTCATGGAGAAACAACAAACAAGTTTCAAAATTCTTATGTTCCCATGGTTAGCTCATGGACATGTTTATCCCTTTCTTGAACTATCCAAGAAATTACTCTCGAAGAAAAACTTCCAAATATACTTTTGTTCTACACCCATCAATATTGATTCAATCAAGAACGGTATGGACAAAAATCTATCAGATTTCTCAATAGAATTTGTAGAACTTCATTTACCATCACTGCCTGAACTTCCTCCACAATATCACACAACCAAAAATGTGCCACCAAATCTTATGCCAACCCTTATGCAGACTTTTCAGATGTCAAGTTCTAGCTTCTCCAGCATCATCAGCATCCTCAAGCCTGATTTGTTGATATATGATGCCTTTCAGCCCTGGGCTCCCAAACTTGCTTCATCACAAGGTATTATTTAAAGAAATCATTGTTGACCATAATCATCTAAGAACTTAAGATGTTAGTGAGAAAGAGATGGGATAAACTTATTTATTTTATTTAAATCATATCTTCGAGATGTCCCTCGTGTATTTTCAAAATCATTTACTCATTAGAGGCTTGACCCATTCATGGTTTTAAGAAATATAGTGCTCCAAGATTTGAACTTAACACTTTTGTCTGCTCTGATACTTTGTTAAACGAATCTAAAAGATTAAGATTATAACTTATTTAGATATTCAACATGTCACTTTGTGAATTTCTTAATCATCTTCTCATTAGGAGGGCTTGCAGTTGACATGTGCGCAATTTTAAGAAATATAGGGTTATGAGACTTGAGAGAGGACAGATTTATTTAAATAAACAAATGCACGGTTTTAGACTTAAGACGGTTGCTTCAATTCCATATTGAACCATTTCATCTGAAATTTTAAAATAAATGATGATACAAAACTCATTTATTTAAATCATATTTTGTCAACAGGTATTCCTGCTGTTCACTTTTCTATTTCTGGAGCAACAACAATGTCATTTTTCCATCATGGTTATACATATAGGAATGCTAACTTCCCTTTTCCTGCAATATATCAGCGGGATTACGAAAAAAGGGATATCAAAACTCAAGGTGGATCAATAAAAGTTAATGATGCAACTGAAGGTTTCGCTTTTGGAACCTTAAAACTATCTCATGACATTGTTTTGATCAAGACTTGTAAAGGAATAGAGGAAAAATATGTTGATTATCTTTCAATCTTGTGCCAGCGGAAAGTGGTTCCTGTTGGCCCTCTTATTACACATGCTAAAAATGAGGAAAATTCAGAAATCAAGAAATGGCTAAGTACAAAAGATCAGTTTTCTACTGTGTATATTTCCTTTGGCAGTGAAAATTACTTGTCCAAGGAACAGATGGAAGAAATAGCAGAAGGATTAGAGTTAACCAATGTAAACTTCATATGGGTTGTTAGATTTCCTGCTGAAAATGCCATAGGAATCGAGGAATCACTGCCGGAGGGATTTCTTGAAAGAGTGAAAGAGAGAGGGAAAATTTTGCAGGGATGGGCACCACAGGCAGAAATCTTGGCACATTCAAGTATTGGTGGTTTCATGAGTCATTGTGGGTGGAGTTCTGTAATGGAAAGTATTTATTTTGCGGTTCCTATTATAGCCATGCCTTTGAAATTTGATCAGCCTATAAATACTAGAATGGTGGTCGAGGGTGGTGCGGCCGTGGAAGTCCTGAGGGATGACGAGGGACTTTTTAGGGCAGAAGAGGTTGCAAAGGCTATAAAGACGGCGATTTTGGAGAACAGTAATGGGGAAGGTTTAAGGGATAGAGCTCTGGAATTGAGCCAGAAAATGAAAAATGAGGAAGAAGAAGCCATAAATGAAGCAGCAGATCAGCTATGGCAAGTTTGTATGAAGAATCATGATATTGTGCAATCTTCTTGAACAATTCGGTTCTCATTACTAGACGGTACCGAAT
Source organism: Fraxinus americana (assembly GCA_035079005.1). Lineage (NCBI taxonomy): Eukaryota > Viridiplantae > Streptophyta > Magnoliopsida > Lamiales > Oleaceae > Fraxinus > Fraxinus americana. The sequence goes on from CM068716.1 coordinate 33,068,325, forward strand.
AATATATTCCAACACTTCCAAAGAAAATGAATGGTTACAGAAACAAAAGGGGCTCTACAAGGGGTTCGGAACTACATATTTTATTTCATCCACGAATTAATTTTCTTTTCTACAATTATAATGCATGTTATTTTGATACCAACAATCTAGAATTCTTTTCCTTTGAGCTAGCCAGTTCAAACCCGCTCTATCCATCAGGCATCAGATAACCAGCTCAAAACCGGACCGAGACAATCCACGGGCTAACCTGCCTTCAGTTGCTGGCTGGTTAGGGCTGTGGAGTTCGAACTTGGCAGTTAACTGTTGGGCTCATGTTATATTTTTTAAAAAATAGAGAAAAAAAAACTTGAAAGGAATTTGAGACGGAATTAAATGGCTCTCTGGTAAAGGGGGAATAGGTACCAAACCAACTGTATTTCTTCACTTTTCTTGTTTTCTAGAACCTTGAGATAGAAAAACAATAAATAGATACATGGAAAATGTCAATTTCTTAAAAACAATAACACGATACAAGATTCGAATTGACGAATATGCATCCTCGAATCTTGTATCGTGTTATCATCCGAAGTCTTGTAATAATGGTAATTTACTTGGTAAATTTGCAGGGCACATAAAAGAAAAATCTTCAAATGATGTTCGAACTATAGCAGGCACATCAAAATCTATGAACTCTCGTGTGGCACTTAAAATCAACCATGATTTATTTGAACCATCAGAGACATTAGCATCAAGCTCTTCATAGAAAGTAGGTGTCACGTAGTAAATTTTACCACAAAAATTCATACATTCTTCAATTTATTCATCAAAGATAGGGGATCTATCGTAACAGTCATTACCCAAATTCACAGATTTTTCATTTCTTCATCAAAGATTGGAGGGAATCCAAAATTCTTCAACTTCTTTGTCAAAAATTGATGAATCATCATAGTCTCATCCAAATGTATGTCCATCGACTTCTTTGGATCGAGAGGAATTAAAATGTTATCATTATACATTATAACTTTTGTTATTGAAGTTTACTAATACTATTAGGAATGAACGTAGCTCTGATACCCACTTATATCGTGTGGTGGAAGCGATAAATATGAACGAAGACATAATCAAAATTCCGTTGATTTCAAACAAATATTTGAACACGATCACCTTCTAGTTTCTATTAATTTCTAAGAATACCAAAAATTTGGACATCAAACTATTTGATCGTGTATGAATACGAAGAATTAGACTCATTGATTTTTAAATATCAAATACGAAATTTTAAGAAATTGGGAAAATCTCCTGGTACTAGGAATATTTGAGGCAGATATTAATTCGAGTATAAAGAGTATTGGGTCTTGTTATCCAATAAATTCGAGCAATAATTTTAAAACAATGTCAGATAATTTATCGACACTATAGTGCTTGACTCAACCCAAATATAACCAATTGACTTTAGGTTGGCCCAAGTTGTGGTTAGCATTTGTTGTTTAGATTTGGGAGGTGATATGGATTGTTAGCCCATTATTTGATTAGTATTAAGCGAAAATTACCTAAAACCAGTAGTTTAGTTTAACATTTTTGAAAATCAGGTTTATACTTTATTTAATCACAAATCAGGTTTTAATTTCACAATTAATATTCAAAATAATATTTTAAATTAAATTACCTACTCCAACAAATTTCCAAACCCTAATATTTTTCTCCTCCTGCTCTGTCTTCCGTCTCTCCTCTCCCCCCCCTCACGCTGCTCTCTCCCCCCTCCCCCTCCCTATGCCCTGCTGAATCGCAGTAGCGACCTGCTGATTCGCAGCAGCGTTGCCAAGGCGCTGCTGAATCGTAGCAGTGTCGACGTCGACGCTGCTGTAGTCTTCCCCTCCGTCCCCCCTCCCCCTCCTTATATTCAGCAGCCTGAAAAAGTTTGCTTTTGAAAAAGAAGAAATTAGTGCCTTCCACTTTGACTTTGCTGGCGATGGGTATGTGTTAACACTAGCGAAGCATAATGTGAGCAGTTTATCAACAAATTATATCCGCAGTCTTATCATTTATTCTTTTTCTTTTCCTACTTTGTTCTTTTCCTTTTTCTTCGATTTTTTGGTTGTGATTCTGCGATGGTTTTCTCGGTGGTGGTGTGGCGAATCTGTGTCTGTGGCGAGCGGATTTGTTGGCTGTTGTTGATGGCGGATGTGTATGTGGCTGTACGGTGGTGGTGGTGGTTCTTGTGGTGATTGTGCAGATTTGGGATCTTTGTTTTGTGGTGGTTGTGCAGTGATTTTGTTGGCGATGGTCGTGTTGGTGATCGTGGTTATGTGGATCTAATATTTTTGGTGATGGTTGGGATGTCGGCTGTGGTGGTGGTGGCGGTCATGAGTGTTTGTGACCTAGGTGGGTGTCTGTGACCTAGGAATTGTGACTGTGAATCACTGAAATAGAGTTGCGACAAGTAAAATTTTGATTTTTTTTCAAACTGTGACCTAAGTGGGTGTCCGTGACCTAGAAATTGGGACCGTGACTCGCTGAAATAGAGTTGTGACCCGTAAATATTTTGAATTTTTTTAATTTGTGACCTATAAAAAATTACCTGTGACCTTAAAATTCTTGATTTGTAACCTACGAAGTTAACTGTGACCTATAATTTTTTTATCAGTTTTGATCTGTGACCTCGAAATATTCGGTGACCCACCTCCATATATATGTGACCTTAATAATTGTCGGAATCGGAGCAGTCGTCGGAATTAAGTGCGGCATGAGCAATGGGGGTGGTGGAGATGGAGTTTGGTGGGGTGGGGTTAATTATATTATATTATAGTTAAATATTTAATTTAATATAATAATTGTGAAATATAATTAATTAATTCAAAAAAAACCTGATTTTTGTAATTTTAAACTTTAGGACCTGATTTTTGATTTTTTAAAAGTAAATCGTTGAACCATAAATTTTTCCCTAGTATGAAGCCTTGCCTTGGCCCTTTGTTGTGTGGCACATCCACTTGGTCGCCCATTTAAGGTAAAGTTACTTGGCCCAAAGGAGTGACCTAAACACATGCCATATATACTGATGTGTTCCAAGGGGGGTGCCGATTATTCAAGAATTGAAGTGTGTTGGAAGGAGAAACCGCATAGAAATAATCCGGGGCAGAATTTTTGAAATTTCGATAGTTTCCTTATTCAGTTTGGATTCTATCTATAACATATCTTTTGTAATCTTTTCAAGTTAATTTCGTTTTAATTAGGATTTTATTATATCATTGTAATCTTTTAGAGTTATTTCCATGTTAAATTAGGTCTTACGGTTTTAGTATAAATATGCGTTATTTCTTTCATTGTAAACTAAGAAAGACATTATGAAATTAAATTGAGAGGCGTTTTGCTTTCTTCTTTGTTCTTCATGGAAAAATTTATCGAACTTATCAAAGATGAATAATATTTGTGGCGTTCAACAATCTAAGTGAGGTTCGTAAATTTTGTAATCACGAGGTCGAGATATTCTTGTAATTGTCTTGGTTTCTTGATTCAATTATGTATTGGATTGAACTTTAAATTTCGGGTTCGAATTCTTAAATTGTGTAGCCAAAAGGTCGTCATGTCCGTTTGTGATTGTATTGGTTGTTTGGTTCATTGTTTTTTGGATCAAAATCCATAAACCTTATTTTTTGGGGGCTTTCTTTGATCGGATTCAATCTCCTGTGGGTTCCGTAGTCATCGTCGCCATGAAGATTCACATCATTTGGTATCAGAGTTTGAGCTCCAACAAATCAAGGCTATATCCTTTTTCATTTTTGTTTGAGTCTTTTGTTTTTCATTTTTCTTTCCTGTTCTTCGTTTTAGAGTCTTTTGATCCGTAATTTTCCGTCAAAAAATTCAAAAAGTTATTTTTTTTGCTCAATTTGCGTCCAAATCAACTTCCGTTTCTTTTGCCGGTATAGTAGTTGAATTCCGGGTCAAAAAATAAAATTCCGAAATCTTTTTTTTTTTTTTTTAAAAAGTCCGAAAAATTTTTAAAAAATAAAAATAAATTATCTCAAAAAATTACCGGCATTCTATAATCCAATCTTGAGTGAAATTCTATTTTTGTCGGGTCCGATTCAAATTCAAGAACCACTTTCTTGAATTCAAAAATTTCATTCGATTGTCCAATTCAATTCTTTTCTTCTCGAGTCTTCAAAATTACAAAATCTCACTTGATTTGAATTCTACAAGAATAACTCCTGGTTGAGTTCCAATTTGTTCTTTAAAGTACTTGGGCGAAAGCATTGAGTGAAAAAAAGAGAGTTGAAGAATGTTCCAGAAGAAAAAACAGATTTAATTTCAATGTCAAGATTTGATGGCGAATCTTCTTAAAGAGAGATGGTCTGATGTGATCCAAGGGGGTGCCGATTATTCAAGAATTGAAGTGTGTTGGAAGGAGAAGCCCCATAAAAATAATCCGGGGCAGAATTTTTGAAATTTTGCGAGTTTCTTTATTCAGTTGGGATTCTATCTATGACATATCTTTTGTAATCTTTTCAAGTTAATTTCGTTAATTAGAATTTTATTATATCATTGTAATCTTTTAGAGTTATTTCCATGTTAAATTAGGTCTTACGGTTTTAGTATAAATATGCGTTATTTCTTTCATTGTAAACTAAGAAAGACATTATGAAATTAAATTGAGAGGCGTTTTGCTTTCTTCTTTGTTCTTCATGGAAAAATTTATCGAACTTATCAAAGATGAATAATATTTGTGGCGTTCAACAATCTAAGTGAGGTTCGTAAATTTTGTAATCACGAGGTCGAGATATTCTTGTATTTGTCTTGGTTTCTTAATTCAATTATTTACTGGATCAAACTTTAAATTCCGGGTTTGAATTCTTAAATTGTGTAGCCAAAAGGTCGTCATATCCGTTTGTGATTGTGTCGGCTGTTTGGTTAATTGTTTTTTGGATCAAAATCCATAAACCTTATTTGTCTTGTACTTTCTTGGGTCCGGATTCAATCTCATGTGGGTTCCGTAGTCACCGTCGCTACGCAGGTTCACATCATATACCATTTCCCTTGCCTCGTTTCAGCTGTAGGTGAGTAAGCAATAGAGAAGTGAAACGAGGGGCAGCCGTCTTGGGGGGTTTGGAGATCAACCATTGCTTCATTCTTCTTCTTCTTCTTCTTCCTCCCTTTGTGATATTGTACCATTACCTTCATCCTTTGTGGGTTAGCAAGAGGGCAATCGGAGTGGGTGAGAGGGGCAACCAAAAGTACAACATTGTAGATCTAGCAAGCTTCAATTGGTGTTCCTTTGATGGTTTTTCTGAGCCCAAATTCAAGATTTCTCGAGAGCTCACCAACAAAGAGATTAACAAAGTTAGAGGCTCAAGGTTTACCTTATTTGCATGAAAATAATTTAAAAAGTCATCGCCTCCTTATGTATTATTTTGTTTTTGTTATGGTTTCTCATTCACTCTTGCAATGAAAGTAAAACTTCCAATTTCATTGTATTGTTCACTGTTATTCTTTCTCATCTTGATGTAATTTTTGGAGAGGTAGATGTCAAATTGAATTGCAACATCACTAGCCAGCTTCAAACACGTGAAAAAAAATGCCAACTCTTTAACCATAATCAAACTCCCTTTCGCCTTTGCACTTGAGAGTCAATCTCAATCTGGGTGCTATTAAATTTGTTGGGTTTTAATACCCAATAAATATCGAACAATGATGTAAATTGTCAGATTATATTGTTACAGGCCTCGACCATAGTGAATTGATTACCAATAACCAAGTCTGTAGGCTCGACCCAAAAACAACATGAACCATTGGAAGTAGCTTAAGAAATTAATGTTGCTCACGGCCTATAAAATCGCCTTTTGGATGAATCTTGAGTCTAGACCCAACTAAATCCTAACATATATCTATATATATGATTGTCCTGCCCTAGCCATTTTTTATGTGTGTGATTTGTGTAAACTAGAAGAAAACGGGGCAGTGCAATTGAGAGAAAAATAGTGGTCGTGCTTTGTGATTTCAAAAAACCGGTAGCCACATTTGCTTTGTTCTTCCTTATCATGCCTTGTCTTTCATTGTTTTCTTCTTGTCTTTATGGCTACAAATCAACACCAATATTTTGTCATTTATGGGTGAGATTGAGAAACAACCGACGTGAATATATTAGTTGTGGATCGGAGCCGTTTGGATTGGTTGTTTGGTAGAGAAAAGCAATGTGAACAAATCACTAATTGGAAGATCTTGGAACGAGCTTCTGCAACAATAGGTATTAGAACTCCTAGGTGGTGGATTTTTGATAGAAAATGGAGCAAAAAGTAGATCAGAAGATCTAAAACCATATCAGCCAAAAAAGATCCAAAACCAAGCACAAAACCCGAAAAAGTAGAAAACTAAAGCTGTCTAGTTTGAAATTAAGGCTGTCTGATCTGTTTGTACTATTTTTAGCCAATCCGGTGATCGATTGATGAAACAAAGACCACTGACGTAACATGTAGGTGGAGGCAAATCTAGTGGTTCGATGCGTGTGGTAGTCTGCAAAGCTTGGCTGCAACTCGTGAGGTCACGCGCAAAAGCTGTTGGTAGTGCATACAGGCACGTGAGGAAGATTCCGACAATAGTGTATTCAAGCAGTTCATTTCTGACATTTTGGTGTTATTAGTTTTCTATTTCAGGTTATACTGTGAAATCTGATTTTGCCCTTTGCACATTTGGGATTCGATCATGTTTGATTGATTAGTGCAGTTACTGAAGTTGTAAGGTGAATAATAGTGGCCCTAAAGTTTGGTAAGTTCGAGTCTCTCATTAGTTACGGACTACATATTGGTCCGTTCTGATAAATTGACTTATCCCATTTGAATTCTAACATTAGCGAGTTATCGTTGGGGTGAAATTAGAATTGAGGTTACCGTCTGTGGTAACCATTGTTTGAGCTAAAATTTAGAAATTAGTTACCTTATTTAAAGTATTTAATTTGATTGCAAGTTGATAATTGCTTATATGTTTAATTGCTATTAAATCACCCTATGAGACTGCATTGCATGAGAAATTGATTTGTTGTTGACATACCTATACGTTGCATTGACTGTTCCGTTAGAACACTTGGACTTTATCCGTTTGACAATTTCCTTAATACTCAGATCTCGAATCTCATGAAATCTTGGGATTTTAGAACGGCGTACATTGTGACCTTAGAATTACTTTGTGTGACCTAATTGTGCTTTTTGCTGGTTCTGTTTTCAAAACGACTTCACATTTTTAAGTGAAAATTTTCAATGGACTATGAGATTTTTAAATTTGGCAACAAAAGATTAAGGAAATTTTGGCTTAATAAAAAGTTTCAAAAGTCATATATGGCAATTTTCTTGCTAATTCGATAGAAGAACAAAAATAAGAATATGATAAACTTGCTTACACTTCAATTATTTTACACCTATCTCATGTTTTGAAAAAAATAAATGAAAAACTCGATTTCACAAAAAGACTTTGAAAAAAGCTGGAAGAGTTATATTTGTTTAAGTCTACACCTAATAAGTTGTACTTGCTCGAAAGATTGTTCAATTTTAAAATGTATCCTTCAAATGATCTGGATAACAATTTGGATGTTTTTAATAATCTTGTTCAAGATATTGTTAATTGTGATAAGAAGGTGTCTGAAATCTATAAGGCCACTATTTTGCTCAATTTTATGCCTGGTTCATATAAGGAAGTTAAAAATGCAATTAAGTATGGTAAGGACACTTTAACACCTGAGATTGTCATAGATTCAATTAGGAGTAAAGGGGTATTGATTAAGGATGAAAAAGATGATAAGAGAAGTGGTGAGGTACATATGATGAATAGAAGAGTGAAGTTTAAGCAAATGAGTTTGGATAAAGCTCAAGACAATAGTAACACGAGTAGCTACTAGAGTGACAAAGGCAGTAAAGAGAAGGGCAGGAGTTGGGACAAGTTTGGTGGTAAACTGTGGTACGACTAGACACTTTATAAGGGACTGTCATAAGAAGAAGGATAAGTAGAAGACTAAGATGAGAGGTGAGGCGAATGTGACTTTAGGGTCTAGTGATGACCCTAGTAAGGTTTATTGAGAGCAAATATAGTTACTGCATATGCATATCTATATGTAATCCTTTCTGCAAAATGTGTGATTGCTTAATTCTATTGCATCGTTATATGTTACATTTAAATATGTTCAGTATGTGCATTTACATGAATTTGAAAGTGATTACTTGGTGTAATATGTTTCTATGCATAGTGAGTTGGGATGTATTAGCAGAAGTGTGTTGTGTGTCTATTGGTGAGATGGAGTATAGACGGCTGAAGGTGCATTGGTGATATGCACAGAGATGTGGAGTGTGACGTTTGGATCACGAGCGAAAAGGTGATTAAATGTTGGAATACTCTATCTGTTAAGACCATGATCAGGTAGAGTGTGAAAGTGACACTTTTATTACTTCTGTTAGATGGAGATCCATTATCCACTTACGTTGAGAAAAGTGATGTAGTGATAGAGGATCATCCCGTGGACTTAGGATCTATAGTGGTTTACGAGTTAGACTTGAGTTAGTGACCAATCTAGTGAGCATGGTGGGAGATAAGAAGATATATGTTCTCGAGGTGTGAGCGACACGGAATGTGATAGGATAAGTGTGGTGAGATCTTTTCGTGGGGTCACTTTTTTCATTTTTTGTATATGTACTTTGGTCATTTCATTGATTAACTTAGTGTTAGTCTGTTGTTCCGTGTGAACGTATTTGAAAAGGTCTGTGTTATCATATATTATATGTTCATCGGATGTTGTATATGTTTTTGATTGATTACTATGATTACTTGCTCCTACTTGGATATTTTTTATCTTAGCCCTAGTGAGTACATTGAGTAGGTATGGTATGTGTTTCAAGTCAAAAACACGATGTAAAATCTGTGATTCCAATTTTAATGGTTATCTTGATTATGCATTATTAATTTTGTGTTTTGATTGCTTGCAGGTTTATTGGGTATCAAGGTGGAAATTTGTTGGGTTTTGATACCTAATAAATCTCGGGTGGTGATATAAAACATCGTATTATATTTTTACAGGCGTTGGCCAATGGTGAATTGATTAGCAACAACCAAATTTCGACCTGAAAATAACATGAACCATTGGAAGTAGCTTAAGGAATTGATATTGTTTGTAACTCATGTATTCATCTATTGAACGGCTCTTAAATCTTGGCTCATTTAGCCCCTCTCTTGGTCCAATTATAGCCAAACCTATATCTATATATATGATTGTTTAGCCCTAGCCATTTTTTGTGTGTGATTTGTGTAAAATAGAAGAAAACATAGCTGTGCAATTAAGAGAAAAACAGTGGTTGTGCTTTGTGCTTTGGAAAAACTGGTGGCTACCTTTGCTTTGTTCTTCCTCTTCGTAAATTATTTTTTATTGCTTTCTTCTTGCCCTTAAATCTGCACATCAACACCAATATTATCAAAAGAAACTCAGCAATATGAAAAAGAATGAAGATGAAAAAATTCGGAACAGAGAGAATTCGACTCTCTTTTTCTTTGATTGAAATTTTAATCTACTCAATTGATTCGTTAGTACATAGACTCTTATTTATAAACATAAGTTTGCCATCTACAATGTTTACTAACTAATTGAAAAGCTAACTGTTTAACTAACTCTTTCAACTACTTTTTCCAGCTCAGCATCTCTAATTGATTTTAACTACAAGCCACTTCAGCTTCGATTCCAGCTCCAGCTTCGGCTGATGGTTGAGCTGTAACATCCCCCTTCAAGATGGACTTATGTAAATCTATGATTCCCATCTTGTTAAGCAAGAAACGAAATTGATCTTCCCCTAAAGCTTTTGTAAGAATGTCAGCCAGTTGATATTTGGAAGAAACATAAACCGTCTTAATTAGATTTTTCTGTAATTTCTCCCTTACGATATGGCAATCTATGTCTATGTGCTTCGTCCTCTCATGAAAAACTGGATTTGAGGCTATGTGCAAGGCTGCCTTATTGTCACAACACATCAATGCAGGCTTCAAATGATCTATCCCAAGATCTTCGAGTATTCCTAACAACCAAATCACTTCACAGCAGGTTGTGGCCATTGCTCGGTACTCGGCTTCAACTGATGACTTTGATACAGTTGTTTGTTTTTTAGACTTCCACGAAATCAAAGCTTCACCAAGAAAAACATAATGCCCTGTTACAGACCTTCTACTATCTACACATCCTCTCCAGTCTGCATCACAGAATGCCTTTAGTTGCAAATCAGATGTGCTGGACATAAAAATCCCTTGTGTTGGAGCATGCTTAATATATCTTAGAACTCTGTGTATTGCATCTAAGTGAGGTTGTCTTGGTGCTTGGATAAATTGGCCAAGTGTCTGAACAATAAAGGTCAGATCAGGTCTTGTGATAGTTAGGTATATCAACCTTCCAATCCGCCTTCTATACTTTGCAGGATTGGTTAATAGTTGCCCCTCCTCACGAGAGAGTTTCAAGTTTTGCTCCATAGGAAAATTTGAAGGGCGAGCACCAGTTAAACCTGAATCTTGTAATATATCAAGTGCATATTTACGTTACGAGATGGTAAATCCAGCAGAAGATCTAGCAATCTCCAATCCTAGAAAATACCTGATAGTACTAAGATCTTTACTTCTAAAAGTGGAATTCATATGAGATTTGAGAGCATCAATGCAAGGCATATCAGAACTTGCAATAATTATGCAGTCGACATAAATCGGAAATACCATAAATGTATTAGAATTCTGCAATATGAATAAAGCATGATCATGTTGAGATTGATTAAAACCATATTGTAGAAGACATTGAGTGAATTTGATATTCCACTGTCGAGATGCTTGTCTTAAGCCATAAAGTGACTTCTTAAGTTTACTAACTGAATTAGGAGAAGACGAAGAGTAGCCAAGTGGTAGAGTCATGTAGACCTCCTCATCCAATTCCCCATTTAAAAAGGCATTGTCAATATCAAGTTAATGCACATGCCAATTTCGAGCTGCAGAAACAGCCAGCAATGTTCTCACAATTACTAGCTTAGCTACTGGTAAAAAAGTGTTTGAGAAGTGTAATCCTTCGACTTAAGTGTAGCCTTTAGCTACAAGTCTAGCCCTACAACGTTCTATATGCCATCAGACCTGAATTTTACCTTATATACCCATCGGCAACCAACAGATTTTTTGCCAGAATGTAAGGTAGTTAATTCCCAAGTTTGATTCGCTTCAAGAGCAGCAATCTCAACTTGCATAGCTTTTCTCTAATGCTCAAATTTTATAGCTTGATAGTGATGTGAGGGCTCAAAAGTAGTGGAAACCGAGAGACAAAAGCTTGAAAAAGAGGGTGATAATTTGTTATACTGTAAGGATGAAGTTAAATCATGAGGAGTACTAACCTTATTCGATCTCCCTGAACACATGGAGCGAGATTGATCCGATGAAGAAGTAAGGAGGTTCCAATGATACTATTCAAGATAGCTAGGAATGCTCCTAATTCTGAAAGATCTGCAAGGCATATTGGTAAAAGATTGTTCACTTGGATTGGAGGTATCCAATTCTTGAGAAAGAAGAGATTTGGGAAAGACAAAGGAATTATCATAGGAAGTTGAGGTTAAATTTTTGTAAAGAAAGATGTGTTCGTGAAAAACTACATCTCAAGATATGAAGGAAGTGCGAAGATCAAGATCATAGAGTTTATATCCCTTGACACCGTAAGGATATCCAAGAAATATGCACCTACGAGCTCGGGAAGCAAATTTAAACGATTGTGGGATAAGGTAGAGGCAAAACACAGGCTTCCAAATACTTTGAGGTGAGCATAGGCCGGAGGTTTATTGTATAAGATCTCAAATGGAGACTTGTTTTGCAGTAAAGGGGTTGGTGTACGGTTAACGAGGTATGCTGCAATTAGGACAGCTTCTCCCTAGAATTTGAGAGGTAAATTGGCTTGAAAAATGAGTGCTCGTGAGACATTTAGTATGTGTTGATGTTTACGCTCAACCACACTATTTTGTTGTGGTATTGCAACACAACTTTTTTGTTAAATAATTCATTTTTCAGCACAAAAGATTCTCATATCAAGGTCAGGGGCATTATCAGTGCGACGCTGTTTTATTTTGATCTGGAACTGTGTTTTAACTAAATTATAGAAGTACTGGATATATGATCTTGCTTCAGATTTATGTTGTAAGAGATATATCCATGTTGATCTGGAGAAATCATCTACTATAGCGAGGAAATACTTTGCACCATTTAAAGAGGAATGAGCAAAAGGCCCCATACATCACAATGTATAAGCTGAAATAAATGTGTAGAAATTGTATTGCTAACAGGAAAGGGGTGTCTCTTTTGTTTTGCCATTGGACAAATGTTACAAAGAAATTCTTTCTGACTTGATATTACATCAGAATTGCTACTAGCAAGATGTTTTAGGCAATTAGAAGACAGATGTCCTAAATGAAAATGCCAAAGGTCAAAAGAACTTGAATTTGAATAGGAAGTAGCACATATAGGAGGTTTTGCTGGAAATCTTGACAGATGATATAGTCCTCCTTTTTCTTCACATACACCAATTATCATCCATGAGATAGGGTCCTGAATAAAGCATTGACGAGAAAGAAAAATTAAGCAACAATTAGATTTGCGAGTTAGTTGACTGGCAGATAGCAAATTAAAAGAAAAAGATGGGACACACAGGACATTTGTTAAGCAAAGTTTGTCTTAAATGAATACATTGCCTATGTGAGTAGCTTGTGCAAAAGTACCAGTAGGTAATTGGACAGAAAAGTTCACTTTAGCTGTTATAGTGTCTAGGAAAGAGGCTGAACATACCATATGGTCAGTTACTCCTGTATCAATTATCCAAGGAGTATTTGAAATGGAAGTGTAATTAGAAGAGAAAGATAGGCAATGGTGTTTATCTGTCATGTTGCATTGAGGCTGAAATGTCGAGGTGAGGTTATCAGACTTATTGACCAGAAGAGTGTCAATAGGTGGAGCATTGATAGGTTTAATTAAACTGCGTAGTTAGTTATATTGTTCTGGAGTAAATGGCATTGAAGAAAAACTTTGCTCACCAAAAGATGCTACTGAATGAACTTGGCTTGAAGAATTAAGTCCCTTATTTCTGCCAGACTTAAAACCAGGAGGAAAACCAATAATTCTGAAGCACTTGTCAGTTGTGTGAGAAGTATATCTACATTCAGTACAATACAACTTTCCCTTTCTAGGACCAGACGGCTGCTTGAATGAATCAGGTGCTATCTTACTGACCATAGCAATAGAGTCAAAGTGGGTAGAATAATGACTAACATTTCTCTGAATTTCCTATTGCAAAATTAAAGAGAAAACTTTGTTAATAGAGTGCAAGGGATTAGATAGCAGTATCTGACCTCTTATTGCAGCAAAGCTCTCGTTTAGTCCCATAAGAAAGTGTAAAACATAATCTTGATGATGATAGTCCAGTATAGTCTTGACACTGGGACTAGAATCATTAGGAAGAGGGCGATAGTTGAAATATTCGTCCCACAAGGTCTTGAATTTGGTGAAATAATCAGATACTGATGATGAACTTTGATTGAGAGCACATATTGCCTTCTTCAATTGAAAAATGCATGGAGCATTTCCCTGATTGAACCTCTCTTCTAGTTCTTTCCATAAATCAGACTCATTGGCAATATAGAGGACGTCTACAGTGATCTCTTTGTTCAAAGAATTTAAGATCCAGGAACAAACCATATCATTACAACGAATCCATGCTTCATAAGAAGGATCAGTCATATCTAGCTTTGGGAGATTACCATTGATAAAGCCAAGCTTGTTCTTGGCTGAAATGGCCATCGACGTTGATCTTTTCCAAGGAAAATAATTGGATCCATCGAGCACCTGAGAAACCCAGACAGTGCCAGGATTATCATTATTTGCCAAGAACAAAGGATTAGAGGAATCATCTGTAGCCATGATTAACACGGAAACTTTTATAACACAGCGGAAGATACTAGATTCATTGCTCTGATACCATATCAAAAGAAACTCAGCAATATGAAAAAGAATGAAGAGGAAAAAATTCGGAATAGAGAGAATTGGACTATCTTTTTCTTTGATTGAAGTTTTAATCAACTCAATTGATTCGTTAGTACATAGAGTCTTATTTATAGACATTAGTTTGTCATCTACAATGTTAACTAACTAACTGAAAAGCTAACTGTTTAACTAACTCTTTCAACTACTTTTTCCAGCTCAGCATCTCTAACTGATTTTAACTAATAGCCACTTCAGCTTCGGTTCCAGCTCCAGCTTCGGCTGATGGTTGAGCTGTAACAAATATATTGTCCTTTGTAGGTGAGATTGAGAAGCAATCGATGTCAATATATTGATTGTGGGTCAGAACTATTTGGATTGGTTGTTGGGTAGAGAAAAGTAACGTGAAACTGATCCTGAAAATCACCGATTCAAAATTTTGGAGCAAACTTCCGCAACAAACTTTATAATGTACAAAACAGACTAGTGGGTTTTATGAATAGCCAAAAGGCCGCCGACAACCAGTAGAACTCCATTTCCCATCATGGCCCGAACTTCCTCCTTATTACCTCACAACTAAAAACGTGCGACCAAATCTTTTGACAACTCCTACAGGCCTTTCAAATGTTAAGTTCCAGCTTATCAGACATTATAAATACTCTAAAGCTTGGTTTGCTATTTATGATTGTTTCCAACCATGATCTCCCACAATTGCTTCGTTACTAGGTAGTCCTGCAGTTCATATTTCGCCTGTAGGAACAATACTGTAAACTTTTTACCATCATGAATTCACATGAAGAAATGCAACTTTTCATCAAATATTAAAGAAGTTGATAAGAATTTGCTTTTAGGAGCTTCAAGTAATCTGGTGACATTGTTTTGATGAATAGCTGCAGGGAAATTGAGGGTAAATATATCAACTATTTTTCTACCTGGTGTTAGAAAAAAATGGTAGCTATTGGACCATTTGTTACCTAACCTGACATTGAAAAAGATTATTTAGAGATCATGGAGTGGCTAAGCAAGAAAAATCCATTCTTGACCGTGTTTATTTCCTTTGGTAGTGAAAACTACATGTCCAAAGAGCATATTAAAGAGAAGATGCAGGGAGAGCTTTGTGATGTTAACTTTATATGAGTTATTAGATTTCCTTTTGGGAATACCAGGGAAATAGAAGAAAGACCACTAGAGGGATTTCTTGAGAGGGTGAAAGAGAGAGGTGCAATTGTGTAGGGATGGGCACCACAAGCTAAAATTTTGGAACATGCATTGAGTTCTATAATGGAAAGCATTTGTTTTGGTGTTCTTGTTATAGCCATGAATTTGAAAATTGATCAGCCTCTATGAAAAATTTCCTAAGTATTGTGCTAATACTAGTTGTTGGAAATTATTGTTATTTAGATCCAAAATGTGGAACTAAATAATTTAAAGTAACAAGTCACTAATTCATTGGTTTCTAAATGATTGGGTTCATTACTTTAATTTAATCAATCCTGAATGTTAATCAATTTATGAAGATCAAAAGCAATAAATAAAGAATAAAGAACACCAAATTGATCACAAAGGAAAATTCTTAATTGGATAAAAACTTTCTAGCAAACTTGTCAGTAAACGATCCATTAGAAAATTTTAATTTACAATTGGGCTGAGACACTACTAAAGCTTAGCTGACTCTGACCACCTAACTTGTAAATCACCGAGGAACTCCGTTGATTGTGCATGAACACACTTCCGAGAACTTTGGCCTACTTTTTTCTGAACTGGATCACCAAGAATGAACTCATTTTATTCCAAAGCACTAGAACTCAAAGCACTTCTTCTTAAGCTTGAGAACTTTGAATTGGAGATGTAGGGTTTTGTTTTGGTGTTTGATAAAGGATCTTTATGTGCTTTGATCTGTAGATTGATGCAAGGATATTGGAATTTATAGTGGATGTGTTTGGGATGAAAATGAGTTCAAAATTAGCTTTAAAATCAAATTTCACGGTTCACCGAATTGCATTGCTGATAAGTGTGTTTTTCACACTTATTTAATATTTAAACTAAACTTATTATTGATTAAATTGAAGCAATCCTCTGCAAGAAATGACCCTTACTTGCCATATTGCTATTTAAGACGACATGTTTAAGTTAAGTAAGGAAATTAGTTGGTATTAATTTGTTAATTGCAAATATTTTCTTTTTGTTACTATTTTCCTTATTTTTGTCATTTTCTTGTTATTTAGGTTGTGAATGAGCAAAAAGACTACACCACACTACAACCTAAGATCAAGAAAAGAGGTCAACACATCGAAAAGTGGAGAAGACATTTCTCCAACTGAACTTCTAAGGCGATTGAACATTGAATCCTCAAGTGAGTCCGAACACATAGAGTCTGACATGGCGGATGCAAATCGAACATTAAAGGAACTTGCAGCTCCAACTTTTGTTCAACAACCTCTATGCATTCAATATCCTCAACTAGAGGTGGGATTTGAACTAAAGTTCGGAATGATTCATCTACTCCCCACATTTCATGGATTTGCTGGAGAGGATCCCAATAAACATTTGAAGGAATTTCATTTGATTTGCTCAAGCATGAAACCAACGGGTATATCGGAAGAGCAAGTGAAATTGCGGGCATTTCTTTTCTTTCTTGTAGATACTGCTAAGGAGTGGCTTTACTATTTGCCTTCCGGTCTTATTACCACATGGAATGACATGCAAAAACACTTTTTGGAGAGATGTTTTCCAACTTCAAAGGCTACAAACATCAGGAAAGGGATATGTAGCATTCGACAATTTCAAGGGAAAAATCTCTATGAATTTTGGGAGAGATTCAAAAGACTCTGTACTAGTTGCCCAAATCACCAAATCAGTGAGTAATTACTTCTATGAAGGATTACTCCCGATGGAGAAAAGTATGATTGATGCAGCTAGTGGAGGAGCTTTAATGGATAAAACACCAGTAGTTGCTAGAGACTTGATAGCCAACATGGCCGCCAACTCACAACAATTTGGTAGTAGGGAAGAAGCACCAGTTAAACAAGTAAGTGAGATATGAGCAACCTCTCAAATTGAAAGACAATTGGCTGGTCTCACTTCTCTTGTACAAGAAATGGCAAGTAAGGGTTATTTCCCGCAGAGGATTGCTTCAATTTAATCAATTGCAAACTAGAAATTAAATTTAACACTTAGAAACTAAAGTGATTAAATGGGGGGGTTTGGTTCGTTGAACTAAGGAAATCAATAAATTCAAAATAGAAAATACTTGAATTTGGGAATAAACAAAGTAGATTTTAAATCAAAGATGTGAAGATGTGATTGGGGGATATTTCGTTACCACGAGATTGATTTTCATATCAATTGCCACAATGGATTTTCATTCTCTAGATTAACAACAATTTAAGAATAATTACAAGCTCAATTATCTCGATCTCTTCTTACATGTTAGTTGAATAAAACAAGCTCTTTACTCAACCATATTCATTAAACAACCTAGAACAAGCTCTATAGATTTAATTTAACAAAAGTATGACAACAAAAGAGATTAATTGAATTAAAGGCAAACTCACAAGCTCGATTTACTCACTTAAGTGTTAATCCACATACATTCAATTGAAAATTCCTCATAATCTATTGAAATGTAATTGCTATAAGGTTTCAGAATAAATAGCTATTACGTACTATAAATCCTAAAATAGCATTAATTGAAACAACTCAATCATTTAGTTGTACACCTAAACAATTCAACAAGCAAAAGTGTGCGGGATTTGTTCTGTTGTGGGACATCCTACTGATGCATGCCTGACACTAGAAGAAGGAGCCTCAGAGCAAGCAAATGCCATTGGGGGATTTCCAATGCAACGGAGAAATAGATATGATCCATATTCTAACACATATAATCCCGGATTGAGAGATCATCCTAATCTTAGTTATGGAGGAAATCATTTCATAGCCCCACAGCCACAGTTTAATCATCCACCGGGTTTTAATCAACAAAGGCAACCACAGTACTCTCAACCTCGTCAACAAACTCCGCCTCCATGTTCAAATATGTCTCTTGAAGATATGGGTAAATACTTAGCTTCTAGCACAATACAATTTCAAGAAGAGACAAAGACCTCAATCAAGAATTTGGAAACACAAATGAGTCAATTGGCCAACACGGTGGGTAAAATGGAGGCTCAATGATCGAGAAAACTCCCTTCTTAAACAATCAACCCCAGAGAAAATGCTAGTGCCGTGACATTGAGAAGTGTGAAGATTTTAGAAGAGGCACCAAGGAAGATGAAAGATCACGTTGAGGAGTCAACGCAAGAGAAGAACTTAGCAACTGAGAAAGATGAAACCGCGACTCCAACATCGGGATCTAAGGTAAATTCTAAAAGTTCTATTCCTATTAATGTTCCCTCCCCTCCATTTCCTGGCAGGTTTGCAAAGTCCAAAAGGGATGAACATGAGAAGGAAATATTGGAGACCTTTCGCAAAGTTCAAGTGAACATACCACTTTTGGATGTCATTTATCAAGTGCCCCATCATGCAAAGTTCCTCAAGGAATTGTGCACTAACAAGCTTAAATTAAAAGGTAATGAAGTGGTAAGCGTTGGGGAAAATGTTTCGGCGGTTTTGCAAAGGAAACTTCCACCAAAATGTCAGGATCCGGGAAGTTTTACTATTCCTTGCATTATTGGTAACACTAGGTTTGAAAGAACAATGCTAGATTGAGGAGCATCTATTAATGTCATGCCATATTCTATTTATGCTTCCTTAAATTTAGGATCACTTAAAGAAACTGGTGTTATTATTCAACTTGCTGATAGATCTAATGCATTTCCAAAGGGTGTGTTGGAGGATGTTTTGGTGCAGGTAAATCAATTGATTTTTCCAGCAGATTTCTATGTTCTTGATATGCAAGATGAATCAACATCGTTATCACCACCATTGTTCTTGGGAAGACCATTTATGAGGACTGCGCGTACAAAGATAGATATAAATGATGGTACTTTGACATTGGAATTTAATGGTGAGATTATTCGCTTCAATATCTTTGAAGCAATGAGATATCCTAGTGATGTGCATTCTTGTTTTTCAATTGATGTAATGGATTCATTAGTACAAAAAACTTTCGAATTATCAAATGAAGATGCATTAGATACCACTTTGATTAAAAGCATTGATGTTAATAATCTTACCGGGTTGAGCAAGAATCTACAATTGTGTGAGAATATTGTAGAAACCGTGGTATTACTCGAGTCACTACCGAGTATTCTACCAAGGTATAATCTCTCCTATATTACTCTTCCGATATCTAAAGAAAAACTTTTACCTTCGGTGATGCAGGCCCCCACTTTAGAACTCAAGTCTCTCCCCGAGCATTTAAAGTATGTATATTTGGAAGATGGTGAAACACTACCGGTGATCATTGCAAAGAATCTCACAACACTTCAAGAAGATAGGCTTATCCGTGTGCTTAAGGAACACAAAATAGCTATTGGTTGGACCATAGCCGATATCAAGGGGATAAGCCCTTCCATGTGAATGCAAAGGATATTGCTCAAAGATGGAGCAAAGACACCAAGAGAACCATAACGTCGCTTGAATCCTCCAATGATGGAGGTTGTGAAGAAAGAAATTTTGAAATTACTAGACGTTGGTGTTATCTTTCCCATCTCAGATAGCAAGTGGGTAAGTCCGGTCCAAGTTGTTCCCAAAAAGTCCGGAGTTACAGTGGTGACAAATGAAGAGAATGAACTTGTACCAACTCGGGTCCAAACGGGTTGGAGGGTTTGTATTGATTATAAAAAACTTAATTGTGCAACCCGAAAAGATCACTTTCCTTTACCTTTCATTGATCAAATGTTAGAAAGATTGGCAGGCCATTCTCACTATTGTTTTCTTGATGGTTATTCAGGTTATAACCAAATTGTGATTGCTCCGGAGGACCAAGAAAAGACAACATTCACCTGCCCATTTGGCATATTTTCTTACCGTCGCATGTCATTCGGTCTTTGCAATGCTCCTGCAACCTTTCAAAGATGCATGATAAGTATATTCTTCGATTATATTGAAAGCATCATAGAGGTATTCATGGATGATTTCAGTGTTTATGGTAATACTTTTGATAGTTGCTTAAAAAATCTCACACTTGTGCTAAAGAGATGTATGGATGTTAACCTAGTATTTAATTGGGAAAAATGTCATTTTATGGTTGATCAAGGCATAGTGCTATGTCATGTCATTTCATCTAAGGGGATAGAGGTTGATAAATCTAAAATTGATTTAATTCGCTCTTTACTCCCTCTAACAAGTGTGAGGGAGATTCGTTCTTTCCTTGGACATACAGGATTCTATCGAAGATTTATCAAGGATTTTTCAGAGAATGCAAGACCATTATGTAGGCTGTTGCAAAAGGAGGTGCCATTCTATTTTGATGAAGATTGTAGAAAGGCATTTGAAAGTTTAAAGGAACTCTTGACATCAGCACCAATCATTCAACCACCAGATTGGAATAGGTCATTCGAGTTAATGTGCGATGCAAGTGACTTTGCATTAGGAGCAGTTTTAGGGCAACGAGTTGGAAAGACATCGCATGTTATTTATTATGCATCAAGAACTTTGAATGATGCCCAACTTAATTATTCTATTACCGAGAAAGAGCTTTTAGCAGTTATTTTTGCCTTAGAGAAATTTCGTTCATATCTTATTGGCACTAAAGTAACTGTCTTTTCTGATCATGCAGCTCTAAAGTACTTGCTTGCCAAGAAAGAGGCAAAAACAAGGCTAATTAGATGGATACTCCTCTTACAAGAATTTGACCTTGAGATTAAAGACAAAAAGGGGAGTGAAAATTCTGTGGCCGACCACCTCAGCCGTCTTATCCATGAGAGAAAAACTCTTCCATTGCAAGAGAGCTTCCCCGATGAACAATTGCTTCATGTCACGAATACATCTCCTTGGTTTGCGGATATAGTGAATTATTTAGTCACTAAGAAAATTCCAAGTGACTTGACAACTGCTCAAAGGCAAAAACTCAAGGCAATGGTCAAGTATTTTGTGTGGGATGAACCGTACTTGTGGAAACATTGTCCGGATCAATTGATAAAAAGGTGCGTGCCTGAAAATGAATTTCATTCAATACTAACATTTTGTCATTCCTATGCATGTGGTGGACATTTTGGAGCAAAGATGACGGCTTTTAAGGTGCTTGAGAGTGGATTCTATTGGCCCACTCTATTCAAAGATACATTCCTCTTTTGCAAATCTTGTGATAGATGTCAAAGAGTTGGTACGTTGGGAGCCCGAAATCAAATGCCACAAACATCTATACTTTTTGTTGAAATTTTTGATGTTTGGGGTATTGATTTCATGGGACATTTCCCTTCATCTTATGGTAATCTTTACATCATACTTACCGTTGATTATGTGTCAAAATGGGTGGAAGCAAGGGCCACTCGAACTAATGATTCTAAAGTGGTTGTAGATTGTGTTGAGTCTAACATTTTTGCAAGGTTTGGAACACCAAGAGCTATTATTAGCGATGGGAGACTTCATTTTTGCAACCGCTCTTTTTGGGCCCTATTGAAGAGATACAACATCACCCATAAAGTGTCTACACCTTACCATCCGCAAACTTGTGGGCAAGTCGAAGTGTCAAATCGAGAGGTCAAATCCATCCTCGAAAAAACTGTGAATCCCAATAGAAAGGATTGGAGTCTTCGCCTCAATGATGCACTTTGGGCTTATAGGACAGCATGTAAAACACCAATTGGCATGTCCCCTTATCGGCTAGTTTATGGTAAGCCTTGTCACCTCCCGGTTGAACTTGAACACAAGGCATTTTGGGCAGTCAAGCAATACAACATGGACTTTGGTGTGGCAGGTGATCAAAGAAAGCTTCAACTTAATGAACTTGAGGAAATTCGAAATGATGCATATGAAAGTTCAAGAATTTACAAGGAAAAGACAAAGGCATACCATGATAAGATGATTTCAAGAAAAACTTTTGTTGTTGGACAAAAAGTTCTTCTTCTTCACTCGCGCCTGAAGTTATTTCTAAGTAAATTACGTTCTCGATGGATTGGCCCCTTTGTTGTTACTAATATTTTTCCTCATGGTGCAGTAGAAATCAAAAGCCTACAGACTGAGAATGAGTTTAAGGTGAATGGACATCGATTAAAGCCATATTTTGAACCATTTGTACCTCAAAACATGGAGGAAATGCGATTGGAGAATCCGATTCAAGAAGCATGAGAGAGGAAAAAGACTAGCTAAAGACTATAAAAAAACGCTTGTTGGGAGGCAACCCAATTTTCTAACTTTTAAGCGTTTATTTACTTTTATGTACTTTTTATTTTATTTTATTTGATTAGCCACTACTGTTTTTGTAGGTAATTTTTGAAGTCCCACATATCCATGGTTCCTCACAAGTTTGGGGGTAAATTGTGTACAACAAGGTCACTTGTCCAAGTTCATTAAAAGCATCACAAGCCCAAATCGAGCATGGTACCCCTTTCACAAATATACAACCGGGGAAGTTTTGTTATTCCACCTTCTCTTTTATCATGTTCTTTACACATTGAGGACAATATGTCATTTAAGTTTGGGGGTGATTGTGTTTAAATTGGTGATGTGATTTTGTGTTGACATGTTAGATAGCCTTGCCGGCTTAGCATGGTTTGATATTTGGAATTGTTAATGATTCATGAGTTATGACCAAATATACTATTTGTGCCTAAAAGTTTCCAAAAATTGCTTGTCCATGTGAGATCCTAAGTTACTTTGAGCACAATAGTCATGATTAATTGTTATCTAGATGTGGAAAATTATGATTGTTGGAGAAAATTTTGAATTGATAGAACTAGGTTGTGATTTGCTTGAAAATCTATTTTAACCTATATCAATTTTTGTTTCACTGAACCATATTGCAAGAAAAGTTTGGGGGTGGTCGAGCCGGTGAAGGATATTATCGAGAAGTGTGTTGATTCCATGCATGTTAAATAAAAATTTGTGTGGAGTGTTTTTTTGGCCAAGTATAAGCTGGGTAATGACTATATGTTAGGGATCTAAATCCCATTTTGTTTTGTTGTGCTCAAAAGAATAATTTTGCACTTGTTGAATATTGGTCCTCATTTCGTAGCCTTTTTTATTCGAGTTATGAAGTCCGTTGGGGTATCTTGAAACCCAGTACCCTTTGGTCTAAACAACCGGGGAGCTATCGACCTAAAGCTTGCTACAAGGGTAAAAAAGAAAGCTTAAGGGAGTGAGGTAAAACATGAGATTTGATAAATAAAAAAAAAATTGATTTTGTGCAATTGTATTTGGTGATTGAGCTTAGATAACTAGTGGGTTTTAATTACTTGGTATAAGCTTGAATGTCGAAGCGCTCATCTAGTGGAGAATCATCACATGACTAAATGTTGAGATTGCCGGTTAGACCCAACCGAACAAAAGAAAAAAAAAAGTGATTTGAGAGCTACCTTTAGATTTACACCTTGGGAAATAAAAGAAATATCAATTTTAGTGTGTGAATCTCACGAGTGGGAAACGAAATACTTGACCATAAGGGTGGGGTTGGAGCCAATTTGAAAATTTTTTTCCATCTTGACAGTTTCTTCCTAATTTAGATTATAATTAAAAGTGGCTGTGCACATACACACCGATCAAACATTGGATAAGCTTAAATTATTTTTTTTGTTAGCATTATTTGGAGCATATTTGTTTTGAATTGATTATACAATTTTATACTCTCTGATATTCTTGGTAAGGTATCTAATGTGTTGATCATTATCGCGTTTACATGATTGTGTTAGTAGATAATCTTGCTCGGGACGAGCAAGAACTTAAGTTTGGGGGTATTTGATAAGTGTGTTTTTCACACTTATTTAATATTTAAACTAAACTTATTATTGATTAAATTGAAGCAATCCTCTGCGGGAAATGACTCTTACTTGGCATATTACTATTTAAAACGACAAGTTTAAGTTAAGTAAGGAAATTAGTTGGTACTCATTTTGAGCGTATCAATCGCAGTTCGAGCGCCAAGCGACTAGCGAAAGTGTTCTTTTGAACGCTCGAGCGTCACACGCACGGAAAGCGAGCGCATATGAGTCATATTTTGAATCAACTTCTTGAAGTCCGAATCTTGATCTTCTTCTTCGATTTCTTTGACTTCCTTTTAGACTCTATCATTCCCAAACTATTTTTACTATAACTTGGACTCAATAAATCATATTTTGGCTTTGATTACAACTCAATAGACTCCTAATACAATCCAACTAAAAGTTGATTTTGACTAAGGAAATTGCCAATTATAAATTTGGAAATTGCTAATTATAATTTGGATTTAACACTCTAAATGCTAGGTTATTCGTTGAGAGTGGCACAGCCGTAGAGGTTGTGAGGGATGACATCGGACGGTTCACCGGAGAAGAGATGGCGAAATCAATACATAATGTGGTTGTAGAGAAGAAGACTAAAGAAGCCATGAGGTGGAAGCTATGGAATTGAGAAGGAAGATGAAAGAAGAAGAAATGTCCATTAATGAAACATCAGAGCTGCTATTGCTGCTTTGTATTAAATATAAGGAGAAACAGTGACTTCTGGCCCTGCCTAAGATTGTTTTCAAATATTTACTCATTGAAACATTTCTCAAAATGGGCTAGAAATATTAAGTGGTCCATTTCACTATTAGAGGAATAATCTCCACTGGAGAGTATTTTATTCAGTTAGCAACAGTGTTCTAACCATCCATTCATCCGTCTCACTATCCATACAGAATATGTGAGCACGTAAATAAGTTTTGCTGCAAATCATGTATAACTAAGGAGCAACCACTACAATATTGATCCTTGTCTTCACCTTATGTACATTTATGAAAGAAAATTAGTCAACAAACTTAAAATAATGCTTATGAAAATCAATCATGAGTTTGGCTTGGAAAAAAACTGTTTTTTTTATTTTTCCTTTTTTTTTTTATTCCTTTAGTATCTGCCAAGTTATGCTTAGTTCAATTGAAAATTATATTTTGCTTTCCTCTCAAATAGACCTTGAAATAGCAATAATTAACCCACTGACCAATAAGAAATATCTGGTGATGCACCAAGAAGCACCTATCTTTCTTGACTTTTTCAATCTTTTAACTTAATGATGATATCTAAATCTATAAACCATGACATCTCATTATCTGAATTCTTGAAATTCTGCAACTTTCGTTCATGGAGACACAACAAACTAATCTAAGAATTCTAATCTTCCCATGGTTGGCTCATGGTCATTTATTCCCCTATCTTGAGCTAGCAAAGAAACTATCCCAGAAAAACTTCAACATATATTTCTGTTCTACAGCTATCAATCTTGGTTCAATCAGTAAATCCATTGAAAAGAACTTCTGTGAGTTCTCAATACAACTAGTAGAACTCCACTTACCCTCATGGCCTGAACTTCCTCCCCATTACCAGACAACCAAAAACGTACCTCCTGATCTTATGCCGAAGCTCTATCAGGCTTTTCAATTGTCAAGCTCCAGCTTCGCAGAGATCATCAAAAACATAAAGCCCGATTTGGTCATTTATGATTTCTTCCAACCATGGGCTGCCACACTTGCTTCATCAGTAGGTATTCCAGCAGTTTATTTTTCCACTTCAGGAGCAGCAGCGTATTCTTTTTACCATCACCACTTTACATATGTGAATGCTATTTTCCCTCACAAGGAAATCTATCTCCGTGATTTTGAAAGACCGAATCTGGAGGCTGTACTCAAAAGTAAAGACGCAGGTGAAGATTTTGCTTTTGGTAACTTCAAACGATCTTGTGAAATTGTTTTGATGAAGAGCTGCCAGGGAATTGAGGGGAAGTATCTTGAATCATTATCCGTCTTGTGCCAGAAAAAGATGTTACCTGTCGGACCACTTGTTACACATTCTGACAATGAAGAAGAGTATTCAGATATCATGCAGTGGCTAAGCAAGAAAAATCAGTTCTCAACTTTGTTTATCTCCTTTGGTAGTGAAAACTACTTGTCCACAGAGCAGATTGAAGAGATGGCACGGAGCTTGGAGCTTTGTGATGTTAACTTTTTATGGGTAATTAGATTTCCTGCTGGGGAGACAACTGGTATACAAAAGGCACTACCAGAGGGGTTTCTTGAGAGGGTGCAAGAGAGGGGTAAGATTGCTCAAGGATGGGCACCACAAGCTAAAATTTTGGCACATCCAAGTATTGGTGGTTTCTTGACTCATTGTGGATGGAATTCTATAATGGAAAGCATTTATTTCGGTGTTCCTGTTATAGCCATGCCTTTGAAATATGATCAGCCTATAAATGCTAGGCTGGTGGTGGAGGCTGGCGTTGGGGTGGACGTAGCAAGAGACGAGAATGGACATTTTAAGAATGAAGATGTAGCGAGCGCCATACATAAAGTTCTCGTAGAGAAGAGTGGAGAAGACATGAGGTCAAAGGCTAAGCAATTAAGCAATAAAATGAAAGATGAAGAAGAAGTAGCCATAAATGAAACAGCAAAGCAGCTATTGCAGCTATGTATCAAGTATAAGCAGCAGCAGTGATATCTTGACTTATCCAAGTGTAAGTGAATCATTTTCACCAAGCAGAAGGAATAATCTCTTTGTGCTATAGTTATATTGCATTTCACAGAGAATGTATACATGCAATTTATTGTACTAAATTGATTTTGTCCTGTCTTGCACCAAAAGAACTGGGTAAGCATACAAAAGTTTTAGGTTCAACGGCAAGTTGTGCACGTGTCATGCTTTTAATGAAAAAATGAATCTAGCTTGTACATCACAGCCTTTGAACAGCAGATGCAAGTGATCTTAGAGGGTTTCCAGAGCTTCATATTGTTAACTTCACGCGCCATCGTATTTCAAGTTGAAAAGAGTGTCATGCATAACAAGATTTTTGTAAAGCCAATTCTTTTCTCTTGAGCATTATTAAAATCTATAGCATCGATTTCAGACCTTTTGCTCTTTAAGATCAAGAGGGACATTTTATTTGGCTGTAACGTAGACTCAAGATAGAGGCTAATTAAAGAATCGGATTAGTGAATAAACAAGACACGAATGAAAAAAGGTTCTTTGCAACTGCGCCATATGTAGCAAATGCACAATTCTCAACTTTTTACTCTACTTTTCCACGAGAGAGACTTTTTGAATTTTCTTCGTTTGTCATTTTTCTCCTTCATTTTCTCATTTTGGTTGTTTAGCGCATCTTTGAATATTGCTTAAATCCTAGCTTTTTAAAGGAATTTAATACTTTGAAATTCAAACTTCGGCTAAAATAATAAGACAAAAGGCGCCCCCTTTCCGTTCTTTCTGACCTTTGCTACCTACTAATGTTTTCGTCTCCAATTTTACCCTTGATTTGGAGGTCCAAAAGACCAAAAAGTCATTGACTTCAAATGCAAGGTATTAATTTGCTCGATAACGTTATTAGGGGTGGTTCGTCTTTTTGCATAATGTGGTGAGAATGCTTCTAAAACTTGGTCACCAAAAAAGTGAGTTTCTCAATAAAATTAGATTCACTTCTATTTTTTTAGTACCACCCTTCAATGAAAATTCTCCCTACTTCTTAATCATATAAGGGACATGGAATATAGATTGAATTATGAAACTAGAACAGCTTAGGGTAGGTAATATAGGCTAGCAAAGAAAAATAAAAGGTTTAGTCATCCAACTACACGGCCAAGCTTACGAGCTTTCAAGTTGGAAACCCAAAAAGATTAAAACTCTTACTACACCATAACATCCCATTATATATGAATTTTTGAGGGTCTGCAATTTTCAGCTTCCAGGAAAGAGAGAGTTGAGAGGAATGAATTTCAGTCATGGAAAGAGAAGACAACCTAGTACTCTTCGAATTCTAATGTTTCCATGTTTGGCTGATGGTCATATATTCCCTTTGTTTGAATGCCAAGAAACTGTCCCAAAAAAATTTCCACATATTATTTTTGTTCTGCTGCAGTAAATCTTAGTTCAATAAGTAAAACCATTGGAAAAAGCTTCTGTGATTTCTCAACACATCTCGTAGAACTCCATTTACCATCATGGCCTGATCTTCCTCCCCATTATCACATGACAAAAAATGTGCCGCCTGATCTTATGCAGTAAGGATTTTTTAATCAAACATGTGGGCTTATATGTGAAATATTGTGTATTAAATTAAAGGCTATCAATTTCGGTTAAGCCCATTTAAAGTGATCTGATAAGGTTTCGGTATTTTGGGTTTTGAAGCATCTAATTAAAGTATGGGCTCGTATGTGTAGAGACCGGGCCTATTCCTAATTCCATGATGGGCCGGATTAGGTCAAATAGGCAATCAGTATAAATATACGGTTATGGTCCCCGGATCACACGTTCTGTTCATTCTGTTCTGACTCCCATCTTCAGAGAGAAACTAAGGAACAACGTGTTGATCTGGAAGACTGAAACCGCAGGACTTATTCATTGCGATAATCATGTCTGATCCAGGTACGCTTCCGCTTTTGGTTAATTATTCTTGATGATCCAACATGAACGATCTTATGACGGTAAACATTATAGTTGGTTTTATTTCCTACAAGTGGTATCAGAGCCTTTTCATGTTGAATCATTGAGAAGCCGCCGGTTTGCTGCAGCCTCGCCGCTGAAGGTGCGCAGCTGTCGCGGCTTCTGCAACAACAGCAACAGCTGCGCTTGTCAGCTGCCATAGCGAGCGGCATTCCGCAGTTTATGGGGGCGGCCGCCGCCGCCCCCGGAATTATTAAAAAAAAAAAAAAAAAAAAAATTTTTTTTTTTTAGGGTTAGGGTTTGGGTGAATTTGGAGGCGGGGGTATGGGCTGAAAATTTGAAGTCTTTGGGCCCTTGTTTGCAATTTACTATTAGGGTTTAGTATTTACAGCTTCAGCCCCCTAAGTATGTAACTTTGGTTATTTAAGCCCCTAAGGTTATAATTCACTCAATTGGACCATTTAAAGTTTCGGGTTTAATAATTCAGTACCTAAGGTTTGAAAATTAATTAATTTGGGCCATTAAAGTTTTGAAATTTGCAATTAAGCCCCTGAAAGTTCATAATTAATTTAAATTGGCCCCTAAAGTTTTAAATAATTAATTTTTGGATCCCTAAAGTTTTGCATAATTAATTTTTGACTCCTAAAGCTTCCAATAATTAATTATTGACCCCCTAAAGTTCTGGATAATTAATTTTTGATCCCTTAAGTTCTGAATTATTAACCTAAAGGTCCCTAAAGTTTCAAAATTACTCAAATATGCAAAATTGGTGATTCCTTTTTTCAAATTTTGGTACAAAGGACTCTTTTGAGAGATATAATATTCGAAAGTAAATTAATTGAAGCAACATGTTGCCAAAGCAACCTCTCTTGTGAAAATTAATCTATTTAGAATATTAAAAGGTGTTTGTGTGTGTGTTATTCATGCGAATACTTGATCGGCCCAAAGGAAGGTCAGTATTTGACCGAATTGCACATACACCTGTGGTGATAAATATGTGGCGATTATTTGGTTTAACGTGTGATCAATGAATCGGTCCAAAGACAGGTTTATTGATTGACATGTTTCTTTATTGTCAATATTTGATCACTACAACAAGAGTACCACTTACAAGTCAATATTTCTGTCCAAAGACTAAGTATTGATGTTGTGCTAGGTATCTTGTGATGGGCCCTACCACTATTTGAAATTAATATTTGCATATTAAGGATTGTGAGCTCTTCAACTTAATCGTTCTCTAAATTCAGTTTCAGGTTCTGCTGCTAATATCTCCGCTAACATCAATTCCATTCCAATGCTTAATGGCAACTTTAAGGCATGGCGAGAGAACGTAATGATTGTTCTCGGAGTCATGGATCTGGATCTTGCTTTACGGGTCGATCAACCTACTGCACTTACTGATAAGAGTACCTCTGATGACAAGAGGGAGATGGAAAAGTGGGAACGATCTAACCGCATAAGCTTGATGGTCATGAAGCGTGCTATTCCAGAAGCATTTCGGGGCACTATGTCCGATAAGGTGACTACGGCTAAGGGTTTCCTTGAGGATCTTGAGAAGAGGTTTGCCAAGAATGAAAAGGCTGAAACTAGTACACTTTTGGCAAATCTTATCTCAATGAGGTACAAAGGGAAAGGAAACATACGGGAGTACATTATGGAAATGTCTCACATTGTTTCAAAACTGAAGGCACTCAAGATGGATATATCTGAAGGTTTATTAGTGCACTTGGTTTTGATATCCCTTCCGGCACAATTCAGTCAATTCAAGGTGAGCTATAATTGTCAAAAGGACCCATGGTCCCTTAATGAGCTCATCTCACACTGTGTCCAGGAAGAGGAGAGATTGAAGCATGACAAGACAGAAAGTGCTCATTTAGCCACCACCTCTAAGGACAAAAGGAACAAGAAAAGGAAAACTGATAAGGAAGCTGCGGGTACAGCATCACAAAAGAAACAGCATAAGGAACCAACTGACGGTAGTTGTTTCTTCTGTGGAGCTCCAGGTCATAGGAAGAAGAATTGTACCAACTATCACGCATGGCGTGCCAAGAGAGGTATTCTTCTTAATTTGGTTTGTTCTGAGGTTAATTTAACTTCGGTACCTAGATACACATGGTGGATAGATTCTGGTGCAACAACTCACATCAGTGTATCTATGCAGGGTTGCCTGAGTTGTCGAAAACCAAGTGATGGTGAAAGATACATCTATGTTGGCGACGGCAAGACGGTGGAAGTAGAAGCAATAGGAAAATTTAGATTATTGTTAAAGACTGGATTTTATTTGGATCTTGATGAGACATTTATTGTACCGTCATTTCGACGGAATTTGATTTCTATTTCTGCTTTGGACAAATCTGGTTATTCTTGTTCATTCGGGAATGGAATATTTAGTTTGTTTCATGATTCAAAATTGGTTGGTTCCGGTTCTTTATCAGGTTACGATAATCTTTATTTGATTGATACAATTGCTTCTTTTAATGAATCCTTGCATGTAAGTACTAGAGGTGTAAAGCGAAAATTAACCTGTGAGAATTCAGCCTCGTTATGGCACAAGAGATTAGGTCACATCTCCAAACGGAGAATTGAGAGACTTGTGTCTAACAAAATTCTCGATCCCCTTGACTTCACAGATTATGATATGTGTGTTAACTGTATAAAGGGAAAACAAACCAACAAAAGGAGATTTCAAGCCAACAGGACTTCGGACGTCTTAGAACTTATACATACGGACATTTGTGGACCATTCCCTACGGCTTCTTGGAATGGTCAACAATACTTTATAACGTTCATAGACGACTTTTCAAGATATGGCTATATATATCTCATTCATGAAAAATCACAGTCACTGGACGTGTTCAAAAACTATAAAGCTGAAGTTGAAAATCAACTTGGCAAAAGGATTAAAAGCGTCAGATCTGATCGTGGTGGTGAATACTATGGCAGATATGACGGTTCAGGTGAGCAACGTCCAGGACCATTTGCTAAATTCCTAGAGGAATGCGGTATCGTCCCACAGTACACTATGCCGGGTTCGCCCACTATGAATGGTGTTGCTGAAAGACGAAATAGAACGCTTAAGGACATGGTGAGGAGTATGATCACTCATTCTACCTTACCAGAATCACTCTGGGGTGAAGCATTAAAGACCGCAGCGTATATACTCAACAGAGTTCCAACTAAGGCTACTGATAAAACCCCTTATGAGCTTTGGACGGGTAAAATGCCTAGTTTGAAGCACTTACACATTTGGGGATGTCCAACTGAGGCAAGGCCCTATAGGCCAAATGAAAAGAAACTGGACGCAAGAACTATCAGTTGTTATTTTATTGGATATTCTGAAAGGTTCAGGGGTTACAAGTTTTATGATCCCACAACTAAGGCAATTTTCGAGACAGGAAATGCACGGTTCTTTGAGGATGTTGAGTTTGCGGGGGGAGAAAGGGTTACAGACTTTGTCTTTGATGAGGAATATGTTGAAATCCCTCTAATTGCCATTGACAATGATCGGGATCAGGTTTCGATTCCTGACATTGTTCAAGAAGCAACTCCGGATCAAGACAATGTCATTATATCTCCCTCTGAAAGTCAACAACTTGTTCCAGAAGAACAAACTCTACAGCCTCAAGAGCTAATGCCATTAAGAAGGTCCACTAGAGAGAGGAGAAGTGCGGTTCCAGATGATTACATCGTATTTCTCCAAGAACATGAAGTTGACATTGGAGTGGTGGAAGATGATCCGATCAACTTCCGTCAAGCCATAGAAAGTTCTAACTCTCAAAAGTGGCTCGATGCCATGAATGAAGAGATAAAGTCCATGAAGGACAATGACGTATGGGACCTCGTTCCATTGCCTGAAGGTGCGAAACCCATTGGTTGCAAATGGATATTTAAGACCAAGAGGGATTCGAAAGGTAATGTAGAGAGGTATAAGGCTCGTCTTGTTGCAAAAAGGCTTTACACAGAAAGAAGGCATCGATTATAAAGAGACTTTCTCTCCGGTTTCTTCGAAAGACTCTTTCAGGACTATAATGGCTTTGGTAGCGCATTTCGATCTTGAGTTACATCAGATGGATGTTAAAACAGCGTTTCTCAATGGTGACATTGATGAAACAATCTATATGGTACAACCAGAAAACTTTGTGTCGGATGATGCAAAGCAAATGGTTTGTAAACTAAAGAAATCCATCTATGGACTCAAACAGGCCTCTCGTCAATGGTATTACAAGTTTCATCAAGTGATCATCTCGTATGGTTTTGAGATGAATTTGGTAGATGACTGTATATACCACAAGTTCAGTGGGAGTAAGTACATTTTTCTGGTTTTATATGTGGATGACATATTGCTTGCCAGCAACGATATAGATTTACTGCACGAAACCAAGAGATTTCTAGCAAGGAATTTTGAGATGAAAGATCTTGGTGACGCCTCTTTTGTATTAGGAATTCAGATACACCGGGATCGTTCTCGGGGTATTCTCGGATTATCACAAAAGAGCTATATCGAAAAGGTACTTAAAAGATATGGCATGCAAGATTGTAAACCAGGTGACACCCCTGTGGCTAAAGGAGACAAGTTCAGTTTAAGTCAATGCCCCAAAAATGATTTGGAAATTAAAGAAATGCAGAAGATTCCCTATTCTTCAGCTGTAGGGAGTCTGATGTATGCTCAGGTTTGTACGCGTCCGGATATAGCGTACATTGTTGGGATGTTAGGGAGATATTTAAGTAACCCGGGAATGGATCATTGGAAAGCAGCCAAACGGGTCATGCGGTATTTACAGAGAACAAAGGACTACATGCTCACATACAGGAGATCGGATCAGTTGGAGATCATTGGTTATTCTGATTCTGATTTCGCGGGATGGCAAGATAGTAGGAGATCCACTTCAAGCTATATCTTCATGCTTGCTGGAGGTGCTATATCCTAGAAGAGTGCTAAGCAGACACTCATAGCTACTTCCACCGTGGAAGCTGAGTTTGTAGCATGTTATGAGGCATCAAATCATGGAATATGGTTGTGAAATTTTGTCGCTAGGCTGCGCATTGTGGATAATATAGAAAGACCACTCAAGTTATTTTGTTACAATAAATCAGCAGTGTTATATTCCAATAACAACAGGAGCTCGACGAAGTCAAAGCATATAGAGATCAAGTTCTGGCTGTTAAAGAAAGAGTTCAGAGTGGACAGGTGTCAATAGAGCATATCGGGACAAACTCCATGATTGCGGATCCGCTTACTAAGGGATTTATACCCAAGGTCTTTCGTGAGCATACTGCTCATATAGGTGTAATATCTCTTGAAGATATCTAGTTTCAGTGGGAGTTTGTATTTCTGTGTTTTTCATATTAGACACATATACTGTCATTTTGGATATGGTTTATGGTTAAAGTTATTTTCAGTTATAAAGTTTTTTGGTTTTTGGTTTATTATCTCTGAACTCATTTGAAAATGATCTCACTAAGGTATTAAGGTGGACCAGTTGGAAATAGGCATGTTAAGATCACATCACATGAAATTTCCATGCTACACATCCATGCTTGATCCATGTCATTCAGTTATGTCAATATACGTGACCATTGATGGGTTTAGTTACGATACAAGTAGCGAAAGCCTCTTTGATCCTATGTTGATATGATTGATGGACCGGATTGTTTGGGGATGCATTCGGTAATGATAGCAAAATTCTGAGTACTCATAAGGTTATATTTAATGCACAAATATAAGGTAACACATATAGCCCAAGTGGGAGATTGTAAGGATTTTTTAATCAAACATGTGGGCTTATATGTGAAATATTGTGTATTAAATTAAAGGCTATCAATTTCGGTTAAGCCCATTTAAAGTGATCTGATAAGGTTTCGGTATTTTGGGTTTTGAAGCATCTAATTAAAGTATGGGCTCGTATGTGTAGAGACCGGGCCTATTCCTAATTCCATGATGGGCCGGATTAGGTCAAATAGGCAATCAGTATAAATATACGGTTATGGTCCCCGGATCACACGTTCTGTTCATTCTGTTCTGACTCCCATCTTCAGAGAGAAACTAAGGAACAACGTGTTGATCTGGAAGACTGAAACCGCAGGACTTATTCATTGCGATAATCATGTCTGATCCAGGTACGCTTCCGCTTTTGGTTAATTATTCTTGATGATCCAACATGAACGATCTTATGACGGTAAACATTATAGTTGGTTTTATTTCCTACAGATGCTCCATCTAGCCTTTCAATTGTCAAGTTCCAGCTTTTCAGATATCATCAAAACCATAAAGCCTGACTTGTTAATATATGATTTATTCACACCATGGGCTGCCACACTTGCTTCATCACTAGGTATTCCTGCAGTTTTTTTTCCACATCATATTCTTTTGAACACCATCAATTTACATATGACAATGCTACATTTCCCTTATCAAGCAATCTATGAAAGGGACTATGAAATAGCAAATGTGGAGGTTCCACTTAAGATTAAAGATGCAGGCGAAGAATTTAATTTTGGTAGCTTCAAACGATCTTGTGACATTGTTTTGATAAAGAGCTTCCGCGAATTGAGGGGCAGTATCTTGACTTGTTGTCTGTCTTGTGCCAGGAAAAACTGTTACCTGTAGGACCACTTGTTACACAACCTGATAATGAAGAAGATTATTCAGAAATCATGCTTTGTCTAAGCAAAAAAAATCAGTTCTCAACTTCGTTTATCTTCTTTGGTAGTGAAAACTACTTGTCCTGGGAGCAGATTGAAGAGATGGCACGTGGCTTGGAGCTTTGTGACGTTAACTTTATATGGGTAATTAGATTTCCTGCTGGGGAGACATCTGGTATACAAAAGGCACCACCAGAGGGATTTCTTGAGAGGGCGCAAGAGAAGGGTATGATTGTGCAAGGATGGGCACCATAAGCTAAAATTTTGGCAAATCCATTGTGGATGGAGTTCTATAAATTATAATGGAAAGCATTTATTTTGGTGTTCCTGTTTTGGCCATGCCTTTGAAATATGATCAGCCTCTAAATGCTAGGCTGGTGGTCGAGGCTGGCATTGGGGTTGAGGTTGCAAGAGATGAGAATGGACAATTTAAAAATGAAGATGAAGCAGACGTCAAACATAAAGTGCTTGTAGAGAATAGTGAAGAAGACATAAGATCAAAGGCTAATGAACTGAGCAATAAGATGAAAGACGAAGAAGGAGAAGGAGAAGTAGCCATTAATGAAACATCAGATCAACTATTTCATCTTTGTGTCAAGTAATCTTATCTTGACTCATCCAAGCATTGCCAATACCACACACAAGGAATAATCTCTGTTGGAGAAAACCTTTCTATCAGAAATTGTTGGGATTTTGACTTTGATCTAAGACTCTATAAAGAGAGCCCTTCATATCTTTGATTTTGTGTATGGAGGAAGTGTATTGAAGACTTAACAAAACATGAATTGTATACCGGTTAATGCATAGCTTACCGGCCTTTTTACAAGCATAAAACATAAGAAAAATATATGAATTTATGCATATACTCTGCTGTCCTTGAAGAACATATCAGAGGAGGAAGGAGCTTTGAGTTCTACATTGTTAAAGATGGTTTTTCTATAACAAATCCTTCATTTATTCCCATATATTTTTCTCTTACAAATTGGCTCTATTTATAGCCAAACTTACTAGATATTCTACAAGATATTTAGAGATATTTTCTACCTCTTGACTATCCACTTGCAAGTAGTAGCTTTCAACTTTGCTACTAGAACTTACTTTACTTGTAGAATGGTTTACTACTTTGTGTTGTACTAGTTATAATTTAGTCTAACTTAACATCAACTTAGTTAGACATTTCAACTAAACTAGCTACAAACTAGATTACAATAAAAATACAATTCTTCATGTGACAACAAAATGTCACAACTCCAACAGAAATTCAACATGATTCAAATTCTGTTATAATTTAGGAGAATCCATTTCCTTGTACAGATGAGTAAGTAATGTTATTAAATAAAGAACTGTACGAGTCTGCTATTCAAAGAACTAATTCCCTTAGTTAATAAAACGACTAACAATACAAGATACAACAAAACAGCCGCAAGATAGCTTAGTTATTGAATAAAGAACTGTTATACAAAAGATCGAACACAAAGTTACAGATCGAAGAATCTCAAACCCTATTATATTCTAACAACAACCCTAATACATGAACTATACGAAATAACCACTGAACACCAAAGCTTCACAGAATATAGGCTCAGAACATCAATCCAAATCTATTCAACACTGTCAGGCCAGATCAACGCAGAAACCCCCACAGCCAACCAAGTAACACTAAGCTACTTCAATGAGACTGAATGATTTACACTACCCACTACAAAGGCCCTACTAACAGAGTAATTTCACAAAGAAACGACTTAAGAAACGAATTCCTCACCTAGCTTCACACAGAAGAAGATAAAAGGAAGAGAGCACTCAGAAATCTCTAGAACACGAGAGAGAAAACCAAATAATAGAATAATCAAACAAACTCTTGGAAACCCTCAAAATATCAAGACCTCGAGAAGGGATTAGTTATCATCCAACGGCTCAGAGCAGCTAAAGAGATTAACTTAGATTTGGACCGGGTATTGGGCCTGGTTTCACTGGGCCAACTTCAGATGAAACATTTATATTGGAATGGGCCGAAGTCCAATCATCATTACCTTTAAGTGGACTAGATCCTGGCATCACAGCCCACAATCTCCACCTTGATGCTAGTGATCAATCTGGTAGCTTAATACTATCCTAATTTAGATAAAACAGCTTCCTTGGATCACCCTCCAAACCATCAAGATCATAATTGGTTCCTGCACTAAACAAATCACCCAGCATCAATTTTCAACAGTTGCAAACAAGATTTAAACTTGGCAAGAGGCAATACCTTTGTACCCATATCAGCTGGATTAAATTGGGTAGCAATTTTCTCAAGTAACAAAGTATCTTTAGCAACAATATCTCGTATAAAATGCAACTTAACATCAATATGTTTAGTTCTTTCATAAAAACTGGATTTTTGCATAAATGTATAGCACTTTGACTGTCAGAATATAATGTAACAGGATTAGATAATTCACCAATTTCAGACAATAAACCTTTCGGCCATAAAACTTCCTTTATGGCCTCAGTTACAGCCACATATTCTGCCTCAATTGTAGACAAAGCAACAATACGTTGTAATTGAGATTTCCAACTTATACATGTTCCACACAAAGTAAAAACATAGGAAGTAGTAGATTTTCTATTATCAACATTACCAGCAAAATCAGAATCAACAAAACCTTTAAGTACTACACCATCATTGCAGGTAGAAAAACACAATCCTAAATGTGAAGAACCTTTCAAGTACCTTAATAACCATTTTAATGCAGTCCAATGTTCTAAACCAGGATTAGCTATGAATCTGCTAAGATTACTAATAGCATGAGCTACATCAAGTCTGGTACAAACCATGGTATACATCACAGATCCTACAGCATTAGCATATGCGATCTTTTTGACGCAGAACGGAAGACAAAGATTTACTAACGTAAATCTGAAAAACCAAATTTGGAATCCACCAAGAAACGAAATTTTATAATAATCAATAATGATCCGAAAAACGTTCAAAAGCCTTTAAATATGCGTTACAAGAAACCCTAAAAATATAGAATATTAAAACATTCCAAAAATAGCGAAAATCTAAAACTGGAAATATGGAAATTAATTATTTGAAAGCCTAAACGAAGGAATTTGGCTAAAATCACGAGATCTCGGGCCGTTTCCAATCAACCTGCCAAATTTCAGCCCATTCCGACACCGTCACGCCAAATGACCAAATTGCCCCTGACGCAATCTTTCTTCTTCAATTTCCTGTCCAGCACTTCTTCAAACTCCAAAACTAGTTGTCCTACATCACTTTTCCATTTGTTTTATATCAGATTCATTTACAGGACATTGGTCTTTACTCAATTTAAAATGGCTAGAAAGAGGTACAGACATAGATTTTGAATCAAGCATAGCAAATCTAGTAATCAACTTATCAATGTATACAGTTTGTTTCAAAATCAGAATTCTATCATGCCTTTTCCTAGAGATTTCCATGCCTAATATCTTCTTAGCATGTCCAAGGTCTTTCATTTTAAACTCAGAACTCAAAGACCTTTTAATTTCATTAATGACATGCATATTATGTCCAATTAGAAGCATATCATCCACATACAAGAGTATAAAAGCAATAATAGCATTTTTATCATCTCTTTTAAAATACAAACAATGGTCAAATTCACTTCTAATAAAACCAACAGAAGAAAATCAAATCTTATGTATCATTGTCTTGGTGATTACACAAACAAACATGATCAGATTTTGATTTATCAATATATCCAAGTGGTTGTTCATATAAATTACCTCATCAAGATCACCATGCAAAAATGCGGTTTTCACATCCATTTGTTCAAGTTCAAGGTTATAATGAGCAACAAGAGCAAGCATAACTCTAATGATAGTATACTTAATCACATGAGAAAAGATCTCATTATTGTATAAACCTTCCTTTTGAGTAAAACCCTTAGCCACTAGTCTAGCTTTAAATCTTATAGGCACCTTATCAGTGTTACCCTCCTTGATACTAAAGATCCACTTGCAATCTACAATATATTTACCTGCAGGCTTAGGGACCAACATCCAAGTCCCATTTTTAATCAAGGAGTCCATTTCATCATTCATAGCAATCTGCCAATCCTTAGATTGATTACTAGACATAGCTTCTTCATAGGATTTAGACTCCCTATAGGCTAAATCCTAATAAGAAATTAATGCTAAGGTCAGGTAGTCTCTATACCTTATAGGTTCTCTAATCTCTCTCCTAACTCTATCCCTAGTCAATTGGTAGTCACCACCCTCAACATTTTGCTCTTCTTCAGCATCCTGAACTTCAGTTTCTTCAATGTCGTCATCTAAAATATCATTTCCAGCCTTTGTCTCAACCTCCTCAGCATCAGCAGGCATACCAAGCTCCACCTGTATCTTGGTTCTATCACTTTCTACCCCTTCTGAAACCTTATCAAACTATTTTCCTTTCAAACATGGCATGTTCAGCTCATCAAAGGTAACATCCCCACTAGTGATGAAATTAAAACCACCTGAATCTCTACTCCACAACCTATAACCCTTCAACCCATTAGGATAACCCAAGAAAATACATTTCTGGGCCTAGGTTCTAATTTTCCTAATATCTGGTAAGAATAGGCAGCACACCCAAAAACTCTCAAGTGTGTATAATCAGGGACAATACCAGTCCATTGCTCTTCAGGGGTCTTATCATCAAGAGCACTAGAAGGGGTCCTATTAACAGTGTAAGTGGTTGTCATCAAAGCTTCCCCCCAAAGGGTCTTAGGCACACCTAAACCCACAAGCATGCATCTCACTTTTTCTAACAAAGTTCTATTCATCCTCTCAGCCACCCCATTATGCTGAGGGGTATAAGGAGCTGTTTTATGTTTCCTAATACCATTCTCAGTACAAAAAAGGTCAAACTCGGTATTACAAAACTCAAGGCCATTATCATTCCTAAGAGTTCTAATTTTCTTCCCAGTATGATTTTCTACTAACAGTTTCCAGGTTCTAAACTTCCCAAAAGTCTCAAATTTGTGTTTCAACAAATAAACCCAAACCTTCCTAGAATAGTCATCGATCAAAGAAAGAAAATACCTATTTCCACCTTGAGTAGTGGTAGGAGAAGGCCCCCATAAATCTGAGTGAATGTACTCAAGGATAGAAGTAGATTTATGCTTTCCAGTATTGAAATTCAACCTATGTTGTTTTCCTAAGGTACAATTCTCACAAAAATGAATTCTGAAAATAGAATCCTTCCCAAACACCCATTTCTTATACAGGATATGCAGACCCTTTTTTCCAACATGAGCTAGTCTTTTATGCCACTTTAAAGTTGCATCTAGTTTTGTGTTGGAAGACTCAGCTATCCCATTAACCACAGCGCTCGCTCTAGCAACATAAATCCCATTTCTCTTAACTCCTTTAAACATCACAAGGGAACTTCTCATTTCTTTCAACAAACCATCACCCACTTTACCTAGTAAATCTAAGTCATCCAAGCTACCCATTGAAATCAGGTTCCTTGACAAATCAGGAACATATCTTACCTTTTCCAAGGTAAAAATATAACCATTATCAAATTTCAATGTAATCTCATTATACCTTTAACTCTACATGCCATATTATTGCCCATAACCACCTCTCCACCATTGACTTCCCTAAAAGAGTTAAACCAACATCTTTTAGGAGACATATGGAAGGTGCAACCTGAGTCTAAAATAGATTCTCACAATCAACAATATTGACAAAATCACTATCAAGGGAAAGCTCAGTCACAACATAGACATCAACTGAATTGGAGTCACTAGGTTCTACTAGGTTTCCTTCATCAACTCCCTTAGCTTTCATCTCATTCTTCCTTTTAAAACAATCTTTTATAAAATGGCCAGTTTTCCCACATCCATAGCACTTCTTATTCCTAGTCTTAGACTTGGATCTACTTCTACCCTTAAACTTCTTCTTACTATTGTTTCCCTGATTGTTAAAACCCTCTTGGTTCCTACTAAACCTATGTTGAGTCCTACCCCTTACAAACAAAGTCTCAGATCTACCATTCCCTCTCTCATTTCTAAGCTCAAGTTCCCTACTCCTCAAAGAGTTAATAACAATATCAGAAGTCAAGGTATGTCTGCCATACTTTATGGCAGCCTTGACATACTGATAGGTATCAAGAATGGCATTCAACAACACAACAGCTTTGTATTCATCAGAGACTTTATCACCAGCATTGGTGATGTCTTGGATCAATTTATTAAAAATGTCCAGGTTGTCTTCTATGTCCTCAGAGTTATCTAATCTGAAACTGAAAAAACCTCTCTAACAGAAACAACTTATTGGGTAAGGTCTTAGTTAGGTATAGTTTCTCTAACTCATCCCAGGCTTTCGCATTCTCTTGTTTCCCTACTTTCCTTAAAACTTGATCAGATAAGTGCAAAATAATATATGCATATGCAAGTTCATCAGCTTCAAGAATCTGATCAACGGCCATAGTTTCAGGAAAAGTTTGTGTTATTGCTTTGGAAATCTTTTGTTGAACTAAAACTCCTTTCATCTTTTGTTGTCAAATGGGAAAATCCCATTTTCCATCAAAAATACCAAATTCAAAAGCATTGTCATGATTTTAAAGATCAGGAATAACACAAAGTTTTCCAAGAAAGATAAAAACTATGACAATTGATATACTAAAGAAAAGGGCATATTGATCTACACAAATAGACAAAAAGAGGAACAATTCATAGTGAATAGACAACAAATAATTATTACAGTTATTCAAGATTACAAAAGTATCATAGGCAAATAGACACAAAAAAAGAATCAAGAATATATATGCTAATCAACAAAAATTCAGAAATAATATACAATCCGGTATGAACAGGTATGCTATAAGACTAAATCAAGAAACTCATAATGTATCAAGGCAGAATCAAGGAATGAGTACTACCACCAGGTTTCCGTGAGAATCGTGTTCTCAGGTCAAGGCTCAACTTGATCACTCCAAACAGTATGACAAAAAAATGAGTCAAGACACAAAAGAGGGTGCAGTTAGGGTTGAAACGTGCAAACCAGAGGGCAGCTAACAAATAGCTACAAATTCCGCAGTTTCAGTACAGCAAGAGGACACAGAGTTCACATCAAGGGTGGTGTTCCACCAAGAACCACAAAGGAAACAAAGTTCAATCAAAAATCCCAACACATGGAATCACCCAGTCGAACCAGAAAAGGGAATACAGGCACCAACAGTCAACTCCAGTCACAGTACTAGACCAAGAACACCCAAAAGACTCTAAGAATCGAAATACCAAGAACTAGGGTTTTCACGATTTCAAGAGATCCAAGATTGGAGACTAAAAATTAATTTTCCAGGCTCCAAATCTTGATCGAAGCCACAGGAGTAGCCTACTAAGGCTCTGATACCACTGTTATACAAAAGATCAAACACAAAGTTACAGATCGAAGAACCTCAAACCCTATTACATTCGAACAACAACCTTAATACATGAACTATACGAAATAACCACCGAACACTAAAGCTTCACAAAATATAGGCTCAGAACATCAATCTAAATCTATTCAACACTGTCAGGCCCAGATCAACGCATAAACCCCCACAACCAACCAAGTAACACTAAGCTACTTCAATGAGACTGAAGATTCACACTACCCACTACAAAGGCCCTACTAACATAGTAATTTCACAAAGAAAAGACTCAAGAAACGAATTCCTCAACTAGCTTCACACAGAAGAAGATAAAAGGAAGAGAGCACTCAGAAGTCTCTAGAACACGAGAGAGAAAACCAAATAATAGAATAATCAAACAAACTCTTGGAAACCCTCAAAATATCAAGACCTCGAGATGGGATTAGTTATCATCCAACGGCTCTGAGCAGCTAAAGAGATTAACTTAGATTTGGACAGGGTATTGGGCTTGGTTTCACTGGGCCAACTTCAGCTGAAACAGTTATATTGGAATGGGCCGAAGGCCAATCATCATTGCCTTTAAGTGGACTGGATTCAGGCATCACAGCCCACAAGAACTGTACAAATCTACTAGTTCAATTTAAAATAAAATGAGATGTTGAAAACTTCAAATGAAAGCCTGCCCAGCCCAGTTCAGCTGAATAATGTGAAAACATAAAAAAATGCATAAATAAATACTATTGATGTCACCAATGAGAAATAGCTTAAAATCTTGGGGAATGAGTTTGAATGGCCACCCCTCAACAAGTTTTTGTTTAAATGGCCTTTGACCAAAATTCTTTAAAAGGAAAAAGAATTAATTATTTAAAAATCTCAAATGTCTACTTTACCCCCCTTGTATAACCAAATAAATGAAGAATTTTTTTTAACATTTAACCTCATGGAAAAAAGATGTTCCCCACACCACTAGGACATTGAACAATATTGTTAATTCTATTTCAATAACTTATATATATCTTGACAAACTATATTCAAATTTACAAAGTCCAAGGATTCGAACCTTCAATCTTTAAGAAAAAGTTTATTGAAATGTTTTCCTCACCACTAGGATATTGAACAATATTGTTTACTTTGTTACAATAACCTATATATATCTTGAAAAATTATAGTCAAATTTTCGATGTCCTGGTATTTGAACCTTCAACCTCTAAGACAAATAATGGTTCCCTCACCACTAAGACATTGAACAATGTTGTTCATTTTAATGCAGTAACATATATATAACCATATAGTTCTGAATATCTTGAAAAATTATAGTCAAATAGTTCACTTTATTTTATATACGTATCATGTATTGAAAGATTAATTTTAATAAAAATGAATTGAATGTCTATAAAATTTATGATTTCGAAATATATAAATAATTAGTGACAATTAACTTAAAATCTTTAATTTTATTTCAAATAATTATTTTTATATTTTTAAGTAATCATCCATCGGTCCAACCATTAAATTTTTTATTTTTTCTCCCTTCATCCCCTATGTAAACTTTTTACGGCGTACAAGATATACTTTTTATATGCCTTAAAAAAATATAATTGTCGTTTTATAACTACAATGACATAGATATCGTTTAGTTTCATAGAAAATAATAATTATATCGTACTGGCTAAAATAACGATTCGACCATCGATTTTACGCATAACGACATCCATGTCGTTCTATGTGAACTGAAACAACATAGATGTCGTTTTAGCGTAGGTTTCAATCAAAACGAGTTCGACCTCGTTAAATTTGTACTGAAACGACATGTATGTCGTTATGATATTTAATGGGTTTGGTATATAATAATATCATTATCGTTTTATTACAAATTCGATGATATTGATATCATTTCAGGAAAAATTATAACTAAAACGACATATATCTCGTTTCAGTTTGTATATAACGATATTTATATCGTTTCTGCCAAAAATAACGATTCGACCGGCCACGACCCCCGACATGCATCTGACATATATAGGACGATCGATATCAAGTGGGTTCGATCTCACTCAAAAGAAACTATAAGAACATTTGTGTTGCCACGATTGTATCCAACTTTCGAACTATTCCCACCGAAATAAAGAAAGAAAGTATTTTCGTTTGCTTTTTTTAAGCCATTCAATTGGTATCAACCCACTCGATGTCATTTTTCGATCGTCCTACATACCTTGAAGGCATATCGGGTGGCCAAGGATGGTTGAATCATCGATTTTACGCATAACGACATCTATGTCGTTTCATCTATGTCGTTATCTGTTAACGGAAACGACATAGATGTCGTTTTAGTGTAGGTTTCAATCGAAACGAATTCGACCTCGCTGCATTTGTACTGAAACGACATGTATGTTGTTATGTTATTTGGTGAGTTTGGTACATAACAATATTATTATCGTTTTATTACAAATTCGATGATATTGATATCGTT
The DNA here is from genome assembly GCA_035079005.1 of Fraxinus americana. Lineage (NCBI taxonomy): Eukaryota > Viridiplantae > Streptophyta > Magnoliopsida > Lamiales > Oleaceae > Fraxinus > Fraxinus americana. The sequence continues at coordinate 33,113,272 of CM068716.1, forward strand.
TTAAGACAAATTATAACAAAAATAACATATATTTCGTTTCGATTTTTATATAACAATATTTATATCGTTTCTGTCAAAAATGATGATTCGACCGGCCACGACCACCCGACATGCATCCGACATATATAAGACGATCGAAATAGATCATCAAATGGGCTTATGCCACTCGAATCATTTAGAAAGAACGAACGAAGTTAATTTCTTTCTACCAGAATAATTCGAAGGTTGTATATAGTCATGAGAATACAAATATTCTCATAGTTTCTTTTGAGTGAGATCGAATCCGCTTGATGGCCTATTTCGATCGTCCTACATATGTGGATGCTTGTCGAGTGATCGTGGATGGTTGAATCATCATTTTTAACAGAAACGATATAATTATCGTTTTACATAAACTAAAACGATATATATGTCGTTTTAGTTATGATTTAAACTGAAACGATATCAATGTCGTCAAAATTGTACTGAAACGATATGGAGATTGTTATGTATCAAATCCACGAAATAATATAGCGACGTCTATATCGTTTCAGTACAAATTTGAAGAGTTTGAAACCGTTCCAGTTTAAATAATAACTACAACATATAGATATCGTTTCTTTTCATGCAAAACGATAATTATAATTACAACTTGTAAAATGACGAATATACCCTCATTTTTAAGTAAAACAAAAAGAAAAGAAGAAAAAATAAAGAATTAATTACAACTTTAGTGTCAATTATTTTTAAAAAAAAAAGTGTATTCAAACCCAAATAAATAATTAAAATATTAAATGAACGTATAGTTAGTTTTTATATTTTATTTTTAAAAAATAAATTAAATTAACGATTTTAATTTTAATTTTAATTTTCTATTTCATCTTCAATCTAGATTTTTTCGATCACAATCTAGTAATTTGACCAACCCAAAATGGCAACAAGAAATGACCAACTTACAAAGGTTATCCCCTTAATTATAGCTTTTTACATGAATTACTTTACACGGTTAAAACTCTGGCCTACCTTGACCAAATTAACTCTTTTTGACCAAATAATGATATGGTAATTTCGTTTAATTTAAAAATTAATAATAAGCATCAAGTAATTTATTTTAATTTAATTTATCCAAATTAACTTCTCATTGAGCCCACAATGCAGTATTTAATGCAAGTCTCAAAATGAGCCTCATATTGATAGGGTAATTCTCGCTCTTCAATAATTATATATTTAATATAAATAAATTATTGACTTCAAAATTTGTTTTCACTTCCGTCCCTCGACATCTCATTATTCTTCATAATGTGCGCCTAAACTCATCTTTTTACAAGCAATAATTTCTAAATATTAATTTTTACAGTGATAATATTCTCCATAAACGAGATAATTTTACTAATTCACATTTAGGTCCTTAATTTTTTTAAAAAAAATATGTTAATAAACTAAAAAACTTTGTTCGTGCGAAACCTGCAAACGTACATGATCGTTGACAAGTAATAGAATTGATGAGTTAAAAGTTATCGTCCAACAGGAAATAAATAAAATTCAAGTTCACTAGCTTTTATGGGATTCGAATTATGTAAACAAACGAAAGTTTGATTTTGTTTTATATTAAATTAATCTAAAAAAGCGATGAAATTAGGATTTTATCGAATAGTGGATTATTGTATTGGATTTCGAATATGTCTGTTGCTATCTATTTCAATTCTTGATTTGTAATTTAATTTCGTTCATACGTTCTTAACAATCGATAAAATTATGATATATAATTTTCTTTTCAAAAAAAATTAAATTTATCCTAACCACGTCCTGAATCTATTCCTAGCCCAAATTCGAATGATTAGAATACATTAAAGTTTAGATTATTTATATTATTGCACATGTGATAAATGTTATTTCTAACATCTATTGCATATATGTTAATTTTGTCGAGTTTTAAACTTGTCGTGAATCTCTCAACACTAGAACAAACAACTAATTATCTAATTGGTGGTCAATCAATTAAATAATGCAATGGAAATATGAAAAGTTAATCAAGAAACATAAGAATTAAACTAAACTATTAGTCTTGATTTAAAATAAATAAACAAAGGGATTCATCTTTATCCAATACAAAAAACGGATTTAGCGTTACACGTTAATATATAAATTAAAAAAAGGATAATAGAAAAATATCATCCGGATCATGAAATAAATAAAAAGAAGTTGATATTTAAGCACAATGTTGAATTTTTCAAAATCTTGATGTAATTGACCTTCAATTTCTTGTTATGGCTTGATCTCCTATCTCAAAATATAATATTTGACCCCTTGTTCTTTATGAATTTGATGATAATATTTTGTATGAAGAGACGAGATGTTTTTTTTCAATGTGTAGCCGTAGGTTCTCTTTTTATAAGAGTCAGAAAATAAGTCAAAATCGCGTCCAATTCGGATTCCAAAAGAGTTTGAACCGCGAAAGAAAACTGCTAATTTATATGCGGAAATGGCATGCGCTCACGCACAGGCATAACCACCGCCTGCGCACCGTTGAGCCAAATGGCTCGGGTTGGGGGAAAATAGGGTAGCACAAGAGCTCAAGGTCGCTTCGGTTCATCCCTGAGCAGTTTTCAGTATTTTGATCATAACTTTCTCTATAGATATTCAATTGAGATGATTCAAAATGCGTTGAAAAGATAATTTAAAGGGATACAATTCTTCTGGAGTAATTATTTTCTAATTCGAACGTTTGCTATCCGAAAAATGGGTCTCAAGTTGAGACTAAAAATCCGGAGCATAACTTCTTCTGCTGAAAATTGATTTGTAAAAATACTTCCACTATATTTCACTCGTTTGGCCTCCAATTGCATTCAATTGATCCTATATGATCTTCAATCGTCGTTTTTTGGTCAGAATCAACTATTGGATGTTTACACTTTGGTCCCCGAACTTTGAATTTCCTCGTTTTCGCACGATTTTCGTTCCTTTCTTTCAAATCCACCAATTTGTATTGAGTTCAACCTAATAAACATAATTAACACAAAATTAAGATATAACTCGTTCAAATCACTAACAAATATTCTAATTTAATGGTATACATAAGTGTACAAAATACACTTATCAAACTTTTTAAGTTGTCATATATGCTACTTATCACTCTTTAAAATTTCGAGGTTTTACCCTTTCTTCCCTTGTTATAATCTAGCAAGTGACGTAGTTCATTGTTTTCTTCTAAAATAGAAGTTGAAGCATTCAAATGGAAATATTTAATCGACTATCCAATAACTCCAAGTAGCTCATTCCAGGTCATAAAAATACAAACATGTCTGAACTTACAAAGCAAGTCTTTCTTGACCTTTTCATCCCTTTGTACTTAATCATGAATCACAGTGGAGAACTTCATCATATACACGAAGCATCCTATTTACCTGTATTCTTGAAATTCTGCAGCTTTCGCTTATGGAAACAGATCAAACTAGTCTAAGAATTCTAATGTTCCCATGGTTGGCTCATGGCCACGTATTCCCCTATCTTGAGCTAGCTAAGAAACTATCACAAAAAAACTTCCACGTATACTTTTGTTCTACAGCAATCAATCTTAGTTCAATCAGTAAAACCATTGAAAAAAACTTCTCGGATATCTCGATAGAACTGATCGAACTCCATTTACCATCATGGCCTGATCTTCCTCCTCATTACCACACAACCAAAAATGTGCCACCTGAGCTTATGCCAAAGCTCCTGGAGGCCTTTCAAATGTCAAGCTCCAGCTTTTCAGACATTATCAGTACTCTAAAGCCTGACTTGCTATTCTATGATGCCTTCCAACCATGGGCTGCAGCACTTGCTTCATCACTAGGTATTCCTGCAGTTCATTTTTCCACTGCAGGAGCAACGCCGTATTCCTTTGGCCATCATCACTTCACATATGGGAATGCAAATTTCCCTTATCCGGCAATATATCTACAGGACTATGAAAGGAAAGAGATGGATTTTCAACTGAATATTAAAGATGCAGATGAAGGTTTTGCTTTTGGAAACTTCAAACGATCTTGTGACATTGTTTTAATGATGAGCTGCAGGGCGATTGAGGGGAAATATATTGATTATTTATCTGTCTTGTCCCGGAAAAAAGTAGTACCTGTTGGACCACTTATTACACAACCTACGAATGAAGAAGATGATTCAGAGATCTTGCAGTGGCTAAGCAAGAAAAGTCCGTTGTCAACTGTATATGTTTCCTTTGGTAGTGAAAACTACTTGTCCAAGGAGCAAATTGAAGAGATGGCACTGGGATTAGAGTTTTGTGATGTTAACTTTATATGGGTCGTTAGATTTCCTCTTGGGAATACCATAAGAATAGAAGAAACACTGCCAGAGGGATTTTCTGAGAGGGTGAAAGATAGAGGTATGATTGTACAGGGATGGGCACCACAGGCTAAAATTTTGGCACATCCAAGCATTGGTGGTTTTGTGAGTCATTGTGGATGGAGTTCTATAGTGGAAAGCATTCATTTTGGCATTCCTGTTATAGCCATGCCTTTGAAACTTGACCAACCTCTAAATGCTAGGCTCGTGGTCGAGGCTGGGGTCAGTGTGGAGGTTGCAAGAGACTATGATAGAGAGTTTAAGAGAGGTGAGATAGCAAAAGCAATTAATAAGGTGGTTGTAGAGAAGTCGACTGGAGAAGACATCAGGTCAAAAGCTAACGAGTTGAGCAAAAAAATGAAAGATGAAGAAGAAATAGCAATGAACGAAACATCACAGCACCTATTGCAGCTTTGTACCAAGTATAAGCAGAAGCAGTGATGTCCAGCCCTGCCTGAGGACATGAAAACCAGTTTACGATTGGTTGTAAGTTTATATACTATACTTATTCAAACATATCCTATAACAGGCCAGAAGAAATAAAATAACATTTTTCAACTTATAGAAGGAATGATCTCCAATCTCTGAGTATTGTTTCAGCCAGAAATCCTCTATCAATCAAATTGTGCTATATATGTATTGCATTTTGCAACAGCAAGAAGAAAATAGGAACTGCTATTATCTTCTATATATGGTGTAATTCAGACAAAATTTGTATAAAGTATATTTCCTGCAACATCATGTATACATAAGGAGCAACTACTATAACAATCTCCCCTTATGCATTCTATGAATGATAATCAAAAACCAAACACAATCCTCACGAAAGATGGACCGTGAATCAATAAACATTCAAATTGTTAAATTGTGATTTAAGCACATAAATCAGAAAACTACCTATAAGGCTATAATTTCTTCCTTTATCTTCTGTATTGTATTACCTCCATCTCTCCCAAGAACTATTGTGACTGTGAATGTTAGCAATTGCTGGTCGTCGACAGAAATTGTTGCCTCCAAAACTTCTGCTTGATGCTTATCAAATACCTTAACAATTTCGGTAATTATACCAGGTTTGAAGGGTAATTGAATTGCAAAGAATGTGGCTCCGCTGGAAACAGTAATATCAACAGCAGACTTCTGGTTGTTAAATCTTGATGAAACTTGTTTTCCCACCTTTTGTTCTTGCACTTGTAGTTTCTTTATACCCTCCAACCTCTTTATCTCTTCTTCTAGGCATTCAATGTAGTCTACTGTATCATACAAAATCTTCTCTCTAGTTGGCTGCAAGTTTTCAGAGAGCAAGCAGAACACACAATATTAGTTCCTCCGATTGATTATATAAACTAATTGAACAATAATCTAAAGTCTGGTTCTCAGTAAATTTGGGGTGGGATGATTTTATAAACTGATTGAGATTCTGTAAAGAAGGAACTACATCTGTTTATACTTCGTGTTTCTGTAAAAAAATCTATTGAGCAGGCTCCAACACATGCACGAAATTGAATGTTTACTTGCAGTTCTAGAAAAATTTTCAAATACACACTTACCTGGATTCATGCACCCAAATGTGTCCATAAAAGGGTACCTAGCAATATATATCTTCCTTATTTCTAGTCCATAAATCAATTATTATCAGATATCTTAAATTCTCTGAGACGCAATGTTCTGGAATATAGTTAGGCAGAATCAAGAAATGGTATATCAAAGTAGAGATAGATCTGAATTGAAAACAACCCAAAAACAAGAAACAAAATCACAACCGTAAATTGAAATGAACGGTCACTAAAATCTCAAAATTGGATCATCACTAACCAAATTATGTAAGCTGCATATATATGCATCTGAGCCTAATTATCTACACATAATTTTTGCAACATGGAAGTTAGAAACATGCTACAAACATATGTGAAGTAAAACAAAAAGACTCGCACCACGGAATAATAAAACACAATTTTAGTTCTACCAAATGATTTTATTAACTGATTCAACTACGAACTAAGCCTCGATTCAATAAGAAACTAAGACTCGTTCCAACTAAATTTAGAGTCGGCTGAGAATGAAAACATCTTCTTACACTTCACTTTTCATAATAACTTTCTATCAAACAACGTAATACAGTATTCCATGAACACGCATATGACAACTGGATCTAGGCACCTATATGTGTCCTTAACAGATATACATCTTGAATTCTTGAAAATTCAATGTTCTTGAATAAAATTAGGCAGAATCAAATAACAGTATATCAATGTAGAGATGGAGTTGAATCGAAAACAACCCATGAACATCAATCAAAACATCAAGTATAAATAAAAATAAACTATCATTAAATTCTCAAAATCAATCATCACTAACCAAATCGTGTATCTGTTCATATTAATTGAACAACAATACAGTCAACCCACCCCAATAATTTTGAAATTAAACAACAAAGAAGTGAGTTAACCTTAGAAATGGTGAAAAGACTAGGCACCATTGAACGAAGAACAGAGTATTTCTCATTCATTTTCTCTCTTCTTCCACGTTCTTTAAGTATACTATCAGTTGGAGAAGTTTCGTTTCTTCCACTCGAACCCTTTTCACTTATACAAATCCCTCGTAACGGTGCAAAATCAGATTTTGATGGTGGAATTACTGAATCCTTATAGCGCTCCATAATTTTATGCCCAGAAACAGTTTTCTTAGTTCCACTAATTTTTGTTCTGCCACCCCTTAAATAAATCAATTCCACAATTACGTACACATGCTATATGTATATATCCATGTGTGATTGTTGGGTGGGATGGCGTGGGGGATAAAAAATTGGTTACATTGGGTTTGTTTCTTCGTCAAGAAAGCTGTCAGAATATTTGCTGCAGGGAGAGATTTTTTTCATGCGCATCAACTGATAAATTATGACAATTTGATTATGTATTTTGAAACTGCATTTTATTTGTACTATGTTTGGCTAAGCTTATAAGGTGTTTATGAGTCGACGAAAAAAGTTGACTCTAGTCGTAACCTGATTAGATTCCTTTCGAGAAAAGGTCGAGATCATTTTCGGGTTTTGATCGAAATGAAATCCTAGAAAATGGGGACTGAACCAAATTTGGCTTACCCGCATAGTCAAGAGAGCGAAGTTAATAACATTATACAAACAAGAAGTCAATATCTCGTGGATTATACTGTTAAGTTCTATTCAATATTTGTGTAATGCTAAAAGGTGTTATTACAATAGCAAGACTAGCCAATGTTGGATGAGGACAACGAAGAACTTGAAACAAGAATTCCAAATTGTATGTACATATAAGAAAAGATAGGTATAGAAAACATATCCTTGTATGTACATAAAAGAAAAAATATGTATATAACAAACCCCTAAAATCTTGAACATTTAAGGCGTCCCATTTATGTATGGTGCATCGAGCAACTAAAGTTCGCTGCAAGCTTTGAAATGAGAAAGTACGACTTCGTATATGCTTCTTCGAGTCTTATTTGCATTCCCAACACGACAAGTTTCCATGAAATTTTATTGCATCACGTCGAACAAATTCCCTGCTCGAGTACCAACAGCAAACATGGAGTTAAGTTGCAGAGGACGTAAAAGTGAATCTTCATCATGTTAAGAAACGAGCATACGCTACAAAAACAGCATTTCCAGAGATAATATCTACCAAAATGGACTTACCCACGTTGTCCTAAATAGCATTCTTAACCTTAGCACGAGACATCATATGAAGCAAGAAATAAAACTCCAGCATGTAGAACATGGAAATTGGAACACAATCCTTGAAAAATTTAGGCAAACAGGTGAAACGGAATTATATTTTTGGATATATATACTATTTATTCGATTACTTAAAACTATAAAATGGCCAAATACGAGGAATTTCAGCAAGTAGATATGTAACATAGAGCAACATTCCAAATATCAAACAGAAAAGGTGAAACTAACAAGTGAAATAAGTACCAAAATTACATAAGAGCAAAATCTCATAAGCAGAAGGTTTGTGAATCATTCTCTAGTCATGTTTCCTCAACTCTCCTTACCAGACATATATCAAGTGTTGAGAGTATCCGAATATCCAATATGAAACGATCAGCGGCAAAAACAGAAGGTTTTAAAAAATTTAGGCTCAGCAAATACATGAAAAGAAAAAAATTCCACATAAAAAAGGATTTTAAAAAAATAATAATAATGAAAAATTGTATGTAAAATTTTTTTTTGTTTTGGGCAGGGAAGTTATAGCATGGGGAACCCCCCCACCCCACCCCGGGTACAGGGGAACTCACCCCACCCCCACTGCTAAAATCCTCCCTCGGACACGATATTATATTAAATTGACAACAAATTGGTGAAATAAACTAAATAATTATCTTATAATACCAACAAATTAATGTTATGCCATGTGCACTCAGATATATTCAAAGTGCATATAGGCAGGAACATGCCAAGTTTGATTAAGACAAATATGAACATATACAATGAAGGATTAGATTTGTACCATTCATTCCTTATCATTCGCAAGCAATTTTAGTATCGAAGCTGCTAAGAGAAATGGCAAATGCCTGGAATGCTGATATTGGATAGAGGTAGTCCATTGTAAACACATCTTTCCCGACCTTCCCAAACTGAAGGATGACCTTTCCCTGTTCTGCTCCAACCGTGCCACTCTCAGGAGAAGCCACCAACTGAAAATTTTTCACCGATGCAACAGTTACCCGACCATGAAAATTCAAACACCAGCACTGGAGTTGCTCGTGCCATCTTGGAGCCTTATTTCTCAGAATAAGTGATCCATCTCTTTTGCTATCCAACGGTCCGGATAAGGCAGTATTCAAATCATTTGATCCTGACCAGGAAGAGGGGGTCTGTTGAAACGAATCGACACCACTGACAAGGGAATCCATCTGTGTGGGAGACACGCCTCCAGGTTTAACAGCAGAAGCTGGAATTGCATCCAGAACACATTGCATTCTTCTCGGACCCCTGCACGTCACACAATTATTTTATACTTTTCCAGTCAATTTCACATGCTTGAAAAGATAGTGAAGCCAACAATCTCTTCCATGTCCAAAATTTTTTTATAAAAAAGCATATAGTGAATCACATTTCAATATGCCTTTTAAGAATGTAATGTTCAATTTTAAGATCTCATTTTTTGATGTTTAGACTTACACCATCTCAACTCAATTGAAACAAGAATAGCATAAATCTTCCCCATACCTCGCTCCCATTACATTCAACTCATATGAAATGTGAGCTACTAGATGGTTACTAGCAGGAACTCCAGGAAAAATTTGTTTGGAGCTAACCATCCGAGTGGAACGATTTTTGGCCATTTTAACTCCCGCTTGTGGAGGCAGAGCATCGTACACAACGAACTTAGTTCCCAGAAAATTGGATCTTGTGAAAAAAGAAAAAAAAAAGGCATTATTAAGGCTCTTCTAGAAATATAAAGTATAATGCTAAAAAGGCCAAAAGTTGGCAGACCTTAATTTTCCTACATAAGTGCAACTTCCCTTGGACATATCTTCAGCATTTAGGGAAATTATGTAGTCCGTGCACGTGGCCCGCCTGTACTTACGAGCAGCTAGAAGAAACTTGCCATCATCAGCAAGAGCTGCCAGAGACAGTAAGAAAGATGTCAAAAAAAAAAAAAAGCAAGGTCTGCAACTGCTGTCATCAAGGCATATAATGAAGATATCTAGCAAAGAATTATGGCATGGAAGACAATATATAAAGATTAGATCATGTGCCAAACATGATTTTAAAAGTTATTCTTTTACTCACAAAACTTAATTTTCTAGTAAACAAATCTTAACTTACTTCCTCGAAACTTTTAAGCTCATCCAAACATGCACCAAGACTGGGAGATAAGAATAGCATTTGGAATGGAAGATGAACTTTAAGGTGCGCAGTTCGTACAAATGTTCTGATAGATAGTCTTTAAACATTCTTAATGGCTCCTAATCTTTGCACAATTAATCCAATCTTTTCTTTAAAAGTAAATCTACTCCGAACATTGGTCTCAGGTATCGCGTAATTCACTTTTACAATTATATTAAAATTTGTCAACCCCATGAATCATGCAAACAATTTACTCACCCTCAATCAAGTTAACAACACTAAAAGAAACCAAAAATTATGTTCAAATAAGTGAATGATGAAATCGTTATAATTAGTATACTCCTGCCCATCTGCATATTTTTTGTTTTACGTCTCATAAGTCGTAAATCTTCCTCCCCGAGAGTTGAACAGAATAGAAAAGCAAGTACAGGTATTAGAAGAACAATTCTAGCTGAAGTTGGAACAGGGGTTTAGTGGAAGCCGAAATATAGCTTCTGAAATGTTAGTCAGAGATGAGTTGAGAGAATAATTGCGTACCTTGAGATAAACTGAGGTAAAGATAGAATGTTTGTGTAGAACTATTCCGTTTAATAAAACACTGGACGAGCGAGTCTCTTGGGCCAGGCTGCAAAGCAGAAAAGAGTTTCTAAAGAATATACAAAACACCAAGGAAAGGGAAAAGCACTAAATGGACGATGCAAAACTAATAAAATAACTTTTGCAAGTTGAAATTTATAAACAGAAAATACATTGCAAGTTTCATGAATTGAACAAATAAAACTCTCTGAGACAACAATTGGAAAGAAATTTTTTCGAGGGATTAAGGTTACCAAAAAAACTGGTGAATGTAAGAGCTGACAATCATGTGACTCAAGAACTGTTGACATACCCATGAATTCACTTCAAGATCAACTCCACTTCATGACAATAAGCAGAACACAATTTTCCAAATATAATTTGTACTCTTTTCTTATTGCATAGGCATGGCTATTATTATGAGACAAAGAATTTGCTTCTTGAAAATTGTTCAATTCTCTATGTTGGTAAAAAGCATAAAGTTTCCAAACCACGGTACAGTTATTCTGGTTTTCAAAATGCACTACATAAAAATAGAATTGGTTGCAGATGAAACCCCCAATTTTTAAAACAAAGGCACAAGCAGTGGCAAGAAACTTTCAACTTAAAAATGAATTCCAATACCCTAGCACTTATTTAGCCGTTTTCAGTTTTCTCTTTATGAAATATGGTTGACATGGAAAGAAGTTTTCAAGAAATAACTGAATTACTTTGAAAATCACATTCACACACAATCGATTCTTTCAATAAATCCATCAACCAAAGTGCTAATCCAGATAATTTAAGCACAATGAACTATTTATGCAAAAAGCCAAGTAAAAATTTAGTTGCAAACATTTCTGAAAATAATTCATATCTGTAATGATCATACATCTAACTCTATAAAGCTTAAGTTGAAACTTGCACTGCCATAAATTTTCATGAAGCTAATTTCAGAAATTTGAAATTTCTAGGCATGCTCATATCAATTTTTAAATAAATCCATCAATCAAAATAAATATACCCTTCTGTCATTTAATTAAACTAATCTATGCAGAACTAACACGACGAACCCAAATCCTTTTTTTCCTGTATTTATTCTGACATAAGTAAAGTTCTCAAATTGGAAAAGCAACAAAAGATCATACACAAGTTCAGAACTTCATAATCCATACAACCAAAACCATCATCTTCCCAAATCCAAAACATCAATTTACCCGTATCAGATGAACAGACAACTTTGAGACGCTTTAAACTTCAGCTCGTGAAAACACACTGCTCTATCAATAAATCAGACAACTATAACTGCAGCTCATTATCAAATAAATTATAACCAGATTCAGTCCTATCAAAAGGATTGCATATCAAATCCTTCAAATTGTAACAAAGTTCCATAATCATAATTAATACTTATACATAACAAAACAATCAAACCTCCAGAATGCCAAAATCAACCGCAAGCAACAATAAAAAATACCGTACTAAATAATAAAACAAAAACAAGCATAAAAACTTCTAGAACATCCATAGAAATAACCGACCTGCTTCACAGATATAGGGAAAGTAATTTTCCGGGAGACCTCCAGGGTTTTGACCACTTCCTTTATGGCCTCCCTCCAGCTTTTACACACACCGGCGCACGCCACCACGTGTTTTCTCTCCGGCCATTTGGATTCAGAATCCTCTATTTTCATCAAAACTTCCCTCATTAGCTCTGAAGGCAAGTTTGTCCAACCACAATAATTCTCTGTTAACTTTTCATCCATATTCTTGCTATCACTGATACTATTTTTCATTTTTCCAGAAGCCGCTGCCGCCACGGCGCTGTCCTGAACCACTCTCCGGGACCTTGACTTCAATCCAAGCTTCATCGCACCTTCGATTTACTTGAAATTCAACTTTTACCCACTGATTTTTCAGTAAATCCCACTTGAATCTTTCACCTCTTCTCACCTACAAATCCTTCGTTTGTGTACCTATATATCTATGTTCCTTATCTAATCCTCGTCGAATAAAACTGTTCACACCGTACAGAAATATCTAGATATTAAGCGCCCAAAAAAGAAATAATGATAAAGAAATTTACAAAATGGGATTTCAAATACGAGAAAGGATTGCCCAGATAAATATATACCCAGATTTGTACGTTACACAGAAGCTTTACTTGAAAGGTTAAACTGGGATGGCTAAAAAAGGAAGATCTTTTTCTTTTTCTGAAAAATATGATTCGAAATCTGAGAAAATTTGAAGTTCAGTTACATAGAGAAGAGGGTTAGGAGAAGCTATTCAAGGGTGATATATACAAATTTTATGCACATTGTAGTTGTATCTATCTGTTTGTGTTTATTTGGTAGGTGTGGATAAGAATTAAGAAGCTGAGTGCTTGGGTTTATGGGCAAAACACATTATTTATTTATTTTTCCTTTTTTTTTTTTTGGTTTTTTTTTTTTTTTTGTCTGGTTTGTGGGACACACTTTATGTTAACAATTGATTTTCTTAATTTTATCAAAATATTTTATTTTTTTTGTCACTACCTAAAATAAAGTTCGATGATAGCTAGATCATGATAAAGATTGTTGCGACAACTATAGTCGAAAAAACGCTTATCACGATGTTAAGATCAATATGATGTCACTATTATTGTTTGACTTTCGTCACGTGGTGAAACATTAATATTTATACTACTTCCACAATGTACATTTTTAATAATTCGAATATTTTTTGGATTAAGCTGAAATTTTATTCAGAGCAAGTTTTTTATGTCTCCCATTGAGTTGAAATGAATCTTACCCTTACTGATACTAAACTAAGCCTTATTTAGAAATGACAAAATGGCTCATCGGCTCGCACAGTCTGTGGTTCGATCCGGGAAAACCTGAGTCAAGCCTGCTCGTGGCTCAGAACCACAAAGCCGTGGTTAGGGCAGAGCCCCATTTTGGGGCAAAGGCTCGAGCCCGAGCCGGCTCATGTTGCTTGAGACTTTAATATAAAAAAATTAGAAGACACTGCGTGCAACGTGCGGCAGCTTTGACAAGCTATCTGCTACTACCTGCAAGCAATTTTAGAGAAGAAGAAAAAAACTCGACCCTTTTTTGCTCGAGTCGAGCTTCGAGTTTCGGCTCATGACTGGGCTCGTTAATACGACTAGCCTTATTTGAGCCTCAATTTTTAGAATAGATCATGTAAAAAATGATTTTGTGGTAAATTTATTGTTAGAAAGTTGGCAAAATATTTACGTTTACGAGCACAATTATTTTATTGAAAAAATGAGTTTGAAAAAAAAATGAACTTTAAATATTAGGGCTCAACCATGGATTAAATATCAAATTCATAAGAATCGCCGCAATTAAACTCATGTTTGAGCCCCATTTTTTAGGAAAAAAAATTTAGTAAAAATGGATTTTTAGACAATGAGTGGTTAAAAGAATGAAAATCTTAAATTTACGTACAAAATTATTTTATTGAAAGAAGGTACGATCAATGAATTTTAAGAATTGGAGCTCAAATTGGGACTAAGAAAATTAAAACATTAATTTTATGTGAAGAAGAAAGATGAAATTGATTCAAGTTTAACAATAAAAATATTGACAGATTTTTCTATTTGGATACTGGTTTGCATGGCGACAAGCCTACAATACATTTCTTTGTATGTACTATGCTAGATATTTTTGGTTGCCATCAAGAAATGGCTTTTAATTATCAATATTATTGTTAATTGCGAAGTAATTCTAAAATATTATAAATATGCAAGGCACTAATGTATGAATTATTTTAATCATCTATAATTAATTAAGTTGACTATGAATTTTAAATTTAAGAAACAAATAATTATTTATTACAGTATTTTTAAATGTTTTTAATAAATATTTATAAAAACGAGTTTACGTTTTCCCTACGTTGTCTCAACAACTCGATAAAATTATTATTATTATTATTCCTTTAATTTTAAGAATTCTTGTCTCTTAAGTTATTTCCCTACTTGGAAGTCAAGATTTACGAATCAATTCCCCTTTCATCTTTGCGCCGAATAGTAAAGTTAAGGGAAGCTCCCCAAATGGGATTTGAACCTACGATCAGTCAGTTAACAGTCAACTACTCTACCACTGAGCTACTGATGTAGGGAATTTGTGCTTGTGGAAATTATCTAGTAATCAGAGATGAAAAAGAAGACCCGAAATTTTGTGAACAATGCAGAGTCGAATTTGTCGATTCTTGGCAAACGTATGAAGAACAATGGGTTTAGTTCCATTCACCAACTTTAATTTTTCTTTTTAATATGGCTTAAATTTTACTAAACCATTCCACTTAGTGATATGTTATAATTCAAATCCCATCATTATATATATCCAAGAATTCTTTATTATCTTTGTGACTCTTTGTTAGGTAGCTGTCATCCCTCATATAACACACATTAAATATAAATTATAGGTAAATTAAAATAGACAAAGTTCTCGAACTTAAATTCGTCAATATTTCACTTCTCTAATTTTTGGAAGGAGCGTGTCGAAGTAAATATAAATCATATAAAAAAAGGCTTCCCTTCAACGAAAAACCCTATTAATTATATCATGTTTAGATTGTTAAAACGATATGAAATATAATCAAAATAAGACGTCTTTTCTTAACTTATCCTCGACCATCGGTAGGGGTGGGCACGGGTCGGTTCGGTTCGGTTTTTTTCGGTTCCAGAAATTTCGGGTATTTAGTAAATGGAACCGTCGGTTCCAAATATAATTTTGGAACCGTTCGGGTTCGGTTCGGTTCTGTTCGGTTTCGTTCGGTTCCGTACTATAATTAAATTTTTTAACATTTAAAATAATACTACATAAATACACCTGAAAGTAGATACTAATATTAATAACAAAAAGTAGATATAAATATCAAGTTCAATCTTAACTTTTACAAATTAACGTAATCTAATTTAATAACATATAAATAATAAGTTGTCAAATATAAATACGAAAAAGTAAATATTACTAATAAAACTTCGATAATTCATATCAATAATTCATTTACTTCAAACATTCAAGTCTACATAAAAATGAAATATAAATTAAAAGTAATAAAGATAAAATATTTTAAAGTATTGATAATACTTACCAAATATTTAATGTAATAATCAGTTGCTTGACTTTCCATACTAACTACTAAGAGACTATATAAGAAAAAATTGAAAAAAAACACAACTAACAAACATAAATAAACTCTAAATTGTTCAACTAATAAGATTTAATAAGAAAAAAATTATTAATTTATTTAGAAAAAATAAAAGAAATTGATTTATCCAATATAAAAAAAAAATTCGGTTCTTATTCGATTCTTCGGTTCTGGGTCTAGAACCGAGAACCGAACCAAACCAAACCATTCGGTTCTCAATTCGGATACCCGTTCGGGTATTTCATTTAAAAAATCCACTCGATTCGGTTCGGTTCTGTTCGGACATTTTGCCCAGCGCTAACCAGCGGCACTAAACCTTAAAATTATTTGTTCGACACGTTTATTTTTAATAGTTGAGCATAAACACCACGGTACATAGACGTCAAAAACATCACTGTTAGAACATAATGGCTGTCACTATATTTGCATAAATAATTAAAAAATGAATGTTGTCCATCACTAGGTAGACCTCAAATTTGTCTTCTTAATTTTTAATTAAAAAAAGTTTCGTTAGTACAAAAAGTAACGAGTATATTAATGCAAGTTGGCCTTTTCATACATTGTTTTTGTAATAAAAAAAGATTATTATTGTCATAATATAGTTTTTTTTTTTCCCTAGATTCCTCGAATATGTATATGTCCAATGTGCTAATGATTTTCCTTAAAACAGTCGAAAAAGTTAATGCTTTTTTCATTTAAAATTGCACGATGGGTGTGATTTGAAGAAGACATTAAGGGTCCGTTTGGCATAATTTTAACTTTTGCTTATTGTAAAGAGTTTTTAAAGAAAAGTACTTTAATTTTTGAAGAAGTTTCATATTCCGAAAGTGTTAATGATATTAATACTCTTATGCTATTGAAAAAAGAAGGCGGGGACAATGATACTTTTTTCTCTTTGACTTCTAGGATTTGAAGAAAAGTTTTTCGATTGTCATTTCTCGTGAATAAAGCTAGTTAAGAATATGGAAAGTCGAGGGATCGCAATGTTTTGGTGGTTTTAATAGTAAAGAAAGAAAATATTAATCAATAATTGTATAATCTCCTTTTTCTATGCTTGGTTGAAAAGAAGATATGGAATCCAACTTAAAATACTATAACATTCTTGTTAATTATAAATTAATCCTTATATAAATGTAATTTATTAATATTATACTAGGACTAAGATTTATTTCAATTGGATGAATTAAGAATATATAATTAAATTGACTATAAGATTTCAAACTAATAAACAATCATAAATAGAGGTTGCAATATTTAAATTATCATACAAATATTAAAAAAATAACGAAAATTAATTTCCTGGTTGAATAGTGAAGAAGATGATATTAGTTATTGTTAATAATTAAAAACTCTAATTTTATTTCACCGAGAGGAAATAATTAGCAGAAAGAAAAATAAACAGTCAAGAACACTCAAAACTTATAGACATTCGCTTCAATATGAGACAACATCATGTTTCGTCGCTACAATAATTCAATGTGGTGAAAAGAAGTTTACAAGAGAAATCACACATTTTCTAACATTTCTCTCCCCATTTTGATGATAATACAAAATCCTAATAGTGGCTCCCTATTTATAGAAAAATGTTTTCAATGAAAAAAATATCAATAAAATGCACAATTATTTCTTAATTATTTACAGGTTATATAATACAATCAAATGTCCTGGAATCCACTTTGAATGGAGCACAAAGAAACCCCACCTACCCCACCTATCCACCCACTTCCCACAACTAAATATGAAGTATACCCACAATTTTAAATTGATTAATAATCCTAGGTGAAGCACAAATTTGCCTGGTCTGATCCTCCACCTATTGAATATTTTGCTTATTAGAAAAAAGTAACCAGTTTTAAAGCAGGTTGGCCTTCTTGCATTGTTTTCTACATTGTCTTTGAATAATAAAAATAATAAAAGAAATCCCATAAAAGTAATAACTGCCACAATATGGATTTCTAGAAGTGAAGTAGCAAAATTTGTTTACAAATTTATGAAAATGAGAGTTTAATTAAATAGTTACAGCATATATTACGCAGATCAAAAGCAAGTCTCAAGTCACACGGCTCAATTATAAAAGGTTCGAGAAAGAACTTCTCTTATCGATAATAAATTGGATGAGACAATAAATTGGCATTCACGTAATGTAATCAACACTATCTACATTGCACAGAGAACTCCAATATTTTCACTCCCTTTCCCCGCATTAAGAAAAACAATGTTTTTGTATATTCTAAAATAGAAGTTTAAATATAACACATGATTTAAATTTAAATAAAACTGCACAAGATTCTGTTTCGTTGCTACATTAATTCACTATTATGAAAATAAGTTTACGATAGAAAATCGCACATCCTATTTTTTCTAACATCTCTCTCCCCATTTTGATGAAAATAAGAAATCCTAATAGTAGCTCCCTATTTTATAAGACAAGTTCGAATGACAGACTCACGTTGTCAATTTTTTTCTGTACTGAATGGCATTTATTTTAAAGACGAGAAAGACAAATACATAAATGGGCTATCATAATATGGCATTGTCTAGTTCTCATTCACCAACTCTAAACCATTTCATTTTTATAAGTTATAAGTTATAACCTTTAACCCCCACCATTTACAACAAAGTATTATTTGCCATGCCTCAGTATTTAACACGTGTGCACAGTAACTAAAGTCTCATATCTGATAGAAAAATGCTATTCATTTTCAGTGGGAATGTATCCCCAGTTTATTTGGATGTAAATGATTGGTTAAATGATACGTGAAATTAAATGACTTATTTAATTTCATCTATCATTTAATGCCACATTAACGCCACATATATTGAGGATGCATCCTCAGTGGGGATGAATAGCATTTCTCTATCTGATATATTCGCTCTTTTTTATGTGTGGAATTCTCTTCAAATCAACTTAAAACGTGTTTCAATAACCTAATTTATTTCCAACCAATGACACTATTACTCTTTAGTTGCGTTTAATTGCAAGTATAGAATTTGCATGAAAAGAAATTTTTTTTTTAGGTAATTCAATTATCTAGAACTTATTTGTATATAAATTATTAATTAAATGTGTTTGATTACTTTAATTTTCAACTTAAAAAATAGCATACTTGTCCATTTTTTATTGGTGGATGGATAGATAAGAGAGTGAAAGAGATGATGAATTCCCTAGAAAATAAAATCATACTCCCACTAAAGAAAATATTTTCCTTGATTTTGACAAAAATATGATTACGTGATCGAAAGTAGAAAAATATTTTCCATAAAAAAAATATCAATCAAATTCACTCTTATTTCTTAATTATTTTCAGGTTATGATATAATCAAATGTCCTGGAATCCACTTTGCATAGGAGCACAAAGAAACCCCACCTACCCCACCTATCCACCCACTTCCCACAACTAAATATGAAGTATACCCACAATTTTAAATTGATTAATAATCCTAGGTGGAGCACAAATTTGTCTGGTCTGATCCTCCACTTATTGAAAATTTTGCTTAGAGTAACCAGAGTTTTAAAGCAAGTTGGCCTTCTTACATTGCTTTTTACATTGTCTTTGAAAAATAAAAATAATAAAAGAAATCCCATAAAAGTAATAACTGCCACAATATGGATTTCTAGAAGTGAAGTAGCAAAATTTGTTTATAAATTTATGAAAATGATAGTTTAATTAGATAGTTTTTGTTTTTGAAGAACAATTCATATCACTTCAAAATAGCAAGTTACGGATACAAGAAGGAGTTTCTTCCAACCCTATTATCTCATCGGAGATTTTTAGGGGCCGTTCTCTTTGTATTTCAGTTTTGTGTTTTGAGTGTCTTTTTTGAAATTTCTGAAAATGCGTTCTTTTTGGCATTCTGAAAAACTGTTTCTGAAAACATGAAAATGGAAAACGCGTTTACTTTGAAATTTTGAGAATTTCTTTTAATAATATTTTATTCAAAAAATCTGATTATTCAATAAATTTTAATGATTTAATGTTAATATAATATTAAATAACATATATATTTTGATTCACAGATGATGAACCCCGTTGGATATTTTATGTTGAATAACTCCAGCAAGATAATTTTGTAATAGTCGAAGTTGAATGTGAATCTCTACGATATTGTTCTAAATGATTCTATTTTGTCTAATATTATATTGTTCTTATATGAAGTAAATTATGATTATTGCAACTTCATTCTCAGAGATAAGAACATAGTGGCACACAATGTTGCTTTCTGTGCTACTACTCATTAGTTGAAAACAATTGAAACGATTGTATTTCAATTTTGATCGCGTCCATTGTTGTGGCTATTTAAATTAATAAAGATTTTAGTTGGTTTTTTTAAAAAACATGCTTGATACAATATTTGTATAGAAGACTTCACAAACTTCATTTATACAAAAGGTGAACTACGTTGGATGTTTTGTGTTGAATAACGAATAGATGATAGTGATCCAGCGGGAAAAGTTTGTAGTAGAATCAACATGTCATCCACAATAACTGAGAAACGAATTACTCAAAATAACCATTCACCCTATGAATTATTATAAACTTTAAAGAGATTACATTTGTATGTAGACTAGCAAAATATCATTAGAAACTCCATCCTCCTCACTCATTCAAGCAGCTATTCGTCCAACACCTATCTGCCTCACAGGCATGGAGAACATGTTATTAGAGACCACCTTTGGACAACTCTATTTTGTGCTCGGTAAGAGATTGTTTCAAAGTGCTGTATATATTTTCATCTCCATCACGCGATAAAAATGATTCTACGTTCTCGTCAAAGGAACCAACATCTCTAAAATTGTCAAAATCATCCTGTGACATGAGGGAAACAAATTAAATGCCGAAATAACATGCCATGTTATATAAAGAACAACACTCGAGCTAATACCTCTATTTTCATGAGTAATAGGTACCAAAGACAGCTTAGTCATTGCTGGTTCTGACAAGAAGCTTCTTGTGCTTGTTACTAACTTAGTCCCAGTGATTTAACACAGGTTATTTCATATCGCAAAACAAATATCATCCACCATTACTAAGCCCCAGAAACAAGTTAAATCCCCCTTCTACAGAGTTTCACTTCTCAATTAAATTGATTCAAATTTAACATACAGTTTCCAATAAATCAGGAGAATAAAATAATAAAGAACCCCAATGCTAAAGATGAAGGAGAAATGAAAGTTAAAAAAAGCAAACAAACCAGCAATATAAAACTTACAAATCACTACAATAATAAGCAATTTTCAGGTTCTCATATTTTCATCAGTACTACTTCATTCCTTAACCTCTATTAAGCATGCCTCTACATTATTCTTCACTTATAATATTCATTGTCCTTTTCTTCCTGCGACGAATCCTTAAACACCACGCAAAGATTTGTACAAGCTATTTTAATCATTAGATAAACAGCTACGCAAGTCGAAATAATACTAGAGAAGACAGCAGCTCTTGAAGGTGAATCCAGATAAAAAGACAGAGTAAGCAATTTCATAAAAAAGGAACTAGATTCTCCCAAATTTCACATGAACATATGGAGCAGGTCACAAATGGAGCAGTCATAATGAAGGAGAAGGTTCCAAGAAGAAGAATGTCATTGATGTAATTTCAGAAATTATCAAGCATTGGCTGCATTTTCATAGCCCTCAAAAATCAAAGGAAAGTTTTATCCAGTCAAGAGAGAACGGTGCAAGCAAAGTAGCATTGATTCAGGACTATAAAAACTGTATGAAGTTGCTAATTAAATACATAATAGAGAATGAAAACAATATGGTGAGCTTAATTACAGGTGATAGCATCGATCGAGCCTTGCCAGAGAACCCCTAAAATCCACATTTTCGAGTAAAATTGCACATAAATCAGGCACCGACCAAAATCAAACCATTACACAAACACACAAAGATATACCATCCAAGAATATCAAAATCGCCCCCCATATCCACGAACCGAAAGAACAAGAACACGCAGATTGTGCGGTGTGAAATCTGACCCAAGGAAAATTGAACCGAATAGCTATAACATATCGCAAAAATATAGCCAGTAAAGAACTAGATGGGAAACCTGATTTAGCACGCGAACCTGGAGATTTGGCAGGGGAGCTGGTCGATTTTGAAATGGCGAGAGGAAGATAGGGGAAAGAGGAAGAGAGGGGAAAGAGAGGAAAGAGGAACGGGGCTGGAGCCTGGAGTTGAAAACGAGCGTTTTGGAACAGTTCCGTGTTTTGGGTTTTTTTGGCTTGTTTTGGTCTGAAAACCACGTTTTGCATTTCCTTTGAAGTTTTTTTAACCATTTTCAAAAACGCGTTTTCAAAAATAGTAAAGAGAACGCGTTTTCAACGTTTTTGAAAATTGAAAACGGAAAATGGCAAAGAGAACAGGGCCTTAAGTGCTTCCTTTGCTAAAGTATGGACGATGACATTACATGTTCTAGGTACATGTTAACAGACCAAAATTGAAAAGATTCAAGCATTCTCTTCGTATCCTGGATCAGTATGCCTAGGTAGTTCCAAAATTCCGAGTCTCCATTTAGGCCCTTCATGACGTTCAACGCATCTCCCTCCAAAATAATCGACCACAGCTCAAGATGTTTGCACAGTAACACCACTTTCATGACAGCAATGGACTCAGCCAAGAAGGCATCTGGGAAAACATTTCTTTGGGACATCATCGATGCTTTAACAGTTCCGGTCTAGTCTCTCAACACAACACCAATTCCAACCCGACAATTAACCGAATCCACCGCGGCATCCCAATTAATTTTGTACTTACTCTGAGGGGGTGCAGTCCATGGCTGGGGAAGTTGAGCTGCTCTATTCCTGGGCCTGTCCAGCTGGAAATTCACCTAATTGTAATCCTCTGCAATCTGTCAAGCCACTAAAGATATTTCTGTTGGGCCATCAAATTTATCCTCAAACACAAAGGAGTTCTGCCTCTTCCAGATTAGATAAATAGTGGCAGTGAAGGCCTCCATTTCTTCCTGAGACAAGACATTAAACAAATGGCTCACCAGATCTTTGAAGTGGAGTTGCCTAAATGACATTTTTTGTAGTTTCCTTAAGCTTGAACCCCATACGTTTTGGGCAAAAGCACAGGACCACAACGCATGCTCCATGGACTCTACTTCCAATGTGCAAATCGGACATAATGGGGACTCCTTAATTTTCCTTCTATTCAAGTTCAAATTAGTGGGTAGTGATTTATGATACGCACGCCACAACGGCATTTTGCTGGCGTTTGAGGCCTTAATACTCTAGATTTTGGTCCATACTTCATCTTGAAGATTATTGGTAGAACATTGGCCAGATGACTCATGCTTCAACTGACAGAGAAGATGATAAGCACTTTTGACTGTAAATTTGCCCTCCTTCGTGCCCCGCCATATGAGCTTGTCCGGACTACCACAGAAACTAATTGGGATTTTGCTGATGAGGGAAGCTTCGGACTCAGAAAAGTTATCAAAAACTAAGTCCATGATCCATGATTTGGTTTCAATGTTAATAAGCTAACTTACTCTTCCATTCTTAAATCGGGCAATTATGGGAGATTGAACTTGGAAGGTGGATGCTTGGGGAAGCCATTTATCCTTGCCTATAACCACTGAGGTCCCGTTACCAATCCGCCAGAATAGTCCCTCTCTCAACATATCTTTGGCTTTTGAAAAGCTTCTCCAGATGTAGGAGCTATTGCTACCAATTTTGCTGTTCAGGAAATCTGTTCTACTGAAATATTTCGCTTTAAGCACCTTCGAAGCCAATGAGATTGGGTTTTGAATAATTCGACATCCCTGCTTTGCTAATAAAGCCTCGTTAAATAACTCAAAGTCTCTGTAGCCAAGCCCTCCAACTGATTTGGACTTCTCTAACAAGTTCCAAGGGAGCTATTGCGTCTTTGATTTATCACCTCTGTTACCCCACCAAAAGTTTTTGACTTGCCGATTAATTGCCTGGAGAATGGTTTTGGGAAGCTTAAACATGATCATACAATACGTTGGAATAGCTTGGATGATGGCCTTGAGAAGAACTTCTTTATCAGCTTGAGAGATAAATTTCACTTTCCAGTTGTTCATTCTGCATCTAATCGAGTGAAGTACCAGTTTGAACGCTGCCATTTTATTCCTTCCAACATAAGCCGACAAACCCAAGTATTTATCAAAAGATTTCGATTCTCTAACATTGCCTGCATGTAGAATTGCGCTCTTGATCTTCGACCTTGTGTTGTTGCTAAAGTAAATAGAGGTCTTGTCCATATTTAGCCGTTGCCCTGACGCATGGTCAAATGAACGCAAAAGGTTAGAGAGCCGCCACCATTCCAAAACACTAGCCTTGTAGAAAATCAGACTATCAACTGCAAAGAATAAATAGTTAACTAACAAATTGCCTCTTACAAGAGAAAAGCCAGAGATGATCCTTTTCTCCTCCGCTTTATCTAGTGAGGTTCAAGAACTTCTGAACACAGGATGAAAAGGTAAGGGGATAGCGGATCCCATTGCCTTAATCCTCTAGTAGGTTGAAACTGAATTTGCGGCTCACCATTGATAATCAGGGAATATTTCACTGTTTGGACACAATGCATAGTAAGCTCGACCCACTTATCGTCGAAACCAAGTTGTCTTAGAACGGCTTCTAAAAAACTCCACTCGATCAGGTCATAGGCCTTGCTCATGTCCAACTTAAGTGCCATATAGCCTTCTTTCTTTCCTTTGACTCGACACTTCATGGAGTGCATAGCTTCGTAGGCCACAATGATATTATCAGATATTAACTGGCCAGGAACAAAAGCACTTCGACAGGGGAAACAATGGAAGCCAAGATGGATTTAAGTCTGTTAGCCAGAACCTTGGACACAACTTTGTACAGGACATTGCAAAGACTAATGGGTCGAAGGTCTGAGACAGATAGATCAAAAGAAAGTCTTGTATGTAAGTCACACGGCTCAATTATAAGAGGTTTGAGAAAGACTCTCTTATTGACAATAAATTAGCATTCACGTAATGTAATCAATACTACATTGCGGAGAGAATTCCAATATTTTCACTCCATTTCTCTGTGTTAAGAAAAACAACGTTTTTGTGCTTTTAATATTCTAAAATTCAAGTTTAAATATAACACATGATTTAAATTTAAATAACATTGCACAAAATTGTAAAAAAGAGATACGTGAGAAATATGTCAAATATTTAGTCTGGTCGAACTACCAAATATGTCCTAAACGATCTCTAATTATTAAGTTTTGCAACAAAAGAAAAAGAATAGCATACTAGAGGAAACTTTTAAACCTTCTTTGCCTACAAAAGAAACAAGAATTTAGCATTTCAGAGCCATTATTTAGTATATTCAAGTGGTGTATTTTCTTAAGTGAGGTGATAAGAACACAATTTATTTTTGTCAAATAGAATATATAATGTAACAGTTTGAAAACAAATAATTAACATATGAATAATTAATCCAATGGTAAGAATCTATTGTTGAGAATTACAATTGCTGACCTGATAATAAGAATGTAACACCCTGCTTAAATCATAAAAAGAATTGGGCACAGAAGTATAAAAAACAAGTCATGCAATCAATGCCAGTCAAATTTCAAATTTGGTCTGAGTCAAACCCAGCTCTAGGTGTTTGACCATGCATTGTTCATTGTCGTCACCCACCACCACCAGCTAACACCGACTGTCGCCACCAACATTGATCATTGCCACCACTATATTCTATTGGAAGTTAGCAATTAATTATATCACCGTAAATTGATTTGGGCAGAATAACATCGTGAAAAAGTGAATGCTATAAAATGTTAATGGTCGAGGAAAGAGTTCTCTTTCTCCTTAAGATGATAATGCCTCACACTGGTGCTGACAGTATTTCGACACTCGCCTTCCAAGATACAACGACTTTGACTTGTAATAATAGCACTACAAATTATAAGACCCGACGAATCTACTCACATTTTGATCTCTCTAAAAATTGTAGGACTAAAATGCACAAAAATAATTTTCGAGGCCGAATTGCAAATTATGAATAATACATGGATGAAGGAATAATTTCGAAAGAAAAATAAAATCAGAATTGATTTTGGAATGAATGAAAACGGGGTATGATGGCCTATTTATAGAAATTGAAAGGTTGTGTCAAAAAGACATAACGGCCGAAAAGTTGTGTCTTCAACAGACACAAACCGTTTGGACAAGCTCAACCGCCAACCGCCAACTGTTCTTCTAGAAGAATCCATGTGTCACACACAAAAAAAGGGGGAAAAATAATATAAATAAAAAATATTATTATTTTAAATAATAATATAAATCAAATATTATTTTACTAAAAATATATATATATATCAGCTTGGCCTAAGCCCAAACCCAAGTCCAAGCCCACGACCCGTGATCGTGCCTGTGCCCTTGCTCATGCCATGCCTAGCCCACCTGGTCGGTCGGACAGAAGGCTGCGGCGACGGCGCGCATGTGAGCTTTGGTCCAACTTACTAGCATGAAAGTTATCTCCCCTTCAAAGACTATTGATACCCCTTGTGGCCCAAACCCAAGTCCCAAAATTGAGCAATATAAAGTGATTTATATTCTTCTAGCTTTCCTATGTGGGATTGGCCCTTTTTCAATTTTCCATAAATTTTTATTCCAATTTATTTCAACTTCAAGTGGTCATCTTTTGGCCTTAATTTCTCATTCACCTTAAATTTGTTTTGAGAAAATAAATATATTACATCAATCTACTCATGAAGTAGAACACGTTCGGTTAAAGAAATATTTTGTCCAACTAACGGGACCCACTAAAATAATTGATCAAAAGTTGGTCAAACCAACTATTAAAAACCAATATTCCAACAATCCCCTACGTGAATGGAAATTAATGCAATAGAATATGCAGACCCTATAGAGAGATTAGACGAAATGTTATCGCATCCAGATAGCTACCTTATTGGTTTGAATCTTTCGTAGTAAAATCCTATCAGATTTACTTGACTAGTCAGTGAACGAGGTGTCTTGAACTATCAGCCGTTATTGTAAACCAAGACAATAATATCAACACAATAACCTTCTTAACATCTTAGAGTTCTCATTGTTGTATTCATTGTCGCACTGAACAACTCTTGGATTTCATAAGTGTTTTAGAGAATTCAAGCCTTTGAAACATTCTCATAGAAGCGGCAACACTTCACGCTTATATAGGTGATCTCCTATTAAGAGTACCCGTCATACCCCACTTAGATAGTCTAAGATATATGAATCATTAAAAGTATAACTTAACCTAAAACTTTCTGCAGATAGCACTTTCTTATCGTAGGAATGGGTAGGAGTTAACTCCGAAGTGCTTCTTTGAATCTTCATAACTTAATTATCCCATCAAACCAAGATTTTGGGATCTCTAGTCAGCAAAGTTAGGCTACCATTACAAAAATTCGTGCGTAATAGGCTTTAAGTCCATTTCCCTTGATAGACAGTATACTTGATCTCTTGGTAAACCTGATCTCTTGGTAAACATTTGGTAAGTGGATCTGCGAGATTTTCTCTAAATTTTACATAATCTATGGAAATAACACCATTTGAGATCAACTACTTAATTGTATTATGTCTTCGACAAATATGTCGAGTCTTACCATTATACATACTACTTTATGCTCTACCGATAGCCAACTGACTATCACAATGTATACTAATTGTAGGCACAGGTTTAGGCCAACATGGAATATCTTCTAAAAAATTTCGAAGACATTCTGCTTTCTATCTAACTTTATCCAAAGCTATGAACTTAGATTCCATTGTGGATCGAGTTATACATGTTGTTTAGAGGATTTACAAGATATGGTCGCACCACCAATGGTAAAAACATACTCACTAATGGATTTTGATTCTTTTGTATCTGATATCCAATTAGCATAATTGTATCCTTCTAATACAGTTGGATATATAGTATATTGCAATCAAATATTTGAGGTGTATCGTAGATATCTAAGAACCCTAACCAATGCCTTCCAATGGTCATTATTTGGTTTACTTGTATCTACTAAGTTTGTTCACTACGTATGCAATATCCGGACGAGTGCAGTTTGTAATATACATTAGACTGCCTATTATCCGAGAGTACTCTAATTGAGATACGAGATCGCCTTTATGTTTGGTCTCATGTAAACTAAGTCTACCAGTGTTTTAACTGGACTTTCATCATATATATGAAACTTCTTAATTACAGTCTCAACATAGTGAAATTGAGATAAGATAAGTATTCAGATATTTTAAAGATTTTAATTCCTAATATTACATCTGCAATACTCATATCTTTCATGTCAAAATATTTTGTCAACATTTTCTGGCTATTTGTTATGATATCATAATTACTACTCATAATTAGCATATCATCAACATATAAACATACGATTACATATGCATTAGGTGTAGTTTTAATATAAACACATTTATCACATCCATTAATCTTAAAACCATTTGACAACATAGTTTTGTCAAATTTTGCATGCCATTATTTTGACGCTTGCTTTAGTCCATATAACGACTTAACGAGCCTACACACTTTTTTCTCCTGCCCAGGAGCAATGAACACTTCAGGTTATTTCATGTAAATTTCTTCTTCTAATTCACCATTTAAGGAAGCTGTTTTGACGTCAATCTGATGGATTTCCAAATTATGCAATGCTCCGATTGCAATTAATACTCTAAATGATGTTATCCTTGTCACAGGTGAGTATGTATCGAAAAATCAAGGACTTCTTTTTGTTTGAATCCTTTAGCTACCAATCTGGCCTTATATTTATCAATTGATCCATCAGTCTTTAATTTTCTTTTGAAAATCCATTTACAATCTAACGGTTTGTTACCAGTTGGGAGATCTACCAACTCCCAGGTACGATTCTGCATACTATAATCAATTTCACTATTGATAGTCTCTTTTCAGAATGGAGCTTCTGGGCTAGACATTGCTTCAATGAATGTCCTAGGTTCATTTTCTAACAAATAAGTTAAAAAATCTGGATCAAAAGATGTAGCTGTTTTGGTCATTTTACTTCATCTTGGTTTTTCATCACTTTAATAATTTTCAATTGCAGTATCATACGTTCATTTTTGCGAACTTATATCTTTCCAACCCTTACAAAAAAACTTGTCCTCAAAAAATACAGCATTCCTAGATTCAATAATAGTATTTTCATGTACATTCGGAATGTCCGACTTATGTACGAGGAACTGATAAGTACTACTGTTATTAGCATATCTAATGAATATGCAATTGATGGTCTTAGGTTCAATTTTAACTTATTTAGGCTTTGATATTTCTACCTTAGCCAAACACCCCCACACTTTTAAATATTTGTACGAAAGTTTATGACATTTCCATAACTCTTGAGAAGTTTCGTTCCTACTTTTGTGTGGTAATTTATTTAAAATGTGGTTAGCCGAGAGAATTTCTTCCCCCCCACAAATTTTGAGGTAAATCATAACTAATCAACATAGCGTTCATCATTTCTTTAAGAGTACAATTTTTGATGAATAATCCTAAAATCTGAACAAAATTCTTCAAACGGTGCTCCATATTCCCCATCACTGTCACTACGAACAACTTTTATTTGTTCGCTTAGTTGATTCTCAACCTTATTCTTTTACTGTTTAAATGCTCCTAAGGCCCCGTCTTTACTCCTTAGCAAATAGACATAACAATACATTGTGCAATCATCTATAAAAGTAATAAAATACTTTTTACCTCCTCTAGTTTGCACAAACTTTAAATCACAAATATCACTGTGAATTAATTCTAGAGGATTTGAGTTCCTTTCAACTGAATGAAACAGTATTTTAGCTGATTTAGCCTCTACACATGTTTCGCACCGATGATTTTGATCAAAGAAAATAGAAGGCAATAAATTTAAACTTACTAATTTACGTAAAGTATTAACATTTACATGTCATAAACCTATCATGCCATAAGTTAGAAGACTCAATCAAGTTAGCAGAAGATTTATTTTTATTAATATCAAATCACAGAGTACATGCATTACATTCATTTTGAATAGCCCATTAGTTAAGTACCATTTGCCTATAAACATTCCATTTTTGGTGAGTACAAACTTATCAGATTCAAATACTAGCCTAAACCCACTCTTACTTAGCAAAGCTCCAGATACCAAGTTTTTGCGAATATCGGGAACATGCAGCACATCGATGAGTGTTACTTCTTTCCCTGATGTCATCTTCAGCTCTACTTTACCTAGACCAACAACTTTTGATGTTGCCAAGTTGTCCATGAATAGTTGTCGTCCATAGATAGGAGTGTAAGATGAAAAATCTCCTTATCAGCACAAACGTGACGGGTAGCGCCAACGAACCATTCTCTCAGATTGTCCACCATGTTTACTTCAAATACAACAGTTGAGAGCATTAGTTCAGACACACCGTTAGACAATCTATCTTTCTTGGTCAAGTGTATTTGGTCCTTTTTATTTTGCTTTTTCTGTCGACAGTCCTTTGCAATGTGACCAGTCTTACCGCAGTTATACCAATCTCCTTTGAACTTCTTGGCATTGCTCTTTTGCTTGCCATTACCCGAGTGCGTCCTTTTCTTAGTAGTTTTTGGCTCCACCAAATTGACTTTAGCCTCCATTTGCAGCTTTCCAGATTTCTTTTCAGAATTACGATTATCTTCCTCAATTCTTAATCGTACAATCAGATCTTCAAGTCCCATTTCCTTGCGTTTATGTTTCAGGTGGTTCTTGAAATCTTTCCACATTTGTGGTAATTTTTCGATAATCGTAGCAACCTGAAATGGTTCGCTGAGCTTCATACCTTCTGCATGTATATCGTGCAAGATGATTTGTAGCTCTTGGACTTAATTCATTACTGTTTTAGAATTTACTATTTTGAAGTATAGGAATTTACCCACAACGAATTTCGTCAAACGACATCTTCAGTTTTGCACATCTTTTCCAATGATTCCTATAGTTGTCTTGACCGAATAGTATACGCTGTATAGTG
Organism: Fraxinus americana; assembly: GCA_035079005.1. NCBI lineage: Eukaryota > Viridiplantae > Streptophyta > Magnoliopsida > Lamiales > Oleaceae > Fraxinus > Fraxinus americana. The sequence goes on from CM068716.1 coordinate 33,144,106, forward strand.
TTTTGTTAAGGCAATTGAGGAAGTAGTTTTTGCACAAAAAGTCACTATGACTTCATACATTGAATGCTGCTCGTTTTTTAGAATTTGTTTCATCCTCCTCAACAGTTAGGGCATTTTCACTCAAGAATTTTGCCAAATTCAGGGTCGTGAGATAAAACAACATTTTCTATTGCCCTCTCTTAAAATTCACGTGAATTTTTCCGATTTCTCCCCGTGAACATTATTAAGGGGTACAACAGATGCAGTATTACTTACCATTATCATCTTAAGATTGTTGGAAGTTGGCAAGTAATTATATCACCGTGAATTGACTTGGGCAAAATAACGTCGTAAAAAAGTGAATGCTATAAAATGTTAATGGTCGAGGCAAGAATTCGACTTTTACTCCGTAAGACGATAATGCCCCGCATTGGTGTTGACGCTATTCCGACACTCGTCTCCCAATATAGAACGACCTCGACTTGTAATAGTAGCACTACAAATTACAAGACCCTGCGAACTTACTCATGTTTTGATCTCTCTAAAAATTGGAGGACTAAAATGCACGAAAATAATTTTTCGAGACTGGATTCCAAAATATGAATAATGCAGGGACGAATGAATAACTTCGAAAAAATAAGAAAAATCATAATTGATTTTAGAGTGAATGAAAATCGGGGTATGGGGGCCTATTTATAGAAGTTGAAATGTTGTGTCCAAAAAACACAACAACCGACCATTTGGACAAGCTTAACCGTCAACCGCTAATCATCAATCGTCCTTCTAGAAGAATCCACACGTCACGCATAGAAAAATCGGGGAAAAATAATATAAATAAAATATATTATTATTTTAAATAATAATATAATATATATCAAATATCATTTTACTAAAAATTATATATCTGCTTGGTCCAAGTCCAAACCCAAGTCCAAGCCCACGACCCACGATCAGTGCCCATGCCGAGCTCGGCCGCTTGCGGCGCGCGCGTGTGGGCTTTGGCCCAACTTGCTAGCTTGTAGGTTCGCTCCCCTTCAAAAACTATTAGTACTCCTTGGGGCCCAAGCCCAAGTCTCAAACTTGAGCAATATAAAGTGGTTTATATTCTTCTAGTTTTCCTATGTGGGATTGACACTTTTTCAATTTTCCACCAATTTTTATTCCAATTTATTTCAACTTCAAGTGGTCATCTTTTGGCCTTAATTTCTCATTCACCTTAAATTGATTTTGAGAAAATAAATACATTACATTAATCTACTCATGGAGTAGAACACACTTGGTCAAAGAAATATTTTGTCCAACTAACGGGACCCACTAAAATAATTGGTCAAGAGTTTGTCAAACCAACCAAAAAAAACTAACTTTCCAATATATTCATCTCTAATTTTAGATTTACTTTAAGATCTAAAAACGAATCTAATTATGATAACCGTAAAAGATCGATAGTGCCCACTAGACCAACACCACCACCAAATCTGCAGCAACGATCATCTTCTCCTAGTCCTGTCATTGAACCACCCGGCCACTACTGCAAAGACCAACCACCGTGAATCATCCCATATAACTTCTGTTTAATACAAATTCAGAAATTGTTTATAAATTTGTCAAAATCAAATGTTAATTTCATTCACACATTCATAAAGCTATTTTTATTTATAATCCATTTATAAATTTTCCTGACGAAGGCATAATTTCCACCAATACAACCCTCATCTAGCACATTACCACTACAAAAACTCGTCAACATCCAATCCGTCTTCAAATTTTAGGATTTCAACCCTAAACTCGATCTCCATTGCTGGAAATTATCATCGTTGCAAGGTTGGGGTCCAAAATCCTCCTCCTTCGAGGTCATTAAATCAAAATGGTTAGGTTTGTTAGAATTTTATTAAAACTTTAATTCTCGAGGACTTGAAAACTCTTTCCGTATTGTCAAGATGCTCTAGTCAGTTCAACAAGAGAATTAAAAAGTGGGGAACATAGATTTATTCATTGGGAATGATTCTTTATTACTGGATATTGATTATGTCTTCTTGATCTTGATTGTTCGATTCCTTCTTGATTTCTTGTTCTTGATTGTGGATTTTGGTCTTTCTCTTCAATATAAGTATTCATGTGTTGATGTGAAGACACATAGAATGAGAACGACATATGAATTAGGGACCATGACACCATATATATATGGAAAAATTTCACATCTAAAGGATTAAGTATGGCCCATTTCAAAACTAAAAAACAAGGTTTAAAACTTCAAAAATCAAACATTAATTAAATTTTATTTATGAAATGATTGGTTAAAAATATATTTTATTCATTAAATATATTAAGGTTACAAATTATTGAATTGAATTGGTCACGAATTATTTATCGGTTACGAATACAATTTTTATAGGTCACAAATTATTTTACAGTCACAAGTTAAAAAATTATAAGTCACAATTTATTTGTCGGTGGCAAATCACAAATTTTATATGTTACAACTTATTTCACGGTCACAAATTATCAAGTTAATTGGTTACATGTTATTTTTCAATCACAATTTAATAAATTATGAGTTACGATCACATTTTTTAGGTTACATATTATTTATTTGTCACAAATTAACCAATTTATTGGTCTCAATCAATCAAAATAATTGATTACAAACACTCCCCACCCATCGCCACATCACCACCTCCACCACCACGCCTCACCTCACTTCACCAACACTACCAATAACAACACCCACACCTAATTTATCTCATGTAGTGCTAGGCGAACACCACAATGTGAAGCGGCGACTGTAGTGACGACATCTGAAGCGACGACCATCACAATGTCGTATAAAGGGAGCAAACCTTATGGAGGTCAAATCTCGGTACCTTATGCAAGCGCCGCATCGGAGATTAGAAAGTGTCAAATCTGCATGTCGTGTCAAGAAGAGGAATTTGCTGAACTAGCGATTGTCCACTACAAAATCGACGAATTTGGAACTGAAGGAAGTGAATGGTAGTGTTGGTGCATAATTGAGAACACTCATGGTAGGTAGTAGTTAGAGAAGTGAATGAAAGATGTTGAAAAATGGAGTTTGGAAATTTATGAGTTGGGAGAAATTACTAGAAATTTGGAAACAAAAAGTTGTCAAGTGTCTGGGTTAAACGTCTTCATTTTTCCCAAACAAATCTTGTTCTGTTAACAAATTAGGAAAATGAGACAGATTTCCACCATTAAAGTTGATTTTTTCACTACCTTCTTCAAAATTTCCCCATGTTTCTTCTTCACAGTAAGGGGAATCAACATACCTGCATATACAACTTGAAGAAACCCATGTTTCTTTCCTCTTGGATCTTCAAGTACGTCGTCATTTGTGATGGTTTTGGTGGTGAATAGATGTGTAGTTATTGATTACGGGGGAAGAGATGGCAGTGGTGGTGATGGTTTTGGGGTGGATGGAGAATATGAAGTTGGTTTTTGGTTTTTAGTTTTAATTATTTGATTTTAGTTATTTTATTCTTAAACGATGTAAATTTACCATTTTAGCCTTTTAAAATTAGTCAAAATGATTGTCAAAGTCAATTATTTGGTCAACTAAGGGAAATCATTCATTTGGATTTCAGCTGCGACATTTTAAAAGGTTTGGTATCATGGATGACACAAACGAAAGGTTTGAGCAAAATTTGCTAATAAATAAAAGGTTTGATACCGCTATTGCAATTAGACTCATATCATATTTAGATGTTCAAAGCCCATAATTTTAAGTGAAAATTACATAATTCCAGGTGTCTAAAGATTGATTTTCAACAATAGGGTTTAAAGTTTTCTTATTCAAAAATCAGGTAATAATTTTATATTTTAATGCATATAATAATATTAATAAATTAAATTTTCCACCCAATTAAAACCCTAATTTATTTTAACAATCCTCTTCCCCTTCTTCCTCACTCTCACTCTCACTCTCACTCTCGTCACACTCTCTCTATCCTCTCCTTAATTCGAAACCCTAAATTGAGATTAATCCCAATCTTTCTCTCTTCCTCTTTATCACACACATCACCGGAGCACCGCCGGCGTGGCGTCGATAAGAGACGTGATACTGTTGAGGGAGACCCACTCTCGGCGTTGCTGGGCAGTGGCGACTTCAGAGTTAGCCGACGGTGTGGTTTGTGTTGATTACTATCGTGAATGATGGCAGTTGATGGTCGTACAAAGATGGTAGTGCAGCGCCTGGTGGTGATCTGTACCAGAGAAGCATCGGAGCCTCTGCGCGGTGGTGGTCTCTATCTTCTTCCATATATCGCTATGGTGGTGGTCTCTATCTTTACGCACAACGGTGCTCCGTTCACCATTGCACGCGATGCTTAGAGCGCCGCCCAATTCCGATCTGATTCGATTGTGGCAGGATCAATGAGATTTGTTGGCGGTGATGTTTGTGGTAGTGTTGGAGGCGACGGGGTTGGAGATGGTGGCGCGTTTATGGTGGGTGGTGGTTGTGGTGTGGTATCTTTGTTGTTGGCAACGACAGGGATGTTGGTAGATTTGGTGGCGACGACGAGGATCTAAGTGGTGGCGGGTTTGGGATTTTTATTTATTTTTGATCTGGTGGTAATGGTTTTGTTAGTGGTTGTGCTGTTGTGGTGGTAGAGTTGGGTATGGGGTTGGCGATGGATCTGGTGCCGACGATAGGGTGGTGGTTGTTGGTAACTGGAGATCCGATAGAGTAGATTGTCATGATTTTTGTTAGCAGTTGATTGGATCTCGTGGCGGCAATTTTGTTGGTGGTGATGTCGTGGTGTTGGCGGTGCAGTTGCTGCGACGTCAGTGTAGGTGGTGGTCGTATGTGACCCTCTATTTGACCTATGACCAACTATTTGGTTACTTGTGACCAACTATTGAACTGTGACCTTAAAATTCGATAATTTGTGACCAACAAATTTAAAAATATATGACCGATTGATAAACTATTAGCTATAATTTTTTTTATTTGTGACCTTAAAATTCGATAATTTGTGACCAACAAATTTGAAAATATGTGACTGATTGATAAATTGTGATCTATAATTTTTTATCTGTGACCAATAAAATAAAATGTAACCTATAAAATTTTTGATTTGTGACCTCAAATTAATTTGTAATCAATTAATTTGACAATACATGATTAATAAATAAGTTGTGACTTATGATTATGTACTGGTGATCATTAATTGTATAATTACGACTTTATTATATTTAATTAATAAATAAATACTTGATTTTTACATTAATTAAACTTAAAACCTGATTTTTGAATTGTGCATATTTAATGCCTTAATTGTGAATTTTTCCCTAATTTTAATTATTTATTAAATCATTTTAATTGGACTTAACCTTAAGATAACATTTAATACATAATTAATTGCATATGTATGACCACATAATAAATTAAAATCTAACAGGATTTTCAAGAACAAACGATAATTCTCACACAAAAGAATTAGATTTTCAAGAACTGCAATTCGTTATTCAAAATCCACCTAAACACGACTCTCATGATACGAGGTTTAAATAAGTCTTTAGCGTAATAATCCCTAGGATAATGAATGAAAAAAATACCCTCATATTAACTAAAAGTTAATAAGAAACTAAGGGGTCATTTGATGAAGTATTTATAAAAGTTTGAAAAGATTTTTGATGAAATGTATGATTGAAAAATTAGTAGAATTGTGGGTTTCATAAAGTATGTAGTTAAAATTAAGGTTTTAAAATGCATAATACGTGTCAATACATTTCGATCGAACATTAAGCATTACAATCATTGTACCTATGCAAATCATATGTGTAATTGTGCATTTGTCACTTTTTAATGTTATTTTAAATATTTAAACTAATAAATAAATAAAATAATATATTCTTTGAACTTTATACATATTTTTCAAATTTTCAATACACACATACATACATACATACATACATATATGTATATGTATATATAAAACTAGAGGAAGACCAAAGAAGAAAGAGGCTCAGGCTCGATGTAGATAGTTTCCAACCTTATGAAAAATTTGTTTTGATTTTTTATTTTTCTAAACGTCAAAACTCTACAAATTGATGTACACAATTCATAGTTTGTGTGATTTGAGCTAATTTGATTTTTTAAGTTATAAAAATGGGTTAAGTTTTGTTAGGCTAAAATTTGACACAATTTTTAACAAAAATACGTTTGCAATTTGGCGTTTAAGCATGCATATGCTATTAACGAAATTAATTGGTTGCATTATTACACGGATATCTTTTATGCGAGCATATGCTTGAATTTTAGAACACTGTTTAAGATTGAAGTTTGGCCAATTGAAAACTCGACAAAATTTTAACAAACAAGCACTAAAGAAAGAAATGAAATAAATTTATGTCCAATCGAACCTCTATTGAAGGCTCGACCGAATCCGCCTCTTCGGTTCCTTCACCCTATTGCTCATTTCAACTCCTTTTCTCCCATTTCTCCAAGAATGCCGTTGTCATATCTTGTCCACCACAACAACTAGACGTGTAAAAATGAGTTGAACCCATCAAAACTCGTCAGCTCGGCCATGCTAGGCCCATCTAGTGATTGGACTCTCCGTCCAATACAAAATCGAAGAATTTTTTTAATTAAAAAAATAAAATATTAAGGAGCCACTAGCGACAGTTCCAATTCTAAGCCCCTGTTTGAGCCACGTTATTTTTCATTCTCGTTCTTCTATACTCATTTTCAGCAACATATTCTTCAATATTATTTTTCATCACATCAATAAATTTTTTTTCTTTTTCAACTATATATTCCTCATCACATAAAACAAAATGCATTCTTGGAGGAAAAAATGTGCTCCAAATAGGGGTTAAATTGTAAATTCCGATCCGGCCAAACACTTCCAAATTTTCCCATTAACATCGCCACTAAACAAACTAATTTTCGATGAAAACAAAGTAACCAATATACGAACAAACAAACAACGGAAGAATTGTCAATAAAATCACACCCCCCTCCCCTCCTTTATTCCTCACTCCTTCATCCCTATCCTCGTTCACTCCGCCACCCTTTATCTTTCTCCATTCCCATTTTCAGATCCATTTTTTAATGGCTTCCATTACTACTACCTCTGTTTCGTTCCATGTTCCTTGCTCTCTGAAGCAAAACCAGGTTACATTCTTATTATATTTCTTGTTTAATGTATTTTTTCTGGTTAAATGTTGAATCTGTTGGAGTAGGTTAAGGTTTATTATGAATCTTTATGGTCTCCGTCTCCGTCTCTGGCCATATGTTTTTGTTGTTATTTAGCTGTTAATTATCTGATTTATTTATTTTCAAGTTTAAAATCCAATGTTTTTTAAGTGGGTTTTTGATCTTATGGATGTTCTTGATCTTCATTTGTTAATCGAGATATTTTAATTGATTGTGTGTTAAAAATTTCAAATCTTTGTAATGGTTAACAAGTTTTTGTTTTATTTGTCGAGCTTATGTTTTGGGATTTTTGACGTATCGATTTTATGCTTAGAAAATTTGAAATTTGAGGTTATATGTTAGACACTTAAGCTCTTGCTACCCATGTTTCGGGGCATTTTGATGCATTTTGAAAATTTTTATAGATTCTGTACTTGAACGATTTTATGTGTTCCTATTTACAAGATTTTTAAGTTCTGAGTGTTGGTTTGTCCTTGACTGTAGAACATGCTAGCAACCTCGTAAGTTCTCATGTTTATGTTTTTTTCCTCATTTTTAGCTAAAGATTGTCAGCGAAACACTATGAGTAATTTCATTCATTACTGTTTCCTAACCTCAATGTAGTATCGATTTGTTATTACTCTCTTGGTTTCAGCGATCTTGTATTTTTTATTGTCCAGGTCTCGAATTTGAAGAAGGTTTCACTTTCTTTCAGTGGGACGAGCTTCCCATCTCTTAGGTTGCAGCCTTCACGTTTCCGCGTTGCCTGTGCGGTATGTTGATTTTTGCTGTTGTATATTCTTCAACCTATTTGCAATCTACATTTTTAATTATTTATTGGCTTCTTGCATGAGTTTCTAGTAGCACGGTTCATTGCAAAATGGGGATATATAACTATGCATAGAATGCGTAGTAATTGTTTTTTGCATCCATCATTTGTATGGCACTCAAATTTTCTCCTCCATTCAAGGAGAGGGGAAAAGTTTTAGGGAATTCAAGTTTGAGCATGCTTGGCTAAGTAAAAAAAAGAAGAAAAAAAAAAGGTAAAATGTTTTCCATAGATGTTTAAATATTGCCTTTTTTTTTTCCTTACTTGTAAAGAAGGTTACTTTTTTTTTTTTCCTGAAATTAACTCCTACCATACTCTCAAAATATGCGACTTACCTTATCAATTTTGATAGGCAAAAAATTGTTTATTTAAAACTTATTTACTTGTAAGCATTTATGCTTAGCCAAACATGCTTTGTCAGAATTAAAACTTTGATTGTCCTTTTTTAGCCTCATAAGTAGTAGTTGTCTTATTTTGCATTTCTCTAGGTGGTCGGAGACTCCATTCTTTAATTTCATTGTTATATGCTGTTAACATTGTGTAATTAATCCGGCCTTTGGAGTTGATACATCTCAAGTTGAAAATTCTCTCCTCACAATTCACTTCCCTTGTGGCCAAAACGAGATTCTTTGTTATAGCGAAATTACACATCTCAGGAATGATACTTTTGTTAGATTTTCTTTAAGTCAGTCGATAGGGTTTACAATATTGTATATTTGCAAGCTCTTGAAAGTGACAAGATTCTAAGAGTATATTTGGTGTTCAATACTCGACATGACAATTAACAAGATACTGTTCTTGTACTATCTAATCCACCTTATTGAACATGGAGTACCGATAAAATTGGTTTTTATTGTTAATCTATTAATGTAGCTTTTAAATGGATATATGCAGCATTAATATAAGAGAATCAAACGAGGTTACCGATAATTCTAAATGTTTCTTTGAGCAGGCCAAACTAGAGACAGTGGAAAAAGTGTGTGAAATTGTGAGGAAGCAACTTGCTCTCCCTGCCGATTCTGCCGTCTCTGGAGAGTCGAAGTTTGCATCACTTGGTGCCGATTCCCTTGACACGGTATTATTTATTTTTCATTATAGAAATATTATTTGCTCATCTAGTGTTCTTCCTATGTATATAGTTGAATAGCAAATTCTTATCCTTTTTCAATTTAATTTCCTTTGCTCCTTTGCTTGATAGCAATTCCTTTTTGATGCTTGCTTCTGTGGTTAGCTTAAAAATGTATTCGAAATGACTGGAAATGTTACACTTGCCACTGGTTAACTGTAAGGGCGTGTTTGGTAAGTGATACTAAACAACAATGGACAAGATTCTTAACATGACTTCCTTAATAGTGTCCAGTACTATACAATTACCAACAATCTATCAAGTGTTAGTTTGTGTTAAGTAAAAATTAGTACTTGTCAATCTCTCTCTCAATTCATTTTTTTATTTTTTATTTTTTGCTGCAGAAATGGTTTGTCTTTGTAATGATTTGAACTTAGTTTTTCATGATCTTTGGTTATTTATATATTTAAACTGAAACCTACTTTTAACGTCATTATTGGCTTAAATCTTGCCATGTTTAGGTTGAGATTGTCATGGGACTGGAGGAAGAGTTCGGGATCAGTGTGGAAGAAGAAAGTGCCCAGACCATCACCACCGTTCAAGAAGCAGCTGATATGATCGAGAACCTCAAGGCTAAAAAGGCTTGAAAAACTGAAGTGAAAATTTAGGGGTGTAGATTTGCCCGAGAAGTTCCTTAGCACATATTTATGAAGTTCGTTTGCTTTCATAATGACCCCTAAGGGTTTAATCTTATCTTTTTTCCCTTTTCATTTCGTTGATGGACTCATTTATGATATTATGAGAATTCATTTGGTTTTGTGCAAGAATTTAAGTTCGGATGTGGAAAATTTCAGAATGCTTTGTCTTCTTGAACTTTCAGAATTGGCACATCAGCTCTTCATTTGGAAAGTTTTAGCCTTCTCTCCCACATTTTGCCAAAGATCCAACCTTTGAAAAGCTATGGCCTTTGGACAAATGGCCACATCTAAATGCTATAAATAGAGCTTCTTCTTTGCAAAGTTATCCAATTTTCAGATTGTTTATTCTCTTTAGTTCTTGAAATCATCTCTTCTAGAACTGGTCGTTTCTTATTTTTGTTTTGAAGTTCGGTTCAAAAATCAGAAAAAGTTTAGTTCGTCGTTCGTTTTTTATGACGAGAGTTGAGGAACAAAATCTATTCTTTTGTGGGAGGCAATTGTTCGGAGACACTAGTGATGAACTCGAATCTTGATTTTCTACCAGCGTATTCTGGTAGTTCGTTTTCTTATGTTTCAATTTCATGTATAACATTAATTTGCCCGATGAATTGAAATGTGATTGCGCAAAAGATCGTTCTGAGTTCTTAAATCAATCATTCTAATTTTTCTTTCTAGCGAAAGAGACTTATTTAAGGTCAAACAATTGCTAGATCGCACATTTAATCGGTGATCAAAGATGGAACAAAATTCGTTTTGCATAATGGTTGGATCAAATGTGAGATGTGATAGATTGTGTGAGATTGTGCCTTGGTAATTTGGTAAACTATAATGTAGATCAGGATATAGGATATGTTTGATAGATAATATCGAGGAAAGAATATATTTTAAATAGCGACGTGATGAGAAATATGTGATTAAAAAGTAAGGAAAAATTATTGATGTGATGAAAAATATTATTTTATTGAAAAATATATGGTTAAAATGAATTTTAAAATAATATATTTTGAAAGAATGTGTATCAAACAAGAGCATACATACAGCAAGATTGGTAATATAGTAGTATTTTTTACAAAATGTGTGTTTAAAAAGTAAAGAAAAAATTTGAATTTACGTGTAAAGATATTTTATTGGAAGAATGAGAGCCAAAGTAAAATTTTGGAGTGTGGGGACTTTATTGTTTTTTTCTACCATAGAAGTTTTAGTGGGGAGGACCACTTGTAAGTTTGTGTTAGAGGTGAGCAGTTATGAGCGGCTCGTGTGTGAGTCGGCTCACCAATGACTCACAAGCCCAGCTCATCAGTGAAAAATGTAATTTCAATAAATATCGACGAGCGAATGGACTCGTACGACGAATAAAGATACACTTCGATAAATTACCTCACCAACCCCGGCCACCACCACCATCCCTATCCCACTAAACTATCCAAAAACCACAATCTTTTCAAAGACTTCTCTGCCGCTTCATTCATTCATTTATCCAATCCATCTGTTGTATATAGCATCCACACACATTTGCCACCCTCTTTAAATACTGGCTGTTTGTCTGCCAAATTATAGCAACTTCCGTCCCTGCATAGGCTACACATGGAATTTGTAAGCTTTCGACAAACTAATTTGCTCGCATTGTTTTTGGGACATTTTGTCTGCTGATTATTACTTGAAAATAAAAGAATTTAATTGATTTTCTTAAGTCCCTGTATAAATAATTGCATTTCTAACTTGCCCGACAAAGTTTTTTGGTTGGAAGGTTTGGTTTTCTTTTCTGTTTTGACATCTCATTGTTCCATTTGATTCCTGTAGTTTTAGATTCTGGTATTCGATTGATATCAAGAACAGAAAGTTGATAAAATTCTAAAGAATTGAAAGTATACCAGCAATCAAATCTACCTACACTTCATTTTAGTTCTTGACCCCTCAAAGAAAGATCATGTTTTCTTCTTTTCTCGAGTCTCAGCCAAGAAAAACTAGTTATTTAAATTTTAGGATTTTTTTCAGGCAGTTGAATCTGGTTTGAAGACCATGGAGAGTGGGGAGGGGATTAGGAGGAATCAAGCTTTGATATGCGCACCATTAATGGCTGACACAGTAGATCAAATGGTGGATTTGATGCACAAGGCTAAGTCGAAGGGAGCCGATATCGTGGAAATCAGATTGGATCACTTGAAGATTTTCAACCCTTGCAGTGATATCGAAAAAATGATCAAAGTCTGTCCTCTGCCCACCCTCTTCACATACAGGTTGAGATTTATCTGCCAAAATCATATTTATATTTTTCAATTTAACCAATGATGGAAAATTCAAGGCTTGGATGGAAATCTACAAAGTTGTTTTACACTGAAATTCTAAAACTCGCTTGAGTCAAAGTACAGAAACTGGGTTGTTCGAAAAAGTATGGCTGTGTTAAAATGATAAATTCAATTGAAGTGACTGTTCTCTTATTATTAAAGGTGCTAGTTTAGTGATAATCCTAACTATTGCAATCATAAATTGGCTTCAGTTGTTCAAATACTTGTACTAAGTTATTGCAGTTTGGATGAAAACTCAATGAAACGCGATAATCACCAAAATTTTCAGCAACTCTATCAGTTTTTACCAAGTTAAGGTAACTCTGAAATATGAATGAGTTCTTAGACACTTATTTTAAGCTGTCGAAATTCGCTCCATATATATGTTTGAAATTTTAATATGCATGTTATAAAATTCTGTTTCGGGGAGCTTTGGAACATATGGATGATTATGTGCATTACATCTTTGCTTCCGGAAGTGGTCTTTTGGTTAAAGAACTAACACTTGGGCAAGGAATACGAGAATTTGTCCATGAAACAGAGAAAATGATAAGGAAACTTAAACATGAAAGAAACAAAACTATAGCACCATTGTCGGTTCTAAAAGTCATGAAAGGAAAGAAATTTAACTATGGAAAAAAAAATTGGGTTAGCTTAAGTTTTTCCCTGGTAGCAATATTCTTGGTCTGCCTGCACAGCGTTTTTCTTACACTTCAATTGCAGGTCCGTTGTCTACAAATTTGAACTCTGATTGAAAGTTAAATTTCAAGAATTTTGCGGATGTTGACCATTAAAAATGGATTTGCATTTGTTAAATGTTAAACTTTTACTTTCTAAGGAAGGAAAGTCTTCAAAAATTCTATCGAAATTTATATATGAAACCAAGATAATAACCTTTCAGAAAATTAAAACAATAGGGGAATGCACCTTCTTTTTCTTCTTAGAACAAATGTGGAAGCAAACTGACACATTCTAAAAATTATATGTCTAGATTATATAAATCTTCATTTTATCTGGTATAAATTGTACAGATGTCTGTCTAACTATCATAGAGATCAATACTTTGATATTGTTGTAAGTAACAATCTAGTTATCCTTTATACATTACTTCAAATTTGTTTTCACTGGTGTATACCGCATTTGTGGTGTTCTATGAGTATTCCAAAATTTTAAGCATAATGGAACACAGAAATTACTACCTTGATCCTTCAAAAAAATAGATTTAGGACTAAGCTTTTTCTAAAATTTGAATCTGTCTTAGCCTCACATAAAAAAGAGGACAGTGATGGTTTGTTATTTTTGCTTAACACTGCACCGTTTATAATTACTTAACATCTTTCATTCCTTTTCACTATAATGTGTGAAATTTGGGTGTCTTTTATGACCGCTTTTTGCTTTGTAAAGGATTACTTATATTAGTTCTCGTGCTGACTATAACAGTTGCAAACCATTATCAGAGACTTGTATATTGATATCTTATACATAAACCACTGAAATTATTCATTTTATGGAAACTTCTGATCTTATGTTTTTGCTAGACCATTATGGGAAGGTGGTCAATATGCTGGTGATGAAAAAAGTCGTTTCGAGGCACTTCGACTAGCCATGGAGTTGGGAGCTGATCACATTGACATTGAGCTTAAGGTGCCTTTTCATTCATATTAACGATGTCTGAATTATAATTATTAGTAGTGCAATTAATTCTTTTAGATAAAGTTCAACACTACAAGACAAGTTCTATTCTCAATAAACTTCGAGCTGTGTTGGTTAAGAGACTGACGTTGGATGTCTCTAAGCTCATTCATGATTAAAGCAAAAATACAAAGAATCGGTGTTCAACTTGCTCTCATCACTCCTCATTGGGAACAAAAGTATTTGTTTTAATGAGAATTGTCAACTTCAACAAGAAACTGAGCACGGAGCAATTTCTTAGAACCTATGGCATTTGTTGTCCCGTAAAAATTTGTTGTATCTAACAAAAAGCTAGAAAATTGCATGCAGTGTTTGCAACATTATACTGTATGTGATTTCAGATGTCTTTTAAATCTTTGTGCATATATTCTATTGAGAGCAGCTCGACACAATCTTATAGTGAAGCTATTTTGTGAAGGCTGCACATGAGTTCAACGATTTTTTGCATGGAAATAAGCCTGGAAAATGCAAAGTCATTATTTCTTCTCACAACTATGATAACACTCCACCGGTTAAGGACCTCGGAAACCTGGTTACAAGAATTCAAGCTGCTGGAGCTGACATAATAAAGTTTGCAACAACAGCTTTGGATATCACAGATGTGGCACGTGTTTTTCAGATAACAGTTCATTCCCAAGTAAGAAGCTTTATTAAATTATTAATTATTGATTTATAAAACTTTTTCATGCAAACTGGTTAGATTATGCTATAAAGATCCAGGATCGTGAAGGAGCTTCAGAGTTCGTGAATACGCAAAATAAGTTCTTTCCCCTAGCCAAGCAGTTTTGGATAATAAGATGCATATGGTTATCTTGTCCTCACCGAACCCCCCCCCCCCCCACCCAACACCACACACATACAAAAAAAAAAAAAAAAGTAAAACATTAAATAACTGGTTGATAACAGACTAAGGTACTATTTCTTCGAGTCTGTGTATCCTAAAGGGTTTTATAGTTTTAATGCCTTTTATTAAGTCAACGTGTGTAGGAATATTATATGTGCTTCCAGATGTACTTCTTTTCAGTATACGTGCATAAATATCTATTTAATATTCAGGTACCAATCATAGCAATGGTAATGGGAGAGAGAGGATTGATGTCAAGAATACTATGTCCAAAATTTGGTGGATATCTCACGTTTGGTACGCTGGAGGCAGGACAGGTATCTGCTCCTGGGCAACCGACAATAGAGGAGTTGGTTAATTTATACAACTTTAGACTGTTAGAGCCTGATACAAAAGTTTTTGGGATTATCGGGAATCCTGTAAGCCACAGCAAATCTCCAAAATTATACAATGAAGCTTTCAAATCAGTTGGCTTTAATGGAGTGTACCTACATTTTTTGGTGGATGACGTTCCTAAATTTTTCAGGACATATTCGTCTTTGGATTTTGCTGGCTTCAGGTCAACTCTTAAAACACAATATGGTTAATTCTTTTGGAGATCAACGCAATGCTCCATTTGTTCGTTCTTTCTCAATTTTCTAATTGTTCACTCTCTGTGCGTGTGCGCTTATGTGTGAAATTTCTCTATGCTTTAATTGCTCTCAGCCATGATTGGAGGTTCCATGGAATTGTTCATGATCAAAACTAGCTTGTGTGAGACTACTTTTTTGATTTCCAACTCACTTCATATTTTTAATTAACATGTGTATGGTGATTTACTTGTCACTTTTGCTGGACTAATAAAGCCCTATTTTGCATTTTACTCTTATCTGCTGATTGATCAGTTTTTATATTTTCTGTGTCTGCCATTTCTTAAGAAGGAATTCGGGGCAGTTCATATACTGGGTTTAGCTAAACAGTGAAAAAAAGTTTTGTGCTATGTTTGGCAGCATGAAATTGGACCATAGAAATTGATATAAGAAAAGTTGTTAAAAGAAAATAAAAAATTCGATCTTGAGGACCCAATTTCATGCTGCATTGTCTCTTTGAAGATACTGAAATGCTTTTAAAGAAAGCTTGTGTTTGTTAGTCAAAGCATGGTTTTTTTGGTTTTTATGTGTGGGTTAACCTGTGAATTAAGTAGTTTCTATAAAAGGTTAGGGAGTGAAAGTATAATTAACAACTGATATCAGTATTCTAATCAAATAAGGAATTAATATTGCAAGTTGAATTTACCTCTGTGCTGAAGAGTGTCGTATCTGACATTACTTATTAGTTAATGTATTTAGGTTTTGGTTTTATATGTCAAGCTGTGTGTAGCAAAGTTTACATTACCTTTCTCTATTTACAAACTGATTTATTGGTGAAAAATGATTTAATATTCTCCTATGAGTTTTTCTGTTGGTTGTGGGCTTTCCTATGGTAGTCTAGCTGCAGCCTCGCCTTATACAACGTGTGAAAAACTTTCTGAACATATTCCTCAATGGATTTTGCTGGTTAATTCCTTCGGTGATCAACGTATCGCTCATTCTTTATTCTTTCATGCTTTAATTGCTCTCTCTCTCTCTCTCTCTCTCTCTCTCCCCGTGTGGGTGTTAATGTGTGCAATTGCTTCTATCAACTTTTCTCCTCACTTCGTGCTGTTTGAGTTTATCTATTTTCCTTTTCATTTTCTATATACAGTCTCGTCAAACCAATTTACCGGACTTCTTTTTTCTTTCTTTTTAAGTTCTATTTTGAAACATTTTTATTACATTGTATAGATGCTCCTCTCCTGAATAGCTTTATGGCACATTGATAAGGAGAAAAATTCATTTACATTTACTAAATGTCAAGATTAATTCCTACAGCGTCACAATTCCTCATAAGGAAGCGGCACTTGCGTGCTGTGATGAAGTTGATCCTGTTGCAAAGGTAATTGGTGATAGTGTCTTGCTCCTATATCAACACAATAATCATGATTGTCAATGTCATTAAGGTACTATTCGTTTGTGTTTTTTTTATCAGTCAATAGGGGCAGTTAATTGCGTCGTCAGGCGTCCTGATGGGAAGTTGTTTGGTTGCAATACAGACTATGTTGGTGCAATTTCTTCCATTGAGGATGGTCTTCGAGGTCTATTCTATGATTTACTATCTTAACAGAATTGCTTAACGTGAGTAGAAGCTGAGTGTCGGAGCTATATGGTTTTACAGGTTCGCAAAATGGCTCTACGGGAACAGGGTCGCCCCTGGCCGGAAAACTGTTTGTAGTCATTGGTGCTGGTGGAGCAGGCAAGGCACTTGCGTATGGTGCAAAAGAAAAGGGTGCGAGGGTTGCAATTGCTAATCGCACCTATGGTTAGATTTCCGTCTTGCTTTCCACCTTTTTTCACTTCTGGCTTTAGCCTTCGTATATTCCAATTAAAGCTGATACTGGTTGCCAATTTTCTGACAAAGTTTAATATTCTGTCAAGATCGAGCTAGAGAACTTGCTGACGTTGTTGGAGGGCAGGCTTTGTCTCTTGCTGAGTTAGATAATTTTCGTCCAGAAAAGGGAATGATACTTGCAAATACTACTTCTATCGGGATGCATCCCAAGGTCAATGATACACCTGTTTCGAAGGTTAGGAATCTAATTATGTTCTTCATTCATTAAGTGCTCTCAGTAGCGTCTATTTGTCCTGCTGCTACAACAATTTAGTCCTTTATTGAAAGGGTCTGTTCGGTTAGCACTACAGGTCTGGATTGGACATTATAATGAATAAGATTTTTTTCTTTTTTCTCTTTCTTCTCTTTCAGTACTGTCTAGTGCTGTCCATTCCAGTTACCAAATCATGCTATAAATTCTATGATTTGGTTTGAAATTCAAGAACTTTTAGGAGAACTTCAACTTTTCAAGCGGAATCATGTTATGTTGCTAGAAATTATCCAAATGTTCTGCTTTTGCAGGAAGCTCTGCCTAATTACATGCTCGTTTTCGATGCTGTTTACACTCCCAAAATCACGAGACTTCTGCGGGAAGCAGCAGAATCAGGAGCCCAAATTGTCACAGGAGTAGATATGTTCATTGGACAGGCATATGAACAATACGAAAGGTTTACTGGTTTGCCAGGCAAGAAATTTATACTAGCTTCTTATGCTTCCATAGAAAAGGCATCATTTCATTTGCTTGTCCTGATTATTCGTCTTCCAATTGCAGCGCCGAAGGTACAATTTAAGAAAATCATGGAAAATTAATAGACGGGAAGGCTAGTTCGGCTTCTCTAGGTCGACTATTTATATCATCTGACAGCATTTGCTTTTCTTCTCTGGGCCATTCTTTTTCCTATGCAGTATTAGATGATACTGATCGACAATTTCCTCCCCTTTTGTTGTTGTAGTAGTTCTTTTTTGTTCTTCCACTCGAGTTTGGACAGTAAATCGTTGTATGTGCAATTGTCAACCATTGAAGTTTTGTTATAATACTTTTCAGTTCTTTTAATGATTCATGAACTCTATTCCGAATAGTGCTCTTTTTATCCTACCAAATTCAATCATTTTTCTATAATTCCTCCTACGTTGTCTCCTTCCAATGGGTTTCGAAGATGAAATTATGTTATTTAACTTATAATTGATTTAGAGAAATCCATGAACGCAATCAATACTGAAAGATTAAGTGAAATAGAGGAAGGAAAGAGAATCTGCAAGGAAAGAGAATCTGCAAAGCTACATAGAAATAGCAGAAATACCGTCTACTTCCCTAAAGTCGTGTTTCCTACCTATTGCGTTTTTTATTTTCATTTTCAGTTAGTACGGTTCTTCCTTGGTGTGTTGTCATTTTCCTATTGGTTGTTACTTTTAGCTTGTTCTATATATATGGCAAGTGTATTCCATTTCCGTTTGAAGTGACGAAATAAATAAAATTCTATTCCTTCAATACATTCCCAGTTGCTTTTGTTCATGGTATCAGAGCAGGCTGAAAATTATAGAATTTTCGATTAAGAAACCTATCCAATATCTGAAGAAAATATGGCACAAAATACATCCGGATTCGAGATTGAAGAAGAAGTAGCAGAAAAGGAATATTCAAACAGAGACCCATTAGATCATCAAAACTCAGATCATCCAGTTATGGTTTTGGTTACTTCAGTGTTGAAATGAAGAAATTACCTTAGTTGGAGTAGGTCAATCATCATAGCATTAGGAGCTAAAATGAAATTAGGCTTCATTGATGGAAGATGTGATAAACCTACGAAAAATTTATCCAAAATCGAACAATGGATCCGGGTAGATTGTATGGTTAGATCGTGGTTATTGAACTCAATTGCAAAGGATATTGTTGAAGCTTTCATTTACACCAAATCAGCAAAGGATTTATGGTTTGAGTTGAAGGAAAGGTATGGAGAGTGTAATGGACCAATGTTATATCAAATACAGAGAGAAATCAGTAGCATTTCGCAAGGGATTTTAACAGTTGAAAAATATTACACTAAATTGAAGAAACTCTGGGATGAGTTAGTGTGTTTAATGCCAATTCCAGCTTGCACTTGTTCAGCATCTAAGGAAATCTCAGATCTGACCGCTTTCAACCAGTTAATGCAATTTCTAATGGGTTTAAATGATACATTTGATCATATAAGGGATCAGATACTGGTGATGGATCCACTTCCCACAGTCAACAAAGCATACTCCATGGTACTGAGAGTCGAAAAACAGAGAGAGGTTCACAACATTTTTCCAGATTCAAATGATAATTCAACTATGTTTGCTAGATCCACAGACTACAGGAGAGACAATGGAAATAGAGGAGGTTTTAACAAAAATGTTTTGAGGTATAGTTCAGGGAGAGGTAATAACAGGAGATTTGGAAATGGAAAAAAGCTTTATTACTGTGACCATTGTAACATGAAAGGTCATAATAGGGATGGCTGTTTCAAGATAATAGGGTATCCAGAATGGTACAAAACAACAAAAGAACAGCGGCCTAGAAACTTTGGAGATGGAAGATTCTCAGCAAATATGATTGATACACCTCTGGACTTTGAAGATGATAAGACAAATCAGAATAAGGAAATGGATCAGATAGCGTCTACAGATTTGGCTAATCTGGTAACACAGGAAGTACTTAAAGTCTTGAGAGGAAAGAGGTTGATGGAGGCTGAGAACAAGGTGAATTTTGCACACATCAGAGAGTATGCAGGTATGAGCTCATATCACTCCTTTTTAGCTGCACTTGATCATGTGAAACCAGGAACTTGGATAATTGATACAGGAGCTAGCAATCACATCTGCACCGATTTGAATTTGATGACAAATTTGACTCCCGTTACACAAACCACTCTTATCTGTTTACCTGATGGAACTAACAAATCTGTTAATCATATTGGAAATGTTAAATTGAACCAAAAATTACACCTAACTGATGTCCTGTATGTTCCCAGTTTCAAATTTAACCTCCTGTCAGTGCCAAAAATTACACAAACAGCCAACCTTAAATTGACTTTCTATCCTAACTTCTGTATATTGCAGGACCTGCAGAATGAAAAAGTATTGGCAGTTGGCAAGCTTGTGGGAAAATTGTATTTGTTAGATGATTTTAGCTTTATTTTCCAAGAAGATAGAAGTATTGATAAACTGAAAGCTCATTCCAATTCCTCGATTTTTACTGCTTCTTGTAATCAGATGCTTGATTTTAATGACATTCCTGTTTCCTTATCCACTGCTAAACTTCTTGAATGGCATAACAGACTAGGACATGTTTCATTTCATACAATGCAATACTTAGATTTTCTCAAGTATTCTCCAAAGAAATCAGAATTACTCAAACATTGTGATGTCGTCATAAGGCTAAACAACAGCGGAGTCCTTTTCCCATTAGTTCAATTCGAACACTTGCCATTTTCGAGCTCATCCATGTTGACCTTTGGGGTCCCTACAGACAATTCTCACTCACTGGGACTCCCTACATGTTGACCATAGTTGACGACTATAGTCGATCCACCTGGACCTTCTTACTTGTACACAAAACACAGGTTGCAAAAACATTGGATAATTTTTTTCGAATGGTTGAAACACAATTCAGTACAAAGGTTAAGTGCATTAGAACAGATAATGGTACTGAGTTTCTCAATCATGAATGCCAGAGTGTGCTTCAGATGTTTAGTATCCTTCACCATCGAACTTGTGTTTACACGCCTCAACAAAACGGGGTAGTGGAATGTAAACATAAGCACTTACTTCAAATAGCCAGATCTTTAATGTTCCAAGCACATTTGCCAAAAAAATTTTGGACCTTTTCCCTGTTAATGGCTACCTTCATCATTAACAGGCTTCCTACCCAAGTTTTAAACTGGAAAACCCCTTTTGAGAAATTATTTGGAACCAAACCAGATTATTCTCTTATAAAAACCTTTGGCTCCTTATGCAATATAGCAAACACAAAACCGCACAAAACCAAATTCGAACCCAGGTCTCACAGGTGTATATTCCTTGGGTATAATCCAGGTCAAAAGGGATTCAAAGTGTTTGATATTGATGCTAAGCAGATTCATGTTTCCAGGGATATTGATTTTTTTGAATCTATATTTCCTTTTCAAAATGATAAATCACATAAATCCATACCTTCTTTACCTCTTTTTCACCCCTATGATATGGATCAGGACTTCACTTTTACAAAGCAAGGAGGTGATTCTACTCCATCTCACGTCCTACCTACTCACAACCCAAATTCTGCACCTACACTTTCCCCTGCTGTTTCTCCCCAGTTGTACCCCTCATACAGGTTCCTTGCATTGAAACTCAATATGCAGATGAGGCTTGTTCTGAATCCTCCATTCCCATTGTTAGACATAGTACTCGACCCAAGTCTAAACCATCCTGGCTGCAAGACTATATCACATCTGTTAATATTACGCACATATTGCCAATTGCTAATGCTGCTTCATGCTGCACAGAGGTCCCTCTACCACTGTCTGGGTATACTCCATCCACTTTTCCTTTCATTTTATCTCCTCAGCTTACTCCCTCCTATAGTGGTTTTCTAGCAAATGTATCAATTGTACAGGAACCTGCCTCATATCGTCAAGCCAGCAAAAATGTTGACTGGGTTAAAACTATGCAACAAGAACTTGAGGCTCTCGAACAAAACCAGACTTGAGAGTTAACCACGCTTCCACCTGGTAAACAAGCTATAGGTTCACATTGGGTTTACAAAGTTAAATTCCATGCTGATGGTACAGTGGATAGGCTGAAAGCCAGGCTTGTTGCTAAGGGTTACCATCAGTTGCAGGGGATTGACTATTTTGATAGCTTCTCACCGGTGGCTAAGCTTGTTACTGTTAGGTTATTTTTGGCGGTTGTGGCTGGAAAGGGTTGGCCTATTCACCAATTGGATATTAATAATGCATTCCTACATGGCTACTTGGATGAAGATGTCTATATGCAGCCACTTGAAGGGTATACTAAATCCTTGCCAGGACAGGTTTGTAGGTTGAAACGTAGTTTGTACGGGTTAAAGCAGGCTTCCCGGCAATGGAATAATGAGTTATGTGTTAAGCTTCAGGATTTTAGCTTCATCAGTCAGCTTATGACCACTGTCTTTTCACTAAGCATTCTTCTCAGGGAGTTATTTTCCTCTTGGTTTATGTGGATGATGTTCTCATCACCGGTTCACATGAAGAGGATATTATTGCAGTTAAGACTTACTTAGACAATGCCTTCACTATTAAAGACTTGGGTTTTGCTAAATATTTCTTGGGTTTGGAAATTGCCCGTAGTGCGGATGGCATGTATGTCAATCAGAGGAAATATATCCTTGATCTTATTCAAGATGCTGGGCTACTTGGGGCTAAATCAGTTCCAGTTCCTATACCTAAAGGCACAAAGTTGTTGGCTCTTGAGGGTTCCTTGCTACATGATCCTGAAAGATACAGACGACTGGTTGGGAGGCTCCTTTATCTGAATCTCACCAGACCTGACATCACCTATGGAGTCCAGCAGCTGAGCCAGTTTGTTCATGCTCCTTGTCAAGTCCATTGGGACACTGCTTTACATCTCCTTAGATATCTCAAAGGGTGTCCCTCCAAGGGCCTATTCTTCCCTGCTACGAATTCTTTTCAATTAGAGGCATATTCCGATGCGGATTGGGGCTCATGTCTTGATACACGAAAGTCACTCACTGGCTTTTGCATCTTTTTGGGTCCAACCTTGATCTCCTGGAAAACCAAAAAGCAAACCATTGTCTCACGTTCTTCTGCTGAGGCCGAGTATCGAAGTATGGGCAGCACCGTCTGTGAGTTACAGTGGATTTCTTACGTCTTGTCTGATTTCCTTATTCCATTGTTGACTCCTATTTCTTTATGGTGTGATAACAAGGCTGCATTACACATCACAGCAAATCCCATTTTCCACAAACGGACTAAGCATTTGGATATTGATTGTCATGTTGTTTGGAATCAGTTCAAGGCTGGTTTCATTTCCCCACAGTTTGTTCCTTCAGGTCTTCAGCTTGCCGATCTTTTTACTAAACCTCTCCCTGCACCTCAGTTTGTCTCTCCTCTTTCCAAGTTGGGATTGGGCGATCTACACCAATTCCAACTTGAGAGGGGGATGAAAGATTAAGTGACATAGAGGAAGGAAAGAGAATCTGGAAGGAAAGAGAATCTGCAAAGCTACACAGAAATACCGTCTACTTTCCTAAAGTCGTGTTTCCTACCTATTACGTTTTTTATTTTCATTTTCAGTTAGTACGGTTCTTCCTTGGTGTGTTGTCATTTTCCTATTGGTTGTTACTTTTAGCTTGTTCTATATATATGGCAAGTGTATTCCATTTCCGTTTGAAGTGACGAAATAAATAAAATTCTATTCCTTCAATACATTCCCAGCTGCTTTTGTTCAAATACCGTGTCATACAAACCGAAAGTCATGAAGCTGAAAATCAATTTGTTGAACATGAGCCAAGCTCTCCAAAGAAGAAACAAACATCGATATTATATAAAGGGTTACGGGCTATTTTGCTGACTTCCTTAGAGAGAGTTGTCTCGAGTCCCTAGGTATTCTCTACCTACCCACCTGTGTCGGTCCCTCTACATATAACTACAAGAGCAATGCTAATTTATGTCCCACGGGTGGGTCCCATCCCATGTGAGAGTTATGTACACTATTACGTACATACATTATGTACAACAAGAATAATCCTAACTACAAAGTATGGAGTTTTACGATCAATCTAAAAGAAACTTTTGTAATGAATTTAATTGTGTTTCACATCATTTGGTTAGAACTTAGTTTATGGGTTCGTCAAGAACAAGGATCCAATTCGAGCCAAGAAGAAGATTGGGCTTGTTCGAGTCGAGCCAATCTCAAAGAGCAATAACTGAAGACGTTGTATCCTTTCTATTCTCCCAAACAAAAGCAATAAAACGTGATTTTAAAGAGAGGAGCCCTACCAACTAGTAATGAAAGCGTCAAAATTTAAAAACACAGAAGTGTGTGTATTACAATTCTTAAACCCTAAACTAACCCATTTCTCAACATGCTATGACTTAATAACCAGTTGGTTGATTGGGCATTGGGACTTTCCTCCTATATCAATAAATTGTTCAACAAAAGTTGATTCAACATTTTTGCCCTTCCCCCACTAAAATTCTTGAAACTGCGTTTGATTGTGGTAGCAGAAAATGAAGTTTCTAGATTGGTACTTGAAGATTGCGTTAGTTTCAGCCACGATTGGGGGTTCCATGGAATTCTTCATGATCAAAACTGGCTTCTGTGTGAGAACCCTCTTTCTCACTGCTTTTTTCGATTTTTTACTCACGTCAGATTCACTGATGGTTTACTTTTTACAGTTTTACTGGATTAATAAAGCCCCACTTTGTATTTTACTTAAATATGCTGAGTTTTCAGTTTTTATACTTTTGCTGTTATCTGTGTGTTCTTAAGAATGAATTCGGAGTGGTTTATATGCTTATTTTGGAAAATCAGTGGAAAAGGGAATTTCTCGATCCATGTTTGGATGTTTTATTGGATTAATCAAGTCCCATTTTACGGATTTTACTTAAATCTGCTGATTATTCAGTTTTTACTATTTTCTGTGTCTGCGAGTTCTTAAAGGAGGATTTGGTGTATTTTATATGCTCAGTTCGGCTAAACAATCAAACTAGGAATTTATTGATGGTATGATTGGCAGCAAGGAATTGCGTCCAAGGAATTGAGATAATAAAAGTTGTAAAAATTAAAATCAACATGAATCTCTGTGGCCCGAATTTCAAGCTATTGTTGTCTCTTTGAAGATAATGAAATGCTTTTTGGGAAATCTTTTACGCATGAGTCAATTAATGGGTTTCGATTTTTGTTGGGTTTTCTTGTGTTCTGTATTCTGTGAGTTGAAGTATATTCTATTCAAGATTAGGGAATGCAAAATGCATAGTCAACAATTGAAATCAATAATTTATATCAAATTAAAGGAATTAGATTGCAAGTCGACTTCCCCTTGTGATGAATAATAGCATTTTATCTGATACTACTTGTTGATTCATATTGTCTAGATTTTGGTTTTCTATGTTGAGCTGTGTGCGCGCAAAAGTTTTCATTGTGTGGAGTATCTGCATCTGTACTTCTCTTTATATGACCAGTGAAAATGACTGAACATTCTCCGATGAGTCTCTTGCCGGGGCGGGCTTTCCTATGGTAGTCTGGATGCATCCTCGCCTCATATAGTTTCATCATGAGCTTCCATTGGTTCACCCATAGTTCTTTCACTTGGATATGCTAAACTAAACCTGAAATTTTATGTCGTTCATTATCATTTTAAGCATCTGAAATTTCTGTAATAGCAGTATGCTTCTTTTGTCAAGTTTTTTGGTTATTATAACTCTGGTTTGTATCCTCATTTGCCTTTATATTTGGATTTGAGCAGATGATAAAGTGACAGTTCTTGAGTCAGAGAAGAGGGCTTGGGAGAATTCTGCTGAAGCTCAAGCTGTTAGAGAAGCTCTAAATCCGTGGAGAGATCATGATAAGCAAGCAAGAAAAAGTTCCTAGCTCATTTTGTGAAGGTTTGACATTCTTGTTCTTTTGTAGTACTGTTAGATTGCATCTTCCCTTCTCATAATTAGATAACTTTGGCCAAAAAATGAGCTGATTAATTATGCCAGGAACATATCACTTAAATATCAGGCCAGAGTCATTGGCTTGTTTTCAGTTTTCCTATAAATAAGCCAACCAGCATCATCCTGGACACTATACCACTGAGTAATCATCTCCATTTTGCCCCATTGGGTACTGTGGGGTAAGCAAAATTCTCCCCATTGGACACTATACCACTGAGTAATCATCTCTATTTCTTTTCGTTGTCTGGAATAAGCAACCCTTCCCATAATGTCATGGATAGATTTTGTGAATGACGTCAAATAAGTACTATATTGTTCTAACTCGTGTCCTTTTGTATAGGGGCAGTATATTGTGGTTCTTTCTCTTCTTTTGTATTTATTATTATTTTCTCAAGGTGATTTGTGTTTGTACTAGATGTACAAAAGATAATGTTATTACGAAATTAAGGGACTAATTTTAAGTTCCATGCAGTATCTCACAAAGATGATCGATGCTTAAAAATCACTTTTTGGAGTGTATTTACAAATTACCTATACTAATTATCTTTTGTTGTCTTTGCAGAAGTGAGCTATTAGTATTAAACAAAATTATCAACGAAAGAATTAGAGGTTTGAGAGCAGCACTCCTATCAGTGGAGCTCGACGCCAATTACACTCGTGCTTTTTGTTGCCTTGATTAATGCTTCCCGCGATTATTCTGGAGTTTCTGTTCACGACTGCAATTCTTTACTTGGATGCACAATTAGAACTTTTTCATGGTTTTTATGGGTTAATGTTATTTGCACTTCATTACGACAGTAGTGCAACTTTCCTTGTCTTCATCTTTGATGCGCGAGGAATTAAATAAAAAATGGCATAATTAGATTGTCATGGTAGTTCGTTTTTGGTTATTAGTCTGGAATTATGTTGATGATTCGTTGTTTTTCTTTTGCCGGGATGAACTCCTTCACTTGAATGATTTGCTAGAATGTATTATCTCTTGAAGTTTTGGACATGATAGGTGGTAGTACGGCAAGATTACTTGATAAAACAGTGCTCAAATTTGTTGTGGAATGGATGATGGAAAACCAGCACGACCTCTTTTCTTTTTGTTTCCTGCGCGCATGTTTATTGACGTGGACAGGATAGCATTGTACTGTGTTGAAGTTAAAATCTTATTCATTAAATTGTCTGGTTGTATCTAGTATTGCACACAAAACATACCTTGGAGGTCTTGATTGCTTTCTTTAGAAGGATCAATCAAAGAAATGAAAGTGAGATGTATTTTTTGTCTATGAGCCCGGTAATGACTTAGAGGTAGGTTAAATTTAAATGTTTTTCATGTTTAGGGACGTGGTACAAGGAGAATCAAAGAGAAAGCTATACATTTCCCTTCCCTCTTAAGAAATATTAAATGCGTGCTTGGCATGCAGTATGACGCCGAAAAAACACCAACAATATAATGAATAATATTGTAATATTTTTTTCCCTTCTTGAAAGTGTCGATAAAGGGGTAAGTACCATATTGAATGTAATTCATCGTGTTTAGTTGTTATCGTTGAGTAAACAAAACGTCAAAGATAAGCAAGAAATGACAATAAAGATGAACCAAACAGCACCCATGGAGGACAAATTATTAGACAGAGAAAATGTGATTTAAGGTATTAACAAATCAATTAAAAAATAAAAAATTAGATTAACTTTGACTTCAAACTCGTGGATTCTGCTAATTGGTTAATATAACTTAAATAAATGTTATACTGTCGCTTCTTGACGTGCTGAAGGGTGCAAGTCAACTGCTTCGTATTAATTTTATTTCTCTAGTCAAGAATAAATTTTTAATTATTTGAGAAGCAAGGAAAAATAATTTTTGCAATAGCTATTTTTTTACGACTCAGAGTTTAGGACAGAAAGGGAAGAAAGTAAAGGATGATTAATCAATTCCGACAACAAATTTTTCAACAAGCTTTACAAGGAGATTTAGGAACTACGAATAGTTACTTGAACAACAAGTTACATTTACATACCATTAATGTTGATATTGGTATGTTGGGAGTGATGAAAGAAATAACGGGCATTTTTTTCCTTTTAAAAAATAATTAAGCCGACCATTCAAATCAAGGTTCAAACTAATGTTATATATTATCTTGTGAAGGGGTTTGGTTTCAAATCCAGGTTCAAACTAATGGTATAAAAATATAGAGATATTCCACGCCTTTATAATTAAGAATAAAACTAACAACTTCATTTGACCAATTCTAATATTTGTATTTAAAATCAAATCCTATGATTTTTCTTTTTTCTTTTTAGGCCCTGTTTGATTGCAACGAATTCCATGAAAAATATCATATCCGAGGAAAACGAATTCCACTTTGACCGTTTGATTGCAACGTGGAAATGGAAACCGAATTCCAAGGTACAATCACTTTAAGTTACATTTTCTTTGTTTTCATAGAAAACGAATTCATATGGGTTTGGTGAGTTTTTATTTTCCAACTAATATGAAATTGGAATTTATTTCCACATTTATCTATCATATGTACATATGTATATGAAATGTATGCTTTGGTAGGAGAGCTAGTTTAAGCTACTATAACTAATTTCTTCTTCTCCATTTAATTTGATATAAAATTTAATTATGTTAAGGTCACTGACAAACCAAATATACTGCATGATGTAATTTCGCTAATGAATTCTCATTTTCTACAAATTATTTGGTATGCATCAAACCTGCAAAAAATATAAAAATAAATATAAAAATAAAATAATAGAACAATTCCACTCTTCTTGGTATATCACTAGGAGATATGATCCCAAGTCGATACTTGTCATGTACTTCCTCTCTTTGGTACATCACTGTAAAAATATAAACCAAGATTCGTTTTATTGATTGGTATCAATCTCGAGCTCGAGCTACTAGCAAATAGAACGATTGATATTTTCTCAGCACTTTCAAATGTGTAAAATAGGGCATAAGTAATAACTATTTTCACAACAATACTTTTGATCTATAAAAAAACCCATGTAAAAAATGAAAAAAAAAATAAAAATCTCACCATTCGTAAATTTCTTGATTATTTTGTGTACTCTATCTATAAAAAAACCCAATGTTCTGTGATCTTTCAAGGAAAACTATGTAAACCTAATTATCAAGTAACAAATATTTAATTGGTTAGGTTTGGTTTGTTAAAATGTGTGTGTGAACATAATATTCCTAACCAATATCATTAAAAATCCTTCAATTAGACAACTTGAAATCTGTTATATTATATTGTTGTTTATCTGCTAAAGGGTGTCTCATTCGATTGTATATAAGTATGAGTAGAGTTTATACACAATATTGAGTTATATAGAGAGAAATGGACAACCTTAATATTTTGTCCATAAGTTTGCTGGTTTTTCTAGTATTAGGATCTTGTAATGGTGGTGAGTTAAGGAAAAACTTTTATCGAATTAGTTGCCCCGAAGCTGAGAATATTGTTCGACATGTTACATGGAAACATGTCGCTAGCAAGAATTCATTGCCCGCTAAGTTGATCAGAATGCATTTCCATGACTGTTTTGTTAGGGTACGTAAAACTTACTTTACGAACTTCTTGAAGAAGTATTGTTAATTACTTCATGCTCATCCCACATCTATTCTGAAAATCTATTAAATTTATCAGACGATAGATCATATTTGGTTGTGCTTTAAAAGTTACTTTCAGTAATAAAAAAAAATGTTACTTAAGTTTGACTTACTATTAGCACAACCAAAAATGCTCATACTACATTTTTGCATTTACAGAATAACTTCTTGTAGTTTTATCATGAGGGTTCATTTCTGCTGATTTTTTTTCAGGGTTGTGATGGCTCAGTGTTGCTCGACTCAACCTCAAATAATGCAGCAGAAAAAGTTGCGGTCCCTAACCAATCCCTTGAAGGATTTGATGTCATTGATGAAATAAAGAGTCAGCTAGAGAACATCTGTCCAGGAGTAGTATCCTGTGCTGATATTGTGGCTTTATCTGCTAGAGATTCGGTTTCGTTTCAAGTAAGTTATAACAAAATTTTATGAAATTCATATGACCAACTCCATTAAGAATGTCTGTCCAGTGAGGTTCTAAATCCAAACAGACAAAAAAAAAGTTATGAATCACCAAAGGTTTATCTGATATGCAGTACTCGACTAGATGGTATAATGGATAAGATTTCACTCTATCGTACCAAACATGTCACCAACATTATATGGCAACCATTTTAAGTATAAAACCTTGCAATTCTTTGAGGCACAAGTTGAACTTCACTTAAAAAATCTTTTGTGGCTGATTAATGCAGTTTAATAGATTGATGTGGGAGGTGCTAACTGGTAGAAGAGATGGAAGGATTTCCCGTGCATCAGAGGCGCTAGCCAACATCCCTTCGCCATTTTTCAACTTCACCACCCTCAAACAATCTTTTGCCAGCAAAAGTCTCACAGTGAAAGATCTCGTTGTTTTATCAGGTATTTTGTTCTCAACTCAGTTAGAACTTGCTAAGAACAATTCACTTAAACTTGGACTTCTGCATCATAGTGTGTTTAAAGCCACGCGTGTACTCACCAACAAGTGTCGAAATTTTATTCTTTAAGACTATCTAAAGATTTATATATTACAGCATCACCTAATACCACTCTAGCGAATTCAATGTAGAGATCTTTAAGGACTTGTAGTTTAATTGGTTAACACGTACCACTCATAATGACATTGATATTGAAGATTCGACCCCTACTAACCCTACCCGTCTCTTCACCTGATAGAGGTTACTCGAAGTATTGCATCATGTAGTGTAATAAAAAATAAACCTCGTCCCTCTGAAAAATTCTGGTTCAAACTCTTCGCTATTGTTAAAAAATACCTCTTCTTTGCATTTGTTACGATTCGTTCTTCACATTGATATAGGTGCACATACAATTGGAGTTGGACACTGCAACTTCTTCAGCAACAGACTATATAATTTCACCGGAAAAGGCGACGCAGATCCCTCCTTAAACTCAATCTATGCAGCAACATTGAAAACAAAATGCCAAAGCCTTTCAGACAACACAACTATAGTAGAAATGGATCCTGGGAGTTCTTTAACATTTAATACTCACTACTTTTCAGTTCTGAAGCAACAACAGGGACTTTTCCAATCAGATGCTGCCCTTCTGACTAATAAGGGTGCTAGTAACATAATCGACGAGTTGGTAAGCCCCGGAAAATTCTTTACCGAGTTCAGCCAATCAATGAAGAGAATGGGGGCTATTGATGTACTGACAGGAACTAAAGGAGAAATAAGGAAGAAATGCAGTGTTATTAATTCTTAAAGTTGGACTTTATGATCATGGCAGGAAATTCTCTGGCGTTGAATCAGGATATTCACGAATAATAGGTTGTTCGAGCTCGATAATGTCTTTATCATTCTGCGTAATATATATAATAGAAACAATATGTCGAACCTGAATATTTGGAGTCATTATTCCTTGGAATAATTAGAAGGCTCTAAACTGTAGTATCTAAGTTGAATAATCTTCATATCCTTTGGTGAGTTAATGCAATTGTTGCTTGATATCTATCTCATTCATTCCTCCTGATTCAGACAAATACAGTTTCTTTGACTCTGCTAGTTACTCAAGATTCTCAATTATTTCATTTCTTGGTCATCGAAGTCCAATAGAATTATTTTCTTTGGGACCTTTTAATTTTTCCACATTTTTCATTGTGTGGTCGAACAGTAAGTTGTAATTTTTTTTTTTGAAACGGTGTATACTTGAGAAATGAAAAGAGAGGTGTTCTTGTGGCTGCTGCAGGCATCGACAAGTTGAGTAATGGCAGATATTAGATTTTGACGGATTTGATAAATTCTAGATATTTGGGAAATTGGGAGGATTGAGAAATTAATTAATATTTAGATTGTGCCTTTCAGTGGAAAAATCGTGCACAGTGCTCAGAAAAGGGAATGAATAAAAATTTAAATTTTGAAGAAGAGTAAAATAAATCTAAAATTTTTTGGGGTCAATGGCCCTCGACACCATGTGACTCCGCCACTGAGTGAGAACAAATTCCAATTTAATAGTCCTTGAATTTTCTCTAATTTAGTTGACATCATTAAATTTTAAATTCTAAACAAACTGTCAATTATAAGCGGGAAATGGGGTAAAGACTCCCCAAACAGCAGACACGTGAGGGAGAATCTTATCTTAGGATTAGACAAAGAGATTGTGATTAAGGAATTACCAAATCAATTAAAAATATTGGATATAACTTTGACTTTAAGCATATGAATTATGCCAATTAGTTCACAAAGAGATTTGAAGAGTAAATGATTACTTATTGAGAATCAAGTGCGAACTTATTTCAGCAGACCAATCGTGAAATCTAACTACTCGTTTTCAAGCTTTAGACGAATCAATTGCTCATTTCAATTCCATACTTGGGTTTAATGTTCTGTCTTATAATGATAATCTTGTTAAAAAGAGTAGTACAAATTTTGGTATGTTGATTAATTAGTACTTTTATACTATACCAACGTGAGATTCCTCGGCTCCTCTTTTTTCTTATCCTATTTATTAGTACGATAATTAGCCTCCTAAGCCACTTCTATAATTATTTTGACTTTTATCAATTAACCATAAAACCTAGTTAAGAATGAAGCTAGCAACTTCATTTGACTATAGTTTATGAACAATTTAGGGCTGTTTTCATTTTTTTTTAATATGAAGTGATATGCTTTGGTGGGAGAGGTATAAAATTTGTTTTAGCTACGCAATGTCATGTTTGGGTTACTAATTAATAAGAAATTTCACGTTGCGATATAAGATTTTCAAAGAATTTCCATTTTCTGTACTTCCCTTTTCATAACCACGAAAAAAGAAAAGTAAAATTTGCTTTATCTGATAGCAATAGGAGCTACGAGCAAATAACCTTGTACAAAATCTTACGTCTATGCTTTGGGTAACTTGCGCTATGGGTTACTAAATTTTCACCATACTTGCAATTAGATCACTAAACTTATATTAGGTGTAATCAGACCAATTCACATATAACATACGAGCAATGAGGTCACTGAAAGCCCAATAATAACCAACAAAGAGGGGGTGAATTGATTTTTAAAATTTTTTTGAAAAATTAAACTAAATTCAAGCAAGTAAAGAGTAAATAGATTATTCAAATAATAAGCGCAAATATAAAAGTGATAAGTAAAATGGAGAGAAGATGTAAACGATATAATTGTGGAAGCTCAATCCAAAGCAATGATCTACGTCATTCATTACCAAGCTCTCCGGCACGAGTAAGACATTTTCACTAGATTGATTGACTTATGGTATAATCCATCTATATACAACGCTTTCGTCAACTTACAAACAAGAAACATGGATCCTTATACAATATTGAGCTTTACAAGACCTCAATATGACCTAACAAATTTAAAGAAATTTGATTTTATAATTTGAAACTTCTCTCTTGATAAATGATACGATCAAATTAAATACAAAGAAAGAGATAAGCTAACGCTTTAGTGAATATCAATGAATGAATTTCAAGTGTTAGGTAAGAAAAATTTTGATAAAAAAAACGAATTTCAAAAGTTGATTCAATCAAAAGTTTTTCAAAGTGAATGATTTAATAAAGATAAATAAGATGTGTAATCAATATGATTTAGTTCAAGAATGTTTCACTTAAATGCTCTAAAAAATGTTATGTTGAACGCAAAGTGAATCGTATTTATAGTTGTCCAAAAATTCTAACTAACTAGACGACCCATCCGAACGTCCGCATACTAAATCTGACAACCAAACTAGCTGTTGTGCGTCAGAATTTAGAACGGTTAAAAAATTGATCGTCGGGAGAACCGAACTTCCGCTTGGACAGCTTTTCCCAAATTTTTTCTTTCTTTATTATTTTGAAAAATGTATACTTTCGAAGGACTTTTTCACTTTATTTTTCAAGGTAAATAATATTGTAAAGAGTTTAAATATCAAATTGCAATACTTATCTTTTGAAAAATAATTTGTATGTAAACGTTTTTATAAAGTAATTTTCTCGTGCATAAAAAAATCATTCAATTGAGCTTTTAATGATTCATTGCTAAGGATTGAAACATGTTACCTTTACACATGAATCCAAAACATCTTAGTATAATATCTTTGATGTTTGTCTCGAGTGATTTGTCGTGAATGCTTGGCTCTCATCTTGATTTTTATTGATTGTCCGATGCGAGTCATTTGGTAACGATCTTTTTGTCTTCAATTGATCAACTTTGTAACAGTAGCTATAAAACTCAAATTCAATTTGTTAGAGATAGAAACAATTTGTTTGTAATCAAAACATGAATTCAACTATAGGTCAACAATTTTCCCCATTTTCGATTATAACAAACAAAGATGATTTGCAAATTGATAAGGGGTGAAAAACTTTAGATATCATCTTATATGTTTTCCCCTTTCTGACATAAGCAAAAAGAATGAAAGTGGGGATCCAAAAACACGATTTAAGCATAGATAAAAAAAACAACCATAGGCGCAAGTGATAGCATGTACATTGCATCGAAAATAACATAAGATATCTAAAACACAAAAGCAAATTTCATCCTTAGTAAAATAAGTTAGATGAAACAAGAATGTATTCAAGACACAAAAGCATAAAGAAGTATCTAAAACACATAAATGTAAAACGAAAACTATGGCTACGGCTCCGGCTCCGGCTCCGAAGGGAAGCAAGCGTAGAAGGTATTCTGTTGAGCCTGTATCGCCGCGTGTTGAGCTTGAATGACATTATGTTGAGCTTGTATAGCAGCTTGTTGAACTTGCAATTGGTCCGCGAGGCAGTTAACGGAGGATGTAAGTGAATCAAAGTGCCTGTTGAGGAGATTATAGTGATTCTTGATAACTGTGAAACCACTCGTCGAAGAAGGAAAAACACTAGAGCCGGGAATGTCGCGATGAGGATTTAGAACATATGGCACATCATCTGCATCATCATCTTCATCACCATCGAAAGGTAGAGAGGAAGGACCCGAGATGGGATTGAACCCTTTCGTGACCATGTTCTTTTATTATTTTCATGCTTTTAAGAGCTTGAATGTTGACGGTATCGGTAGGAGGAAATTTAACAAATGTCTCATTATTTAAAGGAATATCAAAATGCTTAAAAATTTTTGTAAAGAGCATGCCATAAGGTAAAGTTTTAACATAATGAGTGGAATGGACAAATTCCTGAGATCTAATGCAATGGTTGGAAAGTCTAATTTCTGCCCCGATAAGAAATGAATCAAGAATGAAAAGATCAAGATTATTTATTTCATCCCGATGATCCTTTCGAGGAAGAATGACATGTGCAATGATATTTTGTAAAACTTTACATGGAAGAGTAAATTGATTTGCACATAGTTTGGTGATGTTCTTAATATTCTTCCCGATGACAAGCCCCGATAGGATTATATCCTTCCCAAATTGGATGAGTTTTATAAAGAAAAATTTGATTTTCATACAAATCAAACTCGCGAATATCACGGATGAGAGCTTTCTTGATGGTAATGCGAATATTTTAAATAAACAATAAATCTTATCAGAACGAGGAAAAATGATCATGTTTTTGTGAAATTCTTTCATGAGACGTGAATATGCATGTTCCTCTAATGTAGCGATAGATGCCCAACCCATATTTTAAAAATATTCTTCTATGTGAAATGCAGGTGCTTCAATAGTAAAATCAGTGAAAATATGAGATTTTTCAAAATGGTTAACCGGCACCTCGAGTTCCATGTCAAATTCTTAGTTGGAAGGTGGAGGAGGTTGTCTCACGGTATTCTTAAGCTATTGTCCCACTCTTTTAGACCTCGTCGTTGTAGAAAGAATAGGTGAAATGAAGAGAAAATGGAATTGGGGTTCGGATTTGGGGAGAATTTGAAGCTTTGGTGGATGAAAATTTGATTTTTTGAGATATATGAAATGTAGAAGTCATAGATTTCGTGAATTTGAAGAGTATTTGATGTCTTGGTATAATACTATGAAGATTATAGAGAGGATTTCTGAAGAAAATGAGAGAAATAGGGAAGAAATGAGAGAAACAGAGGTTTGTTATGCAATTTAAAATCTGGAATTGCGTTGAACTGAACGTCCAGTTCACTTACTCAGACGTTCGGATTGGTAGAACTTGTTTTAGACAGAAGTTTCTGTTCGTTGGACTCATCCGTATCTTTTTATATATATATAATAATAATAAAAACATACTAAGTCAAACATATAGTGAGTATTAAGCAATGCGACATATAAAATATGTAAGAGCATACAGTATGGATTTGACTTAGTTAAGAACTTCAAA
The DNA here is from genome assembly GCA_035079005.1 of Fraxinus americana. NCBI lineage: Eukaryota > Viridiplantae > Streptophyta > Magnoliopsida > Lamiales > Oleaceae > Fraxinus > Fraxinus americana. The sequence goes on from CM068716.1 coordinate 33,180,058, forward strand.
TTCATCAATAATACCTAAATCTCTTTGAATATGTGAGAATCGACTAAGAACTAGAGGTTTAGTGAAACTATCGGCCGATGGAATTTTCGTCTTCACAAATTCTAATACAATATCTTCCTTTTGTTCGTGATCTATTAGAAAGTAATGTCTAATATGCTTTGTTTGAGAGCGCAATATGGGATTTTTTGACAAGTTTATGGCAACAGTGTTATCACACATGATAAGTATATGATCAAATGATAAGTGATAATCACTAAGAGTTTGTTTTATCCATAACACTTATACACAACAACTACCAGCTGATATATATTCGACTTTGGCGATAGATAGTGTAACGAAACTTTGTTTCTTACTAAACCACGACACAAGTGCAAAACCTAGAAAATGACATGTTTCGCTAGTGTTTTTGCGATCAATTATGTAACCGGCCCAATCGGCATTCGAATAGTTATGTAAATCAATGTGAGTGCCCTTTGGATACCAAAGCTCTAAGGTTCTAGTGCCACTAAGATATTTAAAAATTCTTTTTATGGCCCTAAGGTGTGAATCTTTAGGATTTGATTAAAATCTAGTACATAAACACACATTAAACATAATATCTGGTCTACTAGCGGTTAAGTAAAGAAATGATTAGATCATATTTCGATATTTTGTTACATCAACGAAAATACCTTGATCATCTTTGTCCAATTTTATTGATGTACTAATAGGCATGTTCGTTGACTTCAAGTTATCCATTAAAAATATCTTGAGTATATCCAATATATACTTATTTTGATTGATGAATATTCCATCAATAGTTTGCTTAATGTGGAGACCAATGAAAAATTTAAGTTCTCCCATCATAATCATTTCAAATTCCATGCTCATGCATTTGGAAATTCTTCATAAAGATAGATGTTAGTTGCACCAAATATAATATCATCGATATAAATTTGAATAACAATCATATCATTCCTTTGAGTTTTGACGAAAAGAATAGTATTCTCTTTTCCTATTAAAAATTCATTTGAAAATAAAAATTTGCTCAATCTTTCATACCAAGTTTTAGGAGCTTGTTTTGAACCGTAAAGAGTATTTCTAAATTAAAAATGTAATCATGGCGCTTGTGAACTTTAAAAGTGTGGGGTTGCTCAACAAAAATTTCTTCTTGAGTAAAGCCAACTAAAAATGTACATTTGACATTCATTTGATAAAGAATGAATTCTTTAAGACAAGAAAATATAAGAAGCATACGAATTGAGTCTAATATAACAATCGGTGCAAAAGTTTCCTCAAAATCGATACCTTCTTCTTGATTGTAACATTGGGTCTTAGGCTTGTTACTTGCAATCATCTCATTTTCATTTCGTTTATTTCTAAAAATCCATTTTGTACCAATGACTGTTTGATTATTTGGTGTACCGACTAAATCCCAAACATGATTTCTTTCAACTTGATTCAGTTCTTGCATAACTAGAATCCAAAATTCATCAAACTCGACTTCCTTGAAGTTTTTTGGTTCAATTTGCGAAATGAAAGCACAACTATTTAGATGAGTTTTAGTAAATGCTCTAGTAGTAATACCTTTGGATAGATCACCAATAATTAGTTTTTTTTAATGAGAATGAACGAACCTCCATTCTTTTGGTAGGGAATGATCATTTTGTACTTCGGTAGATTCTACTTCACTTTGTTAAACGTTTGCTTCCTCCTTGTGTTAATCTTTTAGATCTTCCTTATTTTGGTCTGGAATGATCATTTGTTTGAAATGAATTTCCAATCATATATCATTAGCATTACCTTTCTCACGATCAAGATGTTTAGTTTTATCGATGGTGACATGCATGGCATCAAAGCTTTGCTAGTAGATGAATATTTTAGAAAAATTCCAATATCGAATTTTAAATCAAATTTTCCCAAATTTTCTTTTGTATTCAAAATAAACCATTGCAACAAAAAAATTTGAAATAATCGATATTTGAAATTCTATTTTTCCAAAGCTCATGGATGTTTTAGTTTTCTTTCGACAAACTAAAACTCTATTAATAATATAGCTAGCGGTGTTAACGACTTCGGCTCAAAAGTATTTTGGTATGCTATTTTTATTTAGCATGGTTCTATTCATTTCTTGCACTATGCGATTTTTCTTTTTTAATACACCATTTTGTTGAAGAGTTCTAGAAGTCAAGAAATTATGTTCATATCTATTTTCATTACAACAATTATCAAAAGCGATATTATCAAATTCTCTACTATGATCACTCTTAATAGTTGTAATGGAGTATCATTTTTCATTTTATACCTTTTTACAAAAATGTTTGAATGCATTTAGTGTTTCATCTTTAAGATTTAAGAATAGAATCCAAGTGAATCTAGAAAAGTCATCGACAATGACGAAAACATAATATTTTTCACCCAAACTAGTGGCTCTAGAAGGTCCAAAAAGATCTATGTGGAGCAGTTGAATTGATTTTGTAAGTTGAAAAATATAATTTAGGTTTAGAAGAGCTTTTCAATTGTTTTCTAAATTGACAAGTATCACAAACTTTATCTTTATCAAACTTTAAATTTGGAAAACCTTTGAAAAAACAATTTTTGGAGATTTATGAGAGAAGATCCATGCTAACATGATCTAATCTCTTATGCCACAACAAAATATCCTCATTTAAGCTTGATAAACATTTTTCATCACTTTCAAATTCGATGCTTATGATATAAAAATCTTTGTTTTGGCTTTCTATAAACATCACATCTTTTGATAGCATCTTTAATAAGGCATTTAGAATAATAAAATTTAATACAATAACCTTGTCACATAATTGACTAATACTAAACTAATTATGTTTGAGGTTATCTATCAATAAAAAAATTTCAATAGAAGGAGAAGAATGATTACCGATATTTTCAATTCCAATAATTTTCCTTTTACAATCTTCGAATGTGACATGATGTCTATCCTTCTTTTTGAAATTTGATACTAACATTATATTTTCGATCATATGTCTTGAGCATTCACTATCCAAGAACTATTAGATCTTCATCTTTCTTAGTACCTACAAAAAATAGTTTAATTTTTTTTAATCTTTGGTACTCATATAAGTTTGGGTCATTGGTTGTTAGTTTTAGTAGATTCATGAATCCATTTGTTCTTATTTTCAAAGTGTAGCCTCTTTTGGTTAGACAATTATAAGAATAATATTCTTCTTTGTTGCAAAAACTACATATAGTTTTTGAAGGAAGGGTGTTTAAAGCTTTGACAAATAGATTTTGTTCCAAAAATGGTTTATATTCAATTCCCCTTTTATCAAAAACACACTTTTGATCACCAAACATTAAATCAATTTTTTTTTACCTTGAGTAAATTTGCAAATAATCTTAGGTAAGTCTTCAATTTCTTCTTTCAAATAAAAAATTTATTTAATCAATAAATCATAATCAACATTTTCCTTTTGAGTTTCTAAAATTTTCTTCATTTCATTTTTCAACATGTAGTTTTTAAGAATTGAGTGATTTAGAGCAAGCTTTTCAAATTCCTCAAGAATTTCATCAAGGAGGTAGATAAATTTTTATATGAGTATTTTTCAATAGAGTTTACCTCATATTCGATTATCATGATCCACATATTGGCAATTTCTCATTGACTGTCATTTTCATCGCGATCATCATTGTCGTTTTCATCCCATTTTGCTTAGAATGCCTTTTTCTTAATATTCCTCTTCTTATTTGGGCACTCAGTTATTTTGTGATTGGGTTTATCACAATCATAGCAAATGATTTTCTTATTTCTTTCTTTCCCATTTTCTTGTTTCTTTTGAAATCTCCAATTATTTTGAAAATCTTTCCATTTTTTGACAAGAATTACTAGATCATCACTCTTCATTACTTATACTTTCACTTGTAATTCCTTCTTCAATTGCCTATTTAAAGGCAATTTGGTGCTTAGGAGGCTCATTTGATTCCTCTTTGCTTTTCCATGTTTTTTCCTTAGTTCCATGAATTTCTTCCAGTGGATATGAGTTGATATCTTTGATATTCTCTATCAACATCCTTAATGAGCTTCAATCTTCCGATAGTAACCCAAGCATTTTACTTAAAAGCTTGCAATTAGTAAATTTGCGATCAAAGCATTTGATGTCATTAACAATATCGGTGAAGCGAGTAATTGTGTTAATAATACATTTATCTTGTTTCATGAAAAAAAACTCAAATTCTTTAACCAAAAGATTGATCTTGGCTCATTTACTTTACTAGTGCCAACACAAGTAACTCCTAATGCATGCTAAATATCATATGCTGAATCACACGTGCTAATACGATTAAATTCATTCATATCTAATGTACAATAAAGTGGATTTTTGGCCCTAGCATTCAAGGATAATTTTCTTTTATCATCTTCGTCATACTTCTCCCTAGATATTGGGATGGTTTGATCGGTTATGCCATCAACTTTAATAATTTTGGTAGGCACATATAGACCATATTCAATAAATTTTCAAATATTATAATATATTGATTGAATGTAAATCATTATTCTAACTTTTCAATAATTATAGTGCATGTCATCAAAATAAGGAGGACGATTTGTAGAATGTCCCTCAAGATTTTGAAGTTTATGGTTAGCCATTACTCAAGCTTGTGAAATCTTTAAAAATGAACACCTTACTCTGATACCAATTGAAAACCTAAGAATAACTAACCAATAGCGGGTGAATTGATTTTTAAATTTTTTTTCGAAGAATTAAACTAAATTCAAGCAAGTAAAAACTAAATAGCTTAATTCAAATAATAAGCACAAATATAAAAACGATAAATAAAAGGGGGAGATAATGCAAATGATATAATTTTGGAGGTTTAATCCAAAGCAATAATTTACATCATCCATTACCAAGCTCTCCGGTACGAACAATGTCTTTTCACTATATTGAAGAACTTATAGTGTAATCCGGTGACTTACAAACAAGGAGTATCAATCTTTATATAATATTGAGCTTTACGAGACTTCAATATGACCCAAAAAATTTAAAGAAAATTGATTTTACAATTTGAAACTTATCTCTTGATAAATGATATGATCAAATTAAGTACAAAGAGAGAAATAGGCTAACACTTTAATGAATAACAATTAATGAAGCTTAAGTGTTGGGTAGGAAAAACTTTGATGAGAAGAATGATTTTCAAAAATTGATTTAATCAAAGTTTTTCAAAGTTAATAATTTAATAAAGATAAATAAGATGTGTAATCAATATGATTTATCTCAAGAATATCTTACTTAAAATGCTCTCAAAAATGTTATGTTGAATGCAAAGTGAAATGATATTTATAGTAGTCAAAACGTCAAAAATTTTGACTTACCGGACGACCATCTGGACGTCCGCATACTAAATCAGACAACCAAACTAACCGTTGTGTCAGAATTCAAAACGGTTAAAAAATTGACCGTTGGGCAAACCTGGCGTCCGCTAGGACCATCTGAACGTCTACTTGGACAGTCTTTCACGAATTTTTTCTTTTTTGATAGTTTTGAAAATTGTAGACTTTTGAAGGACGTTTTCACTTTATTTTCAAGGTAAGTGATATTGTAAAGAGTTGAAATATCAAATTAAAATATTTATCTTTTGAAAAATAATTTTTATGCAAGCGTTTTTATGAAGTAATTTTCTCATGCATACATATTCATCCATTTGAGTTTTTAATGATTCATTGTTGAGGATTGAGGCATTTTACCTTTACACATGAATCCAAAACATCTTAGACTAATATTTTCAATATTTGTCTCAAGTGATTTGTCGTGAATACTTGGCTTCCATATTGATTTTTATTGATCGTCTGATGCAAATCTTTTAGTAGTGATCTTTTTGTCTCCAATTCATCAACTTTATAACAATAGCTATGAAGACGCGAATTCAATTTACTAGAGATATAAACAATTTGTTTGTTATAATGAAAATATGAAATCAATCATAGGTCAACAGTCACTCCATTTGAATTTTGTACATGTCCGTCAAAACTATAGACATGCCAACCTCTCCGTTTCCCACGTTAGCATCTCAAATTGCAATGTAAATCACTGAACTTTCACCATACTTAAAACTAGGTCACTAAACCTCAATTTTTGTGCTATCAAACTACTCTACTTAATTTGGAGAGAGAGAGAGAGAGAGAGAGAGAGAGAGAGAGAGAGAGAGAGAGAGAGAGAGAGAGAGAGAGAGAGAGAGAGAGAACCATAATATTTTCTCCACAATTTTGCCGGTAATGTGGTGAGTTTAAGGAAAAACTTTTATCGAAATAGTTGCGTCGAAGATGAAAATATTGTTCGAAATGTTACCTAGAAACATTTCCTTTTTTTATCAGGTATTGAAAGGATTAACCTATGTACATATATGATGACTTGGTTCCCAATTCAGTTAGTACTTTCTATGAACCATTCACATAACTTGGACTTCTGCATCATATTTCGCGTAAAGCCGAGCATGTGCTCACCATCTACAGACGAAATTTCATCCTTTACGACTATGTAAAGTGTATATATATGTCTTATAGCATCACCTAATGCCGCTTTCCCCTACACCATCCATATGAAATCTTGGTTCAAACTCTTCGCTATTGGAGCAGTTTTTATGGTTCTTTCTTCACGTTGATATAGATGCACATACGATTGGAGTCGAACACTGCAACTTCTTCAGTTACAGGCTATATAATTTCACTCGGAAAGACAATTCAGATTCATCGATAAACATTGAGAATAAAATTCCAAAGCCTTTCAGACAACACAAATACAGGAAAATTGGATCCTGGGAATTCTCTAAAATTTGATAACTATTACTTTTCAATACTGCAGCGACAACTTCTCCAATCAGATGCTGCCCGTCTGACTAATAAGGGTGCCATCAACATTTTCATTGAGACGCCAAGGAAGAAATTCAATGTGGTTAACTCTTAAAGATGGGAGCATCGTGAAATTCTTTGATGTTGAATCAGGGTATTCATGAAAAACTGGCTTTTCCATCTTGATTCTGTCTTCATCTGATACCTCATGCACATCTTAGTCATTGTGATTCTAACAAATGTAGTTTCTTTAACTCTTGCAAGTCACTCTGGATTCTCGATTATTTCATTTTCTGATATTAGACTTTTATTTTTTCCTCGATGTGGGAGTTGGAACTAATTCCTGTTTAATTATTGCTGGAATTTCAATAAACTGCACCAGTTTATCTCACTTATGACCGTAAATATGAGAACAACGCACATATTTGATATATAGTACTGAACAGTCTAATAATAAGTAATGAAAATAATAAATTTACAATCCATCACAAGAAACAAAACCGCGAATGAATCAGTACAGGGAATATAATCCTTCATATTTTCTATATATATATATGTCACGAACAAGTTCTCAGTTTTTTCAGTTGGTTGAATTGCAACCTGATTATATAAGAGCGAGTCCATCCTAAGACTGTTTTAGAGTCGAAACAATTATGAAGTATTCGGCTTATGCAATTCTTACACTTTCGGACATAATCTCCAAAGCCTCTCGAGCTTTCCCAAGTATATTAAAAACAGTTGCCGCGATATGAGATGGCGTCAGCCCTGCTTCCATCAGTTGGTCAGCTGGAGATCCATGATCAATGTACCGATCTGGAAGAACCAGCGGCCTCCACTGCAGAAGTTGGAATCGTGTGAAGTGAGTATTTAAGCTGATTCTATGCATAGCTTATTATGTAAACACAATATTCAAGTATATCCTCGATGGTCTAAAACATCTGCTTTTTGAAGGCGAAAATCTAATTTCAATTCATACCTTCAAATTGCCATCAAGAAGCCCATCTAGGGCCATGAACTGAGCTACATGAGATCCAAAACCGCCAATTGACCCTTCCTCCACAGTGATCAAGATCTCGTGTGATTTTGCCAAGCTGCGTATAAGAGAGTGATCTAGTGGCTTGCAGAAGCGTGCATCTGCAACAGTTAACCGTAAACCATGGGGTTCTACTAAGGCGGCGGCAGCCAAACAGCTTTGAACGGCTGATCCATATGCCAAAAGAGCCACTCTCTCTCCCTCAATCAATATCCGGCCCCTTCCAACCTGTGATAGAATTTTCGAAGAATTATGTTGTATACCAATTCTTAATATACTTACACAAAGTTCACTGTCATTTAAAAAGCAAGTAGATATTATGCATTAAACATTAACCCCTAACTTCAAGACCAATTACAAAAGCATAAAAAGAAAAAGAAAAAACGAACATCAGATGAATTATACCTCGAGAGGTATGCCTTTGTTTCCCGGGGGCAGCTCTACGCCCACCCCGTTTCCTCTGGGATAGCGGAAACAGCTTGGTCTATCATCAATAGCAGCTGCAGTTGCAACCATGTGAAATAGCTCAGCCTCATCAGAAGGAGCCATCACTACCATGTTAGGAAGGCATGCCATAAAAGTAACATCAAATGCCCCACAATGTGTAGGACCGTCTGCTCCAACTAAGCCAGCCCTGTCCATAGCAAACCTCACAGGTAGCTTCTGCAAATCCACATCATGCACTACCTGGGTATGAAAGGAAAACTCGTCTGTTAAAAATTCTGTAGGCTATAAAATAACGATCACTGAAAAAACAGAAATGCAGATTAGCTTGCCTGGTCATAAGCCCTTTGCATGAAGGATGAGTAGATTGCACAAAAAGGTTTAATGCCTTCACAGGCCAAGCCTGCAGCAAAAGTTACGGCATGCTGTTCGGCTATCCCGACATCAAAACACCTCTTTGGGAAGCGACGCAAGAAAAGGTTCAAACCTGTCCCACCTCCCATTGCTGCGTGGATTGCAACAATATCCTTGTCTGCTTCCGCTTCTGCTATCAAAGCCTCTGCAAAGTAGGTTGTATATGACTGAGTAGGAGCACTTGATTTAAATTGTTTTCCAGTTGCCGGATCAAACTTAGCCACACCTGCAAATAGTAAAACAGACAATCACTAAATGCCATGAGAAAAATAATAGTGGAGACAAAACTCATCCTCAGCAATTATTCTGTTTTGACTTTGAATAACATCCCACTTTATGTATGTATGCATAAGCAACCTGATACAAGCATACATGTATCTAATTTTCTGATAACATTTTGCAACCAATACAGCATTACTTTACCGTGGTACTTGTCTGCAGCTTTCTCAGCATATGGATAGCCTCTGCCTTTCTCGGTGACTACGTGGATTAACACTGGACCTGTTGTTTTAGTACTCTTAACTTCTTTAAGAATAGCAATTAGATCATCAATACTATGGCCATCAACAGGACCAATGTAGTAAAGTCCCAACTCTTCAAATAGTGTAGATCCAGAACCGCCGATCAACCCACGAGCATATTCATCAACTTTCGCTGCAAGCTCATGCATGGGTCCACCTATTTGTTTAGTTACTCCCTGCAAAAAGTGAAACCAAAATTTAAAAAAAATAATAAAATAAAAAATCATATAATATAAGTTTTTTTTTTTTATCTTTTCTTATTCGCCCCTCATTATATAACCTTGGCAACTTCTCTTAATTCTCTAAGTGGCCTGTTGGACTGCAACCTGCTCAGCGCACTACTTAAAGCTCCAACGGGAGGAATAGGGCCATCTAGATTAGCAGTGGGTAACGAGACTTGCTTGTTGTCGTTAAGAATAACAATCATGTCAGAGTCAAGGTATCCAGCATTGTTCATTGCTTCATAAGCCTGACCTGCTGTCATAGCACCATCTCCTATTACGGCAACTACATTGTTGTTTCTTCCTTTTAGATCCCTTCCCACAGCCATTCCTGCAGAGCCAAGAAATCTAACAGATCAAAACCTAGAAAAGAAACAAATTCCAGGTTCTTTGAGAGAATTAGCATCTCAACAAGAAGGTGTGAACATTTTAAATGATGATAAAAGGACATGCGAAGATATAACACACACATACACACACACACACCCCATTCATATGTCGTGTTTGCACTGAAATATGCATCTAGAAGATGCTACTTTCCCTAAATTATTATGAATTAAACGGGTCATCATTAACAAATAGCGCCATTGACTCGAAGAAACTGGAAGAAAATCCTAATCAAACTACTACATTGCAATATGAAATCTAGCCTATGGATTCCTATTTTATTGTGGATTTCAATGTTCACTTGGGAGGAATAAGAGATTACCTAGGCCTGCTGAGATAGTTGTCGAACTGTGGCCAGTACCAAAGCAATCATAATCACTCTCCGAGCGCTTAGTAAAACCTGCCAGACCATTTGTCTGTCTCAATGTATGCATCTTGTCTCTTCTTCCGGTCAAAATTTTATGTGGATATGACTGCAGCAAACGGAAAAGAATCACATAAAGATAATCATCTATGAATCCTGACTTAACTAGTTTACTAAATGAACTGTAAGAAAATAAGATTATCACCTGGTGCCCAACATCCCAAAGTATTCTATCTCGAGGAGCATTGAATACATAATGAAGAGCCACAGTGAGCTCAATAACACCAAGACTCGAACCAAGGTGACCCCCAGTCTTTGAAACATTGAATATAACATCAGACCGCAATTCATCTGCAAGTTGTTTCAGTTCCTGGACCAAAGATAAGCATTAATCTCAGTCGAATATATTAGAAAGATTTGTTTACAGTCCAACAACACTATAATAAACAGTTATATGAAATTGTTTGATACACTTTCTTATGTTCATTTTTATACCTTAGTAGAGAGATTTTTCATGTGAATAGGATAGTTGATGGTGTCCAAAAGAGGAGTCGGAGGCCTCTGTGAATGATACTCCCCTCTCTCAGATAAGGATGCACAAACCCCTGCTGCCCTCTTCCTTACCTTCAATACCAAAATAGTACAAGAAAACCATTTCAAGTTTATTAAACTGACAGATGAAACAAAATCTTTCAAAGTAATACCCAAAATCACTTTGAATACAAACTCATATACGGACACTCATAGAGTCAAACGGGCTCCTTGCTAAAAGATAATCTTGAACATAGACATAGTAAACTAAGGATGTGTTTGGTACACATAATACTAGACATAATTAGATAATACGATTTTAGCTTCTTTTACCATTTTTTATAATATCCAGTACTTATCCAATTCATGATAACAAGCATGTCATAAATGAAAAGGACAATGAACATGAGAAAGGAAAGTTCATTATCCAGGAACAACAACATGGGTTCTATCGAAACCATATTTTTAAGTTGTTCAACTCATAATTGGAAGATTAAACAGATCAACCCATTATAAAAAGATTAAACAAATTACAAACCTGCTGATTCTTGAAATAAAATTTACTCTGCAGATCAGTTTCATGGAGCCACTGAGAGCATAAAGTTGTGTGCCTTTGAGGTTCTGCACCCACTGCCTTGCTCAAATTCCCAGGAAATGCAAATGTACAGAGAGCCATCAAACTAATATTTCTTTATATACAGTATTAACAACAAATAGCAACTAAACTTCAAAAACCCAAATCAAGCTTACAACTTCTTTACAAAAAGATCCCAAATTTACACTGCCTTCATATATATAAAAGAAAAGGCTTCTTGGATTTTGTTGAGGCTTTGGCGTCTGGCTTGAACTTCCAACAAACAGTTGGCAGACAAAGAAAGTGTATGTCTACGTGAAACTCACAAAAACCAAGACTTCAAAATTTTGATAATTCAAGAATTTTTAGGGGGCCAAAATTTTGGGAGGTGATTTTCTTTCCCTTCGTACAAAGGATGGATTATGCTTTTCGCTTGAATATTTATATCCTGGCTTGAATCAGTGTAAGAGAATGACAATGGTGGAGGCATGATTTGATTGGGCCACGTTGCAAGAAATCACAAATGGATAGAGAGATGATAATGTATATTCTCTATTGGGGAAGACAGATGCACTGCACGTTACACTGTGGAATAATGTTACAAAGTTGGACTGGAGTTACTACTACAGTTTAGATGACTTTGGTTAAATGAAAATTGAAATGAAATGATTTATTTAATTTCATTTATCATTTAATGTTACATTATCGACACCTAAAAGTGAAATTAAATGATTTATTCTCAGTGGGGTTACGTAGCATTCCTTATCCTTTGTGTTCTATTAAGTGGAAATTTTGATAAAAGTCCTCAAACTTTAGTAAATGTTACACTATATCCCCCAAGTTATTATTTATTGCATTCATGTCTTCAATCTTTTGAAACAGTTGTACATATGTTCCTAGCTAAAAGAAAACGTTGATTTGAACATGAAATGGCTACATGACGCTCTGTGGCGTCGGGAATGGTTGAAGTAGGGGATAGATTTCATGAATATTGAGGATTTTATATTCTGATTTTTAATTGAAAGTTGAAGTCATTGTTTTATTATTCTAGAACAAATGAAATCTTTTTACACAATTTTACATTTACATTCAGATATAATAGGAGTGGGCACGTGATCATTACACGTTTATAAGCGTTTATCGTTATTTGGGGACATGAGTCTCACAATTTTACAAGTTAAAGAAATTATACAAACAAATAAGTTGGTTAGAGACACGTGCCACATTAGTGAAAAGTTATGGACCATAGTGAAATCCATTATATTTTCAAGTAAGCAGAAGATTACTTTGATATATATATATTTAATTGGAGGTAATTTCACCAAACTTCTTTAATGCTTTATACCTGGTTTGATTTGGTTGAAATAATATTAAGGCCCTGTATGATATACAAAATTTTCCATAGAATTAGGAAAAAAAATTCATTTTTCATTTTTTGCGCTGTTTAATAGCCTAAATTTTCTCTCCCCACCCGCCACGTCACTTTTTTCCTTGTTTTGCTTGAAAATATTTTCCTACCTTCCAGCCGACTGCTGCAATTTTTTTTTTTTTTTTTTTTGTAATAGAAACAAATATCATAATCAATTGCAAAAAAAAAAAATTCACTTTAATGAATAATTTTCATGTAAAACAAAGTCAGAGAACACTAAACTTTGATTTTAAAAAAATGATTTTTTAGAAAACAATTTTTTTTCTTTTTTTTTTTTTCTTTTTTGGCAATGAAAACAAATTTTATAATCAATTGTGGAATCACTTTAATGGACAATTTTCATATAAAACGAAGTCAAACAAATACAAAATTTTAAAATTTTTCGGGTAGAAAATTATACCAATCAAACACATTTAATTAACAATTCCCTACAAAACAATTTTTAGGCAATTATTTTCCCTAAAAATCATTTTCTTTCCACCTATTTTCCGCATTTGCAATCAAACAGACCCTAAGAGTGTGTTTGGTAGAGATTAAAATCGAATTAAAATTGAAAAACTAGTCGTTATTGTTGACTTTTATTAGACGAGTGAGACTCCATAACGACTATATTTTTAATTTTAATTAGATTTTAATTCCTCATAAACAAGTTATAAATTTTGATAAAAGTTGATAAAATGTAGTTGAAAAGTTAAAAAATGTAGATCTTATAAAATATTTTGTTGAAAAATGAGTTTGAAAAAAAAATTTCATAGAAAACTGAGTTAATATTTAGTCCATGTTTGTCTCTCATTCTTTCATAATTTTTTTCTACACACTTCTTTTTAACCGCACATTCACACACTAAATATTCTATACGTAAATTCAAATTTTTTTTCTATATCTCAACTATAAATTCTCCAAAAATTTACTACCAAACGGGGGTTAGATGACCAAAATCTCTAATAATTACTAATTTTAACAATATAAATATTAAGAAAATAACCCATCTCTCTCCACTTCGTGGGACCGATGGTACAATACTAAGAAACTGATATTAAATTACAACCATGCTACAAGTACAATTTTTTTGACAACAAGTTTGACAATGTGCCACATGTTGAAGGTTGATTGTCCAGTTTTTAAACACCACACACTTTCCCGCCCATTCGAATTTGAATTAACATTGATTGTCAAATACATTGTCAACTAAACATTGTACACAAAGCATTATTCATTAAATTAAGCCTGAATAAAGCTAAGGACGAGGAAATGGGAAAAGTAAAAATCGGCTAAGGACGGTTGAAATCGTGTCCCAAATTGGACCGTATTACAAAAAAAACTAAAATACTATCTATTCTTCTCTTTACTAAATATTTTTATCCATCCGTGAGGGATTTTATGGAAGCATATTCTTAGAAGACGGTGCGGGGTGAACGATTTTTAAACAAATAAAGAAGACCATTAGGATTTCGTACTTCATTGTCAAACTTATTCCAATTTCAATCAGTTTGGTCCGCCCTCTTATTGAATTGCTTGTTCAATAAACATTCTCAGTATCATGCCATGAATCGATCCACGCACTATTCCTTTTATTATAATAATATTAATAAAGAGATTTGAAATGAATTGTGATGGAATCCCACTAAATGAGTGGGGCATTTATCATAAACCAATGGTACCTTGTCAAGTTAGCTTTGTTGTCTGGCTAAATCATGCCCACAAAGATCAGTGCTTAATTATTAGTGATTTTCCAGTTTTTTTAATTGTTTGGTATACGTTCTTTCAAAATACATTATTTCAAAATTCATTTTCAACTACACGTTTTTCAATAAAACAATATTTTCCATCATATCGATAACTTTTCCTTACTGTTTAACCACATATTTCTTGTCATATCACTATTTATTTTTTCTTCAATAATATCCAGCAAACACACGTACTGGCAAATGAGAACAAAATGGATGGTTTAAGAAATTAATTATCTCGACCGCCATTTGATTAATACTATATATAGAGAGAGATAAGGGTCCGTTTGATTCTCATTATTGTGGAATGAGAATGAAAAATATAACCGTTATTGAGCCCCACACAAGAAATGGAAATTCAAAATTGATGGCTTGATATGATGGATAACGGTCATATTTTTTATTTTTATAGATGAAAAATGAGAAACAAACGGGGGCTAAGAGTTAAATTATACGAAAATTGAAAGATATAAAATGAAATGCCTACTCAATATAGAATGCAGTAATCCTTATTTTTAGAGTAGGTACTTGGTCAAGTAAATTCCCGAATTGAAAGTAGAAGCTAGTTTCGCTAAACTTGAGATGCAATTTTGTCCCTTATTTTACTAATATATATACAAGTAAATTTCAATTGTTGACGAGGACAGATTACTAGAATCAAGTAAAATTCAAAACTTGGAAGCATTTCATTACGTACTCTTTGTTATCTATACAATAACAACAAACTAATATTTGTTTTGGTTCAGTGCGTACATCTTTCTTCACCACCTACACTACTGAACAAATTTAAGTCTACAACATCGTCCACAACTGTCACGGACCAAGTTAATTTTAATTTTTAACTTGATCTACCCGACTCGTGACTCTTACGAACAAGGCCACTAAACATTTATGAATGTACATTCTCATTTCTTATCATTATTCACGTGCCTTGGAGAATTGGTCCGTAGCAACAAAAAAATTAAAAATTTACCTAATCCTAATCAAAAGTTTGTACTTTAGAAGGGATGACCCAAAAAACTCGATGGTCGCATAGCCCGCTCTAAACAGGGTAGATTTAAGCCGCTTAATCGGTTATTTGGGACGGAAAATTTTGAGCCGGGACGGTGACAGGCGCCCTGTTTATTATTATTATTATTTTTTAGAATTCAATACTTTAAATGAAAATTTTCATGAAATTAATTTCATTAATTTTAATAAATAAATGATAACTAAAATTATTTTTCTAAATCTAATGAATGAAGACAATAAAAATAAATTATCAAAAACTTAAAAAAAATAAAAAAAAATTAAACTGGATAGTAAACTAGGCAAAGACCCTGCCCCACCTTAAACGGGTTACGGGGAGGGGAGGTTGCCCCAACCCCGCGCCCCGTTGCCATCCCTATACTTTAGCTTGAATCCTCCTAATGTACATTCTTCAATAGCAACTTTTTTTCTTTTTTACTAAACACTGCTTTGACATACTGAACAGTTGTTAATGCATAGAACTAGGTACATAAATTTACAATAGGCATTAAAGAGACGTGTATCCAGAAGACAGCACAGAACAACGTTATCTGCCTAATTTCAACCGTGCGGATTCATTATTACTTCTGTATATGACAACTAAAAGCAGAAATTTTGAAACAGACGTGGAGGATACGTCACCAGAAAAGAGTCAACCGATGATGACATGGCCACCGGCCATCACAACCTCAAACAACTATAATTCAGCATCCATGACATTGATATATAACCAAGGGAAAGGGGGTCGACGAGCATGGTCAAAGTTCTCAGAGTTGGATGGCTGGTAGGAGACATTAGGCAAAAGTTGTCACTGCAGTAAAGCAAACATTGCAATATAACATGACATACCATTTAACCATAAGTCTAGAAATATTACTCGCTCTCATCAAATGTATAGAGAATAAGATAGTTACATCAAAAACTTTAAAGTCATAAGTACTACATATTCATAGTCGTCATCTAGAAAACGATGCTGCACACTACAATTCCAATAGAACTGCAATAACACACCGAGATGGTAGCTACATGATGGAACAACCTTCAGCGAGGACTGCTTAACAAAAAATAAGATTCAGCTAGTTATTCGATGTGAGAGAGAGGGAGAAGGGGGGGAGTGTGTGTGTGTCTATACTAGTGAAGGCAAGAAACAAATTTCAAATTTTCAATCATCCTTGAGCATTTGGCTACTGAATAGAGCTTAGGGCTGGCAATAAAAAGTAATAACATCAAAACCAGAAATAAGTAAAGACCTGTAGGATCTAGAACGAGATCTGGTTGGACTCCTGAAGTTCCTTCTGGGGCTGTGGGACCTGCGAGGTGCATAGTCCTCAGCCGGAGCACTCTGACCATTTTCTCTGGGACTTGGGGACCGGCCTCTTGGACTGTGATTTTTCTCGTTGCGTGGAGAAATAGAGCGAGATAAGGATCTGGAACGCTGAGTAGACCTGTAACTTCTATCATCCCTTGGAGAAACTGACCTAGATACAGATCTCAATCGCCGGGAAGAATAGTAGTCGTCTCCAACTCCATGGCCCCTGCTGCCTCTGTGAACCAGAAATTGTAAAAAAAAAAAAAAAAAAAAGGAGTTAGTACTTTTCAAGTAAATCAATGAGCCTGGACAGTAAACACATCAAACCAACTAACAATATGTCTAAGTCTTGTACAAGGAAAGAAGCCTGCCAATATTAGTATATCATGGAACTAAAAAAACTCAATTTCACATAATCATGAAATCAAAATAACGGTTCTCTCAGCGTGGTGAAGAAAGAGAACCCATCTCAAAAATATCTGACGACTGTAGCATGACCTTTACCTGCATCTGTTTCAGAATTTCCCGAAAAAAAATTATGATACTTTGATCCACAAACTTTAAGGCTCTATAGCAGGGGACAGGTTCTTCAGCATCAGAAACTTCAAAGCTGTCTTTGCCTCAACATTCAGAAACCTCACACTATCTTTTGTTGGGTATTTTCACCACACCTCAATCAGTAATAACTTTGAAAAGCTTTGCTTCTTTGAAGATGAAATCTTTGGCCAAGTATAAGCTTTAGATTCTTTCTTTAACTGGATAGTATGCAACATTAGAAAATCAAGCTTATAGACTATGCACAAAAGAGATTGAAGTTTTGTGGTGTTGTAATCATTTTAAACACCATACCAAATCTGTTTGTTGTCCGTTGTAAAGCCAAAACTCATAAAAAAACAGTATTCCTTGGAATTTGAAGGTTATCCATGATGAAAGTGGAATTAGAAACTTCTGGAGTGGCATTGACAAATATGCATGCAAGAAGTCATTGACTTTATGGTCCCTTTTCTCATTTCTCTTTATTATCCTGAATACTTTAGGTATCTCTTTGTCAATTATGAATCTGCATAG
Organism: Fraxinus americana; assembly: GCA_035079005.1. Taxonomy (NCBI): domain Eukaryota; kingdom Viridiplantae; phylum Streptophyta; class Magnoliopsida; order Lamiales; family Oleaceae; genus Fraxinus; species Fraxinus americana. The sequence goes on from CM068716.1 coordinate 33,197,896, forward strand.
ATAAGGCCATCAGCAGATGCATCATTCATATCCACCGAAAGATGAGCAAAATATGTTCGAGAAATGACGCACATTTCCAGGAAATCACAGCAACAGAGTTCAAAATTTTATATCAAGGCATAACTTACATCCCAAGAAAAATAGAAGTAAAAAGTTCAATTTCTCACAAAGAAATGGAAATGAAACACAATGTTACTTCGTATTCACCAAAACATACCAATACTTTGGACATTATTACTAAGAAATTACTCATATATCCAGAATATAATTACTCAGGAGTTAAATTGAAACAAAATCAGGTTGAGAATCAAAGTTAGTAAAACAAGTTAACAGACATGGGCTAAAGAAAGGCATGAGGAGAAAAAAAAGACTAATGCATCTTGCCTAATGTCTACATATTCTTCCCCATTTCCCACCCAAAAACCCAAACAAGATAAGAAAATCATATGCAGCCTACTTATATTCTCAGAACATTGCAATCCAACACCAGTGCATGAGTAATGCAGATGTCCATTCCAGCACAAAACTTTTATATACCTCTCGTGCTACCTTTCTCCAAATCCACCCCCAGTTACCAACGAAAATGATATTTATTCGATCAAGATGCAGCCATTAACATCTTTTTGCATGTAAATCATGATCAACCATACAAGGCCTACTTGCCTGTGGCCAACACAAGAATTTTAGATAAGCAAGAAAACTTAATCATAAGTCATCTAAACAAGATCATAGTGGCTCACAACCAGTCTTGAAGTTTAATGGTTGTGCAAGTGTATGCTAAGATGAATCTTGTGATACCACAAGGGAGACGTATCCAATCAGCAACCAGAAATTCAGTGATGGACACCGGATTGATAGAAAAATATGCGAGCACCAAAATGATTTATAAAGTTCCCACAACAAGCAAACACCACAAATTGCTCTAAAATTTGAGATGGGAAAAGGGACCTGAAGACTGACTTCAGATGGAAAGTTGAAATTTTGATCAAAAAGTACTCCCAAGACATGTAGAAGAAGGAAGTATAGATTGACAGTTGTGAGGAAAGCAAATAAAAATTCAGTTACAGTTATAAAGCCGACCTGGAGTCACGTCGAGCTGGAGAGTGCGAGCGTGAGTCAGCTGGCAAAGTTAAATACAAAGTCATTCAGCGGGATAATGAGAATATAAAAATAACAAGTATTAACATAGTAATGTGCTATATGAAGTGTCACAATCAGCATGCAATCACGTAAACAATTGACAGATCTCTGGGGTGGTTTAAAAAAAAGATAAAAAAATATGAGATGTCAAACATGGGGATGAACTGAAAGATCACACTGACAGTGATATCGGCGTCTAGGAGATCTTGATGGACTCCGCCTTCTTCGGCTGCCTCGAGAGCTTTAAAGAAAGTGAAAATTATACATCAGCTCCCACTCGAAGAAACCACCCAATATTTCAAGAGAGCTACAAAACCAAGCAACAGACAAGAAAGTGCAAAACTTTAACTAGTTTACAACCTTGCACCTCCAGTCCTACGCATTTCTTGAGGAGTTTTCCTGTTCTCCTCAGCAAAAACAATTCTTATTTCACGTCCACCGACGACTGTACGATTCAGGTGGCTCTTAGCCTCAGCCGCATCTTCAGGATAACGAAACTTCACAAATCCAAAGCCTCGTGGCTCCCTACATTCATTAAAAAAGGTACTAGAATAAGAACCCATAAAGCACGAGTTAAGGCATTGAGCAAAAGAAAGAGACTTATAGATAAAGTGCTAAAGATGCTTGAAATATGGAACACAATCCTAAGAAGAAGCATACCCAGTGTAGTAATTTTTGGGTAAATAAACATCCTTTATTGGCCCAAATCTTTCAAAAGGAATCCTAAGGTCTTCTGGCCTGCAGAATAGAAATCAACAAATTATTTTCACCTTTACCAAAGATGCAAATACTAGATGAAAACCAAAACAGGAGAACCAATTAAGCATGCTAAACCTAAAAGAATAAGAATTCAACTTTTTTTTATCAGAAAAAACAGCAGGAGTATCACTTAAGTGGTACGAAATAAAATATAAAGAAAATAAAAATAAAAAATTTACCATATGAAATTTAAAAGCACCAAAATTTCAACTTGTTTAAATGGAAGTTTAAATTATATAATCGTACAATATACCTAACATACACTACTGTCTACTGCAAGGCGTCCTAATTATCAGGATCAAGTTAGAGACAAGCAAATTTAAAAATCCACAAATTCCCCAAAATATAGAACGGGAATGATTTAAATTTTCCAAAGAGGAAGGACAAGAAAGTCAAAAAATACATACATATACGATATGCAAACTAAATTATTAATTCCTTGTAATTTAAGGGTGTAATTTTGATTATCATGCATGAAATTCCTGATGGACAATCGAATATAACATTTCATAGATACCAAAGTAAAGTGTACGGCACTAGACATGAATAAGCATGTTCGAATTGAAATAGCAACCAATTTTCAAGTCTGAGAGCTGACATCGGAACATTCAATTTAAACCTGTCCAGAATTTATAAAGTATGCCAGCCAATCGAAAATGAATTTTCAGCAGTTTTACCGAATTTCCTGTGTAATAAACCTTACAAGTTCTAAGAAAATAACATGAAATCCTCAATAAATTGGCAATATATTACACGGTCACACACAAACACCCCCCAAAAACGAGATTCAAAATGGAATTAGAAGAATTGAAAAATAAAAGAAAAAAGAAAGGCACCTAGCACTGAGAGAGATGTTGCGAACGAGGAGGCCAGAGGGAGCGGGTGAGCGTCGTTCACGGCGGCGATCACGGGGGTCATCGTAGCGCTTGCGTCTCACAGGACTGCGGCTCCGGCTCCAACTTCGGCTCCTGTGCCTCGCCATTAATCCTTTCTCTTTCTCAGAGAGAATTTTGAAACCCTAGGAAGAATGAGTTTTAGCAAAAACCTTACCCTATTAATATTGGAGATAAATACCAAAAATATGCGCGTGAGGGGATTTGGAGGGAAGGACGAATAAATTGCATTAAAATCCTCTATGGTTTGTCTTATTTAAAAACTTCCCCCATAGACTTGTCCATTGGGAAGGCCAACAAAAAATTCGTTTTAAACCTAAGTTACAGATTTCTTACAATGGGACGGATCGGGGAGGAGGTGCCCATTACCATTGGAAGGGAAGATTAAAATATTCTCATTTACTTTCTCGTTTAATTGATTTTAAATTATTTTTAAAATATTATTATCTATTTATTAAAAATAATTTAGAATTAAATTAAATAATTTGGAATGGGTTCGAGAACTGGACTACTATGTTCGATCATAGACTGAAGAATGTTGAAATCCAAGCCAAATCCCTAGTGCTGCCTAATGGGGCACACCAATGGCAAAAAGGGTACATGCAACTCCAGCTATTGCAACAAAGTATGGGAGCTTCATTTCATTATCATCTCTGAAGAGAACATAAAAGGTCTGCATATAATATTGTGTCATGTAGTCTAATGCAATGTACTAAACATTCACAATTTTTTTGATAACAGCACGAGATTGACAGGGATCAAATTTTCCTAGAAAGCTAAACAGTGCTTCAATTGTCTACCTGGGCATTGCCACTATTCATTATTCAGTTTAATTATTAATTTTCCTTCATGATTATTTCCAATTGGGACTTCATTATTCATATTTTGATTAATGATTTTCATTTATAATTATCCCAACTTCCCACTCTCGGTGTGGAAACGATTTATTTTGGGTAGCGTTATTTACATATATTCATCACACTCTATATATATCCCTATTAAAATATTAAATTTTTTAAAAAAATTACTATTTTTATCCACATTACATTACAATATTGTCTTTATTAAATTCATTCATCTGTTTAAGCCACATTATTTTTTTTAATTCTAATTCTTATACTCATTTGCAACCATACATTCTTCAATGAAATAATATTTTCCATCACATCAATAATTTTTCCTTCTTTTTCAACCACATATTCCCTATCACATCACTTCAAAAAAATGTATTCTTTCATTTTAATGTGTACCAAACATGTTCTTAAATACTATAAATCCACACAAATTTTATATATTTATCTCACTCTAAACACATCCCTAATACAATTTCAAAATTTTGAAAAATTGCTATATTCATCCAAACATTTGCTAGAAAGCAAATGCTAACAATGACCCTTGGTTCTTTTGTATATGCGCATGTTTGCCGGTTTGAGATCTCTCTAAAACAATAATTTCAAAGTAGTTTTTTTCTCTCTATGTTGTTGTTTTTGAAATTATTCTTTATTTGCTACATGTATGGGAGAAAACATCCTCATAGAGTAAAATACATTGATGCCTCATGTAGTATAAACTTGGTTTATGCCCCTATTCAAATTTGTTGAGGGAGGGCAACGAATAGGTAACGAAGTGTTTAATGCAATGTCATGTTTTTCTAGAGCACTTATAGATTAGGATCACAAAGGTTGGTATTTAAGGAATGAATAAATGATGAATCTTTAATTTCTACCTTTAAATTTAATGGACAAAAAGAAGCAAACGCACCAAAATAAAGAATTTTACTACATAGTTTATATAAAAAAGGATGAATTGCATCCTTGACGACCCCCACCTGCCATGTCCTGAGCCTTGGTGAAGGTACTACGTAGTTTATATGATATAATGTATTTAGAACCTTACAAACTAGACATTAAAGGATAGAAATGCAATTCACATTTTAAAAATATTGAAATTTGGGAAAAAAGTATGTGTTTGGAGAGACACATATTATGGGTCACTTTAAACCTAACGCCTATGTAAAAGTACTAGGGAAATTTGCAATCATTTGACTCAAAATTCATATTCATTAATGGATTTTGGATACCCTTTGGCATTCTTTGAGAAGCATAATCGCCCCCCGGGGCACATCCAAGTTGGCAAAGGATGGGCACTGCTGGGCTTGCAACCTCAGGGTGGGGAGTTCGATTCCTGGATGGAGCAGCTGAGTGTTGTAATACTCAATTTGAGTGGAGCAATTTGGTGATGTAATATCCATGGAGGAAGGCTCCCCTTCGGGGCCGGGGAGTATAAAGGGTGCACAGACTGTCAATTTGGGCATATCCCGCGATTAACCTCCACCCATCACTGAGGGGCCGGGGATGGGTGGTCCAGGATATAGTCTAGTGTAAGTTAGGATACCTGGATATCAAAAAAAAAAAAAAAAAAAAAGCAATAATCTTTGTGTTGAGAAAGTCAAAGATCCTCACCATGATTCTTGTCAATATTATAAATTAGGGAACAAATATATTGTAATATATTACTTTCAGTGTTTGCAATATATCATCAATTAGTAGCAGATTTACAGGAGTTAATTGAAAGGCTAAAGAGCTATATATACATGTAAATTATATACAGATTATTTTTGAATAAAAAGATTATTCATTCTTCCAAATTTTACAAGAATCAAAGCTAGTCATGTAAGAAAATTCTGAACAAAACTTGGTTAATGACTCTGCTAGCCCTTTTTTCATTCATCATTTTGATCACCCAGGGATGATGCTTGTTTCCACTAAACTTATAGGTGAAAATTATGGCACTTGGCATCGTTCCATGTCAATTGCACTCAGTGCGAAGAACAAATTTGGGTTTGTTGATGGGAGCATCAAACAAACACCAGCAAATAAGAAGCCCACAGAATCTACTCTTTGGCAGCCGTGCAATGACAAGATTCTTATGTAGATCCTCAATACACTCTATGGGGATCTCGCCACCAGTGTGGTATATATGAAGATAGCCAAAGATGTTTGGGATGATCTCTGAAAATGTTTTCCCAACAGAACGTGTCTCGCCTCTTTGAAATTCAACGCGATCTTGTACGCCTTACACAAAACCAACAGCCCATCAATGTGTACTTCACCAAACTTGAGAGTTTGTGGGATGAGATGGATTCTTACCAGACTATCACACCATGTTCTAGCAATGCTATGAAGTCCAACCGTGAACAAACTGAGAGAAACAAGGTGCCGTAGATTTTAACGGGTTTAGATGATTCTTATTCTGCTATTCGTGGACAAATATTGTTGATTCAACCGCTGCCTTCTATTCGGTATGTTTATTCCGTGTTGACACAAGAAGAGAAACAGAGGGACATGGGTACTGGTGCTAACATCATCGAACAAGCAACCATGGTGGTTCGAATAGGCCATGGGAACAGCAACAGTCGGGGCAAAAATCAATCGGTTGAGAAGAAACCCCACATTGCTCACATTGTGATAATGACTATCACATAATTGATACGTGCTGGAAGCTTAATGGCTATCTGTCAGGACAAATCCTTCATGGAAAATTTCCTACTGCTTTTGGTGGTTCCAGCGCTCCCAGTGGACACGAAAAGAAAGGGAGTAGAATATCATCAGTCAACAACATGACAACAAACTCTTCTTCGCCCATTCTCACTGCACACCAGTTTCAGCAACTTTTGTCCATGATGAGCCAAAAATTGAGCCTTGATTCTAAGGCCAATATCGCAGATGGAGTTCCCTCACTTCAATGGGTTATAGATAGTAGTGCTACTGACCATATATCTAGTCTCCCATTAACTAATGCTACTAAAAATCCGTCTCTACCACCAGTTTCGTTACCTAATGGGACTCGAGTCCCTATCAATTCTATTGGGACTTCCAATTTTGGCTCCAAATTGTCTCTTTACAATGTTCTTGGGATAACATCCTTTTTTAATAATTTAATTTCTGTCAGTCGAATTACTCGATCATTGGGACATTCGGTAACATTTTATCCTGATTTTTGTATTTTACGGGACCTAGAGATGAGGGCGATGATTGGTTGGGGGGTGAAAACGTAATGGACTTTATTATTTGGTGGACTCGAAGCGATAGGTGCCACATACAACTACTTCATCTCCAAAGGCCTTATCCATCACATGGCACTACTGACTTGGCCATCCTTAAACACAATTCCACCAGAAAGTTAAAATAATTAGAACCGATAATGGGAGCAAATTTGTTTCTATGCATACTTTCTTTAGTGATCATGGAATAATTTTTCAACGTTCTTGCGTCTCTACCCCTCAACAAATTGAGGTAGTAAAACGTAAACATAGACACATCCTTCAAACTACACTAGCTTTGCATTTTCAATCTCATATGCCATTGAATTTTTGGGATTAATGTGTACTCACATATGTCTATATCATTAACCGCATTCCCACTCCACTCTTATCGGGCCTCACGCCTTATGAGAAATTATTTGGTCACACTCCCTCATATACACATCTACGTACTTTTGGTTACTTGGCATATGCCACTAATCTTCACCTACGATACAAATTTGATGTTCGAACAAAAAAATGTGCTTTTATTGGGTACCCTTTTGGGCAAAAAACATATAAGTTATATGACATTAATTCAAAGAACATTTTTACAAGTCGAGATGTCACATTTCATGAAAACATTTTTCCTTTCCAAAAGGAACAACCTAGTCCTAATGATACAAACAACACCAATATTAGCCTGACACCCGTCACTCAAACAGATATTGAGCCAATGCCCATACAAAGACAACCCAACCCTCACATACAGACAAATGAAGCTGAGCCATCCATTCTTGATAGCACTAAATCGGAATTAACTATTCCAGATAGTGCTGTCAATCTGGAACAACACAATGAAACCATTGTGCCCGATGAACATGTTGCTTCTCCAGCACCTTTATGACATTTCGATCGCATTCGAATACCACCAAGCTTCGTGATTATATTTGTCTTACCATTCGGTCGTCCCCCACGAGTTTCTCGATCTCTGGTCCTAATACAAGGTATCCTCTTTCCAATTACTTGTCATATCAAGGACTCTTTCAACCATATCAATCATTTGTTGCACAATTGTCTTTTACTTTGGAACCTGACAATTATGCAGAGGCCTCAAAATCTCCTGAATGGCGTTAGGCCATGGATGAGGAACTTCAGGCTCTTAAGACCAATGACACATGGGCACTCTCTCCTTTTCCAGTTGGGAAGGCACCAATTGGATGTAGGTTAGTCTACAAAATTAAATTAAAATCCAATAAGAGAATCGAGCGTTACAAAGCTCGTTTGGTTGCCAAAGGCTATACTCAACTGGAAGGTATTAACTATCATGACACTTTTTCTCCAACCACTTAACTTGTCATTTTCCGTTGTTTACTTACTCTCGCTGCCGCTCACTCATGGTCCCTTCATCAACTTGATGTTCATAATGCTTTCCTTTATGGTGATCTCATGGAGGAAATCTGTATGCTCCCACTACCTGGTCTTTGGCAACAGGGGGAGAATTTAGTGTGTTGCCTCAACAAATCACTTTATGAGTTGAAACAAGCTTCTTGTCAATGGTTCTTCAAATTCTCACAAGCCATACAATCTGTCGATTATGTTCAATCCAAAGCAGACTACTTACTTTTACTAAGAAAAAAGGAAAATCGTTAACTGTGCTGCTCATTTATGTTAACGACATACTATTAACAGGGAATGGTTTGACAGCAATCAATGAACTCAAAAAGTATTAAATACCAAGTTTCGTATCAAAAACCTTGGTGATTTAAAATATTTTTTGGGAATCGAGGTGGCACGCTCAAAATAAGTTATTTTCATTTCACAAAGAAAATATGTGTTGGATATTCTGAATGATGTTGGTTTTTTGGGATCGCGACCAACTTTCCTATGGAACAAAATCTTAAATTCCATCCTGATGATGGTTATCCATTAGATGATCCGGCAAAGTATAGAAGATTGATTGGTCTATTGATATATCTCACTATTACACAGCCAAACATATCATATTCTATTCATTTATTGAGCAGATTTATGCAGTCACCTCGAAAGCCCCATTATGAAGCTGCCTTAAGGATCTTGAAGTATCTAAAAGGCACACCGGGACAAGACATGATGTTCTCTTCCCAAAATACATTGAAATTGAAAGCATATTGTGACTCTGATTAGGCAGGATGTTCGACTTCTCGACATTCAACAACTGATTACTGTGTTTTCCTTGGAAATTGTCTTATTTCATGGAAAAGCAAACTCCAGAAAACTGTATCCTTATCTCCTGCCGAAGCTGAGTATAGATCCATGGAAGCAACATGTTGTGAAATTACATAGCTACAAAACCTTGTTCGAGACCTGCAAATTCGAATTCAAGGGCCATCTACTTTGTTCTGTGACAATCAAGCTACTCTTCACATTGAAGCAAATCCGGTATTTCATGAACGAACAAGACACATTGAGATTGATTGTCATTTTGTTCGAGATAAAAATATGGAAGGAAATGTCGTGACAAAGTTTGTTCCATTCATATCACAACTTGCTGATATATTCACTAAAGCTCTCGAGAAGGAAATATTTCATTCTTTGTTGGTCAAGTTGGGAATTCACAATATTTACTCGCCAACTTGAGGGGAGTGTTGAGGAAGTCAAAGAGCCTCACCATGATTCTTGTCAATATTATAAATTAGGGAACAAATATATTGTAATATATTACTTTCCGTCTTTGCAATATATCATCTATTAGTAGCAGATTTATAGGAGTTAATTGAAAGGCTAAAGAGCTATATATACATGTAAATTATATGCATATTATTTTTGAATAAAAAGATTATTTATTCTTCCAAATTTTACACTTATTAAATGAGAAATTACTTGGATTTAGATACATATTTCTTCATATCTTACTATGTTTATATGTATTTCCTCTAATGGTTATCTGTCCATTATTGTTTTGATTTTAGTTGAAGATGTTATTTTATGATTATTAGCGTTTTAGGATTTTAGTTGAAGATAATATTTTATGAATACTAGTGAAACGCACGTGCAATGCACGTGCCATAGTATAGTTAGCGTAAATATAAAAAAAAAAAAATTATTTATGTTAAGCATTAGTTACATTAAACTTAAAACACTTGAAATGATGATATGTGCAAAAATAATATTAAAAGATTTGATTCAAAGCTTATTTTCTAAACTTTGCATTTGAAGGTCTCTCTATTCTTTTTAAAAAATGACATAATATAGATGATTAGGTGTTAATGCTATGCTAAAGAGATAATGAAGTTCAATCTAGCCCCCATTTTTCTACCTATTAAGGTAAGACATTATGTCTCTTTCATCCCATGTTCATAGAATCTCCTATTATATGTATCAGTTGCACCAGTATTTAATTTCTTTACTAAGATCCTATGCAAGACGTATGTAGTCAAAATTAATTAATTAATGATAATATAGTGCAGATTTAGGACAAATCTAGGGTCTTTATTAGTATTAAAATCACAACACAACGAAAACTTACATCATAGAGACAAAAAAAATGACATACGATCACCTAACTTCATAAATTTCGTCGAATATATTTTCAGCATATTCTAACGTTACTGTACATTAAATTCATTTAAAAAACCAAAATAATTCACTTCAAAAAAGATATTTGTCTACCAGCACTGTATGATGTATGGGAATTTTTCTGAAAATTATTGAATTCCTTCAATATCCATTTTGAAGCCATAAATTTACCCTTTTTAACCGTAAAAATTGAAGAAAAATGAAATTGAGAGAAATTGGTGTGAGTATGGGGGTTGAGGGTTAGGTAGAAAAGAAAAATTAACGATTATGATTTTAAATTTAATAATTTAAGATTATTTTTATATTTAAACTTAATCGACAATATATTTATTATTATCAAATTTTAAGTTTTTTTTTAAAATTTAAATCGATCCAAATGGATATTCATATCGTGAAATATCAAATCAAACAAAAATTTATAGGAAAATAAAATTCAAAAAGAGGACATTGGAATGAGGTTTGTATTGAAAAGAAACATAAACATTCACGAGTTCACGACGTTACGTTTCACAATTAATGTAAAATTAATTTTGATATTTAAAATTTATCGATCATATATTTATCATGGCCGCACTTCAACATTTCCAACAAATTTTAAATCGCTTAAAACGAATGTTTGTAACTTAAAATACTGAATCAAACGGAAAAAAAAAAAAAAAAACAAAGGCTTAGTCGAGCCGAGCCGTCAAGCCATTTAGCTCGGCTCGACTTATGAACAGTAAACAAAAGTGACTCTTTTATTTATATATATAGGATTAGAATTCTAGTTAAACACAAATTTTGAAAAAATATAAAAGAGTTCAAAAGAATCTAATGAAAATAAATATAAGTGGATGAATTTAGAACGATATATTTTTATTTAATTTTATATGTGTCTATTTAGGTAAATTTACATAAGATTAAAAATATAATATAATTATATTTTAAAAGTGGATGCATATATAAAAATTATGGATATAAATAGCCTCATCCTTCATTTTTCGGTTTTGGTCTTTGTAGACACTAAAAGATAATTAGGATGGAACATTTTTATATAAGTAGACTCTTAAAATCCGTTGACCTCAAAAAATGAGTCAAAAGAATCTCAACCATCTCTCCTCCATATAGACATCACATGTGTATAGCGGTGGCAAAAAAGCTCGGAGGCTCGGACGGCTCGGGCTCGGCTCGGTGGAACTGAGCCCCACTTTGGGGGAGTCGGCTCGAGCCCGGGCCAGCCCGTGGCCCGGGTGAGCCTCCTATAAAAATTTTTTTTTTTTGGAAAACAGGTTGCTGCCTACAGCAGCTTGGAAAAAAAACCAAAAAAATTGAGTCGGCTTGGCCCGCTAAAGCTCGGGCCGAGCCTCATTTTTTTTGGACGGACTCGCTCAGCTCGGACCAAAAAAAGCTCTGTCCAAAAAAGCTCGGGCTCGACTCGAGTTTTTTTTTCGGCTCGACTCGTTGACATCAGTACCTGTGTACTTAAACTTCTAGTTAGAAAGCAAATGTTGTCGATCGAAAAAAAAGGAAAAAAAGAAGGTTCAACGATTGTTTACACTCTGAAGGTCAAGTCAACGGTTGGACGAAAGATAAATGAGTGTAAGAGACGAGAGGAGATTTGACTAGGATTAGAATACAAAACCTATGTGAAATTGATTGGGTGATTGGCGCAAAACATCCATACCTTTGACGATTCTTGTGGAAAATGTCCCTACCATTGATTTTTTTGCGCATAACGTCCCTACCTTTTACATTCTTTACGCTGGACATCCTTTTACTATTTTTAACATAAAATGACCAATATACCCTTCTAATTAAATAAAAGAAAAGAAAAATAAAAAATGAATTGTAACTATAGGCCCAAACTTTTTTAAAAAGTGCAAAGAACCCACCAAACTTCACATTCTTTAAAAAATTATAACTTTACCCTAAACCCATAATTGCATAAGGGTCCCCACAATTTAATAAATTGCAGGGAAAGCTCCCGTCCCTGAATTTGACCAGCCTGCGAAGAAACCTAGCAACTTATGGAGCCGACTGCTTCTACTCCAAATTCGACCACCATACCATTGGACAAACCACCAGATTTCCACACTATCAACATCTCCTTATCCCCCTCTAAAATTCCATACTAAAAATCGGCTATAACAGATCCATAATCACACAAAAAAAGATAAGAATCTAAAAAAACTAAAAAACAATTAACATATAAAATTCCAATTATCATATTTCTTTTTCCTTCTGACCTTTTTTTCTAACCGTGCATCCCCTCTAGCAATGCCTCGCGGTCGCGCCTCTCCAAAGCCATCTCATCCAAGAACCCTGCCTCATGAAATCTCCTCCAATCCTCCATATTTTCCAAATCATTCACCATGGTTATATCTCCACTCTCACTCAAGAGCCCCAAGGGCCAGGGTGGCGCTGCAGGGCCATCAATATACGCCACGACCTTCCCCTTCCCAGTTGGGTTCGGGGTGCTCCTCTCCTGCGTTGGCGCGGCTTCACTCCTCATAGTGATTGATAATCCCGGCCACTGATGCTTCTGGGGAGTAAACATCATTAACTTTGGGCATCAAAATAAAACCCTAATCACAATTCCAAATTTGTAATCTTCGGGAGTGAAATTGAACAGCAAATCTAGATTTAATAGGTTTAACATTTGAATTAAAAACAAGAAAATGGATACTAGCAACGTGAATTAGGATTTCGAGTAGAATCAAACAGTAGAAATAATAGATAAGAATTAAATTTTTTTTCTTGTGAGATGTTGTTGGTGTGAAAATCCAGTAGTTTGTCCGGCGGTATGGTGGTCGAATTTGGAGTAGAAGCAGCCGGCTCCATAAGCTGCTAGGTTTCTTTGAAGGCTGATCAAATTTGGGGATGGGGACTTTTCCTGCAATTTATTAAATTGTGGGGACCCCCATGCAATTATAGGTTTAGGGTAAAGTTATAATTTTTTAAACAATGTGAAGTTTGGTGGGTTATTTGCACTTTTTAAAAAAGCTAGGGCCTATAGTTACAATTCATTCTTTATTTTTCTTTTCTTTTGTTTTATTTAACTAGAAGGGTATATTGGTCATTTTATGTTAAAAAATGGTGAAAAGGTTCAGCGCAAAGAATGTAAGCAAAGAATGTAAAAGGTAGGGACGTTATGCGCCAAAAAATCAAAGGTATAGACGTTTTCCACAAAAATCATTAAAGGTAAGGACGTTTTGCACCAATTACCTGAAATTGATTCATAGATGAAATGAGCAACCAAGTTGGTTTAATAATTATAAACTTTTCGAATTTTTATGTTTTGAATTTAATGAGTTTTTTATTCTAAATTTATTTATTTTCTCGTTTATTTATTTTAATAACAAATAACATGTTATTAAAATATTTTACCGATTCAATTATTTATCAAATCGAATGGGTTGTTATCGAATATGATTGACATATATCCATATTTAATTTATTTAGTTAACGGATTATCGGACTGAAATTCTAAATCCATCTCTCACTAATTTTATTGGATTCGAATCAGAATTTCATCCGTTGACTGCCCTATCTACACACTTTGTGAAATTCATTGCCCTTCTTAATTACAATGAAACCCAAAAAGCACCATAACTCATGATTAGTCAGGCGAACGACATTTTAAGAAGTTGTGATGTCACGTACCTTAGAATTCGACTTTAGCCTAGGGCAATCCAAACTCAGAAACTCTTTTTCTCTTGGTATCTAAACATGAAAAAAAAAATAATAATAATAATAATAATAATAAATAAACAAACCTAGCTAATTTTTTTTTTAGACCATTCTAATTTGAAATTTCAGTCCCCAACTCCGCTCCTAATTCTGTGATTGTTAGATGAATATTTAAAAAGTGGTTAATAAATAAGTATAACTTGTATATGGCCCCCTGTTTGATGGGGATCAAAATCAGATTTTAGACAAATGTTGATAAAATGTGTAGTTGAAAAATCATTAGTCCCATTAAATATGTAATTAAAATTAATTGTTGAATTTGATTTAAATTAAAATAAAATTTTAATTCCTTCCAAACATGAGCATAAATAAAAATTCTCTGAATGGTTATAAACACAAGCCAAACACAGACTTAGAATGCACACTCAACAAAATACGCTCAAAACCTTCAAATTCATACCATGTTTGATCCACATTCTACAAAAATTCATTCTTTCAAAATTCGTTTTCAACCACACATTTTTCAATAAAATAATATTTTCCATCACATCCAAAATTTTTCTTTATTTTTCAACCGCACATTCTCCATCAATCTACTATTTCAAAATATATTTTTCTAGAAATATGCCCAAAACCTTCAAATTCACTGTAAAATGAATAGTGCTCATTTAAAAATGAGTGGTTGTAATAATGTTTAAGAATTAAGAGTGTATTTGGTAGAGATTAAAATTTGATTAAAATTGAAAAATTAGCCGTTATTGTTGACTTTTATTAGACGAGTGGGACCCAATAACGACTATATTTTCAATTTTCATTGAATTTTTAGTGTTATCAAACAAGCTCTAAGATACAAAGTGATATTTGGCACCTGTTAATTTTGTATTACTCAAGAATATCAAAAGATGGATCCAAAAAAAAGGCAGCAGCTCTTATCCTTTAATAATGTCCACTGGCTGACAAGCCTTGGCCCAAAATCATTCCATTTGAGGCGTACGATTATTTGAAATTTACTTTAAAATAGTAAATTGATGGAGAAAATGTGATTAAAAATTTAAAAAAAAATTAAATTTGAGTATAATATTATTTTATTGAAAAATGTGTAATTTAAACATATTTTTGAAAAAAAAATAGAGATCAAACAAGTGCGGTTAAAATCCACAAAATTAGTGCTAGTACTATTTTTTATTTAATCTCAATAAAACATGGAAATATTGAACTTCTGTTTGGGTGAAGATTAAAATCATATTTTAATAAATTTGATAAAAAAAAAAAAAAAAGATGAAATATGTGATTGAAAAGTTGTAGATTCTATAAAATATGTGATTAAAATTAATTGTTGACTTTAACTTTGATAATAATCTTGATTTTAATTTTTACCGAGCATGTGCTTAAATTTATAGCCAAATTATTAAACCCATGTTAATTTGAGCCGTATCTTTCAAAATTCATTTTTCTCCAAAATTCAACCAGCATCTAGCCCTCATTATTTCCCGTTAAATTACAATTCATTTTTTTATTTCTTCTTATTAATAATACATTTTCTAATAAAATAATATTATGTATAAATCCAAACAAAAAAATTTCTTCTTTTTAATCACACATTCTCGAAAAAATTATTATTCATCTCAATTTTAACCACACATTTTTCAAATAAAATAATTTTACACGAAAACTTAAAATTTTTCCTTATCCCCTGTTTGTCTTCCATTAAATCAGAAATCTCATTTCAACTACAAACTAATTTTCAACCACGCATTCACATAATAAATTATTTTGTAAATAAGCTCAATTTTTTTTCTACTTTTTAACCACACATTCTTCTACATCACTATTCCAAAATTCATTTTTTCCAAAAGGTTGTTTTTAATGGAAGACAAACAAAAGTTACATCTTAAATATACATTCTTCAAAAAATCACTTTTTACAAAATTTATCCAATAAAATGGAGTTAAAACATGGGCAAATATAATAATCTTCTATCTAACTTTTCTATTCATAAGTGTATATTTAATATACATTTACTAAACATAATTAATATAATAAATAAGAGTTTAATTTCCTTTCCTTTTCTTTTCTGAATATTGTTCTATATTAGTTTTACACGTTCCATAAATATTTGTGTTGAAATATATAAGACATTTCCTATTGAATTTAAGATTCTGTTTGACAAAAATTGTTACATCGAATTTAAGGTTCCATTTGAAACTGTTGGAAAATATATTATTTGGCAAATGAATTTTCACTTGTGTATGTGAAATTAATCCCACATTGATTGAAAGTTGGGATTTGAAGAGGAGCCTTAAAAGGGATTAACAATCCCACATTGGTTAGAAATGGAAAAGTGAGAATATATGGGGACTATAAATAGTACCATCCCACATTGGAAAAAGAAAAAAGAAAGTGGCAAGTGGGAAAACTTAAATAGTTATCCCACATAGGATAAGAATAAGTTTTTGGATCAATTTATATATGGTTAACAATTTGTAAGGTGTAACTATTTGTTGCATAGAGACTCCTCCGTGGCCTACGCACCCGCAGGGGGGTGCAAATCTTGGACCGACTTGGCCTTCGAGCCTTGAACTTGTGTGCGGGCGCGACTTGCGTACACGAATGTCGGACCGAATGAGTCAAAAATTGGCCACCAAGTGCAAGCCACGTTTTGAAAATTTTCTTTTACGTTTTTCCATTTAAAACATAACTTGAAAATTGTATTCATTTATTTTTGTAACTCCAAAACGTGAGAATTCAATGACAGAGTTATGACTGGAGTTATGACTGCATTAAGAGGCAAAGGCTCCTCCTTGCCTATATATCCCGAACAATCTCTTCAGTTCAGACACAAGACAACAGCACGAAATCTTTCTGCTCCCTTTTCAAATTCCTGTCGTCTTACAATCACTTGGTGATTCCGTTCCGGCACACTCGTTCAGTTCGACTGTACAAACTACAGTTCACGCCGCTGTATCCTGGGAAGCAAGCGCTCGCATTACTTCGGTGAGGGGGCGAATATTGCTTTAAGGACACTGTGTTCGACACGGGCCCCGGCTTCAAAGACGCCAATTTTATCTTCTGTCAACTGCAATATTTTCTTTTTCTGTCCACTGCAATTTGTCAATTACTTCTTTTAATTCGGTTAACTGTTCAGAGTTTACCTACAATCTTAAAGCAATATTTTCGTACTAATTTTTCTGATTGTGTTTCAGAAAATGGAAAATACACCTACCAATAACGTTGTGGGATCTGCAAACGAAATTGTGCCTCCTGTGGCTCAGGCTGTGGCTTTGCCAGGTTCTGATGTGGCTCAAGTGGTGGCTCCAGTAACACAAACTGTGGCTAATATGCCAAGCTTAGGCTTTGGTCCAAGTGGGACTAAGGCTGTGGCTCCCATGCCAAGTCAGCTCTTGGTCCAATCGCGATGTGATCCCGGTTAATCACGGGGAAAAGCCGGAGAAGTTCAATGGTTCGAATTTCAAGAGGTGGCAACAAAAAATGTTGTTTTACCTCACGACCTTGAATCTTGCGAGATTCTTGACTGAAAATGCTCCAGTGCTTCAAGAGGGTCAAGGAGACCTTCAAGCAATCGGTCGTGCCGGATGCTTGGAAGCATTCTGATTTCCTGTGCCGGAATTATGTGATGAACAGTTTAGCTGATTCATTATACAATGTGTACTGCACAATAAAAACGGCTAAGGAATTATGGGAGTCTTTGGACAAAAAGTACAAAACCGAAGATGCCGGAGCCAAGAAGTTTCTTGTTGGCCGCTTTTTGGAATACAAAATGGTGGACTCCAAATCTATAATCAGTCAAGTACAAGAATTACAAGTGATCTTGCATGAAATTCATTCCGAGGGAATGGTTGTGAGTGAATCCTTCCAAGTGGCTTGCATAATTGAGAAACTACCTCCTGCATGGAAGGATTTCAAAAACTACTTAAAACACAAGCGAAAGGAAATGAACGTTGAG
Source organism: Fraxinus americana (assembly GCA_035079005.1). Taxonomy (NCBI): domain Eukaryota; kingdom Viridiplantae; phylum Streptophyta; class Magnoliopsida; order Lamiales; family Oleaceae; genus Fraxinus; species Fraxinus americana. The sequence goes on from CM068716.1 coordinate 33,215,900, forward strand.
GAACTAATTGTTAGACTTCGAATTGAAGAAGACAACAAAAGTTCTGAAAGAGGGTTCAATCCGGTTGTGGCTAAAGCTAATGTTGTGGAGCATGGCCAAAGCTCCAAGACCAATAAGAACAAGTTTGGGCCATCTGGTGGCAAAGGGCCCAAGTTGGGGCCAAAAGGTGGAATCTCCAAGAAGAAGTTTCAAGGGAAATGCTTCAATTGTGACAAGATTGGTCACAAGTCTACGGAGTGCCGTTTGCCAAAGAAGAAAAAAGAAGCAAATATGGTTGAAGATGTATCTGACATCAACCTTGCAGCTGTCATTTCTGAAGTGAACCTGGTGGGTTCAAATCCGAGAGAATGGTGGATAGACACCGGTGCCACCCGACACGTTTGCTCCGATAAGGAGATGTTTAATGGGTTTGAAGCAGCGGATGGGGAGAAGTTGTATATGGGAAATTCAGCGACCTCCGAAATCAAGGGCCATGGAAAGGTGGTTCTAAAGATGACTTCTGGGAAAGAGCTGACTCTAAACAACGTGCTTTATGTGCCGGAGATTCGCAAGAATTTGGTTTCTGGCTCGCTGTTGAACAAGCATGGCTTCCGTATGGTGTTTGAGTCAGACAAAGTTATTTTGTCTAAGTCTGGAATGTTTGTAGGAAAGGGTTATGTAAGTGATGGGCTTTTTAAGCTCAATGTAATGGCTATTAAGCCAAAAATCAATAAAATGAATAACTCTTCCGTTTACTTGCTTGAGTCTTCCAATTTGTGGCATGGTCGACTAGGACATGTTAATTACAACACTTTGCGTAGACTAATTAACTTAAATTGCATACCTACATTCCAAATTGATAATAAACATAAGTGTGAAACTTGTGTTGAAGCAAAATTGACAAGGTCATCATTTCAATCCGTTGAAAGGAAAACTGAACCTCTTGATTTAATTCACACCGATGTATGTGATTTAAAATCTGTACAAACAAGGGGAGGCAACAAATATTTTATTACTTTTATTGACGACAAAGACAAAATATTGTTTTGTGTATTTGCTTAAAAGTAAAGACGAAGCTATAGAGAAATTTGTTCTCTATAAAAATGAAATTGAAAATCAACTCAACAAAAAGATCAAAGTGTTGAGAAGTGATAGAGGTGGTGAATATGAATCACCATTTGCTTTGGTCTCGTGCACAACATGGAATTAAACATGAAACAACAGCACCTTATTCACCACAACAAAATGGTATTGCTGAACGGAAAAATAGAACATTGAAAGAAATGATGAATGCAATGTTATTAAGTTCCGGGTTACCTCAGAACATGTGGGGAGAAGCTGTGTTATCAGCCAATTACCTTTTAAATAAGGTACCCCGAAAGAAAGAAGAAAAGAGCCCTTACGAGTTATTGAAAGGAAGGAAGCCTTCCTACAAATACTTACGAGTGTGGGGGTGTCTTGCTAAAGTAGCTGTACCTACACCAAAGAAGGTGAAAATAGGACCAAAACTGTTGATTGCATATTTATCGGATATACACATAACAGTAGTGCTTATCGGTTTCTTGTGTTTGATTCTAAAATTTCCAATATACACAAAAACACGATAATGGAATCGAGAAATGTTTCATTCTTTGAACATGTATTTCCATGTAAGTCCAAAGATGAAGCAAACTCTTCTAAACGGACATATGAGACTATGATTGAGAATAGTCAAGACAAAGAAGTAGAAGATGAAGTTGAGGTTGAACCAAGACGTAGCAAACGAGAAAGGACAGGGAAATCTTATGGTCCCAATTTTCTGACTTACATGCTAGAAACTGAACCTCAAAGCTTCAAAGAAGCTGTAAGCTCTTCAGAAGGTCCTCAATGGAAAGAAGCCATTAAAAGTGAAATAGATTCCATTCTACAAAATCATACATGGGAGCTGGTTGATCTTCCCCCGGGAAGCAAACCACTAGGCTACAAATGGATTTTCAAAAGGAAAATGAAAGCAGATGGAACTATTGATAAGTACAAGGCCAGACTTGTAATTAAAGGTTATAGGCAACGAGAAGGCATTGACTACTTTAACACCTATTCTCCGGTAACGAGAATAACTTCCATTCGAATGATATTAGCGATTGCATCTTTGTACAATCTCGAAGTACATCAAATGGATGTCAAAACTGCTTTTCTAAATGGAGATTTAGAAGAAGAAATTTACATGGAACAACTTGAGGGGTTTTCTGCACCAGGACAAGAAAACAAGGTATGTAAATTGGTAAAGTCATTATATGGCTTAAAACAAGCACCAAAACAATGGCATGAAAAATTTGACAATGCCATGATGGAAAGTGGATTTAAAATCAATGAATGTGACAAATGCGTTTACAGTAAAGACACAGGAAATGGTTATGTTATTTTATGTCTTTATGTTGACGACATGCTCATCGTTGGTAGCAACGATAAGATGATTAAATCTACTAAAAATATGTTGAATTCAAGATTCGACATGAAGGATATGGGTTTAGCTGATGTGATTCTTGGAGTTAAAATTTCAAGAACATCGGATGGACTCGTTCTAAGTCAGTCACATTATGTGGACAAAATTTTGGAAAAATTCAATAATGATGATACTGGCGTGGCTAGAACACCGATAGATACAAGTCAACATTTATCGAAAAATAGAGGCGATGGTATTTCTCAAGTAGAGTACTCTAGAATAATCGGAAGTCTTATGTACCTAATGAATTGTACAAGACCAGATATCGCTTATGCTGTTAGTAAGCTGAGTAGATATACTAGTAATCCAGGGTCTGACCACTGGAAAGGAATAGTAAGAGTACTAAGATACTTGAGATATACTCGTAACTATGGACTACACTATACCAGATATCCTGCTGTTATTGAAGGATATACTGATGCGAATTGGATATCTGATATTAAAGACTCAAAGTCTACTAGTGGATTTGTGTTCACTTTGGGAGGTGCAGCCATATCATGGAAATCCTCTAAACAAACAGTTATTGCGAGGTCTACCATGGAATCTGAGTTTATAGCTCTAGATAAATGTGGTGAAGAGGCTGAATGGCTACGCAATTTCTTAGAGGATATTCCAAAATGGTCTAAACCCGTGCCAGCAATTTGCATACATTGTGATAGTCAATCTGCGATTGGAAGGGCACAAAGCAACATGTACAATGATAAATCTAGACACATACGTCGTAGACATAATACCATAAGACAGTTACTCTCAACTGGAGTTATCTCTATTGACTATGCAAAGTCTAAAGATAACATTGCGGATCCGCTAACCAAAGGGTTAAATAGAGAGTTAGTTGCAAAGTCATCAAAAGGAATGGGACTTAAGCCTCTAAAAGAATAAGTTATTGTAGTGGAAACTCAACCTAGCTGACTGGAGATCCCAAGATTTAGGTTCAATGAGAAAACCTAATTGCAAATACTTAACTATATCACTGTGGGGGTTATTTCCGGTCCATTCCTGTAATAATAGTGATGCCCGTGGGAAGAGGATAAGCAATAAGGCTTTTAATGATTCTTATGCATCGAAAATCCGAGCGGAGTAATGCGGGTTACTCTTAATTAAGAAATCACCTATGTGAGAAAAAAGTGGGGCCGCTTCGAAGGGAATTGTGAGGCTCAATTCTTAATAACTCTCACTGAACCAGGCATATGTTCATGGCCACAAACGAACATAACCATGAGAACTGAATTGTGTTAGGAAGAATCCTGTGTGAGGTACATCATCGTTTACACAAAACGCAGAACAGTTCAAAGACATCACGTCTACTGATCAGCTAGTAAAGTAAAAGTATTTTCATAAGGGGAGGTTCAAAGGGTAACACCTACCTATCCTATGCAGGTTTCAACTGTGGAACTTTGTCACCAAGTATTCCGTGTCTCTATTAATTTCCATTCATGTGGGGGATTGTTGGAAAATATATTATTTGGCAAATGAATTTTCACTTGTGTATGTGAAATTAATCTCACATTGATTGAAAGTTGGGATTTGAAGAGGAGCCTTAAAAGGGATTAACAATCCCACATTGGTTAGAAATGGAAAAGTGGGAATATATGGGGACTATAAATAGTACCATCCCACATTGGAAAAAGAAAAAAGAAAGTGGCAAGTGGGAAAACTTAAATAGTTATCTCACATAGGATAAGAATAAGTTTTTGGACCAATTTATATATGGTTAACAATTTGTAAGGTGTAACCATTTGTTGCATAGAGACTCCTCCGTGGCCTACGCGCCCGCAGGGGGGTGCAAATCTTGGACCGACTTGGCCTTCGAGCCTTGAACTTGTGTGCGGGCGCGACCTGTGTACACGAATGTCGGACCGAATGAGTCAAAAATTGGCCACCAAGTGCAAGCCACGTTTTGAAAATTTTCTTTTACGTTTTTCCATTTAAAACATAACTTGAAAACTGTTTTCATTTATTTTTGTAACTCCAAAATGTGAGAATTCAATGACAGAGTTATGACTGGAGTTATGACTGCATTAAGAGGCAAAGGCTCCTCCTTGCCTATATATCTCGAACAATCTCTTCAGTTCAGACACAACACAACAGCACGAAATCTTTCTGCTCCCTTTTCAAATTCATGTCGTCTTGCACTTGGTGATTCCGTTCCGGCACACTCGTTCAGTTTGACTGTACAAACTACAGTTCACGCCGCTGTATCCTGGGAAGCAAGCGCTCGCATTACTTCGGTGAGGGGGCGAATATTGCTTTAAGGACACTGTGTTCGACACAGGCCCCGGCTTCAAAGACGCCAATTTTATCTTCTGTCAACTACAATATTTTCTTTTTCTGTCCACTGCAATTTGTCAATTACTTCTTTTAATTCGGTTAACTGTTTAGAGTTTACCTACAGAAACAACTGTTATAAGTAAAGCCTTTAGTAGCTTGTCTTTTAGTATTATAACTTTAAATAATGATATCTAGCATTAGTAGTGTCACAACACCCGTCTATGTGGCGCTAGAGCACCCGTCTATGCAGCATTATATAATAAATTCAATTAAATGTGAAATATAATTTTACATTTTTCTTAATGACACTTAGTACTACCTAGAATGATATCGTAATATCAATGGTATTAAATAGCATTACTCTACAACTTCTTTTGGTAGTAGAACTTTTATCTAAAAGTCGTTGACTATTTTGTTGTATATGCAAGAAGTGTTATTGAGTTGCTCATTTTTGTTCAACTCTTGCTTTTAGATTGGTTATTTATTATTTTTTTAATTCCATTTTGAAGATTAGCTATCATTAGAACGTATTTTTGATTGTCGAGATGTGTGCCTGTGTGTGAATTAATGCATGCTTATGCGTTCTTTATTTAATAAAACATATTCACGTATAAGTATAAAATGATTGACCTCAAGGGCTTAAACTTGCTTGGGCATTCTTCATTTTTTTTTAAAGAATGAGCACTTTTTTTCTCCTTGCATAGTAGGTACACTATGTTTCATTGATTGGTTGTACTTTAAAAATTCAATGCTGGTGTTGTGTTCGTGCCCATTTTGTCGAATACCAATCTTCTACTTGAGTTTTGTGCAGGGCCGGCCCTATGATGAGGCGAGTGAGGCCGCCGCCTCAGGCCCAAGCTTGGAGGGGGCCTAATTTTTGGCCAAAAAAAAAATTTTTTTTTTTTTTTTTATATGACAAGCCCAAATGGAGGCCCAAATCTCTAACCTAAGCCCTAAACTCTCGTCTCTTACACACAGAAATCAGAATCACTCTCGTCTTACACACAACACACCGAATCACTCTCTCGACCACTCTCTCCTTCCCGCTCTCAAATCTCCGAAAATATTGGCTGAAAGTAACTCGAATCCACAGACCAATCAACCGCTCTTCACTCTTCTGGAGCTGGACCAGCTTCTGGAGTTCTCCTTCTGCTTCTGCTACTACGGTCTACGAGTCTGCGACTGGCGTGTGTGTCTTCACTCTTCTAGTTCTGGAGTTCTGCAGCTTCTGCTGGAGCTGGTAACTGGTAAGTAAGCGATTTCAGTTTTGGGGATTTCTCATTTCGTGATTTGTCTAATTTTAGTTTTGGGGATTTTGTGATTTTTCGAATTTCAGTTTGTATGAATGGGTTTCTAATTTAAATTTTGTGGCTTTTGTGATTTGTGAATGAATCATTGATTCGATTTCATCACTTAGGTCTTAGAATATGCCATTATGAATCAATAGAGACTGGCTGTTTTCTGCTTTTGAGGATTGTGATGTCTTTAACATTAAACTGGCTAAAGTGCGGTGCTGGTTCTGTGGTTTAGTGGTTCAATCAGTGAGCTATATGAAATCTGTGGTTGAGTGGTTCCAGGGTCGGCCCAGTTGAGTGGTTGAGTGGTTCCAGGACCGGCTTAGTATGTTAATGGTGAAATACCTTGCAGCATTTAGGTCTTGAATTTTGGATATGCTACTTGATATGATTGCTTACGTTGAAGAGTAAATGGTAAAATGAAATGGGAGGGAGGGAGTGAGGATTGGAAGCTACCTGTGGCAGATGTATACATTCCTCCAAACTGAGTTTTGCCTTGTAAATGATTTTTCTTCTTTGTAGTAATCGTCAATTTTGGGTTTTCTATGCAATCTCACTTGTTTGGTTATGGAACTTGATAATGAATGTGGTGAACCAATTATGAGCGACAACCAAGTTATATGTCATTTTTGTTTGCTGCCTTTAAACGTGCCATAAATTATTCATACAGGCATAGCATTCGGGATATTATTTCAATGAGTAATTCGCTTAGCTAGGCAGGTATTCCTGGATAGGTGGCTTACTGTGTTTGATTATGTTACGTGATGATATTGTTACTGTGGCTTCACTAATCTTTGGTTTCTCATAATCTATATGCATTGATTAATATGTTGTTATATGTGAATGATTTGTGAATGATTCAATTTCAGGCTTGTGAGAACTGAGATGCAACGCTGGATGCTGGAATAGGCGCGATTCCACAATTTTCGTGAATTTTCTACTTCTCAAGTAAGTAATGGCTTGCTCTAACTTGATATTGAAAATATTTGAAGCCTTGTCGGCTTATATAATTGTGGCCTGGTCGGCTTGTATGAATGCTCATTGTAGCGTGTAGGATCAATTGCACAGGCGCACGTTTATCTTTTGTTCTTTATATTTGTTTGTTGTTCTACGAGTCAGTGTTAAGTTTGCAATACGTTGCATAATGCACGGTTGGATTTTGCGTTTACGTTGATCTCGGGGGGCCAGAGACGGAGCTAGGGGCCGCCGTTGATCTCTGTTGTCTCTTAGTTAAAAAAAATTTTCGGGGGCTCCGCCCCCGAACCCCCGGGAGGGGGGCCCGCCCCCCTCCACCCCCCGTATTTTCACCCCCCCTGCCGAGGGCCCAATTTCCAAAGTTCGCCTCAGGCCCCGCCAATTACAGGGCCGGCCCTGGTCTTGTGCACCCTGAGCTTCCTTTGCCAGCAGATGTTTACAATGTTGAGATGATCAAAACTTCCAATTTATTGTGTAAGGTGTGAGCAATACATGTTTTTATATTCTCCAGTATAATTTTTCAAAGTAAAATCTAAAGAATCCTCTACACGAGAAAAGAAGAAGGGCAAAAAGAAGAGTAAGAAGGGTGATCATCCAAGAAGGTGTGCTATATGTTTGGTGTTGGATCAAGCTACATATTAATTGAGTTTGTGCACATGTATTTGGATTGTCCTTTAGAAACATTGGTCGCATCTTGAACAATGATCGAACCTCCATCATAGGTACTCAAAGGGATTAGTAAATACGACCACGGTACATATTTACAACCTAGGATTGATTAAAACTTACATCACAATGTTTAAGGTGTGTGTAACACATGTTTTTATTGTTCAAAAATAAATTTTTAAAATAAAATCTAAAGTATTCTTTACACATGTCAGGAAGAAGAGTACGAAGAAGGGAGAAAAGGTGTGTCAAAGATGGGGTGCCATATGCTTGGTCTAGGATTTGGCTGTATCTTGAAGTTTTATGCATGTACCGTTCTCTTAAGTTTGTTAGATTGTCCATCACGTTGGTACTCTCTACTAGTGTTTACAAATCCACAAATTTCCTCATATTAGTACTCTTTACTTCCCATGCTCTCTTCACTTGAATAGATTTAAAAATGAACCTAACATCTATATATAATATTACCTATTTGGAATGGATGGTGTAAGTTTTTCCAAAACAATGACTATGATTGTTCCTATAGAACTCTCTGGAAGAATCTCAAATCTTCTAATATTTGTACACTATTACAAAATCTTCTAAACTTGTCTTTAGAATATTTCAAGAAGCTCCTTCCATGGAAGACTAGTAATGAACTTGTTCTACAAGTTTCTAGAAAAATCATCGAATGTGTAGTATTTGGCCTACATTTTTAGCCAGTCACAGTACTTGCATCTACCTCGCGCTTGGTTGCATCCCATGTGTAAACCATGATACGCTAACCAAGAAGGGGATGAATTGGTTTTTAAAACTTTTTCGTTAATTACTACTAAATTTTAAATAAATGATAAAGAAATAAACTAGATGAAAGCAACCACATAGATGGTATGATATATGCTTGCACAAAGTAAAGTGTTAAGTAGAGAGTTAGAGAGTGCAAACGATATGTTATGGATATTCGATCCAAACCAACGATCTATGTCTCCCGTTATCGAGCTCTCCTTCACGAGCAAGGTCTTTTCCACTATGTTGATTGACTTGTGGTACAATCCAACCCTTTTATAATACTTCGGGTAACTTACAACCAAGGAGCACCGATCCTTTACAATGTTGAGCTTTTCGGGACCTCAACGCGACCCACAATTCAAAATGAATTTACAAGTGAAATCTTCTCTTCTTACAAAATGATAGAATCAAGATTGATAACAAGACACTTCAATAGATAGTATTAGTTAGGCTCAAAGTGTTGAAATGAAAAATTTCTTGAAGAACAAAAGATTTTCACAAAGATAAATCACCCAAAAGTTTTTCAAGGGTTTGACGCTATTTGATCTTCTTAAGGATGGATAATAAGGTGTTTGCAAACAGCAAAAAGCCTCAGTTAATGCTTTTCAAAGATTAACGTATGTGAGGGAATAGTGAGGTATTTATAGCAATCAAACGGTCAAAAAAATATGTTTTACCGGGTGCACTATATCGGACATCTGGTAAATACTGGACGGTCAAGTATCCGTTAATTTTTGTCAAAAAATATGAACGTTGGAAAAATGACCGTTGGAGCCAAAATCTAGGATACTAGACGTCCGGTATACCAGTTTTGGCTTGGAACATCGTCGTTTTTTGTTTTTATCAAATGTAGGTATTCTAAGGATGTTTTAAAATATTTTTCAAGGTATATACTATACATGTTCTGATCTTTGAAAACATAATTTTTGAGTAAAACATTTGTCGTGATTTTTTGATCGTAAATTCAAAACTTTGAACTTGTCACGATTTATTACCAAGTATTGAAATGTTTTACCTTTACATATGATCATGAAACATCTAAGTACTTAATTTGAATAGCTTGACGTGCATTGCTTGATTGGTACTTAACTCGTGTCTCGATTTTCGTAGAGGCAACTTTTGCGGAATTTGCAGCATCATTCTTTAATAGCCTCGATTGTTTGTTCTTGTTTTTATTTGAGCTATTTTGCAAGTTTCTTGATCTCGAACTTTGTGTCATCGAATGTACTTATGTACAATAATCAATATGGACACTTAAATCAATTTGTTAGCAATAAACATAATTTGTTTGTGATAATAAAAATGAGAAGTCAACTATTGACCAACAATTTCTCCCTTTTTGTTTATGGCAAACACATTGATTTGCAATGTATGATTCAGAACAAATTAATAGTTAATATACACATTCCCCCTATCTGTTTAGCAAGTATTCCCCCCCCTATTTAAATATAATCATGCAAATCTCTATTTCTTACCCATTTTGGCATAAGCAAAAAGTTTGCAAGCATTGAAAAACAAGAATAGCAACCAAAACAGAATATAATTTCATAGACATAATAAATGTTTAGTACATAATCAAAAGTTCAACCACAGGTTTAAAAGTAATTTAACGACATAAAATAGGAAAACTATGGAGCCGGATGAGGAGGATGACGAAATCGAGCACGAAAGTCGGTAAAAAAGGCGATCATCTGCTCCTACATAGTGGCCTATCGTGCGAGTATTGTCTCCTGCTGAGCTCGTATGTGATGAACATCGCTAACCATCCCGTCAACGATCGTAGTAAGAGATTCGATTGACCGCTTAGAAGTGTAAGTTGATCCTAGTCGAGACCCTGTCTAGTAGGTCTGGTAGCTCTCAATCCCGAGGCACAGGTAGGAGGGGCACCCTCGTTGTCGTGGTCGTCAAAATCCTCGTCCTCAAACGGTAGGGTAGAAGGCCCCGAAGCCGGGTCGAACCCCTTTGTTTCAGACACCCATTGTCTGTCCTTTCTACTATTTTCATTCTTTTAAGAGTGTTGGAGGGTCAAGGTTTGATGAAAGCTTTATCGTGAAGTGGAACATTGAAGTGTTGAAAGATTTTAGTGAGTAGCATGCCATAGGGAAGTGCCTTGGATATACGTGAGGAATGAACGAGTTTTATAAGACCCAAGTCAATAGTTGGGAAATCAACTTGCCGACCAATGAGAAATGAGCCGAGAAGAAAAAGATCAAAACAGTTCACTTCATCCCTATGTCCTTTTCAAGATAAAATAACATTGGCGATGATATTTTGTAAAACTTTGCATGGGAGAGTGAGTTGGTTCGTTGAAATTTTGGTTATGTTTTTAAAATCCTTACTCGTTACACAACGACATGCGTCGATCGGATTATATCCCTCCATGATAGGGTGAGTTTTATGCTCAAATTTTTGAATGCCACAAGGTTCTAACTCAAGAATGGTGCGAATGAGGGGTTTTGAGATCGTGACTCGAACATTTTTGATAATGCATGAAATGTCTCCAGAACGAGGGGTTATGATCATGTCTTTGTAAAAAGTGCGAATAAGGTCCAGATATGAATTTTCGTGAATTGTACAAATTAAGATCCAACCCATATCGTAATGAATTCTTCAATCCTAAAAGTAGGTGCATCATAAGTAAAAGAGACGATGTCGACTTTTTTACCTATCAGAATGGGTGCCTTAGCAAGGGGGTTCACTGGCGTCTCCTCGGTTTCAAAGTCCATGTCGTCTTTAGATGATGAAGGTGGAGCTCATCGAATGGTCTGCTTGAGGCGCTTGCCTCTGCCTCGAGAAGTTGCCATATTTGGGGATTTTTGAATTTTTAGGGCTTGAAGAAGAGATTTCAAATATATAGGATGTAAACATTTGAGTAAATATTGTAAAACCTTACGGAGAGAATGATGTTACTATAAGAGTTTGGATTGTGAGTAAAATCAAAGGAAAAGTGTGAGGAGAAGGATTATGACTCGATTTTGAATGGAAGGAGAGGTGAAATGGCCGAAAATGTTAGGTTTATAAAGTGCCAAATGGATCTAAATCGAACTAAAAGGGAGTAAATTGAGGGAATAATGATGATTATGGAGTTTGATTTTGAAGGAATGAGGAATTTTAAAGAGAAGAAATGGAGAAGAAAGGGGCGAGATCGAGTTTCAAAACTGGAATTCTCCAGTACCGGACGTCTGCTATATATACTGGACGTCCGAGAAATGTACTCAAAAGACAGAGAAATGTTCTGCCTTACCAGACAGTCCATACAGGAAGTTCGGTATTTTTTTAATAATAATAATAAGTCAGAAATAATAAAAAATAAGATTTTTAGAAATCATTTTAGCTCGATAAGTCCTAAACTTCGTCGAATAGTTGAGAAACGATCTAGCGCAAGGGTTTTTGTGAAAATATCGGCAATTGATTTTCGGTGTCATTAAATTTAAATGAGATGTCACCGTTTTGAACATGATCTCTTAGAAAATGATGTCGTATCTCAATGTGTTTCGCTCGAGAGTGTAAAATGGGATTTTTGGATAAATTGATAGTACTTGTATTGTCGTACATGATGAGAATATGATCATAGGATATGTGATAGTCGCTAAAGGTTTATTTCATCCATAGCACTTGAGCACAATAACTCGCGGGGGAAATGTATTCGACCTCGGCTGTAGATAGGGCTACGAAGTTTTGTTTCTTACTAAACCATGAAACCAAAGCAAAATAAAGAAAGTGACAAGCACCACTAGTGTTTTTCCGATCAACTTGACAACCGGCCCAATCGGCAAACTAGTAACTAAGTAAGTCAAAGTGAGTAATTTCGGATACCGAAGTCCTAAGTTTTGAGTCCCACAAAGATATCTAAAAATTCTTTTTACCGCTTTAAGGTGGGATTCCTTGGGATTTGACTGAAATCGAGCACATAAGCATACACTAAACATGATATGGGGTCTACTTGTGGTTAAATAAAGAAGTTATATGATCATACCTCGATATTTGGTGATGTCGAAGGAAATGCCTTGATCGTCTTTGTCAAGCTTTGCGAAAGTGCTCATTGGAGTATTCATTGGGTTTAGATCATTCATCTCGAATCTCTTTATCATGTCTAAGATGCGCTTATTTTGATTTATGAAGATGTAATCACATGCTTGATTAATTTGAAGTCTGAGAAAGAATTTGAGGTCACCCATCATACTCATTTCAAATTCCATGCTCATGTTTTTAGAAAATTCTTCACAAAGTTGAATATTCGTTGCACAAAAAATAATGTCATCAACATAAATTTGAACAAATAGCATGTCTTGTTTTTTGGTTTTGATAAAAAGAGTAGTTTCCACTTTTCCAATACAAAAATCATTTGAAAGTAAAAATTTGCTCAAATGTTCATACCAAGCTCTAGGAGCTTGTTTAAGACCGTAAAGAGCTTTTCTAAGTTTGAACACATGATTTTGAAACTTATGATCTGTAAAATTGGATGGTTGCTCAACATAGACTTCTTCTTGAATAAATCCATTCAAAAATATACTTTTAACATCCATTTGATAAACATGAAGTTTTTGTGACATGAAAATGTAAGAAGCATGCGAATGGATGCTAACCGAGCTACCGGTGTAAAAGTTTCTTCATTGTTAATTCCTTCTTCTTGATTGTAACCTTGGGCCACTAATCTAGCCTTTTTATGGAGAATAATTTCATTTTCATCTCTTTTGTTTCGAAAAATCCATTTAATGCCAATAATGGTTTGATTTGTTGGTCTAGTAACCAAGTCCCAAACATGGGTTCTTTCAAATTGATTAAGTTCGTCTTGCATTGCTAGAATCCAAAACTCATCAAATTCCACTTCTTTGAATTTTTGGGTTCAATTTATGAAATGAATGCACAACTACCAAGATGATTTCTAAGAGAGATTCTAGTAGTAATACCTTTTGATGGATCGCCGATTATTAACTCATGTGGGTGAGACGAGACAAACTTCCATTCATTTGGTAAGGTGGAGTCATATTGAGCTTCGGTTGGTGCTTTTTCTCTTTCTTGATCGTTGGGCTCCTTTGATTTTTCTTTGTTAGACACTCTTTTGTCTTGGACATTCATTTGTTCAAAATGAGTCTCTAAACCTACATCATCATCAATGCATTTCTCTCGATTAAGTATATTGGTTTCATCAAAACAAATGTGTACGGATTCTTCAACGACTAGAGTTCTTTTGTTGAAAACTCTATAAGCTTTGCTAGTTAATGAATAGCCAAGAAATATTCCCAAATCAGATTTTGAGTCAAATTTTCCCAAATTGTCTTTTGTGTTTAAGAAAAAATATTTGCAACCGAATACTTTGAAATAACTAATGTTAGGTATTTTATTTTTCCAAAGCTCATACGGAGTTTTGGTTTTCTTGCGACTATCCAAGACTCTAATTATGATATAGCATGCGGTATTAACTGCTTCAGCCCAAAAATATTTTGGTAAATTATTTTCATTTAAGATGGTTCGAGCCATTTCTTGTAATGTGCGATTCTTCCTCTCTACTACACCATTTTGTTGAGGAGTTTTAGGAGCCGAAAAGTTGTGTTCATATTCATTATTGTTACAAAAGTCATCAAAAGTAAGATTGTCAAATTCTCCACAGTAGTCACTTCTAATCGTAGTAATAGTGTGACCCTTTTCATTTTCAACTTTCTTACAAAAATGTTTGAAAACTTTTATGTTTTCATCTTTTGCACTTAAAAATATTACCCATGTAAATCTAGAAAAATTATCAACGATAACAAAAGCATAGTTTTTACAACCTAAACTAGCCGTTCTTGACGGTCCAAAGAGATCCATGTGGAGAAGTTGCAATAGTTTATTTGTTGCAGAAAATATTTTTGATTTGAAGGAACTTTTAACTTGCTTCCCAAGTTGACATGCATCACAAATTTTGTCCTTTTCAAATTTTAAGTTTGGCAATCCGACAATTTTTAGAAATTTTTGAAATGAGATCCATGTTTACATGACCAAATCTTTTATGCCAAAGCCAAATCTCGTCTTTAAGTTCAAGCAAGTAATGTTCATTATTTTCATATTCAATATTAATTATATAAATATCCTTGTTTCGGCTCCGTAAGAAAATCACCTCTTTTGATATAGCATCCTTAATTAGGCATTGGAAGAATCGAATTTTATATTGTAACATTTATCGCATAATTGATTAACACTTAGCAAATTATGTTTGAGGTTATCGACTAACAAAACATTTTCAATAGAGGGAAATGGGTAATTACTGATGATACCGATTCCGATTATCTACCCTTTTGCATTGTCTCCAAAAGTCACATCACCTCCATCATTTGTTTTGAAGTTTGAAAGTAGTGATCGATCTTCGGTCATATGCTTTGAACATCCACTATCCAAGAACCACTTGCTATTGGTTTTCTTTGGTATCTACAAAAACAATTTGATTTTGATTTTTGGTACCCATACAAACTTGGGTCCTTGATAGTTAGTTTGTGATGACTCTTTAATCCACTTATTTTGTTTTCAAAATATAGTTTCTTTTTAACTAAGCAATAAAAGGAAACATATCCAATTTTATTACAAAAAGTGCAAGTGGTGTTTGAATCTTTGACAAATATGTTTTTAAGGATTTATGTTTTAAAAATGGCTTGAAACCGATTTCCCCTTTGTCAAAAACACATTTTTTATTTCCTAGCATTAAATCAAAATTTTTCTTTCCTTTGATAAATTTATAAACTATTTTTGTCAAATCATCAACTTTTCTTTCAGGGAACTATTTTTCTTAATCAATAAATAATGGTCAAGGTTTTCTTTTGATTTTTTCAAAATTTTCTTTAATTCATCTTTTAATAGAGAATTTTTCTTTTTAATAATAGAAAGACTTAAGGCAAGTTTTTCAAAGACTTAAAAAGTAATTTATCATAAGAATCGAGTAATTCATCATAAGAGAGTTTTTCGTTTGTACTTACCTCATCTTCGAAGGCCATGAAGCACATGTTTGCGATTTCATGTTGATCATCGCTTTCATTTTGATATTCATCGATACTATCATCCCAAGTAGCTTGGACTGCCTTTTTCTTGAAACTTATCTTCTTGTTCGGGCTCTTGGTTCTCTTGTGGTCGAATTTGTAATATTCATAGCAAATAATCTTTTTGCTATTTCCTTCTCCTTTGTAGTCTCTTATTTGAAACTTTTTGTTGTTTCGAAAGCCTCACCATATTTTGACGAGAAGTATAAGGTCATCGAGCTCTTCATCACTCATGTTACTTGTTGATATCTCCCCATCAATTGTCGATTTTAGGGCAATTTGTTATTTAGGAGTTTCTTTTGATTCCTCTTTGTTTTTCTTTATCTTTTCTTTGATCTCGACATTGTTGAGTTCATAGGTCATCAATGTTCTATATAGTTCTTCCAATGGATATGTATTCACATCCCTTGTGTTTTCTATGCGCATTCGTATGGGACTTCATTCCCCCGAGAGTGACCTAAACATTTTGTTCACAAGTTCACCGTTAGTATATTTTCGATCAAAACCTTTTAAGCCATTAACGATATCGGTGAAACGAGTAATCATATTAACAATGGGCTCACCTTGTTTCATAAAGAAATTTTCAAATTTTTTGACCAACATATTTATCTTCGTTTCCCTAACTTTGTTTGTTCCAATATGAGTGACTTCTAGTGCATGCCAAATTTCATGAGCCGAATCACATGTGCTAATTCTATTGAATTCATTTTTATCTAATACACAATAAAGCAAATTTTTGGTCTTAGCATTTAATGACAATTTTCTCCAATCTTCTTTATCGTATTCCTCTCTAGGCTTGGGAATACATTGATCGGGTTTGCCATCAATTTTAATAGTCTTAGTAGGCATATAGGGACCGTATTCAATAATTTCCCAAATATTATAATCAATAGATTGAACATAAATTATCATTCTAGTTTTCCAATAATTATAGTGTGTGCCATCAAAGAAGGGATGACGGTTGGTAGAATGACCTTCGAGATTTTGAAAACCGATGTTAGCCATTACTCAAGATTGTGAAATTAAAAGAAGTGAGTACCAGACTCTGATACCAATTGTAAACCCCCAAGATAGGCTAACCAGAGGGGAGTGAATAGGGTTTTTAAACTTTTTCGTTAATTACTACTAAATTTTAAATAAATGATAGCACAAATGATAAAGAAATAAACTAGATGAAAGCAACCACGTAGATGGTATGATATATGCTTGCACAAAGTAAAGTGTTAAGTAGAGAGTTAGAGAGTGTAAACGATATGTTATGGAGGTTCGATCCAAAGCAACGATCTACGTTCTCCGTTACTGAGCTCTCCGTCACGAGCAAGGCCTTTTTCACTATGTTGATTGATTTGTGGTGCAATCCAACCCTTTTACAATGCTTCCGATGACTTACAACCAAGGAGCACCGATCCTTTACAATGTTGAGCTTTCCGAGACCTCAATGCGACCCACAATCAAAATGAATTTACAAGTGAAATCTTCTCTTTTTATAGAATGATAGAATCAAGATTGATAACAAGAAGCGAAGAGGCATAACACTTCAATAGATAGTAATAAGTTAGGCTCAAAGTGTTGAAATGAAAAACTTCTTGAAGAGCAGAAGATTTTCACAAAGACTCAAAATTTTTTCAAGGGTTTGATACTATTTGATCTTCTTAATGATAAATAATGAGGTGTTTGCAAACAACAAAAAGCCTCACTTAATGCTTTTCAAAGATTAATGTATGTGAGGGAATATTGAAATATTTATAGCAATCAAACTGTCAAAAAAACTGTCTTACCGGACGCACTATACTTGACGTCTGGTAAATACCGGAGGGTTAAGTATCCGTTAATTTTTGTCAGAAAATATGAACGTTAGAAAAATGACTGTTGGAGCCAAAATCTGGGATACTGGACGTCCGATATGTGTACCGAACGTCCCGTACACCAATTTTGGCTTGGAACATCCTCGTTTTTTATTTTTATCAAATGTAGGTATTTTAAGGACATTTTAAAATATTTTTCAAGGTATATACTATACATGTTTTGATCTTTGAAAACATAATTTACAAAGAATATTTAATTGAGGAATTTTAAATTAATTAAAGTATTAAAAGAAAAAAAATAAGAATTTACTAATTTGTTAGAAAATAATATTTCATTTTCGTAATTATAAATTTAAAATTATTTATTTAATTTTTTATATACATATAAATTAAAACAAAAAGAAATTATTAAAATAAAAAAAGAATACAAGTATTATTTAATTAAATAAAAAATTATAAAAATAAAAAATGAATTAAGTTATTTTTAAAAATTAAATACATAATAAAAATATCTTTTAATATTCGAAATATTAAATTATTAAAAAATTAAAAAGGTCACTATGGGCCGACATAACAGCTGGCCCAAAATCGGGTGATAACAGCCGATTAACTGTTAAGCCGATCGTCTTCCTCGTTGCTGGTCGAAAATGGAGATTTCGAGCGGAAAATTGCCATTTCCGGCCATTTTGAGCCCAAAATTGAGCTAATACCATGATAAACCATTAAATTTTCTCCACAATCACTAATACTCAAGCTAATTTATCCATATATGAACAAATAAACTAAAAAACTGTAAAAATTATTCAAAATTCTTTATATGAAAAATACCATTTTAATCACAAAAACTAATCATTTCTCAGGCCAGTGACGGAATACTCTTTGTGGTTGTCGGCGTCGGTGACTTCACGGACGATCTCGTCGATTTTGGTGGTCGATTTTTCAGTTTTGGTTGTGAGAGTGTCGGTTTTGGCGGTATTTTTGCATTTTTGTTAGTAGAAATTATGTTTTGAATTTTTCTTTTATTTTTTAATACTATTCACCGATCAAATGCCAAAGTGGAAATATGGTCTCGTCAACAAGCCAGTTTCCACTATTTGGGAAGAAGGTTTAGTTTTTCCCTTTTTTTGTTGGGTTTTGTTATTTAATTGGGTAAATGTTAAATTACTATTTTGCCCTATTTGAAATTTTAGAAAATGTGATCATAGTTTTTTTGTCAACTAACAGTCAAGTGCAAAGGTTAAAATAAATTCTACGAAGACATGAAAGATTTGGAGCCGTTGATATAATTATCCCTTGGACAATTCCACTTGTACATCAAAGTTTGTACATCAAGGGATACATCTCTCTCACATGGGAGGTGGGACCCATTGAAATATCGTTTTTTTATTCGAGTGGACCCCACCCCACATGTGAGAGAGGTGTGAAGCCCGATGTAAATCTTGATGTACCACCAGCATGATCCTTATCCCTTTTATCATTGTATTATCGGTTCACCAAAGGTCGTTATCGTTAGTGGTCGCATTAGCACCCAATAATTCCCGCTCTGAGAATCTCACTCCCCTGTGTCACCACCTAACGCACCACTCCCCCACTCCACCCCACACGCCCCGAACTCTTACTTCTCAGTTCTCCCAGGGACCCATACAAGTAGAATTATATATTCTATAAAAAATCCTGTAAACTCCAAGTCCTCTCAGGCAAAGAAAATGCAACAAAAATCCACGTCGCCTGGGGCGGCGGAAACTCCATCATACTTGCCTCAAATCCTTGAATTTCCATCCACCGACAACGGTAATGTCACCTGTGATCCTACCTCTTCCTCCCTCCTTGACTGGTCCAATTTTCTTGATTTCGACCTCGATGACAACCTAAACCTCGCCTTCGACCCACAAGCCATCCATGGACCCGAATCAGAATCCGGACCTGGTGTTGACCCTATTCAGCCCCATAGTCAACAGCCCAACAATTCAACCAGGGTGAGGAAGAGGGACCTAAGATTGGTCTGCTCGAATTTTTTGGCGGGCCGGATCCCGTGTGCTTGCCCGGAGTTGGATGCGAAGCTGGAGGAGGAGGCAAGTGGGGGTCTCTCGGGTAAGAAGCGGGTTCGGACTGTCAGGGTCCCGGTTGGAGCCACGGCCAGGTGCCAGGTCGCGGAGTGTGAGGCCGATATTAGCGAGCTCAAAGGATACCATAGGAGGCACAGGGTCTGCTTGCAGTGCGCCAATGCTAGTATGGTGGTTCTTGATGGAGAGAGCAAGAGATATTGCCAACAATGTGGAAAGTGAGCTTATTTTAATTGTTGAGTAACTTCATCTACGCTTAAGACATGGTTTTTTTGTTCTATATGCTTTTATCTAGGCGCTTTCGCGATTGAATTGATGATGAAATGACTTTTATATAGAAAGCTATGCTGGGCAAAAATAAATTTCCCTTTTTTTCTATTATGTGATTACTGTGCTTTATACTATCTGAAAAAAGAATAAAGGGGAAACGGGCGAGTTAGAAACAATAGATTTCTTGAAACAAACAAAAGAAAAGAAGAAATATAAACCATGGTTTATAGTTGAGCTCTTTTAATTGAAGGCTAGGAAGTCAAAAAATTAAATACATGAGTAAAGGTGATTAAAATATGATTTTTAGGGTTGATAAGTTTTAGTTTGTCATTATTGTTTTATTGGGATAGATTGGTGAAGTGGGATTTAGTTATAAGCTGACTTGTTTTTATGTATCCACATTTACGAAGATTACGTAGAGACAAATGAAAAATATGATTTTGGGAATTGGATTGCGAGATTGATATGCTCATTTACATTTAACTGTTTTTGTGTTCGTATCTATAAAATCAATGCAGAATGGTTCTTGCAGTTCAAGTCTTGTCTTTTGCCCTGAAGGGAGGGTTTGCTACTACCATGTTTTGTTGGCTGGTTTAGATGCACATACACCTGTAAAAGAACATGTACAACCTGGTGATATAATAATAGGCTTCGTGATTCAAAATGCAAATACATGCACAGATAACTATAAATATTCTGCATGTCACTATGAATCTATGATTATGGGACACGTGTTATGTGCACATAATTGCTGTTTGAGTTCCGTTGTTGTTTTATGACGTTGACTGAATCACTTTAAGCCCTTGTTTGCCCCCCATTATATCACATTCCATTACATTAATTTTTTTTCTCTCTTCATCTCAACCATCCATTCATCAAATAAAATAATAATACACACAAATTAAAAACTTTTGAACCACACATCTCCCATCAATCACTATTCTAAAAATTATCTACCCCCAAAAATTTAAATTAATGGGGGGCAAACAGGGGCTAAGTATTGTAATGAACATAGTTTCTTAATGAGGAACCTCTGTTGAGAATTATTTTGTTTGAATGCCTGGGTTAAGAGCTATATATATTTGTGTTGAAATGGAAAGAATCTTTGTGGAGCAAAGAATCTCATAGCTTTAAGATTAGGTCTGCCTGATTCACTGAAAAATTGGGAAAAGAGCTTAGACACTTGAATCACATTGAAATAAAACTTTTGGCAGGATAAGCATTAAATTAAAAATCTTGAAGCAATTTATGCATCAGGTTTTATTCCATACATTTTTTGTGGAGTACTTGTTCTATCTGTACTTGAAGCAATCTGCCTCGTGAAAGAATCTTTATTCCTGTAAATGATGATATCACAGTGGGAATAAGTTGGGGAACCTTTGTCTGGAAATAATTTGCATGGTCTGTTTTTTCAATTGTTTAGCTGTTGAATTTCAAAAATATGAAATGAGCAATTTAAGTGACCTTTTCTTTAACCTCCGGGCTGCTGCTGCATTATTTTGTGAAAATGCTAGTTAAGGCTAGATATTTATATTTGTTTGGTAACTCTTGAATTAAGTTTAAAATTGTACATGGTATTAGCGAAAGAATGCAGTTTCTGATTTTCAGCATAACTACTTTGTTAGATTTTATAGAAACAGTTAGATGTGTTTGCTATTTAAGTCTTTCAGTTATTTACATTGGACCTATGAAAAAGATGATTGACCATTACTTTGTCTGGCTAGGATTAATGGCACTTGGTTTTCATTTATACTTGCTCATGCTAATGTTTCTACCCTTTTCCAGGTTTCACATTTTGTCAGATTTCGATGAGGGTAAACGTAGTTGTCGCAGAAAATTGGAACGCCACAATAATAGACGTCGAAGAAGACCTAATGATTCTAAAGGAAGCACTGAGACGGAGTCTCGACAGGTTGTTTTAGTTGATGATGTCAGCTGCAATGATGACAAGGGAAAAGGTATGAACTTTTTATCAACATGTTGATTCTCCAGGAAAAAAATTCTGACAGTCTCTCTTCCATCAATTTCTCTATATTTCTTTTGCCTAGACATGTGATTAGGGGTGGATGATTTTATGAATGTTTGGCAAAGTATACATTTTTGTCGGGTTATGATCGCCATTTGTTATATCCACTCGTGTGCATTGTTGATCCTGAAATTCGATGTTCACTATTATGCACTGTTGAAGTTGTTGAATTGTGGGTGGCACAGATAGCATATGCTTGAGCAGTCAGATTGCAGAACGGGAAACTTTGTTGGAGTCAGAAGGACAGATGTCGACAATAAGCTTAGGACTTGGTTCCCAGCCTATCCAGAGTGATAGTTTTGTGTCGTTTGCTGCTTCTGGTGAAACTCATCTTGATGGGGAGAAAGAGAAACCCAAACAGAAATATTCCCCTTCCTATTGTGAGAACAAGAGCTCTTTCTCCTCTGTGGTAGGTCCAATGCTCCAGTGTGTAAAATATACTGTAGCAGTTGCAAGGCTTAACTAGATTATGCTTTTACATATTGTAGTGCCCTGCTGGTCGGATCTCATTCAAGCTCTACGATTGGAATCCTGCTGAGTTTCCTCGTCAGCTTCGGCACCAAGTATTCTAAAGATTAATATTACAGTTTAGTATATAAGGGAAAGGTTAAATGTTGTTTGTGTCAAAGATGTGATAGGTTTTAATTAACACACTTGTAAATACTTGTGCAGATATTTGAATGGTTGGCCAGCATGCCTGTTGAACTGGAGGGGTATATCCGCCCAGGTTGTACAATTTTGACTGCTTTTATTGCGATGCCCAAAGTAATGTGGCTCAAGGTAATTTGGATTTATTCTTTACCATTCATCTGTTGGACTGAAGTTAATTAATAATGTTGAATGTTTACTCACTTGTACTGAGCCTTGCGCTTATGATTCATAAAGATACTCCAGAAGTAAATTAACTGCACTTTGAACGTGCTAGTACTCAGTTGCTATTATCATAGATTTGATAATGAAAGTGGTAAATAAAACTTTGCATCCCCCAATCAAAAAACGAAAACCTAATTTCGGTCCATTTTTCGCAATCGGATAACACCAGTTCATGCATTACGTCACTGAGGGTTGTATGGTCATTTCAGTCCCTTTTTGAACTTGAAGAAGTTGCAGCCATAGAGTTCCTACATGGAATCGAAGTCGTGAGCTACTTCATTAACACGAAGGGCATGTTTGGCATACTGAGGAGTGAGGAGTATAATTCACAAGATTTTCACTTCTTTTTCTTCTTTAATACCACATTACCTGATAATCGGAAAAAGCATATATGATAGAACATATTGAACCTCATGGGATCCAAGTCGAGAAAGATAAATTGAACCAGTATGTTCGTCCCCTGTTTGAATGTACTATTAAACCAAAATTGGGGTTATCTGCTAAAAACTATGTTATAGCAGTTTATGAATGTCTTACCCCTTAGCTCTCAGAAGATGTATGTATCTGGAATTAGCATTAGCCCAAGTACTTTTCATTGCCAATCTTCCACAAAACAACTGTGAACAAGTCTCCTACCTTTCCCTCCTTTACTTCTGGTTGTTCTCCCTTTTATGATTAAACTAAATTGGAGCCACTACTTAAGTGAAATTTTAAAGAGTTAAGAGGTTTTCTTGTAGCTCTGGAAGGCACAGATCCTAAAGAGTGTGATTTTGGGGGGCCGAAGTTCCATGTTTCCTTTATGTAATGAAACATTTACGTGGATACTTTTATAACTTTTCATGGGCACCAATTAGAGTGTTAGATAAAACATCAAATTTCATTCAATTCATCGAAATAGTGATGACATCTTTTTATGTTCTGTTTTTACGCGATTGTCTCATTTGTGGATGGCCTTATAAGTTTTGTTGAAATTTTGGACAAATTATTTAGCTCATGGTTGGCCCCCATTATTTGAAATTATAATTTTTGGAATAGTGGTTTTTTAGAGAATGTATGGTTGAAAAAGAAGGAAAATTTTTCGATATACCTATAATATTATTTTAGGAATATTGTATGGTTAAAAATAAGAGAGAGAATAATAATTTTTTTGGATAATGGGGGCTTAATATCATTATGTTAAGCAGTTATTGGAGGAGCCAGCCAAATGGATACAAGAACTTCTTGCTTCCCCTGGAAACATGCTGTCTGGAAGAATGCATGTATATCTAGATAACAAGATATTTCGTGTCACTAAAGGTTTGTTGGCTTCTCTAATTTTTATTTCCTTCACTATTGCTCCCTTAGGAGCTTCACAAATATTATTTACATCTTTTTTTGAACATCTCATGATAAAATCATGGACAATTGAGAAAGTATTTTGGTATAAAATTGAACACAAGGAAAGAAACAGGAAATGTTCAAGTTTCTTCGATGTCATAGATATAATAGTTTGGCCTACGTTGGTGACTCGCCCAGAGGATATGAATTATGTGAACATCAAGACCTTTGTTTACTGTCACTTCTGTTTGACTTCGCGTAAACAGATGATTGTGTAGTGGAAGTCAAGGTGAATGAACGAGCTCCAAAGCTTCATTATGTTTATCCAACATGCTTTGAAGCTGGGAAGCCTATGGAGTTTGTAGCTTGTGGAACCAATCTACTTCAACCCAAATTTCGGTATGATGGAGATGCCTTTATAATTTCGAAAGATTTTGCTAAAATTTCTTTTTGAAGTTTTTATGTAAACATTTTCTTTGTTCTTAAACTTCCTGTAAAAATTGGATGAACTTTCATTGTTAATTAAGCTCTTGTAATTTGTCAAATTTGTCTTAATACCTATTTTGCAACCGTCATCTTAATAGCGTAGTCCATTAACAGGTGGGAGATTGAAGGGTGACAGAATGGAAAGCAGAGACAGGAGAGGGAGAGGGGGTAGGGGATTCTGTGTGCTTCGTTTTGTCCCTGAAGGTGGATAGTTCTTCATGGATATGAGGAAGTGTTAGAGAAACTTTTGAATATCCAACTGTTTTACTTGTTGCCTTGTACTTCCAAGAAGATAAATGGGGGTGATGATTTAAAAAATCGCAAGATAATTTTATCTGTTCAGCAAACAAATGATGGCTGCATAATCTATGAATTTGATTTGTTTTTACAATTGGCCGACTGAAAAGGTAAGGTTAAGTCATGGCAGTGGGCCGAGCAGAGCCAGCTCGGCCCTATTGCCCCCAAGAGCCGAGCATAAGCTTGGATTGTTCCTTAAGGGCCCAGCTCGGCTCGGCCCTGGAGCTCGTTGGCCGGGCCTGGCCGGGCCGAGCTTAGCTTGGGCCTACGAGCTCCTCTTTTTTTTTTCCTTTTAGATAAACCCTCATCCTTCATAGGAGATTGAGACCAGCTACTTAAATTTCGAGTAGGTGGAGTTAAAAATTGTACACGAACATATTACGTGTACACTAAAAGCAAACTCCGAAACTACAGTGCTAACTAAATGTGTTAGTAGGTCTTTTGCAATCACAGAAATCACGGGCTATCATTGTTTGCACTTTCGCAAAAAGTCAATTACTTCTGAACTTTTTTAAAATGATTTATTACTAGGTATATTATATGATTAAAGTAATCAAGTAATTCAGTAGGCAATGCATTTGGACTTGCGTCCGATATCCGATTACATATTGTAGACATATTACTACTAAAAGAACAAATTGCATATATCTATACATATTAATGCTTTCAAATAAATTTAATATTTCAGCTTCGTCTTCAATATTAGTGGGAGGAGTAGGTGCAGCCTGACTAATATTTGCACCCATTCGTTCTGCATATAATTCATACATTTCACATAAAGTTTGTTCTAAATTTCTATAAGTGATAGATGTATTAAAAATTAAAACTTTTGAAATGTGATTAATTACATACGAAACTTGATAAATTGTATTGGGGTCCATGATGCATACTAAAGAAAATAACATAGGCAAGTCTTCTCGATATTTTCTGAACTTTAATTCCATAGAATGTATAATTTCACTAAAATTGAGGTCATTTTTGTCTTTATGAAAAAGTCCTTACAATTATATAAAGACGTTGAAGTATTATACAGCTAGTGGGATAATACACTCCAGATATAATTTTTGTAGATTTTTTTTTTAATTTTAAAAGCTAAAAGTCAATCAGATTAATTCAAAACAGTGTCATCATCGTTTCTAATATCCCTATTGTTATAAAATTCAGTTATTAAATATTCAAATCCTTCGCATGATTTTAATAATAAGTGGAGTTCCATCTATGTCCTACATCACTAACAAATGTTTTCGTATTCGTCATCCCAAATTCTACACAAATTCTTCGAAGGCTTGTTTTCTACTAGATGAAATTGGGATATATATTAGTAATCCCTAATTCTTTAAATTTCATTCTTGATATGTTTCAGACTATCTTGCACAATTAAATTAAAAATAAGCACACACAACGAATATGAAATAAATAACCACCGAAATCGGACTGTAGTACCCTACACAATTTAACAATAACTGACTTATTAACACTAACGTTGTCAAATGTAAAAGAACAAATTTTACCCTCGCAATGATATCTTCTAATAATGCTCATAGTAGCATTTAAATATATTGTTAGCTTTGTAAGGGAACTTAATTATTTTAAAAGCAATAATTTTTTATGCATACACCAAAGTGGGTCTATGTAGTGTGTAGTTGCAACTGTAAAAGAACAAATTTTACCCTCGCAATGATATCCTCTAATAATGCTCATAGTAGCGTTAAATATATTGTTAGCTTTGTAAGGGAACTTAATTATTTTAAAAGCAATAATTTTTTATGCATACACCAAAGTGGGTCTATGTAGTGTGTAGTTGCTGTTATATAACCTCTTTTATTAATCTCTTCCCATAAATGCGAAGTTAAAAATATAACACTCCTATATTTTTGCAAAAAAAAATTAGTAATCAATTGTTTTTTTTGTATTAAGAAAATATTCTATTATATCGGAATGAAGAGCGTTTCTACTTACCCCAATGTATCTCGGTTGAAAATATTCTTTCATGTACTAGACGAAATGTTGGCCGCTATTGTTAGAGGCAACTCAGTAGCGACAACTAACTTTACCATTCTCGTTCGAACTTTCTCCTCCGAATACATTCACGTGCAAATTGTAGTAGAGTCGGAACTGATGATTGGATTACCAACGGTTGAGGTGGGTGATACCAATGCCCTTATATCATATCAATTGTGTTTGACAGTATTTACATATTGCTTAAGACTCTACGACTCCATCGACCATACGACCCTTCGGAATCAATTTAAAGTGATCCCAACATTTTGCTTATTTAATTTTTGCCTTTCGCTTCGCTCTTGTACTGGGAATATCTAATTTATCAATCCTCCTGTTCCGTTTCGAGAATATTAACGTCATCCAAATAAATTGGATTACTACTTTCGTGAGCATTCAAATCTGGAATATTTTTGGGAATAGGTACTTCGTTGAGACTAGCACTAGCAAATTCATTGTGAAATTGAATTTGCGGTGTCATAGGTGACCTCTGATACCGAACAAACCCTCAATAAATGATTGTAGATCCATTTGTGAATTGTGATGAAATGTCGAGAATATGTATTGTAATTTTTATAGTATAGACTATTGTAAGTAAGTAAACAAAGAGTATGAAAAGAAATTATAAGATTGTAATTATAAATTTGTAGTGTGATAATTGATATTGAATAATTGAAATTGATAGTAAGAGAGTAAGAATTGTTGTTGGTGTGTGAGATTTTTTTGAAATGGGTTGGAGTATGTATGGAGTAAAAGAAATAAGGAAAAAAGAAGTGGCCAAAACGGCCACTTTTGTATAGTGACAAAAACGGTCATTTTCTAAAAAGTGACCGTTTGATCATCGTAGGCTCGCCACCACACAAGCCCACAAGCCGCTTGCCCGTGGGCATTGGGCTTGTATGACGAGCCGAGCGGCCGAGCTGACGAGCCGCTCGGCTCGTTTTACATCCATAGATAAGCTAGATAATGCTTGTTGCCTTGTACTTTCAAGAAGATAAATGAGGTGTAGATTTAAAAATCGCGAGATAATTTTCTGTTCAACTCGGCTCGTTTTACATCCTTAGGTAAGCTAGATAATGCTTATTGCCTTGGTACTTTCAAGAAGATAAATGAGGTGAAGATTTAAAAATCGCGAGATAATTTTGTCTGTTCAACAAATGATGGCTGCATAATCTATGTAATTGATTAATTTTTAAAATTGGCAGATTGAATAGGTAAGCTACATATTGCATTGGGCTAGCTTTTTGAGATTGGTTTGTTACTCTTTGAAAAACATCCACTCTTGCGATTATTCTCCCAATGGTGCCATTTTCCTAGAATCAAGTTTATGTAATTTATTTCTAGATTTTCCTAAATCCTTGTATGGCTATGTCAGGTTTCTTGTATCATTCGGCGGACGGTATCTGGCATACAATATTTGTGTTTCTTCCATGGGCTGTAACAAAGAAGTGGACATCAACAGTGTTGATCACCAGCTACTGAAGATACATGTACCTCCAACTGATCTCTATCTTTTTGGCCCTGCATTTATTGAGGTGAATCTGAAAGAAAGCATCTCTTCCACCATTCCCTACCTCTTCAGGCTGTACATAATATTATGTATACCTGTTTCCTACTCGTCTCATATTAGTGATCAGGAACCGTTACAGTTCATTTTACAACATTAATAAAACAGCCTTAGACCCAACAAATTTGGGGTAGGGTACATGAATTCCTTTTTGCCACCGCTTTGTTTCATTGCAGATGCGCATTTGAACCTTTGTCCAAATATTTCACATTTCATTCAACTAAACTACACAATTTCAAAACCCGTTGAATCTGCGTTTTAAGGAAGCTTGCATCAAATTTGACTCGTGAGAGAAATGGTTAGACTTGGACATTGTATCATGAGAAGCAACTAAGCAAAATGCATTTCCAAATGGTTGCATTTTTCTTTTAATTAGGCTGTGGTTTTTACTTTTGTAGGTTGAGAATCTGTCTGGTTTGTCGAATTTCATTCCTGTTCTTATTGGGAACAAGGAAGTTTGCGAAGAAATGGAGCTGTTGCAAAAAAAGTTTAATACATCTGATGGCTCCGAAGAACAACAGTTATCTTCCCCGAGGTCTGCATGTGAAATTTTGGCCTCAAGACAAGCTGAGTTCTCGAGGTTTCTTTTGGAAGTAGCATGGTCACTCAAAAAACCCATATCAGAGCAACGGCTGACATCTACTGAAATACAAAGATTCAACTATTTACTGAATTTTCTGATAAAACGAGATTCTACTGTCATTTTGGAGAGAATATTTCACTGCATGAAATCTAAGACGGATAATAATTTTGTGGTTGGCATTTCTGATGCTGATATGAAGTTGTTACACACGTATAGAGCTAATGCGAGAAATATACTTCATCAAAAACTAGAGGAAAAAGAATATTCAGTAATGCATGCATCAGATGGAAATATTTCCAGTCAAGGCTCCCAACACCATAGTCGATCTCCCGTTCCAGCTACCAATCAGGTTAGGACATCAGCTACTTATTGCTTGTTTGGCAAAGCTTAAATTAACATTTAAACTGGTTAAACATACTTTTTATCCACATATTTCATAGGATCCACATTTTAAACCCACTTATTATCCTCACATTCAGTAGGAATCATAATTTATAAGCACTTAGAAAGACTACTAAACAAGCACCTATTGTGTTTTCACTTCTTAATGGAAGGAACATCAATAAACAAGTTAGTAAATAAACATCTTATCTTAGTAAATGGGATGGCGATTTGGACATTTTGCAGGGTCTTGAAAGGGCAAAGAATAAGTTGGAGTCAAGAGTGGTTTTACCTTCTATAGGCGAAAGTGCAACCATTCCTCTTTTGAATGGAGAGCTGATCGTAAGTGTAGACCTGAAGGAAACGCCGGGAAAGTCGTGCAGTCGCTTATTTACGAGGACAGTTGTGACCTCTCATCCACTCGGCTTTGCAATAGCTGCTGTCGGTGTTTGTTTTGGAATATGTGCAGTCGTTCTCCACCCTCTGAGGGTTGGTGAGCTTGCTACAACTATTCGCTGGTGTTTATTTGACAACTCTTAGTGCATTTATGGGTAAGATGTATATAATCCCGTGTATATGACACGGCCTCGGAGTAACAGTTTATATCTTCGTTTGTGAAGATAATGTAACGGTTTATGGAACACTGGTTCTTTGTACAAGAGAATGAGATTTGGGTTCACAACATAAAAATGATAAATGGTTTGTGTGTCTCCTCGCAAGAGGTATATGTAATCCTTTTGTTAGCAATGGGCGGTTTTACTCAGTGATCCATCATATTATTAAATGATTTTTACTTGTTGAAAATCTAATAATTTTGAGAGAAATGTTATTCCTTTTCGCCCCGTTCGGTGCATGCAGACAATATAAAGAATTTAATACAAAATTATAATGAATCGTCTTTCGATTCTTTTTTTTTCTTTTTTCCCCTTGTATGACATGACAATAAAAGTTATATTTTCGAATTGGTTGAACAAAACAATAATGCGTTTGAGTTCCGATTGAAATTCTAATTCAAGTGTACAAAAAGTAAGCTTATATACTTTTGCTTCTAAGACTAGTAGTTTTAGTGGTTAACTCTATAAATAATATTTTAGTGGATTGTAACATAATGCATACTTTTTCGTTTAGATAACAATTGAAAAATGCCTCCATGTAAATCAATCACCAATGTCCATAGAATTGAAATCCAGCGCCATCATCTCTTAAAACTTTCAACAAGAAACCCTAGATCTATTTCAAATTTTAGCAAATTTCATCTTCACATGTCTGGACAAAAACGAAACTATCAGTGAAGGGATTTGTGATCTATGGTGCGACGACAAGGTCTCGCGATCTCAATGATCTTGGTGGCTATGGTTGGTAGAAGCAATGACGCCATCATGGTTGTTACGTAACAGACACTGCGCGAAACAATAGTTTCAAGCGAAAACCTTAAGAACACAATTTTTGGAATCTATCAAATTATGAAGAATGTACTCACAAAATTTTATTAATTTAAGCTGATTAAAAAAAGGTGAATTAACCATTAATTTATAATAGTTTACATGAAAACCTAGTTTAAACAAACTAAAATTAAAAAGAATTCGAAAAAAACTAAATGATAAAAATAGCACTAAAACTTTAAAAGTAGTTTTCAAGTCATAAACGAACTCGGATGACCAAAATGATATTATGGATCCAAATCGAAGCTGTCACATCTGCGGTATTGCCTTTTTTTTTCCTTTTCGGTCTAATTCTTCTTCAATTTATTCAGCCATCCATTCCACATCGGTAACAACAGTGTCGGTTGGTGGTTAGAGTTCGATTAATTTTGGTTTTGGTTTGTAGTGGCTGTTGGTACATGGAGACGCGGTGGTCCAGATTATCGTGGCATTCGAATAATAGAGGGGAGAGGCCGAGAGGGGGTGATTTTTTTGTGGTATTTAGTGGAGTTCGAATCTAGTGTGTAAATTTTAGATATATTAAGTTATATTAATAGAATGATAATATAATAACTTTTAATTAAATTCTAGATGAGTTAAATAAAAATCTTTACATTGTAAAATGTAGTACTTTTCAATTTTGCTAAAGAAAACAAGTACTTCGCCAATTAAGGTATTTAAATTTTAGCCCAATGAATTTTATTTGATTTACATGTAATATTATTTTATTAAATAATGTACGATTGAAAATAAATTTTTGAAAAAGTGGGAGTTCAAATAAGGTATTAATTTAAGCTTTTTATATTATACTTTTTATTCCTATTTTTCATAAAATTCACTACTTATTGTAGAATGATAATGAAAAATATAGTCGTTATTGGGCCCCACACAAAAGATGAAAATTCAAAATTAATGATTTGATGTGATGGATAACAGTCATATTTTCATGAAAAATGAGAAACAAATGGGGGCTTAGTATTGAATTTCTATTCACATATTCCGTAGAAACTTTATAAACACTTAAAAGCATCAACAAATAAACATGAATTAAACTGGAAACTTTTAAGTTATTTAAGAAAAACATGCCAAACACGGTGCTTTGGACTTTTATGGCTACCCAATCTACAGCCACTTACCAGATACTTCATCAATTATAATAGGAAATTTGCAACTGCAGTCCTCATGTTTGCACCTTTTTCACTTTTTTCTCCAACTTTCGTTTATTGGTAACGCTATCTTGAACCATTCATTTAAAAGTATTTAGTGGCCTCACTTCCCTTTAACCGTTTCTATCCAAAAATGCATTTTAATAATCGAGCGTGTTGAATTTTTAAATAAGAAGGGATATATTAACCCCAATCTTGAAAGAAAAAACTTCTGTTAAAAAGATCAAAGTAAAATTAAGAAAATAAGTCATTTTCCCCAACTTTCTTAGATGCTCCACCAGAGTGTCTTACACTTGCGATCCAAACTCTGAGTGAACCTAATTCAACATCAATTTCATTTTTGATGTCTCATTCATACTCTCATTCTCGTTAACAATCCCATGTTTCTGCACAATATTGGTGCTTGTTGATTTCATTTAGCACCAATTTAATTAAGGCGATTTTCACCATATGGAAGGCTTTGGTGACATATCTTTTTTCTATGTTATTTATTCTTTTAAATTAGTTCATGTTTGAGTTTTATTCAGGCCCTGTTTGTTTCTGATTAAAATCAGATTTTAATTTAAATCAAAATCAAACAATTAATATTAACAACATTTTTTATTAGTCCCACGACTTTTCAACCACACATTTCAAAAACTTTTATCACAATCTACTAAAAATTTAATTTTAATCCCCACCAAACACCCTCTTATAATCTAATATATAGGTGATTCATAATATTTTTCAGCATAATTTATCTTTATAATTAATGAAAAATTTCAAATTAAGTCCCATCCAGTTTGAGAATCGAGATGGTGATAGGAAACATAGTCCGAACATCGAACTTTAATTTTATGTTTTTGAAAAATTAAATTAAAATAAAATAAATAAATAAATAAAGCGATAAAAAAAGAGTATTTTAATTCTCACCATGCCCACCTCTCGAAAATCCCTCTGTTGCAACAGTGTAAAAAAGCTGAAAGATTGGGATGAAGGCTGCAATTTTCCTGTCTACTTTCGAGGTATTCTGTTGCCAATCGCGAACTCCGTCGCGTAAACGACACTCCCCGATGTATGGTGGACACGAATCCCATAAACTATGTAGTACACAAATTTCTCACAGTCATCCCAAAATTACATACAAAATCTAATTTCTGCCAAAACTTTTGAAAATCCATTTCAGGTATGCGTCATTGCTCACGTATGCCTGCTTTACCGAGTCAGTCTTCACGCGACTGCGAACTGTTATATTGAAGTGATTCACCTTATTGCTATATTCTGTGAATCTAATTCTGATTGTTGGAAAGGTTGAAAGCTTTTACAAGGTTGAATTTTCTTTCTTTTTTTGCTAAATTTTGTTGATTTTGTCAAAGATAAACCCTTCTCTGTGTAAATTTACTCGTTTATGGATTTTGGGAATTTATGGGTTCAATTTAGTTCTCACAATCTGAATCACGTTTTGCAGGAATGGTGAGGAAACATTGAAGACCCATTAAAAGAAAGAGAAGAATAGGGTGTTAAAAGAGCTCAATTCAGTATTTTGCTACATATAAAAGGGTCTATAGTCACTACATTTTTTAAGTTGTGGAATAGATATGTTACTGCAAAATGAGTAGGTCTAGAAGGAATAATGATATTTGTG
This sequence comes from Fraxinus americana, assembly GCA_035079005.1. Taxonomy (NCBI): domain Eukaryota; kingdom Viridiplantae; phylum Streptophyta; class Magnoliopsida; order Lamiales; family Oleaceae; genus Fraxinus; species Fraxinus americana. The sequence goes on from CM068716.1 coordinate 33,249,220, forward strand.
TTGGTAAGGAGGCTGGGGGATCTCATGGAAATGTTGTTCTGGGTTGTGGCGATGCTGAAATTGCACAACTTACGAAGATTACGTCAAGCCCGAGTGAGCGGCTGAGCAAGGCAGCTCCTGGTAAGGCGAGACTGCCTGTTTCTCCAGTGAAAATGTTGGCCGGCAGGGAATGTAATTATGGAGGAAGAGGAAGATTTTCGTTGGCAGACTCTTGCCATATCTTGAGTAGGTATTTGCCCGTTAATGGTCCTTCAGATATCGATAAAATGAATTGTCGTGCATACATTTCGCAATTTTCTGCAGATGGTTCTCTATTCGTGGCAGGATTTCAGGTACCCTCTGCTATAAAGCGCCATGTATTCAGGGCCTATGAAGGTCTTAATTATTACTCAATTTTCATAGAAGCTTGTTCTATTGGGTTAACAGGCTGTTATTGTGTTCTGAACAGGAAAGTCATATTAGAATATATAATGTTGATTATGGATGGAAAGTTCAAAAGGACATCAGGGCAAGAAGCATGGGATGGACGATTAGCGATACATCCCTTTCACCAGATTGCCGTTTGCTTGTAAGCTTGTGGAAATTGTAATTCAGATTCTGCATAGGTAGTCTATTGGCATATTAATGTAAATCATAAATGGCAATTTTTGCTGCATTCAGTTTGGCGGAAAAGGCAGGGATTACTTAAAATTTCATCTTCCCTAAGTTATAATTGATCCATTAAGATTTTGTCAGTTTTGGCGTTTGATGCATGTCTAATAATTCTCTCTCTTAGAACTTACTTCAGATTATATATAATTCTTTATTGCCACATACCTTATGAGTTATGAGCTGTGGTTAGGGTGATGCTCATCCAAGCTACGACTTTCTTCTTTCTCCCGCCTCCAGCTAGTTATTTCAGTTTTGTTTGATGCAATGACTGCAGGCATATTCCAGTATCTCACCTGTTGTCCATATTGTTGATGTTGGATCTGCTACAAAAGAGTCTCATGCAAATATAACGGTAAGTAGTAAAAAAATTTCTATTTATATTCTGTTTTTGAATGCTAAAACAATGGGTTTCCAAATGCTGCCCATCTTGTTTGTGCTTCAGCCTTTCTGTTATTCATCGTATACATTTAACATCATGAGCGAAGTATTTCCTTGCTTCAGTGAAATAATAGTTGATGGACAATTGGTCATTATGTATGAATTATAGATTTTGTCACTGGTAGGATGAATTTTGTATCACCAAAAACGTAGATCACTGAAAGGAAAAGAAAAGATGTATAACTTGTGTATTTACTATTGATATGGGCAGTGTTTTATGATAAAGCTCGCGTTCCAGGTCTGTTTATTTGAAAGCACTCAAAATAATATATTTCTTGCATGTCCCCTATTCTGAGAATATTGTAAGAATTATAGATGGAGCTTTTATCTGCAGAAATATGAATGGTCAAGTTTATTTGCTCAGGAGCTCCCTGAGGGAGACTTGATGAATAATGCTATCAAGAAACATTATGTTGAAATGATTAAATACTTAAATTAGTTTCATCTTCCATAAATTATAATAAATGGTTTTCTTATTTAGGAAATTCATGAAGGTTTGGAGTTTTCATCTAATATCGATGACTATGAGGATTATTCTTTCGGAATCTTCTCTGTGAAATTTTCAACAGATGGGCAAGAGCTTGTAGCAGGTAGCAGCGATGATTCAATCTATGTTTATGATCTTGAAGCCAAGAGAGTAAGCCTGCGGATCAAAGCTCATAAGGTACTGCACTCTATCTTACAATATGATGTACATCTAGGAGTTATTTGTCTGGTTCTTCAACCCGACCAAATGACAGTTCACATTTACCTCACAAAATTCTTAATGGACCAATTTTTTTTTTTTGAAAGGTAATCGAGTATTTTATTGATCAATGCATAATACACAGGAAGTGTATTATCGCTTTAAATCAGAAAGTAATAACATGAAATTAGGCAGGTCATCTATATGCCTAATAGCCGCTGCATTAAACCAATTATACAATTTCAAATAAAACAACTCCATAATCTGCTCCGTTGTCCGTGTTAAATCTTCAAAGCAGCGGTTCTTTCTTTCTCTCCAAACACACCATATGATACAACTTGGAATAAGGTCCAAACAAGTTTGCTATCCTTATCTCGAAACTTTCTCCTCCATGCCTTTAACACGTCTTGCATATGTCTCAGCAACACCTAATCCATGTGTTGCGACGCCATAATATCATTCCACGATAAACGAGGAAGATCACAATGAAGAAACAAGTAATCAATTGTCTCCCCATCGCTCTTGCATATATAACACCACTCTGTGACATAAAAACCTCTTGTACGAAGATTATCCACGGTTAACACCTGTCCTCTGACCACCGTCCATCGTAAAAATGCCGCTTGTGGGGGCAATTTACATTTCCAAACCATCTTCCATGGGAATGAACTCTCCACAAGTTCCAATAAAGATCTAAAATAAGTGCGAATAGAAAAACAACCATCCCGTGTCAACTTCGCCTACTACAATCACCCTCTCCTGCTCTGATGTATACCTCGTATAGAGATGCCAAGAACAGCGCATAATCATCCAATTCCCAATCCTGCAAACCTCGACTAAAGGCTATGTTCCAACTGAAGCTCCCATTATGAACATCGCGCTCCACTGATGTCTTTGAGCTGGGCTAGTTGAAGATCGGTTTTGGGGGGTGGGGGAAAAATATCTTCTTTATGGCAGGCATTTGTCTACTATCAGATACTGGAGATACCTGAAAGTTGACTGAGTGAAAGTTCCTAGAGACGTCAATATGCTAATCAACAATAACATAAATGGAAAAATAACTTTCTCAGTAGGATCGGTTTCTGTATCGGTTTGTAGTACTTACTACTTAGTTTGCCAAGCAGCATAGAAAAAATAGGCGCTGGGACAAATAGTGCTATTATCCTTGGAATTGAAGCAGATTTCTTGTCATTCTCGTCATTCGTTCTCATAGAATGTTGCAGGGAAGTGACTTAAGAATTCATGGACTAGGTTTATACAGATTGCTTGCCATATATAGCTGCAGCCATGCATCATTATTTTTATTTATTTATTTATTTTTTTGCTCCTCTATTGGCTTCTATGGTTTACATCTGCATTTGCAACGTTCTTTTGATCTTCTTTGGGTATATTTAGATGTTGTAATCTATTAATTTGACTTGCATGTTGTTCGTAGTCTGATGTCAATGCTGTCTGCTTTGCTGATGAAACTGGCCACATCATATATTCTGGTAGTGACGATCACCTTTGCAAGGTAAATCTCCATTTTAGACATTCCCGTCCTTGTAAGTCTTTTTACACACTGACTTTTGTCTTGAAGTAGAAATTCCGAGTTAGTCAACTCTAGCATATATGCATACTTTTGCAGATTCCCAAGGGTATGATCCATGATGATGTTTTTTATTTCTTTCTTTCTTTTCCTTTTTTTTTTCCAGCACAATATTCATGCCTAAATCAAAAGAAGAAATTTTCTCTGGCTTTAATTTTAATTACGTACTATTTTCTGGAATGTTAGAACCTATATTTGGAAGTTTGAACACCTGAACTTGACATAAATTGTCCATAGCTTCAATGAATTATATTATGGGGTTGAAAACCTTGAGCATTACAGGTCTGTTAAATCGAGCCCAAAGCTATTCTAGATTTTAGACAATTAGCGGTTTTAATATGATTCTTAATTACAGTTGGATATGCAATATTTCTTGTAATTGTAATGGATTTAAATTTTTTATATAGATCAGGACATATTAATAGATTATATATAATCTAGAATATATCCCTTTCTTTTTTCTTCTCTTTTCTCTTTTCTTTAGTAGACTTTTGACCCATTTACCATCTATAATTTGATTGACTAATCCTTTATATTGGAATGGGTGAAGGGTCAAATGGTTTGGCGATTCCTCATGAGGGGTTGTATCCAGAGAATTGCTATTTACATATTGTTGCCATTCACAACTCTGATGTACTGGTTCCTCCAGGTATGGGACAGGCGTTGCTTTGATACAAGGGAAAAGCCGGCTGGTGTTCTAATGGGACATCTAGAAGGCATTACTTTCATCGACACTCGTGGAGATGGCCGTTATTTTATCTCAAATGGAAAAGATCAGGCCATTAAACTTTGGGACATCCGGAAAATGTCATCCAATGTCGAATAGTTAGTGTCTTTTGAATGTTTCTTCTTTAAAAGAAATGGGAAAAGGTTACAGCATGCGTAATGCTTGAAATTATTTTCCCAATTGATTCTGCAGTTAGATGATGTTGTCTTGTATTTTTCAGCTAGAATTTTTTGTCTGGCATTTCCCGATAGCTGACTTACTAGTTTTTGCATTATTTTTGGAAATGGATGGGAGTGGCAAATCAATTTTAGTTTCAGTTTGCTCAATCTCAATACTGATGTCGAGTTATGTTTTCCTTGATGTAGCACTCCTGTTCGTAGATATGCTGAATGGGATTACAGATGGATGTCATATCCAGGGCATGTAAGAAATATGAGACATCCAGATGATCTGTCAGTAGCTACTTATAAAGGCCATACGGTCTTGCAAACTCTCATACGCTGTCATTTCTCTCCAGCAAATAGGTAACTTATCATTGTTACTAGCTCATGGTTGTGTGCTTATCTTGTATACATGTCGTTTGTGTTTTCATCAATTGAATTTTAGTGCTACTACCGAAATGTTAACTCTACTTTCAGTTGAAAACTTGGAACACTATTATCACTTTTGTGCCATATATAAGATAGCCAGTGGACAGTGGGTAAAAAAAGTAGTAAAACGGTATGTACCTTTAACATCTTGTCAATAGATATACCTATATAATTTGCAGGAGCAATATCTGATTACTCACAATTTTTTTACCTGTTGACCGACATTTAAGCATCTCCCCTTGAGGTCAAATCCTTTTAAAGTTGAAGCTAAGATCTTGATTTGAGGGACTAATGTTGTCAATCAGGGCTCATGATTATAGAAGATACATTCCCAATGGAACACATTAGAAGAGAGATGTATAGACCAACATCAACATGGTTTCATTTGGTTGACGAGGATTTGATATCATTGAATGTTTCGGCAGATGCAGCAATGGATTGGGCAGACATGAACTGATGTGGTGGTGAAGGATTTAATTTCATTGCCTAAACCTAATCTAGAACTACGATTTTTTGGCTGTCCGGTTTCATTTGCTGGTTTGGGTCGTTGAACGGTCTATACATATCAATAGACTAAGTTAGATGTTGAATTGTTTGCTGAAAAACTGTCATGGCCTTTTTCTGGTGTTCCGGTAAATGGTAGTATGATTTTAGAAGCTTATTTTGATTATCTAGGGGTTTGCTTCCAACTTCCTACTCCCCGTGCTTTCAAATATTGACTTCATATTTCAATCTCTGCATGACTTGCAGCACAGCGCAGAAGTATATATACAGTGGATCTGCCGACTCGTGTGTTTATATTTATGACCTGGTATGTATTCAAATTATTGTGTGTTTAGTCTAACACCATATTCATTTTTTCTTTGCATTGTTATTATGTAGGAGTACATGAACAATTTTTGTTGATGTTCCTTCTTTTATTTAACCAGTGTGTTATCGTGTTTTTTCTCTTAAGATCTCAAATTTTTGTTATTTTCATAGGTTCACAAACAACTTGGATTTCTAACAAAATATTAGGAAACCCTTTTTTCTCTGGAAATGACTTATTTTTGAATGTTAGATATAAAGAAAATAGATGCATTAGAAGACATATACAATGTTGGAAAGAGTACTGAAAATTTAGGAACGGTTGAATTTCTGTTTCTAAGAGTTACACATTCTTGGATTCCATTTTTAGCGGTCAGAAATGATTTTTAATAGCTTGTCAAACAAATATGGTAGAGTATCGATTGAGAGATTTAAATCTAAGTCACGATGAGTGCTTTGATAACTTTGAAGTGTGTAATATATTGGACACATTAGTTTAAATGGTTTTGGGATGGAAAGAAATGTCATTATAGGGTGGATCGACGATGAATTTTAGACCTTCAACAAATCACTATAAGTCTAGAAGCCAACTGCATATGACCCTGACCCTATCTTGATTTTCATCTAAGAATTACAGTACCCCTTTTGGAAGTCATTCCAATTCCACGTGCATTCATGGAGATTCCCATGCTTTTTAGCTATTTGAATGCATTGACAATCTAGGGAAACACATCATAGCATTTTCCATTGGTTACAAACATGGAAAGGTTGCTAATTTGCTGACAAAACAAGGAATCAATGACATCATTTTTTTTAAATAGTACATACACAATGTGTTTGGTATGCAATACTTAACAGGACTAACTTCAACAAGATTTTAACTTTATTTAATAGTGTCTGGTACTGTCCAATTTTGTATGCCAAACATGAACATATTTTTTAGTAACTATGCTCGTTTTTCTCTGGTGTAGGTTAGTGGAGATCAAGTTGCAAAACTCAATTACCACGAGGATACTGTAAGAGACTGCCATTGGCACCCTTTCTACCCTATGATGGTAACCTCTTCTTGGGATGGTGCCATTACCAGATGGGAATTTCCCGGTAGCGGTGGAAGTCCAATGCCTGTGAGGCAAACTAGAAGACGACGGCGAACTTTCTACTAAACTGCTTGTCCATCTACTGGTGATGTTTGCTTTCCTCCAGAATCGTCATTACTTCCAATATTATCCTATGTAAACTCATCGTTTCTTGACTATTATCATGTATAGATGTCTTGTGGTCTTACAAAAGATCATAAATGATAAAAACATGTTCTTAATGTTTCGTCGCTTTCCCCACCACAAGTGGTAATGACATAGAAATGGTTTATGTTGTCAAAATTTCTTGTCGTATAGAATGGTGACATGTGGCAGCACTAGATAGAAAGAATAATTGTAACTGTAACAAATATTTTGGACAAAGTACGTTAAAATCCACTAAATATTGGTCCCACTCATGTTGCCTGCTGGAGAATTTACAAAACCGGTACGAGCTTGGCTGCCACCTACTTCCGGTGGCCGATTCTACTCTGATACTCAAGTCCTGTGAACACTACATTTCTATAATGAACAACTAGATGTATGAAGAAAATAAATGCATTTATGATAGATCATCTCTTCTTGTACATATTAGTTGAATATTCACAACAGAGAGCTCAATCCTAAAAATCTCCTTTAAGATTTACAAACCCAATTTCTTGGAGTCTCCAATTCAAATCTTCACAGGCGAATCTGCAAGAAGCATAATGTACATAGATTCCAACATTCCTATTAACTTCTTGTTCTGTTGCTTTGCTATCTATCTCATGTTGAAGATTAGCCTGTACATTTTTCTTCCTCAATACAGTCCACAGAATATGTCCTCCTAATTGCTGCTCTCTTTTGGAATTTTTTCTTGATCGGAAGTGTCCCTTCATTGCCTTTTAACATTCGCTCAACCTGCATCATGTGGAAAAAGTCGGTCACAATAACAAACTAAGTCTCATTCTAAATGTTTACGTGTTAAATGGAACACGTGCCTGGCTCATTTTAGGCCTTTCTGTAGAAGACTGATGTATACATATAGAAGCAACCATGACCATCTGAATCATCTGTTCCGAGTCATAAGCATCACCAAGTGATGGATCAACTAGCTCTGCGTAGTTTTTGCTGATGAGCGTAGGCTTGGCCTGCACAAGCATAGAATACAATGTTCTCATATTTTGTATACAGTATTAGGCAGTTGTCATGAAGAGAAGCTAACGTACCCACATCATGAGGCTTTGATGTGAATCGTCTATGACTGGTCGACCAGTTATGAGCTCTAACAATAGTATTCCAAAAGCATAAACATCAGTTTTTTCATCCACTGTGCCATGCATGAAAAACTCAGGAGGGAGATACCTGCTCATAACAAGGGAAACAATTGATCATACTGAATTTTCAGAATTTAGGATATAACCAGTTTTCTTCCTTGGAATTTAAGCTCACGTACCCTAACGTGCCTTCTAACTCCATAACGGTGAGTTGAGTCCACTGGTCAGGAATCCACTTTGCGAGCCCAAAATCCGTGATCTACATTGAACTAAAAAACTTAAGCATCAAATCTCAGACTTCACACTAGAACACTAAACCCTCTACCTTAGAGTATGTTTGGGTCGTACCTTAGGTTCGAAATCTTCAGTGAGCAAAATATTGTCAGATTTGATGTCTCTGTGGATAATTCTCCTTTGACACCCCTCATGAAGATATGAAATGCCAGAGGCGACACCTAAAGCAATCTTGTACCTTAAGCACCACGCTAGCTTCTCCTTTTGACCTGAGTAGTCGAGGGAGGGACATGAGAAATTAAGGTTTTTGGCCGTTATAAAGTAAAAGAAAGACTAACCACCACTTATAATGAACGAACCATTGAGCATAGATGACAAGCTCCCATTAATAGACAAAGGAAGAACAAGATGCATCCCTCCTTCAATCGCATAGCCTATAATATTTGCAATGTTTGGATGGTTGACATGTACTAAAACCCCGAGCTCTGATAAGTAGTCTTCAGCCTTATTAGTCGGCGTTTCCCTAATCAACCTCTTGATTGCTACTTGTTGGCCGTTTTCCAATTGACCGCAGTAAACTTCAGAATAACCTCCCTCCCCGATCATGTTTTCATGGCTGAAGTTGTCGGTTGCTTCTTGGAGGTCGAAGAGGGAGAAGTTCTTCCACGTAGATTTAAAGCTATATATCAAATTAGGGTCGATGATGGGTGGTAATACTGATAAAGTCTGTGCATCCCGTCTTCTTTTCAACTGCTTCCTGATTGAATGAAAGTTCAGTAAGTTAGAATGGAACGAATGCAAATGCACAGTCGACCCTTTTTTCAGTTTTCGAAGAAATCCATGCCATTGCAAATGAGATTTTGCGTTTCCTCTTTGTTCTGAATTTGATGGTGAGCATTCACCTATTGTACCTCCCTCCATAGTCGTCAATTCTTGCAAAATGCAATATATGTAAACTCATTATTCGAGAATTTTCAACCTCTCCATTAAACATACGAGGACCCCCAATGCTTACAAGAACACGAGACGAGAATAATATAGTTTTACCTTCAGCAGAAAGAGAAACGGAGGAAGCTGAAAAGAGTAATCTCTGTCCAATCTCTAAAAGCTCTCCTTCTGCACTTCCTTCAGCAATATCAAATGTATTTTCCCCCTCACTGTAATTCAATGCAATGAGGCTTATTTCATTAGCCAACTTCCACAATGACCCATATTCTAAGTTAGGTTACTTCACGAAACCAGTTTTCTACTTAAAGAAGCCTCCCTAGATCATGGCTCGTCTATAACGAAGTTCATCCCCAAAAGAGTGTCCACATTAGGTAAAATTCACCCTTAAAATCGGCTTGTAAGGTAGGGTACCCAATTAAGCCACAAACCAAGGATAAGACGTGGAATATAATTATGGTCAATACGCCAATCAATTTCTGGTCGACTACGTGAATACAGCCAAATCCATTTCCAAGGCTGATAGAATTGATGTTATGATATAAAGAATAAGTAAACATTTAACATGAAACAATAATCGAAAACAAATGAAAAATTCCCAAATCCCACGAACCAAAACGAATAGATTTCTTCAAAAAGACTACCAAAATCCAGAACAAGATTCAGAAACAAGAACAAGAAGAAAAGATCGAATACCGTGGAGAAGCCGAAGCCGAAGCCACAGATTCTGGGATAAATTCCATGGTTCCTAAGAGAGACAGCAGAATTACCAGATGTATCAGGAACCAATTCATACAGTGAAAATTGCAAAATTTTCACATGCAGAGAGAGAGGAAAGACAGAGAGAAGGAAAGAGGAGAGAGATGAATTGAGAATATAGTGGTTGTGAAATCTCCTTTTCTCATTATATATCAATGGCAACAACCCGAATCTCTCTCCCTCTATGCCCTAATTTTGGCCATTCATCATCCCAATTCATATGCTGCATGCATGGGAATATACTTGTTTTCAAATTTATAGAACATTATATTCTATTCCATATAACAGTTCGAGTCCCCTCAGAGTCACTGAGGTGAGTATCCGGCCGTAAACTTCAGGGCCTTGTGGAATTAGTCGAGGTGCGAGCAAGCTGGCCCGGACATCCACGGTTATCAAAAAAAAAAAAAATTCTATTCCATATAAAAGCAAATAAAATTTAAGTAGAAAACTATAAATAAGAGAATGGAAAATGACCAATTTAGATTTGAGGAAATGAAAAATTACATCAATTTAAAATTGTTGTCAATTTAATGAGGGATATTCCATTCTTTCATTTCCAACAATTTGTAGATGTGGCACTTTTTTCTAACCTATCATTTATTGCGCTCAAGTCCTCAATTAGCAGAATTTTTTTTTTTGGACGTTAAGTGACTTCATAGACACTAAAGTGGTGCCATGATAGGTTGAAACGAAGCCCCTGTTTTCCGATAAAATAATTTTGTACGTGGGCCCAACTTTTTCCTATTTTTTAGCTATACATTCTTAAAAAAAAAAAAAATTACTTTTCACAAAATCTATTTTCCAAAAAATCTTTATCGAACTTAGGGAAATAGTTATTGAGGAACTTGGGCAAAAAATCCTTCTTAGAGCGCTACTTACTGTCAAACTTAAGCACATATCGATAAGTGCAAGAATTAATTTTCAATCATACATCGTTTGAGTCTGACACGAGTATTTAACAATAAAATAAACGTATTCCATTAACTTAGAACATGGGTGCGTACTTTTGAAATGTTGGAGACCCATAATGAAATTTACCATTTGTAATAGTTTGAGATGAATATGGAGGGATATGAAAATAAGAATATAACTTAGGAGTCTCGTCTAAGAATTTTTGTATGTTTGAGATGGAAAAAGGAAGTAGTTTATAGCCGAAGTATCTTTATTAAAGTACATTTGAAATCTTACACATTGTATTACTCCCTCCGCCTAGTGGTGGCAATGGGCCGAGCCGAGCCGGCTCGGCCCATTGACGAACGAGCTCGGCTCGTGTTCGCACGAGCCGAGCTCGTGGCTCGTCGGCAACGAGCCGAGCGCGAGCTCGGCTCGTTGCCGTTTGGGCGAGCTCGGCTCGCGCCCGAGCTCGCCCAAGGCGGGCGGCTCGACGAGCCGAGCTTAAGCTCGGCTCGCCGGCTCGCCTTTTTTTTTTATATATATAAAAAATAAATAACGCTACTACTACAAGTCTATTTTTTCTATTTTTTTTAAATATATATTTTCCAAAACATTTATCGGGGCTCGTCAAAACATTTATAATTTTTAAAATAGTAAATATACATTTATTTAAAAAAAAAAAAAGATAAACCCTCCTCCTTTATCCGGGCTTGGGACCGGCTACTTCAATTTCGTGTAGGCGGAGTTAAAATTGTACACGAAAAAGTTTTTACGTGTACAATTTTTTTAAAAAATTTATAAATGTATGAAAATAAAATTTTGTAATGAATGTATTGAAATTAAATATCACTTACTTGATTACATGCAATTTCGGCATATTTATGTTGAATTCGATAATTAGCGTCTTCCCAATCCTTCACGCACATTAACGCTTCCAAAATATCTTCTTTTAGTCGACTTCGAATATCAGAGAGAACCCTCTTCCCTGCACTAAAAAGCAGGGCCTCAAAGCTACGGTGCTAACCGGAGGTGTTAGTAGATCTTTTGCAATTGCGAAACAATTGGCCATCGACGTTCATTATTTCGCCGGGTCGATTACATCTTACGAACTTTTCTTAAGCGGTTGTTACTAGGCATAGTATAACGAAAGTAATCAATTAATTCAGATGGCAACGCATTTTGACTACTACTCGAAGTTTGAGTACATGCGGTGGAAGACATACTACTACTACTAGAGGAACCATATGCATATGCAGTTGAATCATATCTAATTGAGTCTATGTTTTCTAATAAATTAATTACTTCAGCGTCGTCATCGTTTATATTAGTCGGAGTAGGAGTAGGTACACGAGTAACTTGTGTACCTATTCTTGAAGCATATAATTCATACATCTCGGTTAACGTTTGTTCCAAATTCCTATAAGTAATAGGCATATTAAAAGTTAAAGCATTTGAAATTTGGTCAATTATAAATTTAGTACCCGATAAATTATATCGGGGGTCTATGACGCATGCTAAAGGAAATAACATAGGTAATTCTTCCCAATATTTTCTAAATTTTAATTCCATAGCATATATAACCGCATGCAAATCAGGGTCATTTTGATATCTATTAAAAGCCCTAGCAGTTATATAAAGACGTTCAAGAACCATGCAACTAGTTGGATAATAAACACCAGACAATATATTCGTAGACGTATAAAAACTTTCCAAAAATTTCTTAATTTTAAATACCGTATTCCAATCGGATTCATTTAAGATATCATCGTCGTCGTCTCTAATATGCCTATTGTTATAAAATTCAGTGATAAACGGTTCAAAACCTTCACATGATTTTAATAATAAGTAAGTTGAATTCCACCTATGACCTACGTCAGTAATAAAAGTTTTTGTATTAGAGTTCCCAGCTTGTTCACAAAATTCTTCAAATGCTTGTTTTCTACTAGGTGTAATCGTGATATACGTAAGTGCATTCCTAATTCGACTAATTTCGTCCTTCACATGTTTTAAACCGTCTTATACAATTAAATTAAAAATATGGCACACACATCGAATATGGAATAAATAACCACCAAAATCGGGTTGAAGTACTCTATGCAATTTATCGATAACTACTTTATTTATTAAGCATTGTCAAAAATAAAAGAAGCAATTTTACTCTCGCATTTATATTCTTTAATTATTAACATAATTGCATTATATATAGTGTTAGCATTATGAGGATACTCAATTATTTTAAAAGCAATAATTTTTTTATGCATAACCCAAAGTGGGTCTATATAGTGTGCAGTTGCAGCTATATAACCTCTCTTATTAATCCCTTCCCATAAATCCGAAGTTAAAGATATGACACCCCCGTATTTTTCTAAATCCCCAATCAATAATCGCTTTGCATTAAGAAAATATTCAATTGTATTAGAACGAAGAGTATTTCGACTTACCCCAACGTACCTTGGTTGAAGATATTGTTTGACGTAGTTTACGAAATGTTCGTTGTCCACTATTGCTAGTGGCAGCTCCGCCGCGGCAACGAACTTCACCATTCCCTTTCGTGCTTCCTCCTCCGAATACATCCACGTAGAAAGTGGCGAAGTAGTAGCACCGTCTCTACTAGTACCAAACTGTAGTTGTGTTTGTCCACGTTCAAGAAGCCCATGTTTGGCCGCACATGCTTTGTAATGACGGTTGAGGTGAGTGGTTCCAATTTTTTTTTGCCATGCCAGTCGTTGTTGACAGTATTTACATACTGCTTTATTTTCTGGAACTCCATCGATCACACGACCAGTGTTAACCAATTTGAAATGGTCCCAACATTTTGCCTGCTTCTTCCCCTTTCTCTTCCCTCTTGCATCGGGAATATTTAGTGATGGTTCTTCATCTTGTTCCAAATCAATAGGAAGACTGAAATCAACATCAACGTCATCCAAATCAATCGGATCGGCATCGCCTTCACGAACGTCGAAATCGTCAATGTCTTCTGGAATTGGTAGTTGGTTGAGACCGGCAAATTCATTCCCAAATTGATTTTGGGCAGGTGTTTCACCTTCCATACCGAACAAGTTTTCAACAAATACTCGTGGATCCATTTGTGAATTGTTGAAATAGAATGTAGAAATGTAGAAATGTAGAAATGTGAATTTGTAAAATGAAGATAATATTAATGTAAAAAAATGTAGAAGAGAATTATAGAATTGTTGATAATGATTTGTAAATTGTAAATTGTAGAGTAGAGAGTATAGAATGAAAGTTTGGTGGGAAAAAAATGTTGTAATGGGTTGGGTATTTATAGGAGAAGAATTGGAGAAAAGTAGAAAAAAAAAAAAAAAAATTTTTTTTTCAAAAACAGTGACCAAACGGTCACTTGTGTGACCAGAACGGTCACTGGTTCAGTGACCGTTCTGGTCACTTTTTAATTTTATTTTATTTTATTTTTTATTTTATTATTTTTTTTTTTTACTTGGGTGGGCTCGTCTCACGAGCGGCTCGGCGAGCCGCTCGCCGAGCCGCTCGTGAACAGTGACGAGCCGAGCCCGCTCGGCTCGTCTAGCCCATGAGCCCGCTCGGCTCGTGCTCGGGCTCGTTTTTTTACGAGCCCGAGCGGCTCGTGGGCGTGGACAGTACGAGCCGAGCGGGCGAGCCGACGAGCCGCTCGGCTCATTTGTCACCACTACCTCCGCCCCAAAAAAATAAGCTTGATTTCCTTTTTCGCCCCTCCCAAATTCATGTCCTGAGTTTTCCCAATCGTGCAAATAGTTGTGAATACTTGTAGCCATGTATTTCTTGGTCTAAATTCTTCATGTTTCCTCGTATGAAGCAACTTGAGATGTTACAAATTCATTTATTGAAACATTGACCATGAACATACGGAAAAATCTATATAATCGATTTAACTTCCCATTGTTTTTTAACCTAATAACTCACTTTTACAACGCTAAATACATAAGAAATGCTATAATGGCAAAACAAAGAATTTCAGACATGAAGGTACATACAAGAAAGTTCTTTCAATGGACATTACGAGTGATCAGCCCCTCAAAATGGCATACATGTCCTTGTTGGGGCTAAAGATTTCTTCAGCCTTCGCAAAGTTTCCTGGTATAACGCAAAGAATAAAAGCAGCAGAACTGGTCGACAACGAATTCCTTGATTAAACGTGGGACACATCATCCGAGTTTAAGAGCATGTTTGGGAAGTGACTAAATTAAAATTTAAGTGATATGTGTCCCCTATAGAATGTGTGGATATAAGTAAGTAATAGTTGTGAATCCTAAAAAAATGTAAAGATAAAAGCATGTTTGACCGACTTTTATTATATTATAATTTAATCACCTCCCAAACATGCACTCACCTCTTGTTTGCTTGTGGGAGTTCAATTCCTTCGCTAGAAAGGCACCAAACCGCTCGTATGAAGCCGGTTCCTGAAAATGCAAATAAGATTCCGGACAAGGTATCATTTGTCAAGTAAATAAAGTGAGATAAGTTCAAAATAAGTAACTTTTATTGTACTTACCATGTTTAGGATCAAAAATATATTTAAATAATTCGCTTTTAAGCATAGTTATACATGCTCAAGCAGTGAATTAATACGACTCAGGGCAACTGATGAACATGTGTACAAATGACTAGCATTCAAATCTAGAAATTTATTTCATATTCTTGTTGTGGTGTGATCCAAATTCAATGTAATTTAGTATTTGGTTGAATAGAAGAAGTTTAAGGAGTTTAGATTTTTTGAGAGTCCTAATTAATGAAAATCAAATTTCATCAAAGATTGAGAGTTTGACTTAGAAATTGACTTTGAAATAAAGAAAACAACTTAGAGTAGAAAGGGACAGCAAGCCGGCGTCGCAGCGCATGCATCTGAGTTATATAGAATGCCCGGCACTGCGGTGTCGGGAAGGTGGGGTGTTTTTAATTCCTTTTTTTCCTGATTTTATGTCTTCTTCTTTATGTGTGTCTTCACATACATATATTCAACATTTTTCGAGTTAGAGAGTTTAAATTTCAATTGAGAGCATTCGATCTTGGTATTGTAAATACAATTACTATTGATTATAGTAGATTACTCCTCATCTGCCCGTAATTTTTCCCTTATTGGGTTTCCATGTAAACTTGATGTTTATTTTCTTCTTATTTATTTCATTGTCGTCATTACCTTGCGATCCAAAATACATAACGAGTCGTATCAAAGTAGGTTGATTTTTCCTCGTGGCGACAATGAAGTAAGATATCTCGTTGTTGGATAGAAACACGAGATTTACCTTATGGCAAGTGAAAATGCGGATGGTTCTAGTGCAGATGGATTTAGAGGAAGCCTTGCTTGGCTTTGATAAGATGCTTGCTACCTGGACGTAGGATGAAAAGTAGCGTAGGGATCGAAAATCCCAATCTCAAATTCATCTATATCTTTCAAATCAAATTCTTGAAAATGTTCTAAGGGAGAGAAGAGACGTTGTGTTGGGGTTAAAGTTGGAGCAACTTTGCATATAAAGAGTTTGACCAACAAGATACACTTGAAACATCGCTTGTATTCTCACCGGATGTCTGAAAGTGCATCATTGGATGATCACTTAACTATGTTCAAAGAAATTGTTGCCGTCATATATGACTTTTAGATATATTATTTTCTATAGTCGAGATACTTTCACTGTGGAAGATGTCTATGATGCTTTACTATCTAAGGAGAAGATGAGACATCTTGTTGGAGAATTTGAGAATCATGCTGAAGGCTTGGTTGTGCCTGGAAGAAATCAAGATAGGAATCTTGACAGAAATTTGAGGGGTAGATTGAAATCTAGACATGATAAGAAAACATGTCACTATTGTAAGAAAAATACATATTAGAGCTAATTGATAAGCCTTGAAGAACAGAAATAAAGCTGCTGGTGTTACTAAGAAAGGGAAGCACCCTATTAATATAGCGGAGGGTGATGTTGTCGAATATGGGTAAAGTGAATGAGAGCTTCTTGTGATTTCTGACATGAATTCCAAGCCATTTGAAGAATGGGTTCTTGATTCGAATTGCATTTTTCATATATGTTCCAACATGAACTGATTTTCAACATATGAAAGAGTTTCGAGAGATGCAGTGATTATGGAAAACAACGTGCCTTGCAAAATTGTCGGAGTTGGTACAGTCAGAATCAAAATGTTCAATGGGGCTATCAGAACACTTACAGATGTAAGGCTTGTTCCAGAATTAAAGCGAAATCTCATATCTTTGAGTGCACTTGACTCAAAGGGTTATAGATACACTGGTGAAGGTAGAATTTTGAAGGTAAGCCGGGGTGCTCTTGGTGTCATGAAGGGACATAAAAACTCTATACAGATGTACATTTTACATGGTTCCCAGTAATATAGGATGAAACCGTTTTTATTTCTTCTTTAACGGATGATGAAATTACAAAATTTTGGCATATACAGCTCAGCTATATGAGTGAGAATGACATGGCATGGTTGAGTAGAAGGGGACTTCTTGATGGGCAGAAGATCAGCAAAAAAATTTTTTGTGAGCACTGTGTCTTTGGAAAATAGAAGAGTCAGATTCACAAAAGACACAACACGAAAGGAACACTTGAATATGTCTATTCAAATCTTTGGGAATCGGTCAAGGTACCATCAAAAAAAGACCATTATTACTTATTGACAGTGACTGGTGATTTCTCCAAGAAAGTTTATGTATTTTTCTTGAAGTAGAAGAGTGATGTGTTTGGGATTTTCAACGAGTGGAAAATATTGGTAGAAAAGCAGACTCGAAAGTAGGTGAAATGTCTACGCACAGATAATGAGTTGGATTTTTGTAAAAAGCAGACCCTCATCTACTATTGATAAAAAGACACCAAAAGAGGTATGGTTTGGTAAACCTTCTTGATATTCTATTTTGAAGATTTTTGGGTGTCATGCTTATGCTCATGTGGATAATAGGATGTTGGAACCTAGGTCTAAAAAGTGCATCTTTTTTGGGTATAAATCAGTGTGAAGTGGTATAAATTATGGTGTCCCGAGACAAGAAAGGTGATTGTTAGTAGGGATGTAGTATTCGATAAACTTGCTATGGTACGTGATTTACCTTTGGGGATTCTGATAAATCTAAGGACCAGACTCATTCAAATTGGGTGGAGTTGGAAATTTGTTCAAATGAACAACCAGAGGTTGCAAAATAGCTACTACAGATTAGTCCAGTTTGGGGTTGACAGACAGTAATATTTTACGTACGTTGCCTATACCACCAGCACCACAGTATTCTATAGTTAATGATAGATCTCGCAGACATATTAGACCTCCACAGAAGTATGAGGTGGTAGCTTATACATTGAGTGTGGTTGAAGACATTGATTCCATAGAGGAGCCTACTACATATTCAGAGGCAGTCAGTTGCAGTGATTCTATCAGATGAATGATTGCTATGAAGTAGGAGATTGAGTCATTAAGCAAAAATAAAACTTGACTTTGTGAAATTACCTAGAGGTAAAATGGTTGTTTACTGTAAATGGGTGTTCATAAGAAAGGAAGGCACATCAGTGATTGAAGATGCTAGATACAAGGCTAGGTTGGTTGCAAAGGGCTACAGTCAGATTCCAGGTGTTGACTTTACAGGTGCGTTCTCATAAGTTATAAAGCATAGTTCTATCCTGTCTTTACTTGGAGTGGTGACTAAGAATGACTTGGAGCTTGAGCAGATGGATCTCAAGACAATATTCTTACATGAAAAACTTGATAAGAGCATCTATCTACATGGAATTTCCAGAAAGGTTCACAATCTCTAGAAAAGAAGACTGTGTGTGCTTGTTGAGGAAGTCCTTGTATGGACTAAAATAGTCACCGAGGCAGTGGTATGAGGTTTGATTCCTTCATAACTACTCATGGTTCCTTCAGGTGTAATTATGATAGTTGTGTGTACTTACAAAATGAAGATAGTTGATCTACTTTATATTTGTTGTTATATGTTGATGATAAAGCATATGTCAGAAAAGTGAAGTTTCAACTCAGCAAGGAGTTTGATATGAAGGATTTAGGTGCTATAAAGAAAATGCTTGGTATGGAAATCTTGATGGATAGAAGGGCTTTCAGATTGTATTTGAGTCAGAAAGGGTACATGGAGAATGTGCTTGAAAGATTCGATATGGTGAATGCGAAGGCTGTCAGTACTCCTTTGTCTGCCCACTTCAACTTATCATCTAACTTGTATCCTTAGTCAGTTGAAGACATTGATTACATGTCTCGGGTTCCTTATTCCAGTGCAGTTGGTTCGCTTATGTATACTATGATTTGTACAAGACTTGATTTGCCATATGCAGTTAGTGCAATTAGCATATACATGGCAAATCCTAGCAAGGAACATTTGAAAGCAGTGCAGTGAATCTTCAGATACTTGAGAGGTTGTTCTAATATTTGTTTGCATTTTGATAAAAATTCAGATGGAGTCATTTGGTATGTGGATTCAAATTATGCAGGCGTCTTGATAAGAAGTGATCACTTACGGGGTATGTGTTTTCCTTTGGAAGGTGTGCTATCAGTTGAAAAGTTACTTTGCAAAATACAGTAGCGTTGTCTACAACACAAGCATAATATATGGCTATTACAGAGGCATGTAAGGAGGCTATGTAGCCGAGAGGTTTGATTGGTGAAATTAGTGAAAACTTGTAGATGTCTACAGTATTCTGTGATAGTTAGAGTATAATTTTCTTGACTAAGGATAAGATGATTCATGAGAGGACTAAACACATTAATGTGATGTATCATTTTGTGCCTGATGTTATTACTCGTGGAGATATTGTAGTGAGCAAAGTTGATACCAATGACAATCCTACTGATATGATGATAAAACCACTTTTCATTGCTAACTTTGAGCATTGCTTGAACTTAGTTGGAATTTGTCATTAATTTAGGCCATTGGGGCTTGTTTGAAAGAGGAAGAATTGTGTTTACTTGGAGATGTGTCTTGAACTCTTTGTGATGGAATTTGTTTCAAGATGGGGATTTGTTATGGTGTAATCCAAATTCCTTGTAATTTGGTTTTTGGTTGAATAGAAGAAGTTTAAAGAGCTTGGATTTTTTTAGAGTCCTAATTAATGAAAATCAAATTTAATCAAGTATTGAGAGTTTGGCTTGGAAAAAGACTTTGACATGAAGAAAACAACTTGGAGTAGAGAAGGACAACAAGCCAGGCGTCGCAGTGTGGGCATGGGGCGCCACAACAATTATACAGAAAGGATGGTTGCTCGAGGCGCTACCGTAGTGTTTCAATTCCGTTTTTTCTGAATTTTATGTTTTCTTCTTCATTTAGAACTCCAAAAAGAAATTCAAATATATATTCCACATTGTATCATCACATACATATATTTTACAACATCTTGAGAGTTAGAGAATTTAGATTTCAATTGAGAACATTGAGATCTTGGTATTGTAAACACAATTGCTATTGATCATAATGGATTACTCCTCCTCTTTTAGAACTCCAAAAAGAAATTCAAATATATATTCCACATTGTATCATCACATACATATATTTTACAACATCTTGAGAGTTAGAGAATTTAGATTTCAATTGAGAACATTGAGATCTTGGTATTGTAAACACAATTGCTATTGATCATAATGGATTACTCCTCCTCTGCCCGTGATTTTTTCCCACATTGGGTTTTCACGTAAATTTCGGTGTTTATTTTATTTTTGTTTATTTCATTATATTTATTCTCTTGCGATCCAAAGTACATAACAATACCAAATATTTTCAAAAACGAAATAGGGCATCACCGGATGAAACATAATGAGTAATCGAGAGTTCACAAAGAAATGTGTTTAGAACAAGAAATCTTCTAGATTCCTAGGGAATTATACATGAGAGCTTTTTGGGGATGATCATCGAGATGCTAATGTGCCAAATTCAAGTTCAAGACGAGGTTGCTTGGTTAAATAAGCAAGCCAAATCCAATTAAATAATCAATGTTGAGTTGGCCACATGTAACAAGATTGGTTTGTGAAAACCTTTTCTTTTCCAATTTTGCTTGGTGTATGTTCATGTCAAAAAAATTTTGACATTGTGTGATGTGTCATGTATTTTTGCTATTGATTTTAACAATACTAAAAAAATCAATAATATCGATTTTTACACCTCACATAATGCCAACTATGATGTACACAAAGAATGTACAAGTAGATTAATTATTTCTTTTCTTATTTGGTGTTGGCTTATAATGAAAAAACTCTTTTAACTTTTTATTTGATAGAGATTAAAATCAGATTTTTAGCAAGTTTTAAAGAAAGTTAATGAAATGTATGCTTGAAAAATTGTGGATTCCATAAAATATATAATTAAAATTGATTGTTGACTTTGACTTTAATAAAAATCTATATAATAATTTCTATCAAGTATGGGCTAAATCAGTAATGATTTTGACTATCATGAACTTTCGTTGCTATGAGAGTTTTAAGTCGATGTAATTTATCGAAGATCTTGGATAATTTAATTTTCCAAGTAATTTAAGTGTACAATTGGATTAACTGCGATAACATCATAATGAACGTGCATAGATTGGTCTAATAATATTCTCCATTAGCACAACCACAATGAAATAAAGTGATCAAATTTATGGAACTCAAGAAATGATAGAGAGAAGAAATTACTACTATAAATAGAGAGGAACTAGAAGAACTCAAAATTTTCAAATGAACAAATTCAAACTTAAAAAAAATAATAATAAATAAATAAAATAAAATAAAATCTTTTTGACTATCAAAGAACAAGGATATTGAGAAAGCTGTTACGTCCTTGTTTCAAGATAGTGATGGCAATGGGGCGGGTTCGGGGCGGGGCACCCTCACCCAACCCCGCCCCACCATGCCACTCCCCCTCCGAGCCCCGCGCCCCACCCCGCCTTAGATGGGGCGGGGCGGGGCGGGGCGGGTACGGGGCGAGGACTTGCCCCATTTCTTGCCCCATTTGTTTTTTTTTTTTTTATTTAAAATACAAATTCAAAATTTTAAAATCCAAAGTAAATAATGTTCAAACTAATTATATCAATATTCAAAGCAAACACTTGAAACAAAAAATGTCCAAAACAAATAATGTCAAAAATAAATTTTTTTTCTTTTTTAATTCTTCACGGGGCGGGTTCGGGGCGGGGCATCTCCACCCCGCCCCGCCCCACGACCCGCGACGGGGCTGCGAACCTCGCCCCGCCCCACCCCGCCAACCCGTTCGGGGCGGGTTTTTTTGCCCCATTCGGGGCGGGGCCCCGCGGGGACGGGGTGGGGCGGGGAAAATTGCCACCTCTATTTCAAGATTGTGATTGTCGTGCAATTGTTAAGTTCGAGCGTAAATACTTTTAGATACAAGTTAATTGATACGATTAAATGATCAATTGTCGAGCACTCATTTACTAGTTACTTAAATAAAGAAAATGTCTAGTTCAATTCTTGTTAATAATTTCACATATATTATATAAGTAGCTCTCTAAAGAATAAGTTCAATGTACAATCAATACCAAGAAACATGGTATTTCTCTAACGTGCCCAATTATGTAGAAAAATAGAATTTTATATTTTTGCTAATTTTGAAACGAATTTTAAATTTAAAAAAATTAACCAAGGACCAAACAATCAAGAAGTCACCGAACTCCAGCAAAATCAAAATTAGGTCACAAAAATTTTAATTTATCTCACTTGAGCCACTAAACTTTAATTTATTTTCAAATTTCACTACTTTGTCACACCCCATCACCTATAACCCTCCAATTCGACAAGAACAAAAGTTCAGGGCCCACAAGATTGTTAAGGGAAAAGTGTGGCCATCTCCGACAGCATTTGACCACTGAAAAAACGGCAACATTAATGCTGATCGGCCAGAGTGAATGACCGACCAGAATCCAGGTGGCTGAGGTGTCATCACCTCAGCCCCTCATTTAAAGGAAGAGGACCCCACATGAATTAAAATCAAGACCCCCTAGATTTGGGCCTAGTTTTGGCCCTGGATCTGCAGCATCTCTCTAATGGCAATTGGATTGATATCACGAAGCACAGATTACAAGAAGACAAATAATCAATCCACGAGAAAATGGGATGTCACAACATAACACCACAAATTTCAGGTCTTTTAGGAGAGGAGAGTAGTTGGATTCTTTGAATTGAAAGATAAATTCCAACAAGAAGTCTGCGGCAGATGGTGGTCAATGAGGCAGAGGAGGAGGTGGAGGTGGAGGTGGAGGTGGTGGTGGAGGTGGGTTTGTAAGTTGTATGATGAAAATGAAAATAATAATAAGATAATAACAATTTAGGCGATAATTTGGATTCGACTATATGAATATTTTTCTAGTACGAAGAAGGAATCCTACAATACATACTCAGACCATGCAATTTTCACTTAATATGATTCATGCCAACAGGCAATAGAGAACACAAAAGTAAGCAAAAATTGTGATCCTAGATTAACCTATAGCTTCATTTGATGAATTAAACTGAAATATATATAACAATAAGAACACTGTTTGTTCCGTGGAAAAGGAAACTGTCATTTACAACCTCACACCAACACAAATCTTCTGTAAAATGCATTATTAAATCATTATTCAAAAGCTCGTGTCATTTCAGAATTACTCAAGAGAGGGCATAACGTACACAAATGCGTTGTTGGATTTGGCTCCTACAAGAAGGGCAGTCCTTCATTCCCTTCTTCTCATGCAGCTCGTTGCACATTGTACATACCACCTGATGTGCACACGGGAGGAAAACAACAGACATCTCCTCGGACAGGCACATCACACATTCTCGTTCACGCTTCACACCTCCATTCGCAGCGATATCCTCGAGAATATAAGGTATTGGAGAATCCTTTGGGACTGAAGAATTTCTCCAGTCAGCAAGTTTACCAGCATAGCTCGAATCTATACCACATCTACGAGCAGCTATTTTCGATGAGTTAGTCTTCGATCTTAGCTGGGAAATTTCTTTTTGGAGCCTCCCAATATCATCTTTATACTTCTGCAGATTATTTGCTGCTTTCGATTTGATCATATTCTCTGTGGATTTAGCTGAATCTTGAATTTGTTCTCTTTCTTTTCTAAATGAATCGGCTTGTGCAAATAATTCTTCTTTCGCCTTTTCTTCCTGTTTCCATCGAGCCTGTGATGTCATAACTTTTCCATGTGAATACATGTCGTAGTCAGCAGAAAACCCCACAAAAATTGGAAGATTGATCCGATCAAAAGATAGAAACTGAAGCCAAGATCAAACACTATGGCTGGAAATAGTATCTGCGCTATCAGAACAAGGCAATATAGCGCAATACATACACATTATCATATCCTGGGGGTTGCTGGATGGCGTCCTCCTCAACAGGCTTCCCATTTGAAAATAAATTTAGCGCCACAAATGAAATATTGATATAGATACAAGCATGGTACATAAAAGTAGGGTAAACATACATGCAGTCTGTGTTAAAAACAAAAAACTATAAGAGACTTTCAAACTACCTCGAATCCGTATAAACGCCTTGCCTCTTTTCTAGTTTATCAAAAGGGACGGGCGGGATCGTGTTTCGCAAAGTTGTTCTGGTAATGGCATATATTCCTAACTTCTTAACATAGCATCTAATGATCAGTACATTTTCTAGGGAGACATGTTAAAAGTTCACTCCTAAGAAATTACTCATCGATATATATGGCCTAATTTTGAAAGATTTAATTGGAAGAAATTTCACGGTTAATCCAAATTTAATATTTTAAATAGATAA
Source organism: Fraxinus americana (assembly GCA_035079005.1). Classification (NCBI taxonomy): domain Eukaryota; kingdom Viridiplantae; phylum Streptophyta; class Magnoliopsida; order Lamiales; family Oleaceae; genus Fraxinus; species Fraxinus americana. Next base: position 33,273,599 of record CM068716.1, read on the forward strand.
GTGAATGTTGAACATACCTCAACTTGATCTTGCACGTCTTTAGCCTGCTTTAGTTCCTTTTGAAGCTGTATCAACTTGCGTTTTTCACCCGCAAGTTCCTCCTGAAGGAGAATCTTTTGCTTCTCCCGTAACTGAAACTTCATCAGCGTCGACTTCTCCTTCTTTGATACTTCCTGGCACCTTGTGGCCGACTCTGCAGCATGCAATTTCGCAGCTTCCATTTCCTGCCTTAATGCAGAATTCTCAACATGAAGCCTACGAACAGCAAAATTAGCTCGCTCTACCTGTCCACTACCCTTGACCATGGCATTCTCCATCTCCGAAAGCTTTTTCATTGTGTTTTCCTCCAATGTTTGCTTCTCTTTCTTCAGAAGCTCGACTTCTTCTCTCTCTTGCCTAAGTGTCTTGAGCTCGGCTTTATCCTGGCTCAGTCTGCTAGCAGCCTGCATGACCTTCTGATTCGCCCACTCTGTCCACTCATGGAGCTGATTTTGTGATTCCCGCACTCTTTGAACAAGCTTCATAATCATTACATCCTTCTTGTACAGTGGAACCCACTGCTCAAGAGACTTATCATTTGACACACCAGCATAACTACAACTGACGGTCTCGACATCATAGCTAACGGAAATTGAATTGGAATCACCATTGGCAGTCAAGGAGAGAGAAAGCTCGGTATCAGCAACAGGCAGTGAAGGTAACGGATTGACCGGCGGCACCACAGGAGATGAGGACAAGAGACTTGATTTAACCAATGACAAACTGCCGTTAGCACCTTCCAAGCTAAATGTTGGCATTGAAGTGAATTCAGTGCTTGTTGGAAGATTATAATTGACATTGTTTTGAGGCACATCAAAGCAAACTGTCTCACTAGCCTTGAACGAGGGATTCTTAACATTCACACCTGTGAAATCTGCTAGAGCCTTACGTTTCTCATCCAAGACAAAACCACTGAAGCTGCTCGGTTTTCTAGCTCTAGACGCCCCTTTAGAACCATGTGTACGATAATGTTTCTCCAAGTGCATGGATTTCTGACGTGATATGTATTCCCTTTTGGTTATTCCAGAAACTTTTCTACTGCCCACAAACTTCTCCTCGGCAACTGAGGGGCGGGGTATTCCTGCAATACTAAAGAGTTTGTCGTTAGTATTAGATATAGGGTTTTGACACACTTTGATTTGGCCTAGCCCATTAGGAATGAATGAAGTTTCTAGTTTCAAGTTAGTAACATCTGCTGTAGCTGGTGCTTCAGATTGAAATATATGTCCACCATGAGTTGAAACTGTATTAGGTGGTTCAGACGGAGAATTCCGAGTGTAAGCAATTGAAGGGTTTGATGTATGGGTAATTGGAGTATTAGATTCAGAACTTTTGGGTTCCATTCTCAACTGAGGTTTCACAGAATCGGAGGAATTTTCAATCGCAGCCACCTCGCTGAGAAAACTACCCAAAGCGCCACTATCCACGGCACAAGCACGTGACACGTTCATATCACATATCAACAAGCACCACATTGCGTCCCCTGTGCTGAAAAAAGGTCTAACCTCTTTTAGAAGACAAACCAACTCGGCCAATATATACTTCTCCATCTGCTGCAAATCCTCAAAACAATGCTCCCTAGAGTAATCAACATCTCGGCCACTTCTAAGAAATGCTAAAGTATTATCCACAATATTTGATGCAGTGTCCTTGCACCCGTAGCAAAGGCCAGATCTCAAAACAGCCTTCGTAGCAATTTCTTCACTGTAACCGCTAGCAATTATTTTCTTAATTGCACTCTTGAAAATTGCATCCAAATCACTCAAAACAAGTTCCTCTAGCTGGGATTCTGTAAGATTACTCCAATCAGCACCATTGTACTCATTCGATGATGTTTCCGTCTCCTCTTGAGGTTGTCTTGTCCCCACTTCCAATGTTTCCACCGCACATGACAATCTTAGATCAAGTTTCAAAGCATCAGATTTATCACAGGTCATGCAACACATGTCACAACTGTTTGCATGCCCACGACTTGGGGGAATCTCCAACTTTTCAGCTGAGAATTCGAAACTTGTGCATTCATTTGGAGGTGAAGGGAAGATCTTATTAGGGTCTGCTAGAGGCGGATCTGCTCGGAATTTTCTCTTGTTCCTACTTCCTTTTTCTTCCACTGTCATAACTGGAATTTGACTGGAACTATAACTACAATCCTTCTTTGCCATTGACGCCATTTTTCATCTGCAAAATAGAAGATTGCCAACACTTCAAGAATCTTATATATTACACGATTGGACACTATCCCAAACAAGATTTTAACTCCATTTTCATCCTTAAACATGCCAAAAAAGAAGAGCAATAAAAACAATTATACCATTGCTATTTCATTTCTAAGCCAGCTCAATCAATCTTAATTAATTTAACAACGAATCCAAATCAAGAACATACACAAAATCAAACAATCAGATTAATCAAACATACTCACTAACTTCCGATTTCAATGCAAATCATCCAAAGTTTGCTGCATTAAAATCCAAAAATTAATCATCAACATAAACAAAAGACCAGAAAAAAATATTTAGCCAAAAATTCACTAAATTTCCAATCAAAACCAATCCTCAGATCGGTATAACCAAAATTAACAAAGGTCCGCATGGAAAAGTCCTAAAAGATTTAATCTTTGATCATTTTTTAGAGATCTAACAAAAGAATGGGATCGTTTTCAGATTACTAATAAACCAAAGATTTATTACATGATCGTTACATACCAGATTTGAGCTTATAGATTCGGAGAAATCAAGGGTACGATGAATTGCAGCGTCAGAGGTAAGTAAAGAGATTATGGATATCTGTCTCTCTTATTTTCCCACTTTGTTAAGAGCATTACATTTAGGGGTGTGTTTGATTGGTTGCAAAAATGAAATTTTGGAGTAAAGAAAATGAATTTTAGGAAATTGAATTTTGTAAAATTTATTTTATTGGAAATTATCAATTAATCGTGTTTGATTGGTATAATTTTCTACCGGATAAATATTGAAATTTTAGATCTTTGATGCTCATTTGACTTTGTTTTTTATGAAAACTGTCAATTAATGGGATAAAATTTGTCAAAATTGGGGATAGAATTTGTTTTCATTGTTAAAAAGAAAAAATTAAAAAAAAGTTGCTTACCTCTAAAATAAAGAAATGTGAGCATGTGGTTGAAAGATTGAAAACCAATTCCATGAAAAATTTGAACAATTAACCATGCAAAAATGTAGAAAATGAAATTTAATTATCATCTCTCATTGAATTGAAGTGTAATCAAACAGGGACTTAGAGTCCGTTTGATAGACAAAGATGGAAAGGAATTACAATTTCACGTTAATTGAAAAATAAAAACACACAAAACCACGTGACTTCATTTTCCATGATAACAAAGAAAATGTAGTTTAAAGTCGTTGTACCTTGAAATTCGATTTCCATTTATACGTTGCAATCAAACAGTCGAAGTAGAATTCGTTTACATCGAATATAACATTTTTCATGGAATTTCATGCTATCAAACGGACCATTATCTCCTTTTCATCTCCCCTCAGGTATTCTCTATTTTCTTTTATTTTATTTTTCTGGGGAAAAAAATATATATTTATCTTTTCTTGAATAAAATGGTTTCAAACGTCTCTTTTTTTGTTATGGCTTACTCATGCATTACGCAAACGTGTCATAACTACATATGTGTGTTCTAGACGAGCACCCATTGAAGGGCTGTATAATTTAGGGTTTCACAAAATTCTCGAATCGAATCGAGTGATTCTTCTTAAATTAAATATTCAAACGGGTATCTGAATTGAAATTTGACGGATTTGGTTCGATTTTCAATTCTAGATCAAGAATTGAATAAGAACCAATTTTTCCTAATTTTTTTTATCTTAAATAAGTTAAATTATTTTTTTCTAAATAATTTGCTAACTAATTAATTTAGTTCAAATCCAAAATATGTTTTTTTCTATTTCTAATTTCAAGTTCAAGCTCAACTTAATCAAATTGACATAAGTTTTACTCAAATCTCTTATTCTACTATTGTGCCTTTCTGAAAACATCAAATTGGGAGCTCGGTTACGCATCTCTTCATTATTGTAAACTCATTATCTTCATATTCCTGTAATTTTAATATTCAAATCTATGAATAACTCAACAAAAAGAGACGATATCACGGGATTGAATTACGTTATTTTATAAGAGATAAAATTGAACATGTCATTAGTTAAATTAATGTAGCATGATTGTAAATATTAAAAAAATTAATTATCGTACGGAACTCGGGAACCAAATGAAACCGAACCTGCACCGTTCCATAATTAAATTTGAACTCGATGATTCCACTTACTAAATACCCAAAAATTCGAAATTCAATTCCATTTTTTTTAGAACCAAACTGGATCATGTCCACTCTAATATAATTTGTATAAATAAATTTTCATTTTTCATTCTAACATTCTCGTTAAACCAAAACGTTAAGGGATTTTTCTCTTTGTATTTTAGTTTTGTGTTTTGAGTGTTCATTTTGAAATTGTTGAAAATGTGTTCTTTTTAATATTTTGAAAAAATTGTTTTGAAAACACCCAAAACGCGTTTTGAAAATTTTGACTTGATTATAATTGAAAACACCCTAGATTTTTTTTTTTTTTTTTGTAAATTTTTAACTTATTTTCAAAGATACGTTTTTGAAAATGAAAAAAAGAACGAGTTTTCATTATTTTAAAAAATCGAAATAGAAAACGGCTTAAAAATAATAAAGACAAGAGTTGAAAGAAAAATATGATTACTGTCTACTATTCGGGAGAATTTCCAAAATAGTTGGATCAAATGACCCATTTGGGTTTTTAATGTAAAAGTCAATTTTGCCCTTAATGAAATGATTTTTTATTGCAAACTATGTCCTCAAACTTTATAATTTTTTAGAAACTAGTTTTATTCTTATTTTTATTCGTCATCACTAGATATTTCTTCCAAATCCGATTTTTCTTCAAAAATTTATTCATTAACTTCTATATCTTCAATATTAATTTCTTCACATTCATTTCTAATTTGTTCAAAATCTGTAATTAATATCCTAACTTTCTTTTTTGGATATTCAGTACTTATATGTCCTTCTTCATTACAATTCCAACATTTACATCGTTTTTTATCTAATGGTTTTTTATTATAATGTTTATATTTTCTTTTAAAATATTTTCTTTTTGGTTTAAAATATTTCTTTTTGAACTTATTATATTTTTTATATTTCTTGGATTTTATTTTTCTTTTTCATTTATAATCATAATATCCCCAATTTCCTGGTACTTCGGTATCTATACAACAAATCATATCTTGTATAAATCTTGATTGTTTATAAATCATTTGATTACTACACATAGTACTTATTTCATCTTTTATAGTTCTTATCATAAATCCTAATGTATAACCTTCTTCATTTCTTCCAAGTTGTTTCTCTTTTATTTTATTTTGAAAATAATTATTCCATGGTGATGGTAATTTTCTAATAAAAACTTTATTATAATAATTATTATCAGCTCTATTTCCAAACATCATATAATAGTATTTACTATATTCACAACAATATTCGTTAAGGTAACACATATTACAAATTTGTAAATGTTCCATCCTGTTTTTAGCATTTTCTATTCTTCTATTCTATTTTTAGTACTTTCATTTACCCAGTCTTCTCCGGCAAATTCTCTATAAATTCTTGTAGCAACTCTATTTATTCCTTTTATTATACTAATTTTAAATCCTACTTCAATACTATCTTTCCAAACACCTTTTGTTGTTTCTTCTAATTCTCGGTACCAATTAGCTACATTTCCCTTAAAAGTTGCTAATAAATATTCAGTTATATTTTTATTATTGGTATTACTACGATTATAATTAAAGTGTGCTAACATATTAATACTCCATTTATTTATAGTTTTTCTAACATCTAATTCACAATCTAAATTTAAATATGATCTTGCAATTTTCATTGGGTTTGATTCTCTTAATACTGGTTTAAATTGATATCTATACATTTTTTCTTTTTTAATTTTAAAATCAACTTTTGTATTAACATATTTTCTTGGATCTATTTCTGCTTCATATCTAGCTGTGCTATTTTCTCCATATTCTTCTTGTTTAACTACTCGTGGTCCTCCTGTTTTTCCGACCATATAATTTTTAGTTATTTCTTCACAAATTTTTAAATCTTCTAAGTCAAATATTAAATTTTCCATATTTTCGTCCATTATTCTTCTATAACTAATTTTCCTTCTTCTTTTTCTATAAGATTTTCTTCTTATTTTCTAAGATCAATTAATAATCTTTCTATATCTTCTTTTAATCCTCTATTAAGTTTTATTAATTCTTCATATTTTTCAATTTTTTTTTCTAACTTCTTTAAGTTCTTTGGCACAATCTGGTCTAAATAATTTTTCTTTGTTTAGATTTTCTATTATTCTATTTAAAAGATTTTCTATTCTTAAAAATTTATTTTGCAGTTTTTCTTTTTCTTCTTCATAGCTTATTTCGATTCTAGTTATTTTTTCATCAATTGTTTTTATACATTTTTCAATTGAATTGATTTTATCATTCATACTCATTTTTTAGGTCTTTTATAAGGTGGTTTGTCAATTTCAAATCCTAATTTATTTAATAGAATATATATTTTATAATTAATAATATCTATCTTTTCTTCTAAAGTTGCTATTTTATTAATACTATTTTTTTGTGCAATTTTTGATATTTGACTTTGGATTTCTTCAAGTTTAGTTTCATCAAGCATTTCTAAATTATTAATTTGTTCCTTTATTTTATTAAATTGTTTAGACATATTTTTACTTAAAACTTCTAATCTTTCTTTAGCTATTTCATCTTTTGGATCTATATTATTTATTCCATCTATAGCTTCTATATCTTTAGATTTTAATTGTCCTAATTGTTGCCATAAAAATGCATTAGTCCAATTTGTAGTCATATTTAACCATTCATCTGTATTTCCCCATAAACTTAAAGGTTGAAATATAGTTGTATTCCATCATCTAGTTTGATAACTTCCTATTGGTAGTCTAATATTTTCTATTTCTTGTTTATCAAATCTTATTTTTGTTGGTAAGCTCATATTAATTTGGCGAGTTTAAGGAATTAATTATTATATTATTTATCATTTGTCTTATTTTTCTTCTAAATTGTTGTTCTCTTCTTAATTCTCTTATAATTTCCTTTTTTAATAATTCTCTTTTAATTTTATTCCAATTAGAAATTTCATTTTCGATTTCTCTACGATTATTGTTTGTTATTATTTGTTCTTCTAAAATTTTTATTTTATTATCACAAGATTTTCTAGTTATTCCAGGCATATTCTTATTCTTTATCGTCAAAACTAAGATCAAAATTATATAATTCAACAATTTCATTATAACTTACATGTTTTTCTATAGTTTCAAAAGTTCTTTCACTATTTTCACTATCTAACCAGAAAAATATAATCATTTTTATTATTTCTTTGGGCAATCTTTTTTTTAATCCAAATGATGCAATTGTAAGACATTTTTCATAGTATCTAATATCTTTTTTTATGAAATTTATTCCTCTAGTATAACTATCATAAGTTTCTGGGATCTCGATCATGTGACTATAATCAATACTATTAGTATATCTAAAAGGTAAGATTCTATAATAAAATTCTTAACTTTCCATAATAAAAGTTCTTCAAAGTATACAATCTTAAAAATTCTTATATAATAATTTTCATGCAACTTTTCAGACAATAAATTTCTCTGTAGCTTAAAATAAGGGCCTTACCACGCTTCGTCAAATAGCAAAAATGTTATATGTTCCTGGTCACCTTCGTCACAAGAGTTGGCCAAAATCCTATAACATTACAGTAAGATGGACACAAGGGCACTCAAAACTCTCAAACAGACTCACTGTGTGGAACAACACTCAAAGCGTAATAAAAGATTTATTTCAAACTCAAAGATTTTATTGTTCTGATGATAGCTTGAAAGCTATTATACAAAGATTTTTACAAAGATTGATACTCCGAAGAGTGGTTTCTACTCTCTAATGAGAATGATTACAAAGATCATTTTTCAAATTGGTATTCTGAATTTAGTAATTCAGGATGAGATTTTGGATGGATTCTTTTCGATGATCTTCTCCCTTAGTAGAGTCTCAATTTATAGAAGGCACGCACTTTACCAAGAAGCTTCTGGCCAATCAAATTTTTACAACACAAAAGTTAAAGTACAATTATTTCTTCAAAGTGGTTGAAATAATTAAAGCACTCGTCGGCTGCTTTATTCCAGCTTTTGAGCTGTCTTTTTCTGCTTTAATGCTCACATGGTGCTGTCCCGTGATGTTGCTTTCTTATCGTCCTATACTTGTGGACATATCCCATGAGTCGGCAAGCCTCTTTAATGCATTTGTCACTTCCAGAGAATTGATCATTTAAGATTTCACAAATCTTATCTTCAAGGATTTTTGATTCTTTATCTCCTCGACTAATAAGGATCCAATTATTGCTCATTCCATACATCATATATTTTTCTCCATAGAAAAATTGCATTGTTGAGCAGACTGATTTTATTCCAAGAGCTCTCCTGTAAATCATCCATTTTTTATTGATTGTTGGCAATTCTTTAATAATTTGAATCTCCTTTAATGGATTTCCATGATTTTTTCTGATAGTGATTAGATGATGTTCTCTATACCATTCGGTTCTTTATACTCTGAACTGATAGTATAGAATCTCAACTCCACTGGTTGTTTTTCGCTATATTTTTTCACACAATTGATAAATTCTTTATCAAATTGTTCGATTTCCTTTAAATCAATTCCTGGAAAGAGTCTATCTAAGAATCCATATGTTGCTAATTTTCTGACAATGGTTGGATCTGCTCCTTGAATATCACTTATCTTTGGATAAATCGCCGTTGGAAGGGCCGTCAAGTATAGAGAATTTCCTTATCTGAAATTATATATCAATTCTGAAAATTCATAATAATCTTTTTCCATAGGATGAAGATTGGTTCGAACATGATGAGTTGTGATTATTCCCTTTGGTGATTTGAGGTCACCAATCGGTACTTTTTTATTTTCTTGGAATTCACTGATAACAGTAGGCTGTTCCAATGGGCCTTTTGATAAGGATGTTTGAGTAATGGACTTAATGGCTTCTTTTCCACTTGTAAATTTTTCCAACAATTTGTCAATACTGATGGGTAATTGTTGTGGACCATTTGTTATGACTTTTTCCTCTTGTAAGGTAAGAGGGTCATGTCTCTTAGATTTCGAATCTTCACTTTAAGTGGATGTATTAATCTCCCGAAATGGGATATGACTCGCCTTTTGGCTGTATTCACCTTTTTCTAAAGGAGGGTACTCTTGGTTGCAACTTACAAAAAAGTCTAAACATTCTGTCAATTTTTCAGCTATTTTTCTTTATTATCATTTAATTTATCAATCTTTTTTCCACTTTCAACAACTTTGTTTGATAGATCGCACAGAGTTTGTCTAATGTCAAGATGATCCTCTTGAATAGCAAGATAATTTGCATTAAAATCTGTTAGAAGATTTTGCAATTCCTTGGTAAACGCTTCAATCTTGTCCAAAATCATGATTCCTGCTCAAGCAATCAGCAAATAAGTTATCTTTTCCCTTAATATATTCAAATTTAAAATTATAAAAAAATAATAGTATTTGCCATTTGTGTGATCTTCTATGTTGAGGTGAATTTGGTAATTTATTATTTACAAGTCCATTAAGTTGAGTATTATTAGTTTGAACAATAATTTTCTTAGGTAACAAGAACATATTGAATTTGTTTATTCCTTTAACTACTGCTAATAATTCTTTTTCATTGGTTGAATAATTTATTTCAGTATTATTGAATGTTCCACTAGTATATCTACAAATTTCATTTAAATTGATTTTTAATAAAGCACTCCAATATAAATTTGATGCATCTGTTTGAACAATTAGCTTATTCTTTTCATCTGGGAGTCTAAGTTTATGTAAATTTTTACATTTTTCTTTAAAATTTTTAACACAAAAAGTATGTTTTTCATTATATCCTAATTTATTTGATTTTTTTAATAGTTTCTGAAGTTTATTTCTTTATTTCTGCAAGTTTTTCTATAAATCATTCAACATAATTAAGGCATCCCAAAAACTTTTGAATTTGTTGCTTATTTTCAAGTTTATCAGGAAATAAAATTATCTTCTCAGAAATATGAGGTTGTAATTTTATTCCTTCACTATTTATTATCATTCCTAAAAATTCAATTTCATTTTTTGCTATTTCTGCCTTTTTCTGACTAAGTATTATACCTTCGTTTGAGCAAAGTGTAGTAAAACTTCTAAGATGTTTAAGATGGTCTTCATATGTTTCTGAACAAACAAGTATATCATCAACATAAACAATAAGAAAATTATAAGTTTTAAAAACTTCATCCATTCTTCTCTAATAAATTTGTGGTGCATTTTTTTAATCCAAATGACATAACTATCCATTCTTAATGTTCTTGAGGTGTACTAAATGCTATTAATGGTATACTATTTTCTTCAAGCTTAATTTGCCAAAATCTAGACTTACAATCAAATTTTGAATAATATTTTTTATTTTTAGTTATATTTATTAATACTTCTTTATTTAGTAGATAATATCCATCAAATTTAGTATTTTTATTAAGTTCTTTATAATTGACAACCATCCTAGGTTTTCCTCTTTTTATTTTTGAATGATTTCTAACCATAAAAGTTGGGCTACTATGAGGACTATTACTTTTTTTTATATAAGTTTTTGATTAAGAAGTTCTTGAATTTGTATTTGAAATTCTTCTTTATCTTCTTGATTATAGAGCATAAGTTTGACTCTAATAATGATTGTTGGTTCTAATAGTTCTATTTTAACTATTGTTTTTTATTTTTCCCATTTTTCAAGTGGGTTTTCATTATAATTTTTAACTAAAAAATCTTTTATTTGATTAAGAGTAATTGTTTTGATTGAATAATTGAGTAATTTTGGTATAAATTCTATCTTTTCACCACATTGAGCTGGCTGAACTCTGAATAGTTTAAATTCTCTAGCAATTTTTAGTAAATATCCACATGGTGTTTTTAATTTAATAGTATAAATATTTTGACTATATGGACTAAACTGTTGAAGTAAGTTATTTCCTAAAATAATATCACAATTATTTATATTATATTGGTAAACATTTCTTATAGTTACTATTTTAGATCCCATGATAACTTCTCTATTTTCATTTTTATATTTTAAAGATTCTCTTACTCCAGTTATTCCTTGTAGAGTTAATTGTTGTTTATTTTCAATCCATTTTGGTAATAAGAATTCTTTAAAAGCAGTTATCTCGGCTCCTGTATCAATTAGAGCACAAGTAGTTATTTTTGATTTAAATACAGTTATTTGTATATATACACTTACTGGAAATTTTATTTCTTTACTCATTTTTCTTTAAGACAATATGTAGTTATTCCTTGATGTATAATAAGAATTCATTCCTTGTCTATTTTGTAATTATCAAAACTATCTAAAAATGAATTTCCTAATAATATTGGATATTCATCAAAATTCATATTATTATCAATATAGCATTCTATACTTAATAATAAATTTCCTAATTTAATTTGAACTTGTCTTATGATATCGCAAAAGTTTATTTTTCCTTCAAAGTCTCTATAACTATAAGGTTCTATTTTTTTCTTTTTAATTCCTTCATCAATAAGAGAGCAAATATGATTCTGACTTGCTCCAGTATCAATAAGTATTTTACTTTGATTTATCCATTTATTTCCATTAAAAAACTTTCCTTTGATTCCATAAACACTATTATTTTTATTTTATTTTATTTTTGAAATACTGTCTTACTGTATTATCTCCAATAATTATCTTATTTTCTCTATATGTTATTTATTTTGGTATTATAAGTTGATCGATACTTATAGCATCATCATGTCCTATCTCGAAATTTTTTATTTCCTCTATATCTTGTTCTTTAGGTAAGATTGCTTCTCCTATATCCCTAAATTCTTCGTCTATTTCTATAAAAGGTTTTCTTTATATATATTTCCACAATTACTATTTGTATAACAATATAATCCTTGATAGAATATAGTAAAAACTTTATTATCGTCTTTTAATATTTTATTAGTCATCTTAAAATGTAAATTACGACAATCATCTAAATTTTTATCATTTATATGTACACAATATCTTGGATAACAAGTAAATTTTAATTTTTTATAGGCTAAATTTCCTTTTAGTATTCCTAAATTTCCATTTTCTACAGTTATACATCTTTCATCTTGTAAATTAAGTATTATAGGACTATTAATTCCTTTTTTTAAATATGATTTTATTATTATTTGTATTCCAGCAAGGTAAACATAAAATATTTTATTTCCTTTTTCTTGTTTTAGTTTTCCCAAAAATTCATTAATATTTCTTTTTGTTATTAGATTTAATTTTATTTTCCTTGTGTATGTTTAATATCTATATCTTTTTCTATTTCATGATATTCATTAATGACTAACTTCTTTATTCTAAAGGCTGATCCTAAAATATTAAATAATCTATTTTCTTTGGGTGGTTTTAAATTTAATTTTGCTCTATTAATTTTTCTGAATTTTTTCCAATCAAATTTACCTTTTAAAGCATATCATTCTACTCCTTCATGTATTCCAGTTTCTAAATTTTCTAAATTTTCAATTTCCATGATCTCTATGGTTCTGATTCTCAATTCTCCCAATTTCATTATTAAGAACTTTTTGAATTCTTTTTAAAGTTTCCATTTCAATGAGAATAGGTATTTTAACAAGATATCATATGTTTTCTCTAGAACCTCATCAAAGTTTATTAAAAGAAAAATAATTTTCTTTTCAAATTTTTTTCTTTATTCTAAGACTATCTGAGTCTTTTATTTTTCCAATTAAATTTCTTGATTTATTAACAAAATGCTGAATGTAACAATCAGTATCTAAATATTCAGTAGAATCGTCAACATACCATCCTACGCAAATTTCTTTATTATCTTCCATTTAATGACTTTAAATCCTCAGAATATAGTGCTCGGATACCATTTATTTGGTGGTCCTAAAATGCAAAAATATAATTAATTCAAAAATAATCAATATCAAATTTTTCGGGGTAAAGATATGTGAAAAGAGTTGATGGTGAAGAAAAGTTAAATTTTTATTGCAAGGAGCAAATAATTTCTTGAATCCAAAATTAGAATTAATGTTTTAAGGACTAAAATGGAATTTATTTAATATTAGAATGACTTGTTTTAAAACCTTTCATATTAAGGGTATTTTGGGAAGTTTAAATTTTTAAAATGATAAAAGGGTATTTTGAAAAGGGTATTGTTGAATTTGGAATATTTTCAATAATTTCCCCTACTATTGGGGAAAGAGTAGCAAAAGCAAGAAGCGAATTCCGATATTTCAAAAGATAGTGATACGATGCAGCATCCCCTTTAAAAGTAGAGCTACAATATGAGATAGAAGAGAAGCATTTGCACACTACTTTGAATTTTCGATAAATTCTTTTTCCTTTTCGTTATTGAATCACAATAATATATTTACAAATTTTTACGCATAATCTACATGTGACATTCAGCCTCTGTTTGGTATCCATTCTTTTTTTCATTCTCATTCTTCTACTAATTTTCAACCACACATTCATCAATAAAATAATATTTTCCATCACATCAATAACTTTTCTTTCATTTTCAACCACAAAAAATGTGTGATTTGACACAAAGAATGCATTTTTTTCTAGAATAATGGTTACCAAACGGTGCCTCAATTAAACTTCGAATGTTACAATTCAACGACTACCCAATATTCAAGAGATCTCCTTACTGTAAGCGATTTATGTTTCATGAAAGATCCAAAGTAATTTTATATGGATACTACAAGGAGATAGAGTTAAAATTGAAGTCATTATGATTCAACTAAAGGACGTTAGTGTTTGTGCATAACGAAACGGGTTCAAAATTACAACTTTTTCCATCCCTACATGAACTTTGAAAATTGTATGTCAATTCATATTTGAACTTCTCAGTTCGCCCCCATGAAAGACTCCTTCCCCAAGTAGCACTGTACGCCTGCCGGAAGTGATGATGATAATTTCTTTACTCCATTCATGACCTCTAAACTCCCAGAGACTTCTCGACCTTGCATTCCAACTGTGAGTGGCAACAATGAAGGACATCATCTTTCTCAAAGATGAGCAGATGAGCTTCTCCAGCAATGAATAGATAAAAGAGAGGCTAAATCGACTGGCAAGTGAATTGCCTACACAGCTTCTTTTCTGCTACACAAAAACGTGTGCTGTTCGACTTAGCGATGAATGTATAGAGGCACTGTATTTCAGCATTCATTGAAGTTATGAAGCGATCTCCATGGAGGTAGAGGCTGTTGCAGCCCATGCAAAATACTACCTATCGGCCTTTTCCTGATCGCCATCCAAAGGGTGGGATCTTTCCTTCAACTTCCATCTTGGTGCAGCAATGACTTTTCTGCCTCAAAGTTTGTAGTCCCAAGATAGATCAGAATAGTACATTCTTCCACTCATTTGTTGTTCATCCACAATAATTGAACTTCGCTACAAGCCTCTCAATTTAGGAACAGGAAATAGGGTTGACTGTGCGAGATTGAAGTGAATACAGGTAGAAGTCAGCCGCCAAGCCTACCAAAGAAGCTGATAAATTAACAGAATTGGTAGAAAGAAAAGCTGTCAATTTATGGATTTTTAGTCGATCAATCAGTAAATATTATATTAACGAGTCAGCGCAAACAAAATGCATAATAAAGGTCCGATAACAGCCAACCCAGCGTTGAGTAAGAATACCGTACATTTCTGTAGCACATATGGATTCTTCAGAAAGTAAAGCAAAGGTGTATTGTTGGCAAGAAAAGCCTCAGCATATTTAGAGGTTCTCTAATTTCTCGCCAGAGTGCATTTTCCAATTAGGGTAATAAGAACAAAAGCTTTAAATGCTTCGCCTTTAAGCGTAAGAGTGTGTGTGGGCGTGTGATGTTCCCATATGGAATTATCAAGCTCATCAATAATGGCTAGTTTGGCAAGCTATACTTAAGATTACTAGACAGTACTAACAAAGACATAATGAACTAAAATCTTGTCTATTTAACTCTCCAACGCACTGCTACATACCAAGCATGCACTAAGAGTTTTTAGGAATGTTACTGAGCGAATAGCTGTGGAGATTGAAAAACAGAGTCATCACTACTTATCAACCCATTCAGATATGAATAATTTATTCTGAAGCAAAGTACAGTTACCAGTCTCCATACTGCAAGAATTTCAACAATCAAAGAAAACTAAATTTACTGGTATCAAGTCATCAAAATTGGGTATGTTCAATGTGAAAAGTTACCATTCTCAACAACTCCATTGACGTATACAGCTCTATGTATAAAACATAGAGCCAATTCTTGGGATGCAGAATTATATGGAATTAGGCCTTAACAATCGGTTCCACTGCCACATTCCTATGCACCTGCTTCTATATCAAATTACTTGCAGCACAATATCAAATCAGATGATGGATTGGTAATAAAGCACATTACCATCCACAAAGAATGCTTTTCCTTTGAAACATATCTCTACCCGCAAAACTGATGCAGCACAGGATACAGAACACAATAAAATAGAGAAGGGAGAGGGAAAGAGAGAAGTCGTGAGAGGAAGATTTCAATACATCTCAATATTCAATACTCAATTCAACGGTCAGTACAATGAAAACCCTACACTTGTAATTAAAATCTCTAGTAATCAAGGAAAGCTACTAAACTAACAGAATAGGAAATCAATTAGTTTAAAACTAGTAATTATGGATTTTCATTCTTTTGCCTTTACTTCATGTCTAGTTTATGGCAGTCTTTCCAAGAATATCCACAAGGATCTCCATCGAAAACCCTCGAATAGTGCAACAAAAGCACAAATTCACAAAAGATGATGAGTAGCATTTCAGGGGAATGAAAACGGATGTAGGGAAAACTTGTGCTCCATCTTTTTTCCCTGTTTAGTTACCGCAAAAAGAAAGAAACGTATGCTAAAATATTTCTCTTGTTCTTGTCGTGGGTCGGTGTTAGAAGCAAGAAGAACCTAAATCAAAGATTCAAGCAACTGATATAGATAGAATAGTAATATCACATTGATCTACTGGAATAACATGCCAAGAATACTGCATTCCAATTTCCAGAAAATAAACTTATAATTGAACCAACAACTTCTGATCCAGATCTAGTAAATTACAACATATCTGGAGTTCCTTGACCTAGCATTTCCTTCACCACATCCATCTTTGGCATTGACAGATGCAGCTGAAAATTATCAGAGATATAGGATAAATAAAAGCATATAATTTATAAAATAGCAAGTCAGCTGGACACAGATTGGCTAATAGCAGAAGATGCAGGAGAAATGCGTTGGGCATTTCATTTACCGTTTCTCAATTTAGCGACACTTGTCTAGTTGCACTGATCCCTTTTTAGTCAACTTATCAGGCCTTGATGACAAAACAGACATTCTTTCCAGTCATTGTGGTAAACACAAAAATATGAAGGATAAAATTATGTGTTGTAACAACACTACATGTCATATAAATCCATGGAAGGAAACCATATTTCACTGGCGATTAAGAAAAAATGATTATTAAATAAGAAAAGCCGTGAACAACTAAAGTAAGAATCAAATCATTCATGCATTAGACAAGTTTTTAATTTGTACAAGGATGATGGTTATATCATCTGTCCGATTTTCATGCTCTAACCATAATTTATATGATTCTGCGGCAATAGCGGAACATGCATCCCTGGGATCAGCATATTTTGTAACCTGCAAGGACAGACGGAAATTACTGCCAGATATAAGTCGGATTAAAAAAAAAATCAGTGCTGTGCTCTGTTGTTACTTGGTAGCATCAATTAATAAAACTTTATGCATAAGAGTACAAGCATGTAGCCATATTCAGCATTGATGAAAACACAGCAAAAGAGTTCCCAAAAATACATTTTCACTAGATGTGATAATCGATTAAGGTCCATGCTAACTTTATAATCAACTCAAAACATAACATACATTATTTCAAAAAGGTAAACTAAATTCATGATCAGTCCATACACAAAAAACTGTATAAAAATAGAATTTTACTGCATCTAACAGAAATTGAAATGTAATTGTTCACTTTAATACCCAATTTCGAGGCCTTTACATTTTATAACGCCATGGAGGAGGAAATAAGGAGCTAACACATCCGCAAGAAGTACCAATTACAACAGTATAAATGTTTTCTTTACTTTTTCGAACGTCCATATAGACCAAGATCTCAAAGTCCAAGGGAAATTATAGTTTTCACAATCATATGAAATGTACTTGAGTCCCTTTAGTAACATGATCAATAAAATATTTTAGAAGTGCCGTAAGTAAAAGAAGAAGAATCCTATCTACCACCATTGGTACTACAACACTAGTCTAGATGGCATTAAATGATAGGCCCGATTAAATGCAAAGAATATGGAACCCATTTAATTAAGCCTATCATTTAATGCAAGTTAGACCGGAGTTGTAACACCCCGGGTGCTAAATAAATGATCGATAAAATATTTTGTAAAATGTACTTGAGTCCATTTTAACATGGTCGATAGAATACTTTGTAAGCGCAGTAAATAAAGAAGAATGGAATATTACTACAAAGCTTCCAGTTGGGCCACTAGTTTTGCATAAATGTTAGTGTGTTTTACATTTATGGAGTTCAATATTTGCATAAAGTTGAAATTCTCAAATTATAGATATGCATGCACATCAATTATAGATAAAATCAACCCTAATAGCCAAACAAAAGCTACATGATTTATGCATAGACTTCCAAAATATTAATGGTGAAGGTGTAAATGAAAAAGAACAACGTATGAAATATTTCTGACATCATTAAATGTATCATGTACCATGTCCACTACAGTTTGGCTAGGTAGGAACTCAAACACCCCATCACTTGCAACAACAAAGAATGGATGCTTAGCTGTAAGCTCTACCACGGACACTTCGGGATCAGCAACCACACCAATCTTCTCCGCCAGTCTATCCCCTACACTACGTGTAAATGCAGTTCCTGGATACATCCCATCTTGAACCCACAACCTTGGTGGATCACCACCCTCGGTTTCCTCGTCTCCCCAAGATTGTATTCTGGGATCCTTAAGCCCTTCCACTTGATCAACACTCAAAACCCTAGCCCCACAAAGCTTCACTCTCTCACATTCATCTACCCGGAATGGCGTCTGGTCACGAGATAAATCTTGAGCAACGATTTTATTCGCTTCCTTGACAGCTAACACTGCTCTCGAGTCACCAACATTTGCAACATAAAGCTTATCCCCAATCATAAGAGCTGTTATAGCCGTAGTACCGCTCATGGAATCATCTATATCACTATTATGAAGTTCATCATTTGTTGCCGAAAATGCAGTACTATAAGCCTTATCAGGATCAACTAATAATGCAGCATCATTTGATAAAATCTCAACGAGTCTATCCTTAACAAAATTCGAGCACTCGGTTCCAAACTGTCCATGCCCATCAAACACACCAAAGAAATGAACATCAGGGTTGCCCTGAATATCCTTTTTGATACAATAACTATCTTGATTTTCCTTTCCGGGCGTTTCAGGGTAATGACCCCGCTGTGTAAGAACAGAATACTCTAACCTGAAATTGTGTGAAGGAACATTCACAATCTCTACCAAACTGTTAGCAAGTATATGCTTATTCTGACCAGGATATACACCCAATTCTTCCTTGTTATCACCACCTGAGGTTCGTCGAAATCTGCTACAGCACTTCCCGTAAACACAACCCATCCTCGCGTGCAATTTCAAGACACGCAAAATGTTTGCCACAAAGAAACTTAGGGTTAACAAGACCCAATCCTATAAATAAATTTCGATTCTTGGAGAAATTGCCAAACGGGTTCTCTTCGAATCAAACATTCAGGATCAATTTCTCCCCGAAAGAGTGAGCCCTCGGAATGGTATTTGGATTATCAAATAACAAAGCTACAATTTCTTCCAAATGGGGTTTCCATCTTTAAATAAAAATTAGAAAAACCCAATCAAGATTGGAACAAAGTAAACCAATGAACAAGAATTTTTGCGTCGATACAAGGAAATAAAGCCCCAACGAGCAAGAGGCAGGAAACTTCTTGCTTGATAAATGGCTTTTTTTGTTAAATTGTCACAGAAAAAGGACGTGTGGTGTTGGGTTTTGTGGGGTCTGCACAAACAAAATTGTACCTTTTTTCCAGTAAAGAAGTCAAAATTATCAACAGAAACATAACTTTTAATTTTACACGAATGTGTTTGTACTTTATGCATTGGGTGTGATTAATTGATTATCTATGCAGAAGCCCCTGTTTTAGTGGTCATTATTTGAAAAAAAAATATTTATATTTTAAATAAATTTTTTTAGGGTACTGTGTTGTTAAAAATAAGAAAACAAATTGGTTTATTTACGTATAAAATATTTTATTATTTGAATGTATAATTTAAAATGGATACGTAAAAAATGAATTTTTAAATAATAATTATAGGGCTTAATTTGAACTTTCAAGAAAACGCGTGTATATGGTAGAGGTCATAAAGACAAGAAAGATAAGACATAGGTCATTTATTTTATTTTTTAAAATATTTTTTTCTTATTATATTTTATTTTTGTGTTTGAAATTCCCATTTTACAATTATGGAGTTATAAAAGATAAAGAATGACTTTATGGTAACTCTTTATTAATAATTAAATATCATTGTACTTTTTCAATTTACAATTCATGTCCAAATTATTGAATCGAACTACTTCATTGATATATATATATATGAATGAAGGAATGTAACTAGACGTTTAGATCGATTACTCTGGTTTGATTTGACCCATGTTTAGAAGTTCTATTACATGTTGTGAAATACCTTACTTTTTTTCTTGGATAATTCTACTTGTACAATCGAGATTAACAACCTCTCACAAGTGTGCGGGATCCGCGTGTTTAAAAAATTAAAAAAAAAAAAGTGAACCCCCCATGTGAGTGGTTGTCAACCTCGATTGTACAACTAGCACGATCCTTTTTTCTTTGCTTAGATCAAGTAGATACATTAGACAATCTAGAGGTAGGTCGAAGTCAAACTGATTGACTTTACATCTCTTGTCGTGATATTTTAGAGATATTTCAAGAATTATTTTGTAGAATTAAATGTAACATTCGACTAAGATTAATAGTACTAGTGTTTATTGTCAATTGTTTGTCTCATGACCTCCTTTGCACTTATGGTCTAGACATCATAGAAATTGACCCCTACCAAAATTTCAAACAATAATTTTGGAAATTCTAGCTGTGGAATTAAGTGTCACATTTGACCAAGAATATCAAATTCAGAAAGTATTTATTATCAATTACTTCGCTGCTTAGGGTATTAACTACTACTTCAGTTTTATCAACTAAGATCTTGCTTGGTTACACTAAAAAACTTAATTTAAATTTAAATTCCAGTCAATATTTAATTTCAACCACACATGTTATGAAATTTACAATTTTTTAATCACACATTTTATTAAGCTACTGTTTGGGCACCATTTCAATGTCATTTTGGGAGAAAATCTAGGCCCTGTTTGGGAGGAATTCTCAAAATTCTAAAGTAAATCAATTCTCATTTTCAACCACACATTTTTCATTAAAATAATATTTTCCATCACATCGATAATTTTTTCTTCTTTTTCAACCACACATTTCTCATCATATCACTATTAAAAATCAATTATTCCCCCAAAAATCCCTCCCAAACAAGCACCTACTTTAAAATAGTGATTTTTTTGGAGAATGTGTGGTTAAAAGAAAATGAAAAATTTTGAATTTATTTGTAATATTATTTTATGAAATAATGTGCGATTGAAAATGAGTTCTAAAAAAATATACTTAGACATAATGAAGTCCAGACAAGTGCTCACTTTTATTAAAATCTATTTAAAATTTAATTTTCATGGGTTACAAATAATTTTAGCTTAAATTATCTTGTGCAAATGTGAACCAGACTTGTGGCCCAAGCCCAATATCTCCATCAACATATAGTCCAGCCCATATATTTTCATGTTCTCACATCGAATAAGAACTGAATTTTGGACCCAAAAAAAAATTGAAACACGAAAAAAATTCATTTCTTTCGAATTATGGATATAACTACTGTCAATATGTATTGTAACTGAATATCGATTATTCGAGTCATGAAAAATATAAATGGATGATTTTTGAATCGTGTAGTTAACAAAATTTATCCAGTCTCTTAAAGTTCCCCTTGAGATGGAATCCAGCACATAAAAGTGTAATGCTTTTAATTCAATTATTTTTAACTATGTAACTTGAAGAGAGATTTTCCCATTCTTACAATCCATTTTTTGGGTATTTTTTTCTATTACTAAGTTTGTAGATCTCGTATTTAGTGACTGTTTGAGCGGCATTCTTTTGTATAAATAGAAAAATCCTATCGTTGCAATAGTATTTTTCTGACAAGAGGTTTCAGACCAACAGTGTCAATAACTTCCACTTTTACCCTCAATCCACTTTTGTAGTTCAAAGAAACCTTATTGACTGAAGGGCTAATTTGTAAAAATGCACCAAATTCTATTTGACTAGAAAACCAAGTTGCAGACGTGGGACCCACAACTGTCCATTTTCTCATTTTTCCACGAAAATAATGCCAAACAAACAGGCTCTAAGAGTTGTTTACGCTTGCGCTGCACCACCATACAAACAATCCATCAAGAATAAAAACAAAATAAATGGAAACTCAAAAGCAAGTGAAAGAGATGATCAAAATTCATATAAACTCAACATGATAAGTACTTTTTCATCGCACTAAACAACATAATATTGCAACCTCAAAAATTGTAGGCGTGCCAAATGTGTATAAGTGGGGTACAATATTATGATGAACCCAAATCATCCTATTTTCCCAATTTTTAATTATTTCTAGACAAAGTGAAACCCCACATTGGCATAATCATGCGCAATATATTCATATTTCCTAAGGGTGAAAAAGGAAAAAAAGAAAAAAAGAATTTTAATAATTAACTAAAACCCTAAAACCCCCATTAATTATCTCAATTTTTTTTCTCTTTTAGAACCCTTGCACACCTACCACCACCACACATCATCCACGCGTTGTACAACGATCGTTGTGGATGCCCATTCCTGGCTAACTTACTTTCGTCGAGGTGTAAATGTTTGAAACATGACGCTCCCAGTGCCTGGGAACTCGTCCATTGTGCAACTTCGGAATTTCATTCCAAGTGGCTCAATTGCTTTTGTTACGCACTTCCAAATTTTGTGATTGTTGCATGTCGTGGACACTGAAACTGTCCCTGGTCGAAAAACTTGAATTGCCTTCTTCAACATTTCGATGACTTCATTAGGATCATCATAAATCGATCCCACACACTCAAAGCTTGCGTAACTAAAACCGTCCTCCGGCGTAACATGGATTGTAGAATAACGATCGTCGGCAATACCATTCATGGAATACCCACATGGATCAAATGCGAAGTCACATATAAGAGCATTAGGATTAATAGCACCTATTCCTGTTATCTCAGTCATCTCCATCCCGGCTGAGTCCCCATTTTTCCCGTCGTTTGGACGCCGGAAAAATTTCCCGGCCGAAACCCTATCAAGCTCAGTCATGCAAACCTCAACAGTGTATAGCTCATCAGGCATGTTTTGCATCAAAATGTGAGATTCATCACATGCAGAGAACACATGCCAGGAATGAGAAGACAATTTAGAGGGCAAAACAGAGGCCTTTCTGTAATAAAGATTGTTAGGCAAATTATTCTCCAAGAAAATGATTTCTTCTTTGAAACTTGTATGGGGATAGGGTTGTGCTTTAGGAAAGATGAAATTTCCTCTGGTGTACCTACATGAACAGATCATGAGGCCCAAGGTAAAGGCATGATGGATCAATGGACCGATCGATTTCAAAAGCTGGGTGGTCCCACATGTTTTGATGATGATCTTGGTAGGGTACACAAATAGGCTTGATTCTGAGAGTACATAAGAGTCAAAATATTGGTTGCCAACTGCTGATACTACTGTGCATTGCACTGCATGCAATACTTTTTCAAGTGACTGAAAATCCAGCAAACGAAGACCCATATTTCCGATCACCGGATCATCATCGGAGAAGTGTAATTCGAGCCTTTTTTCGAATCCTTCGAACCCTGAAGCTGCCATTGATGATGTAAGTTAAAGCAAAAACAATACTGATAATGTTCAAACAAGAAGAAGAAGAAGAAGAGAAGGGTAATATATATGAGATGGATTTTTATTGCTTTGTATGTATAGTGTATAGAGTGAAAGAGGTAGAGATGCCATGGATGGTACAGGAGCACAAGTATAAATAGGGAGGAGAAAGGGGCATGGGGTGGGGGGCATGCGGGTAAGGTAACAAGAAATAATGATTTGCAGGCATAATGAGTACAAGATGATGGTCATTTTTGTACGTTGTGAGATCTTTCTTGAGACAATAAAATGAATCTCAATTCATGGCGACTCCCATTTCTTGTTCTTCTTCTTCTTTAGAAATAGACATTTTTTTCCCAATGAAACATAATGATTTTTTTTACTTCAATTCAATTATGTGAAAATTTTACAGCTTCACTTGTATATTGTATATAGTAGTTAGATAAATTTGAAGAGCTACTCTCTTCCCATGTTACATTATAACTTTTACCAATTTCTTGATTGGTCAACTGACTATCAGATAAAAGTTGGTACTAAATGAATATTTTCTTACTGAAACTTGATATTCCTTCTTAAAATATCAATCTTTTAAAAAGGAATAGTACAAAATTATGTGGGATTTATTTTTTAATGTGCCCTTGCAATGGTAGCTTATATACGAGAATAGTAATCTTGAAAATAATATTATTGGTTGAACTTTTAAATAGATCGAAATGTTTATTAATCTTTGGATATACGAGTGTATTATGTGGCATAGTGAATTGATAAGGACATATAGACATAATAATGAAGTTAGATGGTTCAATGCATGACAACAATTATTAGAGTTCTCAGCCGGAGGCAGGCTTATTTCCTAACATAGATGCTCTCAAGTGGATACACATACCCAACAAAGATTTGCAATATACTTGACTCAGCAAATTTTCAACTGTGTGTGTGTGAAAAAAAACCAAAAAAAGAAGAAGAAGAAATGGGTTTGTGTAAATTAATGAAAGAGGTGGAAAGGGACAAGCATGTCTTTTCAGAAAAATGGCAAGTGTGCTTAAAGATATGTTAGTCGTGCCCAAAAATAATCAATTGTTTTCCAAAATATATAACAAAAATGGACATTAGAATCAAGCGTGGTACATAAAATAATTAGAATATCCATGTAATGAGGTGGGGTGGGGGTCCGTTTGGGAAAGTTGAAACCAAAGACAATCAAATCATTTTGAGATGCATGCAATGCATTATCACTAATTTTCGTAGGAGAGGAAACCACTATATTTGTCCAACTTAATCCAAAGAAATAACTTATAAGATAGACTCCCTTTCACGTCTGAAACAGCTGAAGAGAGAGGAAATGTTTTGTGTTTTTTGAACTTTTAGAAGATTAGAACATGTAGGGATTTTTGATAAAATAATTTGTCAAAAACAAAAATAAAGCACAATCACAAAATCTTAAGCAAAATATAAACGCAATAACATCAAAGATTGTTGACCCAGTTCAGTCGATAGGCCTAGTCGGGAGGCTCAAGGGCTGTAGCCCGTTTCACTAGTGTTAAATTGCATTCTAAGAGAGAATATAGTGTATATCAAACCACTCAGAATCTCTGATTTGATCATCGATCCGTTTGGATCTACAAAATCAAGACACAAATCCTTTACAACAACCAAAGCTAACCTGTCCTGACCAAACCATAGAACGACATAGACTCCACAAGTCTAGAGTTACTATTGTAGGATAGATTTTACATGATTAATCACCAACAAGAGTTACACAGAGAATTTTAACCAAAAAAATGGAAGAAGAAAGAAAAATACTCTCAAACGAAGAGTCTAGAGTAGCGATGTCAACGAGTCGAGCCCGAGCCGAAAAAAAAAAACTCGAGTCGAACCCGAACTTTATGGATCGAGCTTTTTTTGGCCCGAGCCGAGCCGAGCCGAGCTGAGCCCGACAAAAAAAAAAGAGGCTCGACCCGAGCTTTTGGCCCGAGTCTTAGCGGGGCGAGCCGGCTCGTATTTTTTGGTTTTTTTATTATTTTTTTTACTTTTTCTTAGTTGCCTTAAATTTTTTTTTTTTTTTTTTAAAATAGGTGGCTCGCCCGGGCCAAGGGGGCCGGGCCCGGGCTCGAGCTGACTCCCCAAAGTGGGGCTCGGCCCGAGCCGGGCCCGGCTAGGGCTTTTTCCGAGCCGAGCTCGAACTGTTCGAGCTTCCGAGTTTTTTTGTCACTGCTAGTCTAGAGAGAAGAAACTAAAGACACTGCAGAAATCAAAGTACTGCTATAGTCAAGAATAAATCTTAGTCATCCATTTGATCAGATGGTTTATATCTTTCCTCAACTAGCACAATCATTACCACAGCCAATAAGTCATTTGGAGGTTTCCACGTAGGCCATTCATAATCCAAATAATCATCCAAGGTAAATTTCAAAAATAGCAACAATTTAATAGTGTCTTGAGAAGCACACCCTTTCAGAACACGTAATTATGAATCATGTGTTGGAGTTTGAATCCTTCCTCGCTCACAACTAGCCCCAAAGAGAAGTACATTTCCTACCAGTCGTAGGATAATGATGATTGGGATAACGGACTTGAAAGGCAATCTAGGCCTTGCCGTTTTCCAAGCCTGCTATTGGGACTGACCTGCTAGTTTTGATACCTCTAGTTCGAAATATGTTTGTGGTGAATTGATGCGTACCTTGTACTTCACAATAAACCTCTAGGCGGTGTACAAATGGGGAAATTGAGTTTGACAAAAATTCTTGAATGGACTCTTACGTCGATTAATTTAATTGATCTTCGACTCTGCAAGGAAAACTAACATTAGCTAGAGTGCAATTGTTCTCGTAATATCATTTGATCAAAATGTAAATTTTATTTCAAGATAAAAGCTTAATTATGATAATTCTTCTTTATAGTTCAAGAAAGATTATTCCCAATTTCCACTTCATCACAAAATTATCCCTTAGCTTTTAAGTTACTTTTTTCCCCATAAAATGTGCCTCTCATACGTGTAAAGTTTGGTTCGACAATTAATTGAAATTTGGAGTTAGAACCAAATGTTTTGAGTTTGTAGAAAATAAATGATTAGTAATGTATGTATATGGACAATATTCCCATAATCAAATTATGATGCACATTTGTGCATTCCAAGCACAAATCTCTATACATACAAGTGTATGTACCTATATTATATGTATGGGCTACAATATAATAAGACATGGCAGGGGTTGGGAACTAGTTTCAACTCTAGGGATAAATTAAGTTATCCACATTTTGAACCAAATCTTACTTCAAAAGGATAACAAAATCTTGACTTTTACATCAAAAGTTGAAATCAAAATCTTACGAGGTTTGAACCTGGATAAGTAAGAGGGACAAAGTAAATAATATATATATATATATATATATATATATATATATATATATATATATATATATATATAATTAATTAATTAATTAATTAATTAAGTTGAACTTAATTAAGTTGAACCCTCTAGCCTTAATCTTGATTTGGACCCACTAATTAACTTTTAATCACATCCCATCTTAACAACATCATTTAACCCCCACCAATGGAGTTCTTGCAACATGTCCCGGATTATCCGATTGCACGTTACGAAAGACATATAACTATTAAGATATTATATCAACGTTTTTACAGTAAAAACTCTTACCGTCCATTTATTTTGCACGAGATCATCATTAACCCACTAATAAGGTTTGATGTGGGGTTTTCATATGTTGGACGAAGACCAATATCTCGTTGTCAAACTTACAATACCATTAATCCTACACTTTATCTCAGTAAAATCATCAATTCAATGTGGCCCTCAAAAACACCATGTAAAGTCCCATTCAACTACATATCAACCAATATGTACCCTACCTCCAAGACAATCAAGGTCCCTCCATGACTAGTATAGACATGCATTTTGCAAACACACAGTCCCCACTGGGGCACACGTAGGGTACAAGAGCATAAGTTATAGAGAGTTACAAGTGACTTTAGCCGCCATATATATATTCGCATGCGCACGTACAGATACACATGTGAAAATATTTACGGAAAAGAAATATATTTTGTACGTATTTTTTGCACGAAAAGAAGCATATGCGCGAGTGTTAAAGTATACCATGCGCACAAAATTTTCATAGAGGGTGCCCACCACTAATTCTTGGAGTTTTTTCACCAAAAGAAAGATTTAAATGTGTCAATTTAAAAACATTACACTTTCCCATGTTTACATGACAATAATAATTACAGTCCTAGTTTAATTAAGATAGACACTTAAAAAGTTTGTCATAAAGATGAGAGAACTTTGATCATGTTAGGAAAATGATCATAAAAATGTTTCAAGGAGTTTTACTTCATTAGTTGGAATTTTCTTAATTAATTCTAGAATATATAGGAGCTTTGGGTAAATTGTAATTTTTTCCAAATTTACACAATCTTTATATATTATCAATTAAATTTTTTTAATATGTAGAACCTTTGTGTGCGCCTCGATTTAATGTGCATGTTGACTATCATTTTATTATGAATTGATCTATTTTATAGCTTTGCTTGAAATTTTGATGCAGTAGAAATAAGCATATCATTAACATTCTAAAATTTGATTCCGTACTGATTAGATTTTAATCAGAGTCAAGTCAATAATTAATTTTTACCACATATTTTATGGGTTCCATAATTTTTCAACCACACGTTATATAAACTTTTATCAAAATATACTAAAAATTTGATTTCATTTCTGATAAACTGGGGTCTATTAATGTTGAGAACTTGAACATTAAATATCGATGAACTCAAATTTGAATACTGAATGAATGAAAGAATTGAGAAAATCTCGAATTTTATTCATGAACATCTTAAAATATTGCTTTAAACAATATAAGAAAAAAATTCCAGCTAATCCTCTAAATCGAAACAAACTCTAGAAAAAATGTAATGAAATAAAACTCCTAAAAGATGGAAACTTGAAATTATTTAGAGCTTGTTTGGTAGGAATTTTTTGGGGGAAGAATTGATTTTGAATAGTGATATGATGTGAAATGTGTGGTTGAAAAAGAAGAAAAAATTATTGATGTGATGGAAAATATTATTTTATTGAAGAATGTGTGGTTGAAAATGAGAATTGATTTACTGTAGAAAAT
Source organism: Fraxinus americana (assembly GCA_035079005.1). Taxonomy (NCBI): domain Eukaryota; kingdom Viridiplantae; phylum Streptophyta; class Magnoliopsida; order Lamiales; family Oleaceae; genus Fraxinus; species Fraxinus americana. Next base: position 33,302,056 of record CM068716.1, read on the forward strand.
TAGAATCCCTACCAAACAGGGCCTTAGCTATATACTAAATGAGTTGAAATTTGTTGTCTAGAACATACGGTATCTTTGATACATATTGGATCCCTCAACACGTCATACTTCTTAAAAGAAGTGAAGATGTTATAATGTATATGCAAGATGATGCGAAGCACTATCGGTTATGCTACATATACATAATATATTTACATAATGGTTTACAGGCATATGATGTCGTGATATATGATTTATGATTGGGCCAAAAAAATTTCAACCAAATAAAAATAAAAACTTTCTCATTCTCATTTTGATACATCATCTGTATATAAATCATTATGTAACTACTTATGTACAAATAACATTATTTTTTAAGTATAACATGATATCTTGGCTTGAAATGAATAGGATTAGTCTAGTCCATTACTTAAGATGTTCAATTCTTGATAGGGTTATCACTACATCTCTATGTTCTGTTGAGATTAATTAATGTTGCAGTAAAAAGAGAAGGCAAATTTAAAAAAAGAGACCCCATATATACTAATGATTATTCAAAAGTTTGAAGCATAGATTTGAAAAAAATAGAAACAAGACATGTCAAGAGTTTCAAGTGCTTATAATCTCTCTCACTGCCCCCACAGACAAAACAAATCAGTAAAATGAAATGAATCTCTCTCTCTCTCTCTCTCTCTCGATGTATATAAATCACTGTTAATCCTCGAGCCCTGCAGCCAAAGAAAATCTCTCGAATTGGATGAAACCTTACACGCCACATCATTCTCTACTCTGCCTTTTTTTTTCTCTTTCGAATCTCTCTTGATTGCTCCACACTAGCTGACCATCATTTCTTTGTTTAATTTCTTTTTACCATTTCTTTTAACACTTCGTTCGAATAGATCTCTTTGGCTGGTTTTGTTGAACCGATATACCATGCGAGACGTAACCATAGTGAAAGTTTTATGTTTCTTAGAAATTTAATTCGTTGAAACTCCATCGTGAAAATAGAAGTGATATACTATTAGCTTTCATATGGGACGTAACTTGTTTGCCTCAAAATGGCTGCAAACCTCTCTCGAAAAGATTTTATATAGCTGTCATTATGGAAAGCATAATAATCAAATGCCTGATTCTCCCCCAAAATAAGATTCAATGTAGCACTCTCTTTCGTTATTTCATTTTAACAAAACAAAACTTTTTTTATTAACACTACTGACCCTGGCATATACATTATGCTGACATAAAAATGTTTTCATTAGGGGTGAAAAAATAAACAATCATACAGTTTTTTTGACAGAAAATTTTGACAGACGATACTAGCGTGGCACCAATGGAGGATGGGAAAACAAAAAAGAAAAAACAAACCAGTCATGTTCGATCACATCAGCGTCGATATCAATTCTGTTAAAATAAAAGGTTGATAGTGGGAAAAATACAATATAGTTTAAATAAAACAAAAGAATTTTATGTCTTGTTTAAAAAGTTCCTTTACTTTATCACCAAACGTTCTATATTCCTATCTCCAAATCCATTACAGATTTCATTCACCAAATCCTCTCTGTTTCACCCCCATAGATATTGTAAAGAAAGAGGAAAGGGAGAATATGCTTTTGGAAAGGACCAAAATGAAATAATTTATATAAGTCACATTCTAGATAAAAAAAAACATTTTGTTTTGTGAGAAAACATCTTTTATTATTGTAAATATTGATTGTATTGAATTGCTAACTTCGTGAATTATCGTTAACAATATGATTAAGGTCTTTATGTTATGTTTTGCATGCATGAATTACAAATGGGATCAATCATTACATTCTTATTCTAATTAGGATATACATATATACATATATCGACCTTTTTTAAGTGCAAAGCTTATACAATAACGTGAAGTAAGATTATACAATAAGAGTGTAAGTATTATGCCCTAGGTCCAATCAACTTTGGACATAAACACTTTGAATATATATAATCAATGTATATGTATGGCAATATCTATTATTTAATTGAATTAATATTCTAATAAATTAAATAATAGAATCCGTAGATTCAAGTCTTGGTGATTTGTTAATCATAAGGAGTTGTGATTGTGAGATACAAATTACATACGACTGAATCTTAAATCGTCCGTGATCGAGGTAATAACGAGATACGGATATCGTTATTACGGATAGACTATCGCGTGTGGCATTCTTACTTGTGAACTAAGTAGCTGATCTCACAAGCTAAAGTGTGGTGACACTTGAATGAACACGTGAATGTTTTGTTATAGAACAAAACATTGGAGACCCGCTGAGAGATTCCACATGGATAACTATCTAAGTGTTAGTGGTTAATCTCTAATGTTCGGTAGTGGAATTGGTCCTTTGACTTGAAGTCATCATAGTACCTTATATGAGGGCAGTCATACTTTGGTGATGTTGGATGTTACTCTGTCAATGGTCGCTAATACAGCATCGTTCGGGTATGTCAAGAATCATATGAAGGTTGTGAATGATCAATAGAGGATTCGTCACTCTTAGATAGTAAGAGATTATGATTTACATTTTATCCAGTTAAGTTAATAATGAAATCCTTGGCCAAGGTGAACTCATAAGTCGGGAAAAGAGTTTTCGACGTACATTGACTTAACAGTGGGATAAAAGATATGATCGATAATTGAGATTGACACATATCCATATCTCATAATTGATCGGATCATATTGACGAAAGGATTATAGTTTCACGGTAAACGAACAAGTTTGGTTTTGTCATGCTACGTGATATTTCCCGTCACATGTATTGCCCTGATACATTGCTAGATGTCAATTTGGGACAACGAAAATGAATTAGTAATAAATTAAAAGGGGCGTTTTAATTTATCGATTTTGATTAGATCAAAATAATGATTCACATCGTTCGGCATCGTGATCGGGAATCTAATGGGTCACACACAAAAGAGAATCAGAAGAATGAGATTTACCAATTAATTAATTAACAAGTGTTGGATAATTAATTAATTGGGTTGTTTATTAATAGGCTCGAATTAATTAATTGGATTAATTAATTCATGGACCAGATTTAATTAATTTGATTAATTAAATCTTGGATCGGGTTAAGTTTAATAGATGGGTCGAGCCCATCTGGACTTATATTAATAGATTACTAGGGTTTGAAAAACTGTAGAGAATTTCATTATTCTTGCTAGCACAAGAAAAGAAAACCCTAGCCGTCATTCTTATTCTCTGTGTGAATCACCATTGGAGGCTGGACAATTGGACAGCTTGGATTGCAGATCGTGATCATTGGAGTTCAAGAAAAAGCAAAAGAGTTTGTGGAATTCATCAAAGGTATCATTCTCATCACAATTTCTATCTAAACACATTGCAGATCCTCGTTTGGGAATGGAAAATTGTTTAATTTCCGCTGTACATGTTAAGTAAATTCCCAACAAAGAGTACATACAAATGTCCTTTCAAAAGAAAGAAAGAAAAAAGAAAAGAAACTCAAATTAGTGGCAATCATTTAGGGGTGTCCAATTGACCAAGAGTTTGGTTATTTTTGCTTCAAGAAAGTTATTTTCTTTGGGTTTTGTAAATAGCTATTTTTATTTATTTATCATTTCGGGGCGAAGTGGGGTGGAGCCTTTTATATGGGAATCTAGAGAGCTTACAGCAGAAGAGATTTTGGCCAGCAAAACCCAAAATGTGCCTCGTTATCTAGAAACTTACTCCTACATCGAAAACCAAATCCCAACACCAATTCATGTACAATGAAACACGAATATAAATTAGGAAAACCTTATCATAGACATCTCACATGAACAAACACAAAGCGAATATCTTATTGTTAATTTTGGGGGCTCCAATCTTCAATTTCCGGGCTTAGTCCACCCCAAACCGACTCCACAAAGTTCAACCTAAATCCCAAACCTCAAAACACCCAAGAAATCGGTTGCTCCAACTATAAAAGTCAGCCTACAAAGAACTTGGTGTGAAGAAGAAGGTAGCCCCAATGTTCAACCACCAAGGTTAGAGAATGAGGGAGAAAAATGGATCATCAAAGAAGGACGCAATGCCAAAGCACAAAGCGAACTGGGAATCCGTTTCTCTTCTCTCCAAAAAAACGGCTGCCCTCAATTTCACAAACGTAGCAACAGTAATGGACAAGAGGTTAAATAGATGAACTTTAGGTTTTGGTCTTATGGCAAATGATGGGGCCCAATATGTAAGGTTATAAGTGGGCTAACAAACATAAAGCCATCTAAGGTCATTGGGTCGGACCATGAGCAACCCTAATTAAATTAGATTACTTCAAATGGCCCAATTAGGTTGTGGGTTTGGTTCGAACTATTGTGGTCTTCACTCATCGGCCGATGCCTATGAAGTATAATCCAACAAAACCGGTTTAACATTATCGCCCAGATTTATTGGGTATCAAAAACCCAACAAATCTCCACCTTGATTCCCAATAAATCTGCAAGCAACCAAAACACATAGTTTATACTTGCACAATCAAGGTAACCAATAAAATTGATATCACAGACTTTACCTCGTGTTTCGAACTCGAAACACATACCATACCTACTCCATGTACTCATCATGGCTAAGGTCAAGAACACACAAGTAGAAACAGATAATCATAGCAATCAATCAAGAGTAAGTAAACATGTGATGAAGATATCATATATAGGATGACACATAAATCTTTTTGAACATGTTCTCACAGAACAACAGATTAAAATCAAGTTAATCAAACACATGATCAACACATATGCAACAAATGCATAAATGACCCCTGGAAAGATCTCACCACACTTATCCCATCCTATTCAGTGTTGCTCGCTCCTAGAGAACACATATCTCACCTCATCGCTCACAATGCTCACTAGACTAATTACTCAAACAAACATGTCTAATTGGTAAGCCTCTACAGATCCTACGTTATCAGGATACTTCTCCCAACCAACGTGGATAATGGGTCCCACCTAACAGAAGTGATAGAAGTGACTCTCCCGCACTCCACCTAGTCAGGGTCTCTTCACAGATAAAGGATCCCAACATTTGATCACCTCTCCACCGTGATCCAAATGTCACACTCTACATCCCACGATACAAACCACAATGTCCCATGGGCATCTATACTCCACCTTACCAAAATACACACTCACACTGCTAATGCATCTCAAACCCACTATGCATGCAAGCAATTACACCAAATAATAAGATCAATCCAATTCATGTCAATGCACATATCAAACACATTGAAATGCAACATATAATCACACGATAGAATTGAGCAATCACACACATGCAGAAAGGATTACACACGGATGCAAATGCAGTAACTAGGGTAACACTTAATAAAGCTCACTAGGGTCATCACTCAACCCTAAAACCAAATTCGTCTCGTCTCTCAACTTACCATTCTTCTTGGGACAATCCCTAATAAAGTGACCAGACTTACCACAGCTGTAACACCGTCTACCATTGGACTTGTCCAGACTCTTACTCTTCTTCTTACTACCATCATCACTCGAGTCACTACTCGAATCACTGTTATCTTGAGCTCTACCCAAACTCATCTGGTTAAATTTCATTCTACTTCTCATCATATGCAACTCACCAGTTTGCTTATCTTCTTTTTCAGTCTTAATCTCCATTTCCTTATTCCTAAAGGAATCGATGACAATCTCAGGGGTTAAAGTTTTCCTATCATACTTAATTGCATTCTTAACCTTTCTATATGACTCATGCATAGAATTAAACAAAATAATGACCTTATAGATTTCAGACACCTTCTCATCACAATTAACGACATCTTGAACCAACTTGTTAAAAACATTCAAATTGTCATCAAAATCCTTTGAAAGATCCATTTTAAAGCTAAAAAATATTTTAAGCAAGTACAACTTATTTGGAGTAGATTTAAGCAAATATAAATCCTCCAACTTTTTCCAAAGTTCTTTGATAAAATCGATTTTTCCAACTTTTCTCAAAACAGTGTCAGACAGGTATAAAATGATAGAAGCGTATTCAAGTTCATCATATTCTTCTTTTTGTATTTCTGTAAAATTTTTCAAAAATTTGCCATCATTGGCTTTTGAATCTTTTTGTTGGACCAAAATACTCTTCATCTTTTGTTGCTAAATTGAAAAATCCACTTTCCCGTTGAAAATTCCAATTTCGAAATGTGACGACATTTTGAAAAACAGAACAACCAAAATTGCACAAATAGGTCACTTGAAGTAATCCTTAGGTAGCGATATACACCGTTCTAGATTCCCAAGGTTTCGTGAGACTCAAAATCTCATATCAAGGGAATGTTCGAACAGGTTAAGTCCAAAGTGTTCTAACAGGATAATCAATGCAAAGAAGATATATAAACAAAAATTCAAAATTTTCACGCAATGCAGTCTCACACAGTGACTAAACAACAGTTACAGCACAAACGCAATTACCAACTTGCAATCAAATTCAACAATTCAAATAAAGCAAAAAATTCCTAAATTTCTAGCATAAGCAATGGTTACCCCTTCACGGTAACTCCAATCATAATGTCACCCCACACGATGATGCGCTAATACTGAAATTTAAATGTGATAAGCTAATTTACCAGAGCGGACCTATCTGAGTCCGTAAATTACGAGATAAACGAACTTATGACTTTAGGGCCACCACTATTCGCCCTAAAGTCTCCAGCAATAGCAGCAACCAACCGAGCGAAAAAATGAATTATGAACGCCGGGGCAAAATCGTCCAACTTTTTCTGCATAACCTGAAACACGAAAACAAAAATATCAGTACGTTTAGGAAATCAAAGTGAACAAACTGCCTGAGGGAACCTCCTGTAGAAGACGCCGCACGTGCCCTCACGCGCCACCCACAGTCTCTGCGCGTGGGCTTCACGCGCCATAGTCGAGAAGCTCCTCGACTTGCTGAACAAGCTGGTGGTCTTAGATTTTTCAAATGGTCAATGGTTTGGCCGGAATCGGAGCTTGCAGGTTCGGTTTTTTATGTTGAAAACTATCCAATTTTTCAACAGCTTTTTTCTTCCGATTTTGGGTCTGTTTGAGGTCGATTTTTGGCCTGAAAAACACTCCAACCTTGCTCTGATAACAAATGTTAATTTTAGGGGCTCCAATCTTCAATTTCCGAGCTCAATCCACCCCAAACCGACACCACAAAGTTCAACCTATATCCCAGTTCAACCTATATCCCAAACCTCAAAACACCCAAGAAACCGGTTGCTCCAACTATAAAAGTCAGCCCACAAAGGACTTGGTGTGAAGAAGAATGTAGCCCCAATGTCCAACCACCAAGGTTAGAGAATGAGGGAGAAAAATGGATCACCAAAGAAGGACACAAAGCCAAAGCACAAAGCGAACTGGGAATCCGTTTCTCTTCTCTCCAAAAAAATGGCTGCCCTCAATTTCACACACGTAGCAACAGTAATGGACAAGAGGTTAAATAGATGAAATTTAGGTTTTGGCCTTATGGCAAATGATAGGACCCAATATGTAAGGTTATAAGTGGGCTAACAAACATAAAGCCATCCAAGGTCATTGGGCCGGACCATGAGCAACCCTAATTAAATTTGGCTACTTCAAATGACCCAATTAGGTTGTGGGTTTGGTTCGAATTATTGTGGTCTTTACTCAGCGGTCGAGGCCTATGAAGTATAATCCAACAAAACTGGTTTAACATCATCGCCCAGATTTATTGGGTTTCAAAAAACCCAACACTTATTAAGCTAGGGAGTTCGAAGAGAGATGGTTTAAGAAATCTCATACTTCGGCTTGGAAATGTGGTAACAGCATTAGAATGATTCCACCACGGTTTAAAATGCATTTCTCCTACTCGTTTCTACTTTCAATCAACATTGTGAATATTTGCATATAGAGATGTAACAGATAATGGCTGCAGCAAGAACTGTGCAGCATCAACTGAAATCATTTCATATAGGTCACAAAATTAACCCACATCAACAGTGGCATAATGATCCAAATTGCTATTATTAGCAAAGAGTAATGAGAACTTCAAAATGTTCAGACTCATGACATTAAGTGTAAAGACCCAACTTCTGTGCTCAAGTTGTAACTTACATATTGTGTGCTCTGAGAGAGCTTAAACTCATCTTATTTCTCACGAGTTTCTATCACGTCTCCGAAATTCGAACACATGAACTCCACTGAAGAGAAACTTATACCAATTGGGCAAGTTGCAGATAAAATATGAATGCCTGTAATGACAAATTTTCAAGAGATTGCAGTATAATCCGTCGGCTGCCAAGGAGGCATCAGTAATCTTTGCACAAGCAGCAAGCCCAAGTGATTTCAATGTTTTCCCACAAGCAATGGCTAACAGAATCAATCCTGTGTCAGTCAAACCATGGCAAGACCACAAATTTCAAATCCTCAAAGTTGAGTACCGTATTTCCCAACAGCTGCCAGACCTTTATCTCCAACATATGGCAGCCTTTAAGAAGATGATATAATATTAAGGTCCCGTTCGGGAGGGATTAAAATTCAATTAAAATTGAAAATATGGCCGTTATTGGGTCCCACTCGTCTAATAAAAGTCAACAATAACGGCTATATTTTCAATTTTAATCTGATTTTAATCCCTCCCAAACAAGCTCTAAGATTTTTTCTTACTAGACAAATTAATAATTATAATTGTCGTCATAAGCATAATTAAAGTTACACATGAAGAGATTTTTCATATACGTATTTTCTTTGTCCTTCACTTCCTCAACGTATGTCCAACACGACTTAGAGCATGTTTGGCTAAGTTTAAAAAAATTACTCATAAGTAAGTATAATCATAATTAAATAACTAGAGCATAAATATTTTTATTAAATTACTCTCAAACAAGTAACTTTTTATGTAAAACAAGAAAAAAGTAACTTAACGAAAATAACGTGAAAATGAAATACAAATTTAAATAAATCTAACTTTTTAAATGTTTCCAAAGTAACACTCCTTTTCGGTGCCCTAAACAAACGTTTGAGTTTCGAAGGTATATGAAAATTGTACGGAAAATGTTGGAATATATTAAATGTGTGTTTGATAGATATTATTGAGGAAAAAATGTATTTTAAATAGTGATGTGATGGAAAATATGTGGTTAAAAAGTAAGGAAAAGTTATTGATGTGATGAAAAATATTATTTTATTAAAAAATGTGATTGAAAATAAGTTTTGAAAGAATGTGTGTCAAACAGGGCTAAGTATGACAGATAGATCAAGTCCTAAACCAATGAGTTGAGTTATGTTATGGCCATAACTTGATGTGTGTGCATTGGATTTTAGATTGGTCAATAATTGATGTGTTTTTAAATTATAGTTTCAACTCAATCGACTAAATACTGGAATTAACATTGGTTGATCAAGATTTACTTGTCAAATCTAATCTAATGCGGTTGGTACATGTTTAGGCTCGACTTGACATGGCACAAAAAAAAAAAAAAATCAATCAACTAAGACTTAAGGGCATGTTTGGTGACTCTTTTATAGATTATAAGTTGTGAGTTTTGCGTTAATAATAAGTGGATAAAAAATGTGAATCTTGCTGAATGTTTAGATAAAAATTATGTACGACCAATTTATAAATTTTAAAAGGGTTTACCAAACATACTCTAAATGGCTACTTAAAAGGACAAAATATTAATCGAAGATAAAAACTAATTTCGAATGACTTGAATCACTTCTCAAACTGGGGCAATGCGGCTGGGAAATGACTATATTGTGTAAAATGTTAGAATAATTCTATTATGTGGGCTTCCATTTGATTACGAATTTTACGGGTTAAATGTATGGTTTGCAATGATACTATGACTAGACTCAATATGTTAGTGATCACTTGGGCCGTTGTACACCTTACGAGCTATATTATTATAATGTGATAATTTTAAGTATGTGGGCCAGAATTTTGTAAACCCTAATTGGTGTTAGAGTTGGTAATGTGCCGACTTTATAATTTCTTATATAAAGGCTATGTCTCATATTCTCTCCATATCGTTTTGGCTTGTCCCATTGACTGCTGGTTATTTTAAAGAGCAATGAGAGGAAGATCTAGCTGTAATATTAATACATAACAATGTCTTCCGCATGTATGAATTTCGAACTATCAATTAATATATACGATTCTTGTTCTTAGCATGATCATTGTCATATAACAACAATTGGTATCAAAGCATTATGCTAAGATTATAATCCTTTTAAAAAAAAACTACCCACTGTGTAATCAGCCTACTATCTCCTCTCTCGTGTGCATATATGTGTTGAAGCTGTGTTGATTTTGTGCCTTTGTTTTTCACTGTAAGCCAATAAGCATCAACAGATTATTGTGGAGTTAAAGGGCCAATTTTAGTACAAATATTGAAACATCTACATATTATTGAAACTCTCCCTCTCTCTGTATGCATGTGTATGAATAATTGCAATAGAATAATTTTTCAATTGATGCTATCAAAGCATAACCCACAACCCAGGCCACTGTCTATTCTCCCTCGCATACAAGAATATGGGGTTTTTTTTTTAATATGCCTCTATACATTCTCAATATAAGTTCAAAATTTCTTGCCTCATACTGCGTCGTGTAGTTCTCCTGGAGTTGCCGCGTATGACAGTATCCGACCGCATAAACGAATAATATTACCTCGTTCACTTCGAATTTTGTCGCGACGCTATAGTCAAACGGAGTTTCCTAATTGACGCCGACAATGCAGCGTTTACAAACCTACACCCTTGTCGTCAACCTCTTCTTCACCTACTTTTTTTAGCTCTTTTCTCTAGGGCCCTGTTTGATAGGGCATTATTTTCCATGAAAAATGGAAAACAAATTCCAATTTCCACTTTTGCCTTATTTGATACACTTTATTTTTCATGGAAAATTTTTTCCACCTTTGGCTCACATGCTCACCAATTCCTTGATTTTGTGGAAAATCAATTCCCACCAATTTGGTGGAAATTGATTTTCCATCTTTTTTTTTTAAGCAATTGAAATTTTTTTTAAATACAATGTTAAAAAAAAGTATCGCTTTTATTGGCAATTTTCATACAAAACAAAATCAAACGAATGATAATCGGTATGGTAATTTTTTTTTAAAAAAAATTTATATTTTTTTTATTGGCAAGTGAAACAAATTCTAGACCCAATGATAAAGAACACTTTAATGGACAATTTTCCTGAAAAAGAGAGTCAAACGGATATCAAACTTTCAATATTTTCCAGGTAGAAAATTATAACAATTAAACACAATTAATTACAATTCCCAATAAAACAATTTTTAGGCAATTCAATTCCCTAGAATTCATTTTCTTTTCACCAAATTTCCATATTTGCAATCAAACGGACCCTAAATGTAAAGAAATTCTCTCTCTCGATCCTTTGTGCAATGAGTAAAATGTTGTTTGGGCACTCAAATGCTGTTGGAGATTGCTTGAATAATCGGGTTTGCCTGAATTGATCAGATGAACTGCGTAGGGATGGAGAAGGGGATGAGCTTTGATTTTGGCAAAATGGTTTCAATGGATTTGGGGATGGGGGCTTCTCCGTAATTTTTGATTCTTTGGGAGTCGTGTTTGCAATTAAAGCAAAAAGGGCCATTTTGAAATTTTAAAGAAAAGGGACCTATTCTGTAATTTCTATATTTTGAGGTCATTTTCATAATTTTAATTTTTGGGTCAATTTTGCAATTTTGAATTATTGAATTTGAATTTTTAAAATCAGATTTTTAAATTTGATCCACTATATATTTCAATTTCGACCTAAAATTAAAATTATATTTAAAATTGACGACTTTATAATTTTGTTGAAATATTTTAAATGTCATTGTTATTTGTCTATTTAATTTTTTTTTTCATATATTTAAATTTTAGTTGTCAATTTCGTCTCACAATCGCTCATGAATTTTGCTTTTTCGTCAGTCGATGATTGTGATTATTATTATTGAATTTTTTGTGGACTTCAAGTCTATCTTAGTACTTCCATTAAGAGAAATAATTTGAAATAAAAATGGGTAGTAGCTACTAAATTGGCACACTCATTTTTATTTGATTTCCTTAAAAAAAATGGACGTTAGCATCGTAATTTTGAATTATGACATATAGTATCTTGCCCAAATGTGTTATTATATGTGATATTTTTTGAAAATTGGCATAACACAGTTAAGGATTTTACTTGACCTAGAAATCTCTTTCTGCCCAAAGGTGTTGGTGTTTCGAAAATCAATATGTTTTGTTAACTAACTTGATTATGTGTTTTAGGAGTACCTTACAGCGTGTTATATTGTTAGCCCAAATGCGACTTTATAACGACGCATCAGGCTCTTATCGTAATAAAGTTTATTTGCTTTTATTTTAATTACGGACTATCTAATTTAGCCCATGTTAATTAGAAAAATATGTTATCATCCATTGTGTGCATGCACTATGTTTGAATGATATTAAATATGTTATTCTATATTTCCACAATTTTAAATGCCTCAACTTTTTCAAGTCAATTGTCTGCTATTGAAACATTGACTGTGAATAATTACTTGAGATGGAAACGCAACGTAGAAATAACACTTGGTCTTTTGGGATTGGATTTTGCAATGGAGCAGCAACTTTTGAAACCCACAGATAAAAGCGATCTTGAATATGTAACTGAGTATAAAAAGTGAGAAATTGCTAATAGACTTTGTTTGAAAATTATTAAACACTCCATATTCGATTCTATTATGGGTGCTATTTCGAATAATAAAAATACTAAAAGTTTTGTGGATGCCATATGATTGATATCTTTTGAGTATGACAAAGCTGAAACTAGAGATCTTATGGACAAACTGATAAAAAGTGTTTTACAAGTCCAAATATCATTTAAAATAATCATTTTTACATTTGATTAAATCAATGTATACGAATGACTTTTAATGCACAAAATTATTTTTAATGCATGTAAGGTTTGAGATTAAGCATTAAGGTTTGAGATTAAGCATTCATTACCATATATCAAAGTGTTTGTACCTTTATATTTTAGCTAAGAGATCAAGTATTTTATCTTGTTTAGAAATTTTCCTCTTAGACTTCTCGTCTTGATCTTTCTTTGATGACGTCTTTCATATTCTTGATCTTGCTTTTTCTTGACGTTTGTCTTTTAAACTCTCGTCTTGAATGATTTGACTTGAATGCTTAATTTCCACTTTGATCTTCATTTCGTATCCGATTTATATGTTGATTTTGACAGTGCTTGATTGATTTAATATTGAACTATCATTACTCAAAATCAATTGTTAGAAACGATATTAATCTTGTTTGTTATGATCAAAATATTAAAGATGAAATTAACCATAGGTCAACAAATATGTGGTTAAAAATAAAGAAAAGTTTTGGGTTTACATGTAATATTTATTTTATTGAAGAATGAGTGTTTGAAAATAAGAGAGCGAGAAATGTTTTTTGAAAATGATGGAGATCAAACAAGGGATTGTATTACGAGCAATTCCACTTGTACATCAAATGATGTACATAAGGGGCTACATCCCTCTCACATGGGGGGTGAGACCCATTGTATAAAATATTTTTTTATTTAAGCATGTCTCACCCCCATGTGAGGGGGGGGAGGGGGGTATACACCCTTATGTACACTATGATGTACCTATAGCAAAGCTCTTGCATTACTTGGATATAGTTGCTCGAGGGAAATGGTGGCCGAAAAAAATAAAATGAAATATTTAAAAAAAAAAACTTTAAACATCCATGTTTGGTTTGGATTAAAATTCAATTAAAATCTCAAATCAAAGTTATCAATTAATTTTAACCACATATTTCATGGGATCCTCAACTTTTTAATTATATATTTCATCAACTTTTATCAAAATTGATTAAAATTTTGATTTTAATCTGTACCACCAAATATGACAATATTTAAGACGTGTATGTATGGATATCTAAATTTATCATATGTGAGAAACATTTGATTCCTCACTGTGTTCTTATAGTTTTGCTTGTGATCGAAAGTATCTTTCTATGTTTCCAATGTTAAATAAGATTGTTTAATCGCTATAAGAAAAAGAAAGCCTGAAAACCAATAATCGTCGTATTCCAATTTCAAACGGAATTATGCCTAAATGGCTTCGCCGGCCAATTTAAGTAAAACTCTAACTAGAAATTTTGATCACAAAGTAAAAACTATCCAAAATGAAAACTCACAATATTCACTTGATTTATACTTGATGCTACCAAAATTTGTACCTGGATGAATTCATGCTAGACGAGAGAATTCCACGCAGTCTGGTCTTCAATACCTGAAATAAAGGCGGTGAGGTGTGTCCTCGTTGCCCCTTCGATGCTTAAGTCAGTTACTTATGATGAATGTTGAATGTGTTGGCGTTGCATAGCAAAAACGTAGCACGAACTGATGAGAACCCCGAGTCTTTGGAGCCTTGTTGCTTACCTAATCACTTGCAATAAATTTTTAAGTTGTCAGCGTTCCGGGCCTTGGGAGCGGTTTCCCCGAGGTGTCCCTCAAACTGTATGCTCCCCTTTTCACTTTTTGTATCACTTCGTAAGGTCCTTCCCATGTAGGTCCTAACTTACCCGGGGGATGTCCAGCAGCCGCTGTTTTCCTCAAGACCAGATCACCAACTCTGAACCTTCGTACCTTTACCTTGGTGTTGAAGTGTTTTGCGGCTTTATTTTGATAATTTGTAGCTCGTAGCGAAGTCTGCTCTCGCACTTCCTCAATCAAATCAAGATGTTCAGTAGTCTGTTCTTCACTACGGGCCTCGATCATCCTCTGTGTTGGGATACCGATCTCGACGGGAATCATGGCCTCTACGCCAAAGCTAACATAAAAGGGGTCTCACCAGTTGCTGTTTTGTGAGAGGTCCTGTATGCCCAAAGTATGGCGGGCAGCTCTTCGGGCCAACTTCCTTTGGCATCTCCAATCCTTGTTCTAAGGTCTTGCAATATAATCCGATTAGTTACTTCGGTGAGACCGTTACTCTGGGGGTGTGCGACTGAAGTTAGGCGATGTTCAATTCCGAGGTTGGTACAAAAATTCCTGAATTGCTAATTATCAAATTGCCTCCCGTTCTTTGGTATCCCAAATCTACACACAACGGACTTCCATACGAATGATCTGAGCTTGGGTTCCGAGATGATTGCCAGTGGTTCAGCTTCCACCCACTTTGTGAAGTATTCCACTGCAACAGCAACAAATTTCACTTGACCTTTTTGCCAGTGGAAAAGGTCCAAGTATGTCCACTCCCCATTGCTCGAAAAGGGCAGCATAGGGTATGGAAGTGAGTTCCTCGGCGTGAGTATGTATCAAATTGTCGAACCTCTGGCACTTATCACACCTCTTTACATAGTCCAAAGCGTCCTTCTTCATAGTTGGCCAGTATTACCCATATCGTATGAGCTTGTAAGCTAGTGCGCGAGCTCCTTGATGATTTCCGCATATACCTTCGTGAACCTCTGCTAAGGCTTGAAGGGACTCGGTGGGCTTGAGACATCTGAGTTAAGGGAGAGTGAAACTTCGGCGAAATAAGATTCCTCTGATGATGCAATATCTTGAGGCTCTAGTCTTGATGCTTCGCGCTTCTCTTGGATCAGGAGGTAGGTCCCCACTAGCTAGGTATTCCAATATCGGATCTATCCAAGAAGGCTCTTGGTCGATGTCCATGATGCTTGGCTTTTGATTTATGCTAGGCTCTGTCACCATTTTGACATGCACTGTTCTGTCTAGTCCATCTATCCCCATGAACATAAGTCTAGATAGGGGTCGGCCTTTGCATTGTCTGCTCTAGCAATTTTGATGATTTCACAGTCCTTGAATCGTCTTCGAAGGTCATGCACCTTTAGGCAATACAAACTTATTTTTTCTTCTCTTCTCTCGAAGGTGCCCTCGATTTGGCCAACCACAAGTTGTGAGTCACTAAAGACTTTAATATGCTGGATGTCAAGATTGTATGCAAGTTCCAGAGCTAGGATGACGGTTTCATACTCCGCTTCATTGTTAGTGGCCTCGAATTCAAATCTGAACGCGCACCGAATCTCGATGGACTTGCTAGGGTTAGTGAGTATGGCCCTTGCACCCGACCCCGAATTGTTCGATGCTCCATCCACGAAGGTTTCCCAAATTTCCAAGTTCTTGGTTGGGCTAGAATCCAATGGCCCCCGAGGTCTTAGGGTAAGTTCTGCAATGAAGTCTGCTAAAGCTTGCGCCTTAATGGCGGGCCGCGGCTTAAACTCTATGTCAAACTCGCCTAGTTCAACTGCCCATTTCAGTAGTCTTCCCAAGACATCCTGCTTCTGAAGTATGTGTCTAAGTGGTTGATTGGTGAGCACAATAACTGGATGAGACTGGAAATATTAGCGCAGCTTCCTGGCAGCTACAACCAACGCCAATGCAAGTTGTTCAGCCAAGGTGTACCGAGTCTCTGCATCGAGAAGCACTTTACTAACATAGTAAATAGGTCTCTGGACCTTTCCCGCCTCTTTCACCAACACTCCACTTACTGCGTTCTCCGAAACGGCCAAGTACAATAGTAACGTGTCACCTGGTTCCGGCTTGGTGAGGACCGAGGGTGTTGATAGTGTTTGCTTCAGCTCTTGAAAGGCAACACTACATTGCTCACCCCAATCAAAGTTCCGGTTGTCCCTCAGGATTTTGAAAAAGGGGACACACCTGTCGCTGCTCGAGAAACGAACCTATTCAGTGCCGCTACTCAACCCGCCAATTTCTGAATGTCCTTTTTGCATGTCGGGGCTTGCATTGATACCAAGGCTTGGATCTTGTCTGGATTGGCCTCTATCCCTCTGTGCGTGATCATGAACCCTAAGAACTTTCCGGAGGCCACTCCGAACATGCACTTCGTGGGGTTTAGCTTCATTCTATACTTCCGTAGCGTAGCAAATACCTCCTCAAGGTTCGAGATATGACCTCCCACTTGCTTGCTCTTGACGACCATGTCGTCTATGTACGCCTCGATGTTCTTCCCTATTAGGTGAGCAAAGACCTTGTTAACTAGCCTTTGATAGGTAGCTCCTGCATTTTTCAAACCAAAGGGCATGACTTTGTAGCAGTAAATGGCTGAATCTGCCATCAATGAGGTCTTTTCTTAGTCGTCTTCCGACATGAGAATTTGATGGTATCCGGAGAATGCATCCAGAAAACTGTATAACTTATGGCCTGAGGTGCTGTCTACAAGACTATCGATTCGAGGTAGGGGATGGCAGTCTTTAGGCATGCGTTGTTCAGGTCTGTAAAGTCAATACACATTCTTCACTTCCCATTGGCTTTCTTCACAAGAACGAAGTTGGCAAGCCAATCGGGATAATGAAGTTCCCGAATGAAATCTGCCTTGACGAGCTTGGAAATTTCTTCCCGTATGACCTCCCTTCGTTCGAGTGCAAACTGTCTCATTCTCTGCTTTACTGGTCTCGCACCTGGGGTTATGTTGAGCCTGTGTACTGCAACCTCCGGGTCTATTCCGGGCATGTCTTCAACGCTCCAAGCAAATACATCAAGGTTGCAGGCTAGGCAACTAACAAGCTGGCTCTTGGTTGTAGGATCAAGATCTCGGCCAATGGTGACTTTTCTTCCAGACTCGAGCTCGACCTCGTCCATCTCTTCAATTGGGGCAAGCCTACCACGATGCTCGAGGTCATGCTCGACCTCATATAGTTGCATGACGTCAGTATTGATTTCGCGAACACTGGTGACATAGCACTGTCTGGCTACTGATTGACTCCCTCGGACTACTCCAATTCCCTCGCCAGTAGGAAACTTCAATGTCAGGTAGAAAGTTGAGGCAATCACCTTGATTCGGTTTAGCAACGGCCTTCCCAGTATGACGTTGTAAGCCATAGGGGCACGAACCACTTGGAATGTTGTGACATGCGTGACCTTCTTCCCCCCGGACCCTAATGTGAGGGGTAGCCTGACAATGCCTTTCGGAATAACTACACCTCCTCCGAAACCTTGAAGGGGGGTTTTGACTGGCTTGAGCCGATCTGATGAAATACCCATCTGGACGAAGGCTTCATGCCATAGCACATTGGCCGCGCTTCCATTATCCACCAAAATTGTCTTTACTTCAAAATTAGCCATGATCGCTGATACGACCAAGGCGTCATGATGAGGGAAAGACATGCCCTCTAGGTCCCTCGACCCGAAGGTGATGTCTCCTACGTCACCGAGATCTAAGGTTGAGATCGAGTGGTATTGCCTGGCATATTGCTTACGCCCGTTGTTGGAGTCCCCTCCCGAGGCTATTCCCCCGATGATGACATTAATGGTCCCGGCACTGGGTTGTTTATTCCCATTTTCAGGGACCCTACCCTTACTCTGGTTGTTCTGCTGCCGTTTCTCTTTACTGACGTACGTGCCCAGGAAACCCCTCTTGATGAGAGTCCCGATCTCACGCTTCAGAGCAAAACATCCATCGGTTGTGTGTCCATGATCCCTACGGAAGTCGCAATACTTGTTCTTGTCACGGGCTTCAGATGGACCCCGGTGTCTCGAAGGCCACTTCAACTCTTTAAGGTCCTTGATCTCCATCAAAATGTTAGACCTTGTTGTATTCAGGCGAGTGAAGGGTGCCGAATGAGGGTCTTGCCTTGGTTTGCTTTGCAGGGGATCCGGGCCCTGTTTGGACTCGCGAGGCCTTTTACAGGCACGGCATCTCTCTTTGGAAACATGGTCTTCTCCATGTTGATGTACTTCTCTGCTCGGGTCAGCAGGTCGGTTATTGACTTCGGAGGGGTCTTTGATAGCGACATCTTAAACGTCTCACATCTTACGGCATAGGTTAGGGCAGAAACTGCAGCTGTGATGTGTAGATCGGGGATCGTAAGCCTTTCCTTATTGAACTTCACCATGAAATTCCGAAATGTTTTGCTGGGCCCCTGACGCATCTGCATGAGTGACGCAGCCGTCTTCCTAATGCGCTTGCTACTAGCAAAGAACGCGGAGAACTTATTCGCCAAGTTCGAGAATGAAGATATGGAGTGGGGTTCCAATGTGGAGAACCATTCTCGGGCTGCGTTAGTAAGTGTCTGAGGGAATGCCTTGCACATAACGACATCGGGTGCGACCTGCAAGTTCATGATATCCGTGTATATGTTGAGATGGTTGATAGGGTCAGTTGTCCCATCATATTCCTTTATCCGTGGGTATTTAAACCGATCCGGTAGGGGGTACGACAATACTTCAGGGGTAAAAGGCGTGTTAGGGGTGAATCATGCTGCTACCTGAGACTTCTGGAGCATTCCAACTGTGATTCCCTCTTGGATGATCCGTGCAAGATCAGCCGAGTCCATAGTAATTGATTGCGAACCTGTGGGGATATGATGTGCATCTGAGGCTCTTGCTTCACTGTGACTTGGGCCAGGGGGTCACTCATCGGCCACGATATTACTTTGAGGGGAAGGTACTGGGGGCGTGGATCTTTGATGTAGTAGCTGAGTGAGCATTGCTACCTGCTGGCGGAGCTCCTTCAGCTCTCCGGGAGGGGCTGTCGCCGGCGAATGTCCTTCTCCCGATGATACGTCCTGGGGACCCGGATGGTCTCCGACGAGGGGTTGGTTAGGGGCGGATGAACTTGTTGGGAGATGTCCTGAACGTGTGTTCACCATGGCTTTTGGTAGCGATTTCCCACAGACGGCGCCAATGATGCTACCAAAATTCGTACCTGGATGAATTCAAGCTAGACGAGAGAATTCCATGCAATCTGATCTTCAATACCTGAAATAAAGGCGGTGAGGTGTATCCTCGTTGCCCCTCCGATACTTAAGTCAGTTAAACTTCTTGAGAGAAATTTTGTGTTGAATGACTGAATTAAAAGTGTACCTTAATGGTGAAGTTGGGTTGTATATTTATAGGTGCTGGTGGAGGAGTCCTAGAGGGATTGAACTTCCTGTAGTTTGAACTGCTTTAGGTATTTGAGTTGCGTTAGAATTGTAGACTTGGAGGTAGGGGAGAGTTTGTAATGAATTAGGAGTTCATGAATGACTAGGATGGCGGG
This sequence comes from Fraxinus americana, assembly GCA_035079005.1. Lineage (NCBI taxonomy): Eukaryota > Viridiplantae > Streptophyta > Magnoliopsida > Lamiales > Oleaceae > Fraxinus > Fraxinus americana. The sequence continues at coordinate 33,322,030 of CM068716.1, forward strand.
GATACGAGATGTGTGCACGACGCGCCGAGGCCCTCGAGCTCGAGCTCAACAATGAACTTTTTGGCATAATTGGGTCGGCCCAAGGTCGGCCCTGTGTTCGAGGTCGGGCCCATTATGCGTCATCAATACTTATTTTCCTGCAAAGGTAGATTCGGAATTAAGATAAGGAATGACAAAAGTGAAATAAGAGTTTTTGTTCGTAAAATTTGTGAAACATGTCGTATGATCTGTAGTCGGGGAGGCATTATAGCAATTTGGATATGAATAAGATTTTTTATTCTCAAAATGAAAATATAAATAAAAGGTTCTACAAAGTTTTTTTACATTTTCATCACTTTGATAAAAAAAAATAATTTAAAAAAAAATCAAAATCAAGTTAAATTTATTTCGATTATAAAAAAGGCAATATTCTAAGATAGATGGGCATGGTGATATGATAGGGTCTTTGAGAAAGAGGATAGCATGGAAATGAAAAATGTATTTGGCAAGACCAAACACCATTTTCGAAAGCCTTTGCACTCATATTCAACAAGGCTAATTACATTTATTTCGATTATAAAAAATCAATATAATACTAAGCCCATGTTTTATTGAGATTAAGATCAGCATTTTAGTAAATTCTGATAAAAATTGATAAAATGTGTCATTGAAAAGTTGTAGATTCCATAAAATATGTTGTTAAAATTAATTGTTAATTTTGACTTCAATTAAAATTTTAATTTTAATCCCTAGTAGACAACTCCACATATTTTCTACAAACATGCTACATGTACAGTTATTAGTGGTCTGTAAATTTTACAGCCCACACTAATTAGTAGCATAACACATATCTATTTTGAAAAATATGGTCTAATGTGTAATTTCTGCCGAACATAAAGGAAAGAGCTCTTATGCCTACAGAAAAGGATCTATGTGTAGAAGAATTCTAGCTAGTTTCAAATAGATCAGGATCGCTGGATGGCTAAAATGTAAAGTCGGTGGATCTATAGACTATAGGTATATCAATATGTATAGTGGGCTCATATGAAGGGTATGTTATTATTTTAGATCTAACCAATTTGATGAATTACTTCTAAAGGTTCACATCAAACTAGTGCTAGTTCGCATCAAACTAGTGCTAGGATTATTTACTTCAGTTGGTCTTTTTCGAACAGGGAAGACCTGTTAAATTATTTTTATGTTTAATTTTTGAAAAACAATAAATTCGCTTTTGTGAGATCTTTAAATATTTGAAAAGAAGTCTTGAGCATATGATAACATAAAAATGATTTTTTTGTTCTTTCATTTTTCTTCATATTTCATTAGAGGTGTTATATGCATATTGTTTTAGTGGTAAAAGTCGAAAAATATAGACATTTGAGAACATTTACAAAAGTAGGATTTGGTTGTTTTCATTTTGTTGTAGTACGCACTATCTCTTAGCTTATAAAATGGACTCATTCGTAATTCTTCTATTTGAGAAACATTTGTAATTTTTGGTTCCTTTCGATTTAGTTTTTTATTTATGTTGCTAAGAATATAGGAAGAGATAGACCAAGTTCGATTACATCAACTGGAGAACAAAGTTAGTGTTGGCAACCATACCTTTTAATTGCATGAAAGTTAATTTGCATTAATTTTATAAGAACTTGATATCATATAAACATTGAAGTACTGAAAAATTCAGCCAGAGTGTTTGGATTACTCATATATTTCTATGTCTGGAAATTATGTGAAGACAGTAAGTTTCTTGGATATGTGGTTATCCAAGAAACATAATTATGTGAAAAAATGTACCTCCATTTTGTTCGTGATATGGTTAAACGTGGCATTCTTAATGTTCATCACGTCAACACACAAGACCACCTAGCTGATCTTTTGACTAAGCCGTTGTCACGCTAAAGAACGGAACTTCTACGAAACAAGATTGGCCTTGCCGATGGCAGTTCCATCTTGCGGGGGCATATAAGGGAAGATTCCTTAAATCAAGCAACCAAAAATCAGTAAGTAGATAAATAGCCAAGAATCAAGGGTGTAATAGTCCAAATATTCAAGTCAATATTCTTTGTAAAAGTCAGCGGTAATTTCAGGATCGTTACTTAGAATAGATTCTGTAAAATTGTATATATTGTCATACGATCAATTGTAAAAGTGTGTGAATATTTTTCTAGATTTTGGTAGCAATACAATTTTCTCAGTTATCATTCAAAATTCATCATGGTTATCATGCATTTGGAAGCAAAAGTAGAAGCATTAATAAATATTTATGATTTTGCAACTTTAGCCACAAAGCAAATAGGTGAACTTATGGAGGGCCATCATTGAAATTGTCTTTTCAAAAGTTTAACGTAAACTAATGTATTTGTGGTGCAAAATAATTTACTTAAGGAATAGAAGGATACACCTACAGTGCATATGATTGAAAATATAAAGTAGGAGTAACGGAAAAAAAAAAAAAAAAGAAGGAAAGAGGAAAAAATGTCTATTTTCACGTTGTCATTTGCAAAAATGTCCAAAATTTATTTATTGTCTATTTTGTTATAATCTAGACCAAAATGCCTTTAATAATAAATTTATAGTTGAAAGACAAAACTTTTCGTATATTAAAAATTGCCACGTAACCTATACTACATCTTCTATATATTAAAAGTGGCTATGTAACGGAATTTCTTGTTTTTAACGGAAAAACTAACGGAATTTGTTGCTTTTAACGGAAAAACTAACGGAATTTCTTGTTTTAAACAGGCAGTTGCACCATCTTTCAGTGTTTTTATCATAACTTTGTATTCCGATGTCCGATTGAGGCGATTCAAAATGCGTTGGAAAGCTAACTCATCTGACTACAACTTTGATTCAGACATCATTCTCCAATTCGATCACTTTCTATGCCAAAAATAGGTCTCAATATGAGACTAAAATATTGGAGCATAACTTTTCGGTTGTAAATTGATTTGTGATCATCTTTTGACTAAATTTGATTCCATTGATGTCTTTCTTTATCCAATTGACTCCGAGCACTCTCAAATCTTCATCGTGAGGTTTGACATAACTTTTAAGTATTTACATTTTAGTCCCCGAACTTTGGATCCCTTACAATTTAGCCATTTCTCCAAATTTGTCAACTTTTACTTATTTTCTTCGATCTCACCAACTTACATCACAACATCAAAATCACACATCTAATTATTTATCAATTACATAAACATTACATCATTAATTATTTAATTAACCAAAAAAATTACATCTTTATTAATAACAAATTAATTCTTAAACAAAACTATTAAATATAAACTAGGCAAACGTGCATCGCACGTTGCTTGCACCTAGTAGTTGAAAAAGTGTCAATCCAAGCGTCTTTGATTGTTTGTTGTTTCATATCAGTGAATTTCTATGTTTCTCAAAAAATTGAAATAGCCAAAAAAATTAAAATCAGAGGATAAAATTCTTGAGTCAAAACTGGACTGATGTTCAATCTTTGCCAAAAAGTTGTGTATTCCTACCAGACAGAAGGCTTGAGGAGAATTCTTTTCATGTCTGCAAAAATGTTCTTGTAACCGACTTGGAAAAGGTCAAAGGCCATGATAGAGTCAAGATGAGTTGAAATTCAGAGAAAAAAGAAGCTGGCTGATAATTGAAAAAATGAATTAAAATTGAAGGTTTAATTGAATTAAATTTACAAGATTACAACGGTAATATATACACAATTTCTAGAGTAAGGAGCAAGTAATTCATGCTAGTTACACGCAGGGGAGGACGCAAACCTTAAAAGTTGAAGGGCACAATCGAACTTGTAAAGAAGTTGAGAGAAATTTTATGATCGAAAATTTACGTCCAAAAAAATCATACTCCATGTAATTTTACATACGAAAATTTACATGGGATATGACTTTTTCGAATGTAAAATTTTGAAATTTTTTGATGTCATATTCCTATAAAATTTCCTAATAAGATGATGAAAATTATATTGAGAAATTTGTATCACAAAAATAATAAATGTTAATGAAATAATTGAATTTTAAAAGAAATGCGAGTTAGACGTCTTTTTTTAAAACTCACATTTAACGTATTTTTAACTATTTTCGATATCTATTTGGACTATTTGATATGCCCATAATGTGGTCCTCGAAATAAATTTTGAGATGACATAAGCAATTTGTAGATTCGATTAGCGTACAATCGTAAGAGAATTTTTAAAATTAGCATGTTATCGAAATTCAAATTTATTGTGATTTTCCCCTATTTGGTGGAGATTAAAATCAAAATTTTAGTAAATTTTGATAAAAGTTAAATAGTTATGGATTCCATGAAATATGTTATTAAAATTAATTGTTAACTTTGATTTAGATTAAATTTTAGATTTCAATCGATACCAAACACGATTTTTTTAAAAAAAATATCTCAAAAGTTGGGGGGTGGGGGCACTCCCCCCAGGACCCCCTAGGTCCGCCCATGATTACACGTGAAGGATCAATTATAGTTACAACAAGAATTGTGGCCCCAAATTGTGTAATTATAGCTGCACATGTGCTTGATCCGGTGAGTAAGTAACAAACCGGTAGGCATTTGTTAAATACGGTAACTTCAGCCACAATCTGTAAGTGTGTTCATATACGGTGAGTGTTGGTAAATACGGTAACTTTTTGTTGAACCTGACTACCAATTATACGGTAAGTGCTGGTAAATACGGTAACTTTCTGTTGAATCTGATGACTTCCAATACGGTACTTTAACATCCTCCCTCAAGTTGGAGTTCTGTCAACTAACTCCAAGCTTGTCCTTAAGGAACATGAACCTGGAATGAGATAAAGGTTTCGCCAACAAATCTGCAATTTGATCAGATGAAGGAACGTATTGGATCTTCAATTTTCCTTCAAGAACTTTATCCCTCACAAAATGTATATCAAGTTCAATGTGTTTAATTCGAGCATGGTAAACTGGGTTGGAAGCTAGAGCACTAGCACTTAGATTATCACACCACTGAATTGGGAATGAGGTAGGTTGCAATTTGATTTCCTTAAAAAGTAACTCAATCCAAGCTATCTCAGCTGTGGCTAAAGTTAGAGCCCTATATTCAGATTCAGCACTAGAGCGACAACCACTCGTTGTTGCTTTAAAGACCAAGCAACTAAGGTATCTCCTAGATAGATGCAATAGTCGGCTGTAGATCTCCTGTCATCAGGGCATGAGGCCCAACCAGCATCAGTATAACCTATGATGCTCAGGTTATCACTTCTTTGAATCCAAAGACCTTGTTCAATTGTGCCTTTCAAATACCTTAATACCCTTTTTACTACCTTCCAATGAACATCTGAAGGACTTTGAAGAAATTAACTTAGCTTATTTACTGCAAAGCTAATTTTAGGCCGTGTATGAACAAGGTATTGAAGTTCACCTATTGCACTTCTGAACAAGAATGGATTAACCATTTTCTCTCCTTCATTCTTGGAGATAATTTTCCCCACTGTCATAGGCGTTGCACAAGGTTTAAGATGTTCAAAATTGAATCTCTTTAGGAACTCCTTGATGTACTTAGCCTGAGTGAGATGCATTCCTGATTCACCCATGTCTTTTAATGTAAACTGTGAGTTAAGTTTGTCAATAAAGCATTGTAGTGACTAGTGATCATTTCCAGTGATTACTATATCATCAACATACACCAAACAAAAAATTACTTGCCTTTATTCATGTAGAAGAACAAGGAATTATGTACCCTGGACTTGATGAACTTCTAGTCCAAAAGTTTACCTTTTAAGCTTTCATACCACACCCTAGGGGCCTGTTTCAGTCTATAAAGAGCTTTTTCAAGCCTGCAAATGAAGGTTGGATTGACTTTGTCAATGAAGCCCTCTGGCTGCTTCATAAAAACTACTTCATTCAGCCTTCCATTAAGAAATGCATTATTGATATCAACTTGTCTAACACTCCAGCCTTTAGACACAGTAAGTGAGAAGATTATTCTTAGTGTGCAAGGCTTGATTACTGGACTGAAGGTTTTATGATAATCAATGCCTGGGGTTTGTAGAAAACCCTTTGCAACAAGCCTTGCCTTGTACTTCTTCAAAATTTTTCCTTCAATGTCTCTTTTAAGTCTAAAAACCCACTTGTTTCCTATAACCTTTTGATTGATCAAGGGTGGCACTAATGTCCACGTCTTGTTCTTTTCCAAAGCTTTAAACTCCTCTTCCATAGCTGCTTTCCAGTTTTTATTAGATAGTGCTTCAGAAGTATCATTGGGTTCTGCCTCGCTTAGTTCAATTTTGAATTCTTTGCAAAGAGTGGTGTACACTTTAGGTTTAAAGATGTCTGCTTTGCTTCTGGTAACCATAGAGTGTTAAACATTATTCCTTCTTCCTTTTATCTCTTCCCGATTTGTATGAATATTAGGTTCAGTTTCTTCTGCCTCAGTGCCTCCATTATTTTCATAGGTTTCCCTTTCAATATGTTCATGTCTAATCTCTGCACTTCCATTATCATTGACCTCTAGTATCTCAGTTTCAATTTCCTCTGGTTGAATAGAACTTGGAGATACTGCTGGTTGAGTTGAACTAGAGTGAAAAATATCAGATGAGCTTACAGGACCAGTATTAGAGGGAATGTTGAGTAGCATATATTAGATAATAGTTTCAGAGGAGTTGCTACCTCTATTTCGAAAACCATGCTCAAAAGGGAACTCCATTTCATTGAAGACAACATGCCTAGATAAATAATTTTTTCCAGCAGAGCTAAGGCACTTATAACCTTTATGAGAATTGCTGAAACCAATGAAGACACATTTAGTAGAATGGAAACTGAACTTGTGAGGCTTTAAGGTCTTAGACAAGGGATGCAAGCACATCCAAAAACCTTGATTGACTTATAGTTGGTTTGTTCACTATTTAGAACTTGACAAGGTGACTTCATTTGAAGAACATGTGTGGGTTGTTTGTTAATGAGATAGGTGGCAGTAAGGAATGACTCCCACCAGTAGTGCAATGGCATGCTGGCTTGAACAAGGAGGGTTAGACCGGTTTAGTGATAAGGCAATGTTTCCTTTCAGCTTTTCCATTTTGAGATGAAGTGTAAGGACAACAAAACCTCATGTGTATACCTGATTGTAGAGCGAATTCAGTAAATGCTCTGAATTCTCCTCCCCAATCAGATTGAAGAGTTTTGATTTCTTATTGAACTTATTTTCAACTAGGTTTTTGAATTGGATAAAGGAATTTAGGGCTTCAAATTTGTTCCTCATAGGATATATCTATATGAACCTGCTGTAATCATCAATGAATATAATGTAATACTTGAAATCAGATGTAGATTGAAGGGGTATAGGGCCCCAGAAATCAGTGTGAATAAGTTCAAGAAGTGATGAAGAGTGTGAGGTTGAAAGTTTAAAAGGTAGAGATTGAGCTTTGCCAAGTTGACAGGCATCATAAAAATGATTAACTTCATTCATTTCAAGTTTTTCATTACAGAGTTGAAGGACTTGGGACATTACAAATTTTGAGGGATGTCCAAGTCCCATGTGCCACAATTCTAAATTAGACTTATACTTTGTGGCATCTTTGGACCGAGCAACAAAAGCAGAAGGTCCAGATTTAAATAAGTGAATGGACTTTGAGACAAGAAGTTGGTCAGGTAGCTCAATCTGATACAATCCATATCTAATTCTCCCTTCTAACAGCACTTCCTTGGTCTCCTTGTCCTTAACAACACAAAAGTCAGAATGAAATTCCATGAGTACTCTATTATCAGAAGTTAACCATGAGACACTTAGCCTACTTTTCTTGATTGAGGGAACTAGCAAAACATTGTTAAGTACTACTGACTTGTTATTTCGTGTATTGAGGTGATTTGTGCCAATATAAGAGATATGAAGTCTATTACCATTGCCAACAGCAAGTTTTTGCTTACCACCATACTCAAGTGCCTCAATCAGATTTCCCTTATCAACTGTGACATGATTGCTAGTACCTGAGTCTGCAAAACCAAGTTGGATCAGTCACAGTTATGGAAGAAGCTATACGAGCAGTTGGTTCTGAGGAGTTTTGATAGTGAGTTTCAGGTTTGGCACCCATATATCTTTCATCAAACCGGTTGAAACACTTAGCTGCTGTGTGATTGTTCAAACCACAGATTTGGCATGCATTTTTGTTAGCAAATGGCCTACCTCTACTTCTTCCCCCTCTATAGCTATTGTTTCTGCTAGCATAGTTTGGCCTTCTTCCTCTGTTAACATTTGAGCTATAGATGAAATTGGTTGAGACTTCACTTAAGTTCACTGAGGCTAAACCAATTTTTAGAGTGTTGAGGTGCTCAATCCTGCTTTCATAAGTCATGAGCACTGACTACAATTCATGCCAAGATAAGGATTCCCTGCTATTTATTTGCACCACTATAGGAGTGTATTCTTCATCCAAATCGGCAAGCACTTGAGTAACAAGATCAATATGAGGAATAACTTTACCAGCAATTTCAAGATTGTCTGCAAGTTGTTTAATAGTGTTGAGGTACTGATCAACACTCATTTCTCCCTTCCTAGTTCTCTGAAGTTCACTGACAACATAGGTGACCCTTGATCGATTCATGGCTCTAAAACTTTCTTGGACAGCATCCCGGAGTTCTGAAGACTTAGATGATCCTATGACTCTCATTGTAATTTCTGGTGTCATTGACGTGTACAACCAACCCATTAATAGTTGATCTGTTGACATCCAAGTTCTATGCTCAGGATTTGGAGCCATTTCGACTATGACCCCAGTTGAGCCAGTGGTTTGTGTAGCTAGGAACTCAACTGGGCAGCTTCTGGTTCCAGTGATGAAACCTTCCAGGTTGTGACCTTTGATGATTGACATCACCATATTTTTCCATAGTAGAAAATTGTTTCTGTCGAGTCTTACTGGTGAAACTTGAGTAAGGCTAATCGTAGGAATTTTCATCTGATTTCCTCCCACCATTGAAGGCATCAGAATACTGGTAGTTGGTAGTGCTGATTGTGTGTGAGCATTGGATTCGGTGTTAGCCATAGTTGGCTCTGATACCAAGTTGAAATTCAGAGAAAAAAAGAAACTGACTGGTAATTGAAAAAGTGAATTAAAATTGAAAGCTTAATTGAATTAAATTTACAAGATTACAACTGGTAATATATACACAATTTTTGGAGTAGGAAGTAAGTAATTCATGCTAATTACACATGAAGGATCAATTATAGTTACAATAAGAATTATGGTCCCAAATTGTATAATTATAGCTGTACATGTGCTTGATCCAGTGAGTAAGTAACAAGCCGGTAGGTGTTTGTTAAATACGGTAACTTCAGCCATAACCGGTAAGTGTGTTCATATACGGTGAGTGTTGGTAAATATGGTAACTTTCTGTTGAATTCGGTGACTTCCAATTATACGGTAAGTGTTGGTAAATACGGTAACTTTCTGTTGAATCTAGTGACTTCCAATACGGTACTTTAAGAAGACGATTCAACAAGATTCTTGATGCAAGCTCAGGTTCATGCTTTCTAGTTATATCTATGGGATTTCGAATTGTTACTGTATTTAACAAAAAACTAAGAGTTGTATGCTGTTAATGCAGGCGATCAACCATGGAGTTACTGATAGTTTAATGGATTACACGAGCATATTTAAGGAGTTCTATGGGATACCAATTGAGTACAAGGCGAGCTTTTACTCGTGCGACATCAATAAGCTTTGCAAAATTTACTTGAGCGCGTTAAACTATAATGCAAAAGAAGTTCATTATAGGAGAGATAATTTCACTTATCAATGCTATTCTATCGAAGATCACATTCAACATTTTCTTGATTTTTCACGTATTGTGAAATAAAAAAAAATCAGGTTTGTTCGGTGTTGGGTATTTTGGTGATGCCCAAATAACCCCTAAGCAATGATGAAAAATCGCGGTCTATTTATCTTCATAAGCTATAAGCCTGTGATTGAAGAATATTAAAATCCACACCACAAATAATGTAGCCCAATCTTGTAGGGTATTTAGAGGAAATCAACCCATTGGGCTAGGTGCTCAATACCCAACTATGGAGATAATGTGATAAGGGATGTCTCTTATTCACGTTAAATAATTTTATCCTCATCTTGGTAACAATTTTCTATTTTTGTGATACCTATCTTTGGAGAGATAAATCTGGGAAATCAATTTAATCCTTTATCTATAAATTGAAGATTCTCGGCTTCAATTAAATCACACAAAAAGAAACATTTGCTTTGTGCTTTTGAGAAGACAAAAACCGATTCTCTGCTTTGTGCTAAAACCTCTCCCTGCTTTGTGCAATTTTCTCAAATACAGCTTCTGTCCTTTGTGCCTTTGTGTGCCCGTGTGATTCTCCAAATTAGTGTTGCCTTTGTGGTCGTGGATTAAGATCTTCTGAGCCTAAGAAAAGGGGAATTCATTGTTCTTCAAATTTAGTTTCTTAATTTGATTTCCTTTATTTGTTAACTCCATTGACTTATTGTTTGATTTTTTCAACTGTAGGTGAAATTAGACTCAACAAATTGGTATCAGAGCTTGGTCGGGAATCAAAATTGAAGAAAAAAACTGGAAAAAACAGTAAACGAGGCTCAAGAAGAAGAACATGGAAGTTTTTCAAAAATTTGGACCTATAAATCCATTTTTCGGACAAACGACTGACCTGTAGAAGAAACGGACGCCAAATTCGGACTCTGCAGGAGAAGGAGAAGCTGACTAGATGGCGTGTGGTGGTTGACGACAGAGCGTGTGGTAGAATCCGGCAACGGTTTCTTTAGACAGAATTTTCATTTTGACATTTCTAACATTCATGTATTGTTTGTTTTTCGTTTCATGCACTGCAGCAAAAGTTGGATGATTTTGCCCTTGGTGGGTCGACGGTTGAAATTGCTATATATATTTACTGAATTACTTTAGGCCAAAATCACAGCTCTAAAGTAGTAAATTCGCATCTCTCCTATTTTATGGACTACAGAACTGGTCCGCTATGGTAAATTGGCTGAAACCTTTAAATTATAGCACTAACAGAACATCGTATGGGGTGATCATTAGGATTGGGGGTTGTCATTGCTTGGTAACCATTACATGTTGGTAGAACCTAGGTTTTCTTGCCATTGTGTGTTTAACTTCTATGTGAAATTATTTATTTGTCGTCTTTAGAATTAATTGTTGAACGTTGTTGCGTTATTTTATCTCATATTATTCTAGACATGTACCCAGACTCCTATTCTAGTTTCTTCCCTTGACCTGAGAACGTGATTCTCACAGAATTATGGGGTTCTAGAATAGCTTATTGTTGTGGAACCATATGAATCTTATTATTCTGTGTAATTTGTGTGACCTGTACATACCTAAGTTTGTGTGTTCTGTGTATTTTTTGGTGAGATGTCGACACATCACTTTGAGTTGGGTATCTTTAATGGTAAAGGAGATTTTTTAATTTGGCAACAAAAAATGAAAGGCATTCTTATTCAACAAAAAATTTCTAAAGCTATTGATGGCTCTTTTCCTACAAACTTGACTACTTAAGAAAAAGAGAATTTGGATTAATTGGTATATACTTCTATCATTTTACATTTATCTGATGCAGTATTAAGAAAAGTTGATAATTTAAAATCAACTCAAGAACTTTGGGAAAAATTGGAGGAGTTTTATGTGTCTAAATCCACTACAAACAAACTTTTTCTACTTGAAATCTTTTTTAGCTTCAAAATCTATTCTTCAAAAGATATGGATGACAATTTGGATGTTTTCAATAAATTTGTGCAAGATATCACTAATTGTGGTGAGAAGTATCTGAAGAATATAAAACTATTATTTTGTTAAATGCTATCTCTAATACTTATAGAGAAGTTAAAAATGCTATTAAATATGAGAAAGATACTTTAACACCAGAAATTGTCATAGTCTTGTTAAGAAGTAAAGATATGGAAATGCGACCCGAGAGAGTTGAGAGAAAAAATGGTGAGGTTCATATGATGAGAGGTAGGTCTCAGTTTAGGACTCATGATAACCAAAGTGGATATGCATCTGGTAGTAAAAAGAAAAGTAGAAGTCTATCGAGGTCAAAAAATTCCTTCTACTGAAATTTGTGGGGAGACCAATCAACTCGTAAATTTGGATAAGCCTATGTTTGGACTCCATTTTAATTTATTGGCATTTTTTTCTCTTCTTTTCAGTCACATTCTTCAATAAAATAATATTACATATATATAAAAAAAAATCATTATTTTTTAACCACATATTCTTCAAAAATCACTATTTCAAAACACATTTGTCCTAAAATTTGATTTTAATGGAGCCTAGGTTAAATTTCTCAAAAATGAAATTATGTGTCTTTCTTATTTGCTAGAGCATAAAGTTCTTTGTTAGTGAATAATTTTCAACTTCATCTTCTTCCTCTTCTTCAAGAGACTTGGTCAATACATAGTAGATAATGCTAAAAATAGATCTATTAAGTAATAACTAATATATTATTGTAAAGGTTGAACCCCAACCTTGAGGGCCTCCCACCGCCTTGTCCCTAGAGCATTGTTGAGAAGGTAAATCGCGAGATGTGTCTCAGCAGGATATGGCATAAGAGCTGTCATATTGGTGTTTACAAAGAGTCCAATTTCATACCTTGTAAGAGGTAGGAATCGAATCTTCACATTGCGGCTGCCAGCTCAACTGAAACCATCTCACTCTTGTCCTTTACATCACTGAGTTATGCCCTGGGGGGCAACTAATATATTATTGTAGCCCCATATAGAGGTAATCGAGAAGGCTACATAAGTGTGTGTAACTCACAGAAAATTGGACTAATATAGCAATAGAAAGAAATCATCTCGAGAAATTTCTGAAGATAGAATTAGATCTCAACAAGAAAATCAGCGTTTTATTACAAACTATAAGTTTCATATTGGATACAGTATGATTACTGTAAATAATAATCAAAGATTCCTTTATGATTCCTATTGAAATCTTTTTCAAATATAAAGACTTAGTATTTTCTCACGAATTTGAGATTTACACAGATTTCTTTATATTATAAAGAATAACAAGTAGTGGATCAATCTTCATAAATTCGATTGAACGTAAAATATTATAGATAAAAAAGTGGAAGATGAAAAAGATATATGGTAGTTTGTGTGCTTAGCTGGTCATGGGCTAAGTCATGATACCAATTACATGGTCTAGTAATCAAACAATTTTATAGTTGATGTTGGAAAATGGGTTATGCGTCATCAATGTGGGCTGATCTGATCTACAATACATTTAAAATTAGGCTTCTTTCATGATTCTTTTGATTGGGATAGTTTGCTTGTAATTCTTGCTAAAGAGATTAATAATTTAGCTTCGGCTTGCAAAGCGTTTGATTTCTTAAATGCTCACTCATTTTCTTTGATGTTGAGCACCTCTAGTCTCTTTGCCCGGGTAACAATGTTAAGGTGTTTGCCAAAATATTGTACGCTAACGATTCACTCTACTTATTCGCCAAAATATCCACAATGAAGAACAATCGCTACTACCGTGAACATGCTCGAGCTAGAAATGTCAAAAAGGTTTGCCGACTCGGGTGGCCCGTGGCTCGACTTGAGAAAAGCCCGAGCCGCTCTGCTCGGGACTATTCACCAAAATATCGACAATGAAGAACAATCGCTACTACCATGAACATGCTCGAGCTAGAAATGTCAAAAAGGTTTGCCGACTCGGGTGGCCCATGGCTCGGCCTGAGAAAAGCCCGAGCCGCTCGGCTCAGGACCATCAAGCTGAGGCTCAAGTCGAACCCCATTTTTGGGAATTGGCTCGACCTGAGCCAGCTCGTAGGCTCGCCAAGCCGAGTTTTATTAAAAAAAAATTTAAAAATAGATTTTAAATTCACGTCTATATAAATGCACAAATTTTAAATTCTTAAAAAAAATTAGAGTTATCACGAAAAAAAAGAACCGGCTCGACCCGCTAAGGCCCAAGCCGAAAGCTCGGGTCGAGCTTTTGCTTGGTTCAGCTCTGGCCAAAAAAATTCGAACCATTTTTGCTCGAATCGAGCCCAAGCTTCAAATTTTGGCTCGTGGCTCAACTCGACATGACTCGTTTCGTTGACACCCTTAGCTCGAGCTAAGAACACATAAACATTTACCTAACCAATGAATTTTAAATTCTTTCTATTTATGACAATATTTGGGAAATTTTTATAAAAACCTACTAAAAACTACCATTGTATATGTCATATATGAAGGTTTTTGGGCGAACTCGTATTATATGAATCCCATCACGCGCGAACGGTCGAAATGTTTTGAGGATTTGTTGTGTGGATTGAACTATCAGATACTGTTACAAAAACTTTGATATGAACATGGATCTCCCTCTTTGTCTGCAAATCCAAAAAAGTCTACGGATCAAACAAAAACTATATATGATATGTGAATGTTAGCATCTATATTTTACTGAAGTCTTTACCCTGAATAGTCTCATTGCTGCACCAGCAGTCTTTGGCGTCCATGCACCACTTAAAAAGTGAGCAAAAGGAAAGGGAAGAAACCTTTGCAATATATCTTAACAAATAATCAAATTAACCAAACACATTTTTTAGTTTTTTGAGATATTTTTTAAGATAATAAACTAAGAGCATGTTTGTTGTGCATTATTCTCCTGACAAAATGAGAAATTCAACCGTTATTTTCAAATAGTGGGTCCTACGCAGTGAGACAATGGTAAAAAAATGGTAGGCTGCTAATAGTCGGAATTGATTTAATGCCAAATAAACAGTGGCTAAACATGCTTTTCAAAATGAAAAAAAAAACAAAAAAGAATTCAAAACTGAAAATCGCAAATCAAATGGAGCAATGATGTGTCTTATCAAAGAGCGGAAAATGGTATACTTCAGGAGTAGAAATAGCCGACAATTATATTTTTAGACAATTAAACATTACCCCGTTTGGATCTCATTATTTGAGATTTTAATTTTTAAAATAATGTTTTTTTAAAGAATGTGTTTTTGAAAAAAAAATGAAAAACTTGAGGTTTATATATACTACTATGTGCTTGTTTGGTAGGGATTTTTGGAGGAAGAATTGATTTTTGAACAGTGACATGATGGGAAATGTGTGGTTGAAAAAGAAGAAAAAATTATTGATGTGATGGAAAATATTATTTTATTGAAAAATGTGTGGTTGAAAATGAGAATTGATTTACTGTAGAATTTGAGAATAAAAAACAAACACTCTCTATGACTTATCGGAGGCTGTATGGTTAAAAAGAAAACAGAAAAATATATTAAAATTTGGAAGAGCGCCAAACGGGGGCTACAGTTATGCAAAAGGACTGATCGAGTTTTGCCAGTTTGAGTGCTTTAAATGCAGATCTTAGACCGGTGATTCAACCTCTAAAGATTTTGGGAATTTCACTCTTTTTGCTTTCAACTTTTGTTTATATACTCGCCCTAAATCTTGTAAGGAAATTAGGTTTTCATCTCTCTTGCATTCACCTGTAACTTCGCGTAGAGAAAAGCACACTCAAAATTGACTAAATCATTGTGAAAGATGAGGGGTTTTGATTGGATAAACACAGTCCTGCCGGACGAGTTAATGCTGCAAATATTCAGGCAACTGGAGTCGCGGGAGAGCCGAGAAGCCTGCTCTCTTGTATGCAAGCGGTGGCTCAGTCTAGAACGTTTAAGCCGTGAGTCTATCTATATCAGCACCGATGCCCACATCAAGCTTCTGTCCCAGCTGTTTGTTAACGTTGTTAAAGTTACCATATCAGTAAGTATCTATTTGCATTTGGGTAAGTTAATGAGAAGCTTCGCATCATTTTTGTTGTGTTTAATTTCGTTTGTATTGGTGGTATTCTTATGAATTTGAATCCAGGTTTCGTATGTAGTCTTTTCTGCATAGCTGATTAAAAAATGGGACCATGTTACTTTTCAATTGGCAAGAGTCGAGACAAGTGATGCAGTGGTATTTAATTGAAACAAAAAGGAGGACAATGGGTGATCACGAAATGTTTGATTTCACACGAAATACTGGACTAAGATCAAAGTAATAATTGGATAAACTCCAAATTATCAATTTTTAATAATCAAAAGCCACTGCCGAGCCAATACCATACTTCAGTGTATTTAATCCTCTAAAGGACTAAGGAGTAAGTCTTGTGCCTAATTAAAGAGAAAGATAATCATCCCCATATAATCAGCTAACAAAATAAGTCTAATGGCAAAATCAAATAGGGAGAAAGCAATTTAAAGGGAAACAATTTGTAAGCAGAAGCATAAAAGGAAAATATGACCATAGCTTGTCAATTATTGAAATGGCATCTCAGTTGTACCACAAGTACAAAAAAATGTATGGCATCCTATTGAGAAGATTACTGCAGTTCATTTGTTTGATTGTATACTGAAAAAAGAAAAAAATAACGCCTTTATTCTTTTCTTAATCTTAAATGTTGATGTTAAATGGGTGTACTTTAGCTTACAAATTTAAAGTATAGAATTTGCTGACAAGGCAATTATCAAGGCGCGTCTAATTGGTGCTCATAAATGGTATTAGAAGTACAGAAGGCACCTGTGAGGAACAATGTTAGAAACGAAGGTCACACCACTCTGAATAGTCCTTCATTAAACAGGTTCATGATTACAACGTAAAAATAAAACTAGAATTGCCTTGTGATGTGGTATGGAAATATAAAAGCATGGCAACTGAAAACTTTAATATAAGACTGAATTTCAGTTCTGAAAGGAGGAAAAGATCTTTAACTTCATTTTCAATGCTACTAAAATTTGGGAAGAGAGTTAATTTAATTATTTATTTTTTGAGGGTTGGGGTGGATGGGATATTTAGAGGAAACATCCATATTAGTGCCTATCTCCAGGTGACCAGCACAACTACTGGCCCTTAGGTTTTGTTTGGCAATATCTTTGAAGAACCATTCTGGGAAGGTGTTTAATTTTCTTCAATATTGCATTTATTTAAATCAGTTTAAGTTTTTCTCTGTTTTTAGATATTATTTTGCTTGCAATGCGTTTTACTGACTTAGTGGTTAGCTTTACCCATAGTTATGTAAGTTCATAATTGTGTTATACAATGGCAAATAGCACTTGAGGGTTTGAAAAAGTTTCTGAGATGTAATGAGCATTTTTAGATCCTATATCATGCACTCTGTTATATTCCCTAATATGCTAGGAAATAAAGAATGCTCTTATTTGTGCATTTACTAAAATGTTTTAGAAAACAATGACAGAAGCACAATGTTGGTATTTCTGTTTTTTCTTCTGATGAAAAGATTAATGAAACAGTTCAGTAAGATTTCTAGAACTGAAACAGAACATGTTTTCAGTTTATCAACAAATGAACGCACATGTCGCGAAAAGCTACAAAAATTTCCCAATATCTTTCTGAAGACGTCTTCTCAAGTAGTTATTTGTGTTTCCTTTTCCCCTTGAACATCGAAATTGGTTCCAAATGCCCGCTTTTGGTAGTTCAAATCTATTATTGATAGGAAAATTAGTAAACAAGAAATATTGCAAACCATAACCATAGACGTCATTAACTAATATTAATAGACAGATGGCAGTTTTCTTAGACTGCCTACTGTTGTTTCAGGAAATAAAAATACATTCTTGCACAAAACCTTTTGTCTCCTTCTTACAAATGAAATCGAACAGCATGTATCAAGTGGTTATCACAAAAGGTTTGAAGTTATTCATTTCAGAGAAGAATATCTACTACCCGTAATGAGAGGACGAGATCTGATAAATTCAAATTACCAAACAAGCCAATTCTAGAGAGTTTTTGATATCTATATCATTGCTGTCAAAACCAGACTGGACCGGCTGGTTTGAGTGGACAAACTAGAAACCAGTTCAATTATTTGTAAAAATTTGAAAAGTTAGAATTTGTTAAAACAAGCGAAGGATTGACTGTTTACGGTCTTGTTCACATGAAAAACTGGCAGATTTACCCTGTGAAGCGGCCGGTTCACCCCAATGTTTTGTATGTTTTTAATGTCTTGCCCCTTGTTTGATCTTCGTTCAATTTTTTGGCCATTAACCCTTTGCCTTGGCCAGTTTTTTAAAACATTTGTTTAGAGTCGAAGTCTAGCAATGACACTTTCTCTGTTGTCAGCAAGTGATGGCTAAGTCTTGAGAGGCTTAGCCATGGGGACATCATGATGGGCTGGTCTAACAAGATTGATGCAGTAGTTAAGTTGCTAGTTAGAGGGTGTGAATTCCCAAAATGTAAACATTAACAATCTCCCCATTCTCCTTAGCAAATTGGTAAGTTTTTAGTTACACATACGAAAACTTCTCTAAAAAATATAAACTGATGTTTTCGGATTTAAGTGCATAGTATTGGGAATTTACTAACACTTTAATTGGAAAAAGATGGAGGTATGATGATATGAGGTAAATAGTTTTGGATTTGGATGTGATGTTTCAAATTAATTTGTCTTTGGATGGGAATTTCTATTTTAGCTAAGATCGTTGAAAACCTGTTACAATATTTTCTTCCATTTCTGTAACGTTTTCTAAAAAATTAGCTCAATTATTCAAAATTTCAGAGATTGTGCATTGCATTTGAAGATCTGGTTGTTAACTCCTTAGGGTAATCGTTATTTGAGAATGGACTCAAGAATCTGAAAGGATTACTTCACTTGTTGGATTCTCTAATTTTTATCTATATATCAAAGTGACCTCTCCTTGAGGTAGTTTGATCTATCTACTTGCTTCATATGTATTGTTAAAAAATTTTGCAATAAAAAATTGTCTACTGTTGGGGCATTTGTAGATTATTTTTGTTTTTAAATTTTATTTAAAAAGTTATTCACATATTTAGAGTGAAAATTTCAATTTATTGTAACTGTTTAGAATTATAAAGTCCATGCTTTTACTTTATCTTGGTTGTGTTGCATGTAATTATTCTAGAACTACAATTAAGTTCCGTTCTTATTGGCTCGTTAGTTATCTTGCTGGAATCATGTGTTTAAATGTGTCCTCCTTTGCTCGTGATGCAGGGGAGAACATATCTCATTAATCAACTTGCTCTCGATGGTGAAAGTGTGTCTGAAGAAAATGGGATTAGAAAGTGTTGTTTTTCAGATTCTGTATTGGCTGCTGTGGGAGATGGCTTTACCAAACTTGAGAATTTGAGGTTGATGTGTTTTCCTGATGCAATACATGTAGGGCTAATATCTATTGCTGAAAAATGTAAATTGCTGAAGTCTCTGGAATTAGAGGTAATTGTCCATTATCTTACTTATACTTCCATTCTATTGTCTGAACTATCATTGAATGTTCTATTAGTGAGTGAAGTACATTTGCATTGCATGTGAATTTAGATTATCAATCTGGCTTTTCTACTTGCACATTTTGCCTTGGCTTAGGTAGCTGTTTAGTAGCAAGATCTAGAATACTTTTCCATATTTGCTTAGGCTGTGGTATTGGGGAAGTTGCATGGAATGGTTATTGGGAGCGGAAATCTATGGGGGAAATTGGGTTTTCCTTGCTTGATTGGAGGTTAAGGTTTCAAAGGGATGAAAAAAGTGGACCAAAAGGGTTATTTTCTTTTATTTTACTAACATATGTTAAATCACGTTGGATAGAAACTCCCTTCCCATCTTTCTTTAAATTCCACCACCGAACTTACCCTCATGGCAAAACATAGCCTTATGCATGTTGTTAATTTAGATTCAGCAAAAATTCTTATTATATATTGATCTAGTTTAGGAGTTCTGTAAGATTAATGTATGATTGCTGCTTATTTTAAATGCCATGCCTAAGTAAGCTTTTGAATTTATGGGTTTGTTTTGTTGGCCCTTGGTTGTGGGAATCACTTGGTCTTTTTTCCTTTGAAAGTCTTACGAATGTCTCAATAGAAGCAGTGGGATTTCATTGCCCATCCCTTGAAACCTTATAAGAAGTTTCAGAGTTCGTCCACAACAAAGGCTGTGGTATTAGGGAAGTTGGAATGGTTTGCAGGAAAGGAAAGCTATTGGGAAGTTGGCTTTCCTTTGCTTGATTGGAGGGGTTAAGGTATCTATGTGATGAAAAAAAGTGGATTAAAAAATTTATTTTTCTTTTATGTTTGCCCCACATATATCAAATCTCATTGGATGGGATGAAAAAAAAGTGGAATAAAAAATTTATTTTTCTTTTATTTTTGCCCCACATTTATCAAATCTCATTGGATAGCAAGTCCCTTCCCATCTCTTTCAGTTCCACCCATCTTCCCCTCTTACCAAACGGAGCCTTATGTCTGTTGTTCATTTGGATTCTGCAAAAATTTCTTATTCAATATTGATTTAGTTTAGTAGTTATGTATGATTAACTTATCATTGCAGCTTATTTTAAAACCTATGCCTCATTAAGCTTTTGTTACATGATCTTCTTAAAGGGGTGTCGTGTTGACGATGAAGCTCTAGCCGCTATTGGGAAATATTGTTCTCGACTTGAAGACATAATTTTGCGGGATTGCTTAGGTTTGACCGACAATGGATTGGTTCAGTTGGCCATTGGTTGTGGGAGAACTTTGAAGTCACTTGATGTTGCTTCCTATGAAAGTCTTACAGATGTCGCATTAGAAGCAGTGGGATTTCACTGCTCATCACTTGAAACCTTATCATTGTTTTCAAGGTTTATCCACAACGAAGGCTTGCTTTCTGTTGCCTTAGGATGCCGTCTACTGAAATCTCTGAAACTACACTGCGAAAATATGACAGATGAGGCTTTGCAAGCTGTTGGAAGTTTTTGTTTACTGCTGGAATTTTTATCTTTATACCGATGTTATAAATTGACAGACAGGTTAATTATCGTTTATGATTTAGAAATATGCAATCCCCTGTCCCCCTTTGAAATTCTGATTGCTGGTGGTGTAAATATTCTTTTGATACCAGTATTCTGTTCCATGAAGTAAGAAGCTTTGATTGCATCCAATTTAGGTCATTGTGCCTGTGTTGATATGTATTAATTTTGGAGGCCTATAAGAAATAGTTTTGGTTCAACCACCAAGCATTTTAGCATATTTATTGGCTCCACTCTTACACTTCCAGTTTTTACATTTATGGGACCTCCACTGTTTGTTATCTGAAACTATTGTCAATGCAATTTTACTGAGGTCTTTCTTTTCATTGTGGTGCCGAAATGCAATTTCTGCTTTTATGAACTGATTTTTTTATTCGAGATTAAGCAATATATGGTTTTTTTACAGGGGATTGGGTAAGCTTGTCAGTTTCAATGAAGTACACCACTGGATTTGTTAGTTTCACTGATAATTTGGAAGACCAATGTTCATTACAGTTTTCTTATTCTAGAATTTTATTAGCCAGTGCATTGCGTTGGACTCATCTTGTACCTTCGTTCATGCCTCAAGTGTCGATTGCGTGTGTTTAATGCATTTATGGGAGTCCATGTGATAGATTGCTTATATTTTAAAGTAGAACAACTTTTATCTTTATCTGCATTAACTGTGGTGATTTTTATGTTATTTCTTTTGGTTCTTTCTAATTTCTCTTCTTTTGTTCTAGGGGTGGGATTGGAGAAAGGGAAAATGGATGTATATTTCTGCTAGCTTACTAATATCATCTTTTTCTTCACGTATCTGCAGGAGCCTTTGCGCTATAGGGAAAGGATGTAAGAAGTTGAAGAAACTTAGCCTAGAGTATTGCTTACTTCTGAGTGACATGGGTTTGGACTCTGTTGCTATTGGTTGCAGGGAGCTTGTGCACCTTAATATCAATGGTTGCAACAATATTGCAACAGACGGGCTGAAATCCATTGGAAAAGCTTGCACGTAAGCAGTTTGACCGCCTTTACCTGCCACATAATATTTTCTTTTTCTTTTTTTTTCTGGTACTGGTCTGGGTTGTGCGGCCTCTCCTTCCCCCATTCCCTCCCAATGAGATTTGAACCTACAGTTACCACTTCTTTGTCTTGACTTTAGTGTTTTTACATGTTTATGATGGGTGGTCTTGGACGGCACAATGCAGTGGCCTTTCTAAGTTGGACTTGCTGCACATGAGGTTTCAGCAAATAGAAAATGATGCGCTATGTGAAATTCACATTGGCTTCAAGTACTTGCAATCTCTTCATTTGGGTTACTGCTCAGGTATTGGTGACAAAGTGTTATGTGGTATAGCAAGAGGGTGCAGGAACTTGAAGGAGCTCCATATTCGCGGAAGTCTAGAGGTACTTCTGTTTTTATTGTCTTTTTTTTTTTAAAAGCTTGAAGATGAATTCATTTGGTGTTTGGAAAAGATCCCAGTTTTTAATGTTCTTATAGTCAGCATCTGAATTCATAAATATCCATTGTTTTGTCAAACGGGTATCCATGCCTGCATAGATTTTTCTATAAATCCTATCTTCCTGATCAATTTCTTGAATCTTGTAGACATTCTAAAATCAATCTGAATATATGTTTGAAAACCTCAACTCTCTAGATAGCAACAATCTTTACTTCTGGATTTGTTCTTAATGACGTGTTCTCTGTACTAAATTATAGTTTTGTGTTTTTATTGTTACTCTCTAGCCTTGATTCCACTGGAATTCATTTTTTTTTTCTGTGCATTATGGATAGGTGGGGAACGAAGGAATAATTTCTATTGGTCAGAACTGTAAATTTCTTAGAGACCTCGTCCTCGATTTCTGCCATCGGTGAGCGATCCCCCCCCCCCGGCAGCCCCCTGCCCTTTTTCCTCCTACAAATCCATATTCTTGCTTGTCTTTCCCTAGATCAACTCATCAGATTAAATCTGTCCAAGTTGTTTCTTTTATTAATATATATATATTTTGCCATTTTTCCTTCTTTTTCTGCATCAGCTTATTTACTGAATTATGAAATCTGTGGCTGCAAGATTTTTATTTGTTTAATTGTGTTGGATAACACGATACATTCTGATACAGTGTTGGTGATTATCTTGAAGGCTTTCTGCTACTACTATACATCAACTCGTTAACAAGAATGCTGTATTCCGTTCTGAATATCTGTTTAATGTGCTTGAAAGCATGATATAAGATGGTATCTCCTACACAAGAAGCCTCTGCTGCTTGAATATGTCATTTACTTTCCTCCTCTGCGGCCTGCGCTCCCCCCAAAGCTTCTTCTTTTCTTTTCCCATTTTTCAGTGGAGGCGGTGGGGCAGTGAATTCCATTTTGGTTCATTAGCATATGCTTGATGGCTAAATTATTGTAAGCGGACACGGCCAATTCTTCCAAACAAATGGCGTAAAAACTTGAGCAAAGAGTTTTTAGGATTTGAGCAAAAAAACTAACCAAATGCCTTCATAAGAGTCACATTTCTATGCTTTCTGTTCTGTTGAAATCCATTGTTGCAGGAACAAAAGATCATTCTGATCATTACCATTTCACTACTCTCACTTTGCTTGGTGGCCTCTTTAATATTCATTCTCTTGTCCTTCAAAGTCTGCCTGTCGAAATTTGTTGGTCATGGATTTATTTAAATTACTCGGTCATTTTTCACTTGTTTGTATGCTGTTTAATTACCAGGGTTGGGGATTCTGGGATAATAGCTATTGCTAGAGGTTGCCCTCAACTCAATCACCTGAGTTTAACAGGTTTACAGGTGTGGTCTCTCTCTCTCTTGCATATTTTTTACACATTAACTTGGTAATTTTGTAGAATGTTTTATTAGGAGCTGGAATCATTAAATGTTATATACAATCTATTCTTATTGTCAAAGTGTTTGGCATGCTTAGACTAGTAAAAATTTATTGATAGACTCTGTAGTATGGACTTCAATTAGGATATCGTGTCCATATTCGACACGTATCGGGAATACCGAAACTCTTCGGACACTCTACCATGATCATTTTTCTTTCTTCTTTGAAATATTATATATTTTTAACTAAAATTTCTTAGTAAATAACAAATATATACTCATAATTAAAATATTTCAATAAGAAAAATTAATAACAAGTATAAAACTAAATTTATACTATATAAATGAAGAATTTTAAATAATTTAATCAACGTATCGACGACGTATTGTGTTAGTGTTTTTTTTAAAAATCGTGTGTTGACGTATTCTAAGTGTCATGTCGTGTCGGACATACGTGTCCTTGTCGGTACATCATAGTTGATAGATATTGGAAGCTTTTGGATGTACAGATTTTTGTTCAGTTGGCATGGAACTTCATGTGTGATGTAATAGAATAAGCATTATCAAAATAAGAATTACCATGGCATTTAATGCATTATTTCCATTTTAACGCATTTGTATTTGTGAACACATTTTCTTCTTGGTTCTGAAGATGTCATTTAACATTATGTTATTTTGAGATCTCATGGAATATTGAAAGCTTTGTATCTTGTTAAAAAATTAAGAGTTAATGACTTCGCATCAACGTGCAATTTATGTATGCTGAATAGATATAAGCTTTCTTGGGCCATTGCATTTGTTTATGCATGTCTCAATTGCTTTCTATGAGTGCAGAACCTGGGTGACAAGGGAATGGTGGCACTTGGTGAAGGCTGTATGGTACTAGAAACTTGCGATATTTCTTTTTGCCCTTGCATTACTGAGGCTGGAGTTACTACCTTGATTACAAGTTGTCCAACTTTAAAGAAGGTACTCGTTGAGGAGCGAAAGGTTAGCCCAAGGACCAAACGTCGAGCTCATCATCTTTTTAAATATGTTTGGACGATTGAGTAGTGTATCAATTCGAATCTAAAAACCTAGATGATGGAGATGTACTTTTAACCTTTGGTGTATACATTTTAACAATCCACAGCATGTTTAAGCCAAAGTATTGCAATGATGTTTGTGTTGACCTATGATTCAATATAGCTCCACTAGGTTTTATTATAACAAACAAACAATACACTTATGTTTCTAACAAGTCTTGTTTCTTGAGTTTTTCATGAATAAATCTTCTTAAACTTTCAAAGACTCAAATCGGCATCCGTTGAAGAACAAGCAATCAAAAGAGACTCAAAGAGAATAAGAACTTTGAAGATTAGAATTTAGAAGTTGTTTATCGAAACTTCAATTTATATGTAAAGGTATCAACTCATCGATTTTTAGAAAGTGCGTAAAGCTCAAACTATTTTTTCATAATTCATCACTTACAAAAAAATGTTTTTGATATAAAAATGATTTTGAAAAAATGAACATTTTGATATAGAAAATTAAATTTCAAAATCTATATACTTCGGTCGATCGATTATACTTCGGTCGACCAGATCGGTCGACCGAAGTATCAGGCAGAACTTCAACGGTTTGAATTTTACAAAGGTTATATTCACACTTCGGTCTATCGAAATTGATCAACCGAAATTTCCTGATTTTCATTTGATCTATAAATAGTCATCTCGTTTGCATTCAATCTTAACCACTTACAAGAGCAATTAAGAGAGTATATTTATTGAAAATTATTGAGCTTACTTGATTATATATTCTATTTCATTTATTACAAAGAATTTCTTGATTGATAAAATAAGTTTCATCTATTTCATCAAGAATTCTATTTTGCAAGAAAACTTCTCAATCTCATTTTAATTATAGATAAAGGTTTTCTTTGTCAACACTTATATTGAAGTGCAAATCTCTCTTTATACTTAACTTGTATTATTCGTTAAGAGAGATCATTGGTTGAAAACTTTGATACAAACATACAAATTATTTAATTATCCATCATTCATCAAAGTTTACAAGATAAACAATTGAGCTCTATTATTTGCTATCTATTGAAGTGTTATCTTAACTCTCTAAATACTTGACTTGATTATATCATTTGTTAATAGAGTTCTTTCAATTGTAAAATTATCATTTTGGTGGTTTTGAGAGTCTTGTGAAAACTCGATTGTTGTTAAAGATAGGTGCTCATTGTTGTAAGTCACCTAAAGATAAGTACTCCTAATTATAAGTTACTTAAGGATTGATACTCCTTATTTGTATGTTACCATTATAGTGTATTTGGCTTTGTTCATGACGGAGAGCTTGGTAACGAGGACATAAAACACATTATATATTGAACTCCATTAAATTCGCTTGTTATCTTTACACTATTGCACTTTACTTTAAATTGCTATTTATATTGTGATATATCCATACTTGAACTAAGTTATCGAATTTGCATATTTACTTCTCGTATTACACTTTGCGTTTATATCTTGTGTATTAAATAAGTTTGAGACTAATTATCGAAAAAGTTTCAAAAACCAATTCACCCCCTTCTTGGTTAGTTATTCTTGGGTTATCAGTTTGTCCGAAGGTTTTCCAAATGTACCTTTGTCTCAAGATTGGTTTTCCATATACCAGTGAGTTTCTAAGCGTGATGCACATTTTGGCCTTTGTTTGTCATCAACAATTTTAAATTTCAATCGAGAAAGTAAAAGTTATTACAAGTGTGATATTTGGAACTTTATTCGTTCATAGGACAACCAATCTAATAATATCTCGATTCACCTTGATTAGCCAATGAGTATCCAAATGCATGGTTCTGTTGAGTCATTGAGTTATTGCCTCTTCAATTCGATTATTAAATATGGGTTTTGGTTCTGATTCAATTTTTTTGTATGAGAGATTTACAACGAAGTTATCTTAGATTAGTTTCTTTTGTAAGTTCGGTAGAAGAAAAAACACTTCCAAAAATTTATAAACACTTGTTCAAAGCAGCTTATTAGTTTCAGAAGCTGCTTCTGATTTTTA
Source organism: Fraxinus americana (assembly GCA_035079005.1). Classification (NCBI taxonomy): domain Eukaryota; kingdom Viridiplantae; phylum Streptophyta; class Magnoliopsida; order Lamiales; family Oleaceae; genus Fraxinus; species Fraxinus americana. Next base: position 33,348,625 of record CM068716.1, read on the forward strand.
AAGTCTTTCCAAACGAACCCTAAATCGACTGAACCAATTAGGGTAATCAAATAAGATAGAAGTAGGTATGTTGTAATTAATTGAGTTTTTAACAATTTTCTCTGTGATTCTATTTTCTTGTTGATCGCACAAACAATTGTAATTTTTGAAGCAAAATTCATTGTAAATAAAAATGACTAAAAGGGAAAGTTATTGAAATTTTTAAAATTCATTTTTAATCAAACATTTAATTGGATCCAAAATTTTTATCAAACTTTTACACATATATTTCATCAATTTTAATCAAAATTTACTAATAATGTAATTCGTAGCTAAATCAAACACGGTCTAAACTACAAAATATTATAATATTATTGCCAACATGAAACAATATGATTATCATCCAACACGATCTTGTGCAGGCAAAGTCACTTATCATTCCTATCACCATTACTCACACAGCAACTACGGATTACAACAAACTAAGATCGAAATTTCAAACCAAACGTGTTTACCGATTTTCTGTTTTGAGAAATAATTTTTTAAAATGACAAACAAAACGCAATTTTGACAATCTCAAAACAGAAAACTGAAACACAAATCAAACGAGCCCTAAGCAATTTACTTGTGTGAATGGAAAATTTAAAGATCATAAATCATAACATATGCAGACATAATCTGTTTCCAGCACTTTCTCCACCGGAAAATTCATATGAATGAATTCTTTGTAGATATTATAAGAAAAACAGTATACACGTTCGTTTTTCCAAAGTATAATGACGTCAAATCAATTCCAATTCTTATCAAGCATATCCAGAATCTAAGACTCAAAGAGATTGTTTAACACCTTACTCCTTAATCCCACTCATATTTTCAGAAATTTTTAACAACCTTCAATCTCTAATGCTTTCTCCAATGGTTTTTGCCTTGCGGAAATTTCAAAGAAACCTGGATTGTTACGAGTATGGAATACTTTTAACATCTTATTACATTCACGGCACAGCGTAAACAACTGATAAAATTTCTAACCAAAATTCAGTAACTTTATATACCACATCCAAAACACACATTAATAGAGACAAGAAATCTAACCCTCCAAGACAAACTTTAATGGATCAAGAATCTAATACTTTGAGACGGAAAATTTAAAAATAATGTTAGATGTGTTCTTTATCAGATTACGCATTATTCGTAACAGCAGTACTGCTCTAACTATAGCAGCCGGTTTGGTACACAATATTTGACAGCACTTCATAGGATAACAGCCTTAAGCTCATTCAATACTGACTAGTCCTACACAGCCAACATGCCATGAGGGCAGGAATTATCGGGCAGTATACATGATTCTAACTCATTCAATACTGACTAGTCCTACACAGCCAACATGCCATGAGGGCAGGAATTATCGGGCAGTAGACATGATTCTAACTCATTTTTCTCCTTCAATATTGTCTAGTACTATAGAGTCTATTCTACCGAACAATTCACTAGTATATTGCAGGAATTAAAAAATTCACATTGGCATAAAACCAAATATACCCTTGCCTAGTAAAGAAGACTTCTGCATGTTTATATAAGTACTTGATTCAAGTATAAAACTCACCAAGTAGCAAAAACATATTCATAAATGTAGAGAGAGATACAATTTCCAAGTAGCAAAAACATATTCATAAAGGCAAAAAACTTCATGCCAAGAATCTCCAACTATTTTAGTCATCAATGTAAAACATTCAGTGGTATGAAAGTGTACTGAGCTTTAAATAACACATGCTTAAAGACAAACTTTAGGAACTAGAAATATGATACAATGGTTGAGCATATTATTAGTGAAACCTATAAATCACATCAAATCGGCCAAGTAACGATACCACCACACCCAAAATTTTGGGAGAAACATCAAATTTATTCCTACAGATGGTAAGTCGACTTGAACAGAAAAATGTATACTACGAAAAATACCTGTAGTAATTCTGTCAAAACCAAAAGGTTGTAAAAGATCTACAGGTCTCAAGAACCTCTACTTCTTTCCAGAATTCTCCCAAAACACGTCTCAAAATGAGAAGAATTATCTTGGCAAAGTTTCTTTACCAAAGAAAGGAAAATATATTCACTTACTTCAAAACCCATTTTCAGCATATAATCTAAAACAAATAAAGCATCACTCAACTTATCAGCCTTAGATAAACATTGAACAAGTCTCTCAAATGTCTGCTTCTGTGGTTTGAGCCTGCTCTTAAGCATAGTGCCTAACCACTCCATCCCTTCTGCAACATTTCCTTGCTCACACAATCCAAGTATCATTGCATCATGAGCGGAAACTGCAGGTTCCACACCCCTATCTACCATATCTTTCCAGAATGCTTTTGCTTCCCCCACATTTCCAGCCTCACAAAGTTTTTCGATTAACACAGTATACGATGCAGTTGAAGGCTGCAAACCCTGCTTTAGAAGCTGATCAAGAAAGTATCTACCCTCTGATATCTTCCCTCTCTTGCTGAAGCCTTGAATCAGAGAATTATAAGTGATCGTGTCGGGAACAATACCTTTCTCAGCCATTTGGTCGAACAAGACATGGGCTTCATCTAATTTTCCATTTAAGCAAAGGCCATTAATCATGGTATTGTAACTCACAATAAATTCTCCATAACCTCTTTCACACATATTCTTGTAAAGCTTCTCAGCTTCCTCAGTATTACCAGTCCTCCACAACCCATTAATTAAGACATTATATGTATGCTCATTGGGAAAGATTCCCTTATTAATCATCTCAAACCACAATTTCCGAGCATCTCCAAGCCATTTCATTTTACAAAGACCGTGAATCATTGTTGTATACATGACCTGATCTGGAAAGTACCCTCTATCCTTCAGATTATTAAAAATTCGAAGAGCTTCATGCCTCATTCGTCTTTTGCATAAACCGTGAATAACTTCCTGATATGTGTGTATATCAGGAGAACAATTCTTCGCAATCATGGTATGAAGAAGAGCAGACACTTTGGCATAATCACCACTCTTGCAAAATGCAGATATCAACTTATTGAATGCAGAATTGCTTGGAACATGCCCCACCTCCAAAACTTGTTGAAGAAGCTTGTGGCCTTCTGCAACTTTGTTTTCAATACAAAAAGCTTGGACTAAGTATCCAATTGTATCCACATCACCAACAACTTCCCTTTCCAGCATGTCACTATACAATTTCCACACGATTTCGACTCTTTTTGCTTTGACTGAGTGTAGCATAGCTGAATTCCATGTCTTCAACGACACAGAATGGCCTGCCATTTTCAGTCGTTCGAACACATCTAAGGCTTCCTCAACCAACCCGTTTTCAAAAAGACACCCAATATAGGACTCCAAACACCCCGGTTCTGGTTCAAGCTTAGTTTCTTCAAGAAAACTCTTTGCGGCTATTGCAGCCTTGGCCTCCACAAGCCTACTAAAAATCATGTTACACGAAACAGGATCCGGAGAGAATCCCTTTTGAGACCCGACCCAATAATAGAATCGGACCGATAACAACACATTTTTCTGCTGCTTCAATACTTCGTTATAAACATTAGGATCCACGAAATTCACACCCGGAATATCAGATAAAAGCGTTTGTTCCCACCTGGGCTGGGTCTGAATAACCTTGGAGATCTCTTGAGCAAAAACTACATCTGTGTTCTGCAAATTCTTTCCAAATTCTTCACATTGTCCATCAATTTTGTCATTACAGAAACTTCGGTTTCGGAATCGGTTTTGGGGATTAGTATTTTGAACGGGTTTGGGACTTTTCCGGATGCATAAATTTGAGAAAAACAATGGAGGTTTTCCCATCTAAATTCAGCTTTACTGATTTTTCTAAAATCTTCCTCTTCAATGAAAATGTAAATAAAAATATAGCATCAAAAGATTGATATCACATTGAGCACATACCTTATCATATACATATACATTCGTGTGGAAAGATTCGTTCTTTAAAGAACTTATTTCATTCATAGAGAGTCTTACAGAGGTTTAGCTGTGGAGAGTCGAACGCAGGAGTGAGAGAAATTAGAAGCGCACTCCGGTTTTCTCCAGTTTGAACCAAAACCGCTTCTATTTCTCAGCGCTTTTTAATTGGATTGACTTCTCTATAGAAGATGAGCCGATGGCAGGTCCAAGAGAACATGTAAGAATTAGAATAGAGGAAATAGGAGGAAATGACCTTCTTATTCATGTCTAATTTCAAAATGACCTTTGACCGGTAAATATGTTAAAAAAAAAAAGAAAAATTTAAAAGTAGAACTTTAGAGAAGTAAAAAATCAAAAATACCCCCACTTTATCTTCACAAGAAAATTGACGATTTTTTTTTTATTTATTAATCAAGTCATTCTATTAACAGACCATTTTTGGTCCGTTAAGGTCTGTTAACAGACCATTTGCACCAAATGGTCTGTTAACAGACCAAATATGGTCTGTTAACAGACCAAATATGGCCTGTTAACAAGCCATATTAAATATGGCCTGTTAACAGACCATATTAAATGGTCTGTTAACAGACCAAATATGGCCTGTTAACAAGCCATATTAAATATGGCTCAATGCACCATATTAAATGGTTAAGGCACATTAACAGGCCACGTTAAATAGGCTTATTTAATATGGTCTGTTAACAGGCCTTAACAGTCTATTTAATATGGTCTGTTAACAAACCATTTGCATTTGGTCTGTTAATAGCTATTGGTCTGTTAACATATCAAAATATTATTTTTTAACGTGTTAAAAAATTCTTATTGTTTTTCCTTTTAATACATTAATTAGTTTAAAATTTTTTAATTAAATATAATTTGTAAATTAATCTTTCATTTTTCAAATGTAATTAAATAAATATATATTGTTTGTTAAACTTAAAAAAAAATCATTTTGTTTTAATTTTTAAATATAAAATGAAATAAATAATTTTAAATTGATAATTACGAAAATTAAATATTGTTTTTTTAACAAATTAGCAAATTCTAATTTTTTCCTTTTAATATTTTAATTAATTTAAAATTCTTTAATTAAATATTATTTGCAAACTAATCTTTAATTTTTCAAGTGTAATTAAATAATATTTTATTCTTTTTTATTTTAATTTTTAAATATCAAATGAAATAAACAATTTTAAATTGATAATTATGAAAATGAAATGTTATTTTTTAACAAATTAGCAAAATTCTTATTTTTCTCCTTTCAATATTTTAATTAATTTAAAATTCTTTAATTAAATATTATTAATAAATTAATCTTATATTTTTTCAAATGTAATTAAATAATATTTGTATTCTTTTTTATTTTAATATTTTCTTTTGTTTTATTTTTTAAAAATAAAATGAAATAAAATATTTAAATTGATAATTATGAAAATGAAATATTATTTTTTAACAAATTAGCAAATTCTTATTTTTTTCCTATTTTTTAATTAATTTAAAAAAATTAATTAAATATTCTTTGTAAATTAATTTTTAATTTTTTTATATCGTTTATTTAACTTTCATATTTTCCTGTTGTTTTAATTTTTAATATGTATAATTAAATAATTAATTTCAATTTATAATTACGAAAATTAAATATTTATTTCTTTTAATTTTAAATTCTTTAATTAAATGTTCATTGTAAACAAATATTAATTTTTCAAATTTAATTAAATAATATCTATATTATTTATTTAACTTTAATATAATTTCAAACACGTTAAATATAATTTGTAAGCTAATCTTTAATTTTTCAAATACAATTAAATAAATATATATTGTTTACTTAATTTAAAATTTTCCTTTCGTTTTAATTTTTTTATAAAAAATGAAATAAATAATTTTAAATTGATAATTACGAAAATAAAATATTATTTTTTAACGTGTTAACAAATTCTTATTTTTTGCCTTTTAATATTTTCATTAATATAAAATTCTTTAATTAAATATAATTTGTAAACTAATCTTTCATTTTTCAAATATAATTAAATAAATATATATTGTTTACTTCATTTAAAAATTTCCTTTTGTTCTAATTTTTATATAAAAAATGAAATAAACAATTTAAAATTGATAATTTAAAATTATTTTACGTAATCGAATTTTTTTTATATAATTAAATAATTAATTTCAAATATTAAATATTATCTTTTAACATATTAGCAACTTCTTATTCGTTCCTTTAAATGTTATTAATAATTGAATAAATCGAATATGAAATAAATATTTTACGTAATCGAAAAAAATTTGTATAATTAAATAATTAATTTTAATTTCATAATTAGTAAAATAATGAAATTAATAATTTTAATTATTAAATATTATGTTTTAACATATTAGCAACTTCTTATTTTTTCCTTTTAGTTTTATTAATAATTGAATAAATCGAATATGAAATACGTATTTATAGATTTAAATATTTTACGTAATCGAAAAAAATTATATAATTATCAATTAATATTATTAGATTTAAATATTTTACATTAAAAAATAATATTTCATTTTCATAATTATCAATTTAAAATGATATATTTCACTTTTTATATCAAATTAAAAGAAAAGAATTTTTTTAAATTAATTAAAAAATATATATTTATTTAATTACATTTGAAAATGAAAGATTAGTTTACAAATTATATTTAATTAAAGAATTTTATATTAATGAAAATATTAAAAGGAAAAAAATAAGAATCTACTAACCCGTTAAAAAATAATATTTCATTTTCGTAATTATCAATTTAAAATTATTTATTTCAATTTTGTAAAAAAATTAAAATAAAAGGAAAATTTTAAATTATGTAAACAATATATATTTATTTAATTACATTTGAAAAATGAAAGATTAGTTTACAAATTATATTAAAAGGAAAAAAAATAAAAATTTGCTAACACGTTAAAAAATAATATTTTATTTTCATAATTATCAATTTAAAATTATTTATTTCATTTTTTATACAAAAATTAAAACGAAATGAAAATTTTAAATTAAGTAAACAATATATATTATTTTTTAACGTGTTAGCAAATTCTTATTCTTATTCTTTTTAATATTTTTATTAGCAAATTTCTATCTTACGCGTTGTCCATCCTCACTAAAGTGACGCAAATCGATGTCATTTACGTTTTGTTCAACTTAAACAAATAATTCACTTTAATATAAGACGTAATGTTCATATGTTGAATTGAAAATGGCAAATGATCTTTGAATTGAATTTTTAGTACCATATCTTATCGAGATGAATCAACGTTTAGCTTGTTCTATATATCAAGGTACTCAAAAGTTGTGTCGAAACTCACAATGAAGATTCGAGCATGTTAAGGGTCAAATAGATATAACTAAAGATCAAAAGGAGTGAAAACAAATCAATTTTCCACCGTAAAAGGATGTCCAAATTTTTAGTTGGAGATTGAAATCCATTTTTGGCATAGTAAACGTTCGAATTGAAAAAGAGCTATTTCTAGCAAAGTTGTAGCCTTTTGAATTATCTTTCCAACGCCTTTTAAATCGGCTTAATTGGATATCGGAAACAAAAGTTATGATAAAAATACTCAAACAGCCTCAGCTTAACAGCTGACTTTTTTTCAATTAACAAATGAGATTCGATCAAGTAACAGCTGTTAACAGCCGATATTTCAGCTGTTAACAGCTGAAATCTCGGCTGTTAACAGCCAAAATCTCGGCTGTTAACAGCTGAAAAAGTCATTTAATGTCGAAATTTCGATCATAATTACGATTTTTTCGCCATTAACATCCGAATTTTCAGCTGTTTTTGCTGATTATTTTTTCGTAATAGTAGTTTTATTTGTTAACTAAAAGGGTAGTATTGTCTTTTTAACACAAACATGTTTTGTAATTGTTTTAGTCACTTAAGGGTGTTTTTGTCTTTTTATAGCAAATGGGTCATTTTGGGATTATTGTCAATTGGAAAAGTCAAAATGGAATTAGAGACCTTTGACTAGGTCATTTTGACAAGTACCCCATTAGAATAAATACCATGTTCTCTGCCCAGTCATTCCTTGATGAGGTGAGGTCCGGACATCTTGTCTTCCCTAATCAATTTTTTTAAAGTTTCATAGTAGCAATAATTGAAGATGCTTGCATAGGTTTGGAATCTAAACAAAGATTAATTTTCAAAATTTCTTTATATACTACTTTTCGCCCGTCCGATGTACAGATTAGATTATATTGTAGGCATCATTAGCATTTAAAATGAGTTGAGTCATGTATTTATAGTTTAATTAGTCATTAAAAATCAATTGACAAGTATTCAATAATTAAATGTAATATTTATCATATGAATCTCAAAACTAAATTTTGGAGATGTAAAAAAACACGGAAATGTGGAATCCTTATAAACAAAAATAAAAAGACAATAGCTTTGTGCAGTAAATGTGAAGTGCAAGTGCACAAATTTTCATCTAGATGCTCTCAATTATCTTTATCTATATTATTTATTTTACTATGGTCAAGAAATTATTCTTTTGAGTTTACACTTTTATTTTCTCAATCCAGATAGTGATATAATCTGAATGAAAGGTTTGCATATATTTCCACCTTAAATTATATATTCTATCTCCCTTGAAAATGCTATCGATTACTACCCAACAAGTGATTATTTTTAATTAACAAAATTGATTCATGTATGTTGGATCAATTGCACAAACATGCTTGGATCAATATTCTTGGCCCTTTTTATGTAGAACACAAACATAAACAACATTTTGTTATAAATATCATATAGGTGAACTGATTGTCCCAAAACCAAGCCTATGGCGTACTTCGAAAGTTGAAATTGAATGAAATAACAAGAAAAAAAATCTAAGAACTTAAGGAAGAGCTAATCTGAAAAGAAAGTCAAAAACTTAAACTAAGTAATCCAATTAGAAGCAACCAGAATATTGAATATATAAATTATTTAGCATTATGATAATAATTTTCCATATGAATGGCTCACCTACAATTTAGAAACGGTGTATGAGTCTATGAGTTGTTGATCTAATTGGCCAAGAATATAACAACGCACTCCAGTGCTCAAACCTGGATTTGCATTAGAACTGTTCAGGTCACCTATGAAATTTAGAAAAAAATCCTCATTTCAATTCTCTTAACCATTTCTCTAAAAGAACAAACACATGTACCATATTATTTATATGTATATAGATACAATTGTGCATAGTTAATAATCCTAACAAGTTGACTGGAAAAACATACCAAATGCAAAGTAAAAATGAAGTCAAACAATAGACGACCTGAAAGCGCCATAAAAAATCTAGGATTATTTACATGTATATATAGAATATTTTAATTCATATGTTCTGAATTAAATTAAATAGTTGAAAATTAAATTTGATTAGTATGTTGAATGTATAATTATGGTAAACGGAGAATGAAATGGTATAGTACATAGTGAATAATTTAAATACTTACCCATTATTTACGGAAGGTTGATATGGTATGATCACTAACCCCATTTCTCTGTCTATATTTTTTCTTTAGGAAGCGTCTGTAGGCTGCGAATTTCGGATGCATTAATAAGTGCATAGTTATAGCGATTGCTACATTTGAATGTGCTTTAATTTGCTCTGGTGTATGAATGTTGTTGATGTAGTCGTATGTGTACACTTTCCATTCGTGAATGTTCACACAATATAGATACCATGTGTTTCCTGGATATGAACATGGAATTAACATGCACTTGCATTTTATCCATGGACGACCATTTATTGGCAAATTGTCATTTAAGTAGTCTTGTAGAATAGGTAAATTTTCTTAATCATTTATGATATTCGTGTCCAAAATTTCTATTTGTACCATCATCGACGAGTACACTCGTTTTCATAGTTGAAATCTAGGATTGCATATTCTTCTGAAACGGTTGTAGGACTGTCGTTTATGTATCGCCTCAACAATTTTAACTCCAAATCAAGACTCTAATAAAAGAAATCGATGTAAATAACGGGTATTACATATGAAATTAAATTTATTATAATAAATGAGTTTTACTAACCGCAGTAGTTATAGGTTGTGTTATGTCCATCATAACTTCTATTATGTCTTTTTTGTACATATTTTTAGATCCATCATCCAAAGATGCGATGCGAAAAAAAAAATTATTATTCAATTCGAGATGAATGAAATGAATTCAACAATGTGTAAAAGAATAAAGTAGAATTAGAGTGGTTATCTTGGTGGATTTTTTGTTATCCAATTTGTAAGTGCTAAGTATCTGTTCATAGAGTAGTTTTCGAAAGGATAATTCATTGATGGTATTGAAAATTGTGCCTTTTCCCCTTTCTGTATTTGTTGTCTTGCCTGTACGTAATGTCTTTAGTTGGTTGAGATGTTGATGTATGTTGTACAGCAGGACTCGTATAGACAGAAGCATCTTGATGAAGAGAACATACAATGGCTTCCATATTTGATTGCCAATTAGATAATTGTCGAGCATACTGTTGTGTTGTTCATCAATGTGAAACCGTAGGGAGCTGACACTATTATCTACATAATCCTGCATGCTAGAATGTATGCTTTGATAGTGGTTTTCTTGCCATTGGTGTTGTTATTGAAAGAATTGGTTTTGGTTGTCAAGAGGAGTTTGGAAAGTTGAATTATGTCCAGGATGCATTCTAGACTCCATGCTTTCGTTGTAGTCCTGTTGTAATTTTTGATGTCGTTCAAACAATTCATCTTGGCGTTGAAGAATTGTTTCGTATTGGTGTTCTTGTCTATTTGATTGTTCTGCAATGGTTGTTTCCAAGTTGCTGTGTAAATGAGATATATCTAATACAATGGTTGTTCTCATGTTGTCGTATAAACCAGACACATCTGATATAATTTGCTGCTTATATGTGTTTAGCATTTGCTCAATTTCTTCTCTCATAATATAGTTGGAGCGAATATGAGTAGATGTTGAGGTAGCTGGAACGGAAGTACGATGAGTAGGTGGCATGGTATCAGGCTGATGACAATCCCGTGAAGTATGCTATGTTGGTTGTCTTCTGGCATTTAAAGAGTTGTATACCAGATTGTTTGTAATTCTTTTGTCATAGGTTGTATTATTATGTTTGCTTGAATCTGTAAGTATAATAAAATAGGAAAATAATTTGGTCTGATTTTTTTCAAAAGTAAAAAAAGAAAGTATATGTATATTGTTATACGATAAAGAATGTAATGAATACGTGGAATACCTCATGGTTGGACAAAATTTGTCTAATTGTATTTTCTGTTAATACTTTATGCGGCCTCCATCTGTACATCCTTGGTGTTCGTATTGTTCTACTTTTAGATTGTCCAAATTTTCGGCCAATCCTTGGAAGTGCTTCGTATATCCAGTACTTACATAAACAGAAATATATATTAGATATATAAGGTTATAAATCAGCGAATAAAATTATATATAGAGTAGCAAAAGTAACAGAATAGAAGAATAGTACCTGAAATGCATGTTGATATCCATGTAATGAATATTTGGATTCGAGTTATTCATTTTGATGCATTCTCTGTACTCTTTCTACATGTGATGCTGTAATGACCTTAGTAGAACAACATATGCTTGACAACCCCATGGATATGCAAGGAATGTATCAACATTTTCAATCATAGATAAAGTTTTTTGGTCAATATATCATCTTGTAGGTTTTAAAATACATTCTACGAACATTACTAGACCAAGTTTGAATTTGTCGTCTTCTTTTTCACAAAGGCGGAATGCTTCAGACAGCATTGTCATTTTGATTCTGCTAATACCATTTAAGTACTGATTTCTAAGTCGATTGTTAGTAAATTCAAATTGTAAAAGTATCACATGGCATGGTAATCCTGTTATGAGGCAAAACTCATGCATACTAAAGCGGGCCAGTTGGTCATCTAATTTTACCCAGATTTCATTATTTTTACCATAATTCACAAGGCGCATTATAAACTCATGAACCAGTTTACCACTAAACTGTTGTTGTTCTTCAGATCTATAGAAAACACTGCATATAAATGTATGGAAGTTACTACCCAACAAATCTGCTTGTTGTTCTTCATTGATGAGCTCAAAAAAATTCCTAAGATACTAATGATTAGGATATTGAGTAATGCCAGTAGAATACCATTGGTTTGGAGGAAGTATGTATTCCAAAGACATCTGTATAGAAGGTAAGGAAAGCACTATATAAATATGTTAAATGTAAAGTGAAGCTCTGTAATTCGTGATTAGAAAGCGGAAAAAAGGTAAAGAAAGAGAAGGAACAGTTGACTAAATGAAAAAAATTCCTCACTGGATGTTTGCCTATTTTATTGTGTTGGAAAATTTTATTGTGGTGGAAAAAAATTTTGCAAAGAAGGTGAAGTTTACTTTTAATAAGTGTAAACGTGCTTGTGCATAAGTATCAAATTTTTGGGAACATAAAATTGATGAACGTCAATAAGATTAAGATTAACACACCTTTTCTCCAGTAGAAAGTTCAAAGCTGAGTGTCCATAGAATTATACAAAGAGATAGTTTTTCTTCTTCCTTTTTTCTACTTGGAAAGCTGAAGGGCAACAAAAGTACAGTAAGTGGTTAGGTTTGGTGGTTATTGTGTATAATTGATTGAATGTACGAGTGGAAGGGTTGGTAAGTTGGTATGTTGGGGTTAATGGGATGGTAGGTGAGGAGTGGGTAGGTGGAAATTAATGGTGTTATTATTAATATTATTATATGATTATTATTGTTTTTATTTTTATTGCGAAGATTATGTAATGTAAAATTTATTACATAATGTTAGTTGGAAAGTAAGTTTGTTTTTAATTCTAAATGGGAAAAAAAGATTTGAATGTTAGGAATATTATGTAATTTAAAATATGTTAAATAATGTATACTTAGTAGTAATTGTAGGAAGTATATATTTTTTCGCAGTTGGAAATGGAGAATGAAAATTAACAATGAATGTATGGAAAATGATTTGTGTTCTCTGAATTAAAAGTGGTTGTCCATTATAGTTCGTCAGGGGATGGACAAGGATTTCGTAATTTACTTTTGCATTATTTTTGATATAATTATGTGCTTCATTTAATCAACTGTTGCAACATATAATGCGAATAAAGTAAATTTTACCTCTAAAATTGTAATTAAAAGTAATTTAATTGCAAAGTAGTTTTGAATGTGAGAATTGTCAATGTAAGTTAAAAGAAAAATAGAACCCTGGTGTCTCACCGTGTGCACACGGGGAGTTTGTTTCTCCCCGTGTGTGAACTCCCCGTGCGCACACGGGGAGATTGCTTCTCCCCGTGCACGCACAGGGAGTTCGCAATTCTCCGTGTGCGCACGGGGAGGGCTTTTTTCCGTGCGGGCACGGGGACTCCGGACGCCACGGAATGCAACCTCCGTGGTGCTTGGAGGCTTCAATGACAATGGACGTCGAGATTTCTCGTACAACCAGTGACATCAGCAGTTCTCTGACAATCGTTACGTAAAACGATGACTCAAACACAATAAATACAACAGGCAAACGTAGAAAAGCGTCGTCTACAATTGCAGCTCTAGAAGCTACATCAATATCGTATATCTGCATGGTAAAATCATGATAATTTAAAATTGTTTGTAATTCAAATTTTCATCTTTTTGTTTCACGTAAATTTATATATAATAAATATAATCTGAAATCACTTTTGAATGGAATTCTATGTCTAAAAATTATGCATGGAACACAGGTTACGTATGTAATGAGAAATCTAGAGTAGTAAATCTTTGAAATGTATAAGGAGGTAGAATGGAACATAAACATTTTTTCATGTATGGTGTAAAGTATTCATATATTTTTAACAAAAACCAATATGAAATTAGTTCAAGTGTATAAAGTTAAAATTTAAAGATGCGAAATTAATATATTGTAAAGGTACGAAACTACAAACGTTTATATACAACGACAGTACGTGTACAAAGAGGATACAGTAGTAGAGGACAACGTTTCTTATAATTTTCACATTCGCAAAAACAAAACCCTAGAATAACCTCTTCACCTGGTAGTCTCAAAAGTAAGAGTTTTTTGTTAACTGATAAAGTTCTGCATGAGATTTCTATACACAGACATATTAGGTGAGGTTGTTTTTACTGCCTATTGCTACAAAAGAAAAGTAGACTTCATTCTTTTTTTTTTTTAGCATGAGGAGATTGGTTTGTCACTGATTTTAGAACCTTTGTGAGCCTTATTTTGTGGCTTCGAATCTGTTTCAGCAATATCATCAAATCGAAAGAGAGAACTTTTTGGATTTGTTGTAGTTACTGCTTGGGTATTTTTGAATGTTTCAATAGTTAAGGTATGTGTCTTTTCTTTGCTTTGTGTGTGTCTTTGCTGTCTACATTTTCTTCTGATTTAGCTGAAGTGCTCACAGTAAGTATGTTCGCCAAAGGATTTGTTTTACTGATTGCAATTGAAGGTTGATTGTCAATCATTGTCCCTGAAGAGTCGAACGCAAAGATAATTTCGAAATGGCATTCAGAAGGGTTTTGCACGCTTTTGTGTCACTTTCAGATAAAATAGCCAATCTGTCTCACTTTCAGTTTCCATAGAAGTGTTGATGTCTACATTTGGTTCCTGCAATAGGAAAAATATGTTTGAATAGCGAATATTGAAGTAGGGAAAAAAAATATTTAGGCGCCTTTGAACTTGGATTTTACCTTTTTGAAATGGTTCATTATGGCATTCCCAATAGTTTGTAATAAAGTTTATACGGCCTTTCCTATGATGCTTGCATTTAACGATGCAGATCTGTCTTGTAAGTGTACAAAAGCATTTGCTCTGAGAACGAATTTTTCGCAAAGCATATATTATGTAATTTTTTGACTATGTTGTAGGATTAGGTAAAACTTCAATATATGTTGAATAGTGTAAATTACCTTGGGATACATTTTGCATGTTCACACTTACAGAATCGGCATTTGTAAACTTCTCTGAGGTCTGCGTTGGATAATTTGTTGCAGTTGTCGCAAGACATGTACCAAATTTTTTGATTTTTTGAATTGGTCTTCCAATGTGTTTTTACCCAAAAGAATTTTTTCTGTAAAAAAATAAAAAATTAATTTCCCAGTATATGTTTAAAAAATAGTAATGTGTTCTTTAAAAATATAGAAATAAGACATTTATGTTAATTATATATACTGAATGAAATGGCTAAGAAAGTACTCCTGGACAAACTTCTAGTAACTCAGCGATTGGTGTGAAGTCGTCGGTTGGAGGTAATACTTTGGGTGGACTCATAGCAAGAGAAGGTTTATTTTGTGTAAGTTTGTCAAGTGTTTATTTATTAGCTTACACCCTGTAGAAAATAAATATAAATTTACGTATAAAAACTATGACTAATGTTTTTTATTTTTGTTAGTTATTTCAAGTACCAATCTTTGTAGTCTGCAATAGCCAGTAGGCCAGAGTTGATGAAGAAGGTGATGTTGGCTTTGGTCGATAAAGTAATACCTACAGAAGGGAAGAAAAAAGGAATCAGTATATCATTGTGTAATTTTGTAAACAGTGTAAATGAATTTGGACGAGAAAAATGAAAGGAAAATATTTATACCGTTGTACGAAAAAACATTTAGGTTAGTAGCCCATATGACTGGTTTGTTGCCCAGGTTTGTTGTAATGGTAAGGCATTCGCATTCGATAAAACTATCCCATAGGGTTAACTTCACTGTTTGGAATTCTTTATCGATCAACATGACATCTTGAAGAATGGTCTCTATCCAAAATGGGTTTGGATAATTCTTTTTTGTTTAACATCTATTGCTGCACCTAGAACACCTGAAAAAATGTTATGGTTTCATTTATTTTGTATGCAATATACGTCAAAATCATATGTATAATTGTAGAATATTTGATAGAATTTTTATTGATGTTGATATCTTTATCCATGTGGTATTCTAGTTCATGAAATGGAGTAGGTTGATATTGGGAAAAAACGAAGTTCAAATTGTTCTCATGCAATTCTTCGATCTTTGTTCTTCCTGTTATCGTCCAGATTTTTTGATCAGAAGATGAGCTTTTAAAATGACTTCTTTCTCCTTTACTATTGCATTTGAAACCATGTATGTTTTCCCTAATTCAAGCTGGTTGTTAAGTGCAGTAATGTTTGTATCATACAACGTTGCTGTAATCTCATTACCATGTTGAACAGAAAACTTGAACGTGTTTATAAAGTATATATGCGTAGTAAAAGTGAAAAATTATTTAGTTACTACCTATGTACCTCTAAATCCATGAGGAGAATAGTTTGGTATTTGGTAGTGAATGATGAGCCGTCTTCGGTGATTGCTTTCGAGTGATGACCACCTTTGCAGACCAATTAGTCTCTGAAATTGCAATTTGTGGGATAAGTTTATAGTTTGCAGCCATGTTTGAGAGAAGTGTAATATATGGTTTTTGTTTGATGTTTCAATTTTGAAGTATAAAGTGGGGGTATTTATAGAAGACCTAAGAAATCAATAGATATTTTGATTTGAATAAATAATTTATTACTTTGTGTGTACGAGTTTAAAAGTTTTCGAAATGATAAAGTTAAGAATTTCAAGTTTCAATGTAGCGACGTGTCAACTGAGAAATATCTATTTTGAGAAGATGAGTTGTAATTGTTCAATTGTGTATTCATTTAGTAGAAAATATATGTCGTTAAATATTTACTAAAATAAGAATTATATTTTTGGGATAATAAAGTGCTGTGAAATCGATTATATATTTGTCGGTAGGAATACAATTTTGTTTTCTTCATGCCTATTTGTATATTCTATATAAAATTTCAAATATTACAATTGTAAATAAGTGCTACTTGAACACGTTTGGCATCTATGATGAATATTCGATAAATATATATTTTATTTGTAAATGTGCATTGGATTGGGTCTGTTGTGTGGCAGGTGATATTAGGGAAGGTGATAATACGGTTGACAAAAAAAATGGGGTTTTTTTTCTGTTGGATGAATTTTTAAATTGATGATGTATAATATAGATGTTAATTCAAACTTGAAAACTATCAATACTTCAAATGTTGTTAGTAAACATTATGAAAGTAGCAAGGAACTACTTTCATTTGTATGAAAATAGCAAATCTAATCTAATATGGAAGAAATACATTTTGGAATACCGGCATCATATTGTATGACATTTTATTATTTGTTTGAAAACTGGAAGAAAAATTGAACAATATAATACTACAATTATGAAGTCCATTAAAAGGGAATTACATTGTACACGACACAATAGCAAAGTGAAAATTTGTGAGTAAAAAATTAAAACCTAGATCTTTTGAATGTATCTCTAGTTCCATTTTGGGAACATGATGGAACGAGATTATATTAATGATCGTCGATTCTTCAATTTGTAATATGGAGTGACTGATGAAACTGACAAGGAAAAAAAATTGTCATTAGAAAGAGACATGTGCAAACAGTTGAGTATAAAAAAGAGTACATTATTCAATTTTTTGTCGTAATATATAGTAGCTAAGATAAATGTCCTTGCAATTAAATTCACGTCTAAACTGAAGTGATTAAAAGAACGAATTTTTTTTAATCTTTAAGAATCATAAAGTTCTTATTAAAAGATAAATGGAAAAACATAAAATTATGTTATCTTATACGCTTTTCAATTTGTCAATTGCATGAGTGAATTTTATACTTTAAACTCCTATGTAAAAAAAAAGTTTGACATATGGTGGATACAACCTAATATGGTAAAGTTCTATAAATATGGTAAAATTAAAATGGCAAAGTGAGACCAAAAAAATCTTTAGATTCAGAAATTAAAAAAATAGCGTAAAGGAAAGTACTACGTAGTGGAAAAGATATATCATGAGAAGCTTATTTGATAATATTATTATAAGTTTGGCATTAGACGCGACAATCTCTATTAATAACTTTTGTCAAAAAATTTATATTTAACATTATAAAAGCATTTATAATAATTATAAATACAATTGGATATTTGAAATAATATTTGATTTATTAACAATAATGCACATGAAAAAGGTAACTATTGAAAGTAGTTTACCTCTGAAATAAACATGATATTCTGATATTTCTCTTGCTTGCTTTGTCAGATAAATAAAGAGTAAAATAATCTTGATGAACCCTGTACATTGAGGATGAACATAAATAAAAGTATCAAAATTCCTGTCTGGAAGATATAAAAGTGTATAATATAGAAGGCAAAATATAAAGTTATAGAGGGTGTTTGGTATAGATAAAAATCGGATTAAAATTGAAAAATAAGCCGTTATTGTTGACTTTTATTAGATGAGTGGGACCCAATAACGGCTCTATTTTCAATTTTAATTGGACTTTGAGCCGTACCAAACAGGCCCATAAAATGCAAAATATCATTGCTACAAATGAATAATGTAACACTATATAAAATAACAGGAGTATGAAAATATTTAAGTACAATTAGAATTTTACCTCGTAAACATGTAGTACTTTAATGATGTCTTATATTGATGTACGGTGAAAGAACTTCCCTATACACTATATTTTTGGTACATGTCATGTGTAACGTTTCAGAAATTGATGGCTTAAGTATAACTTTTAAAGACTTGCTTGTTCTAGCTCTTGATAATGCTACGTAAAGTTGACCATAACAAAATACTGGTTCTGGAAGATATAAACCAACAAAATCAAATGTTTGTCCTTGTGCTATATTTATTGTCTTGCAAAATAAGGACGTATTGGAAATTGAGTTCTTTTAAATGTAATTGAAGTATGATCACTTTGAAGTGGTATAAAAGGAATTATTGGTAAAAAAAAAATATTTTCCATATATTCACTAAATGTAATTTCAGCAAGAATTCCATGTTTTTCGAATTTTCGACAGTTAAGTCTTGTTCCATTGCATAATCCTTCAAAAGTATTAATATTTCGTAACAACATGACATGGCAATTCACTTTAAGATTTAATTCATGTGATGGATTACCATTCGATGTTAAACTGTTCAGAAAATCTTCTTGCAAATTGTGTTCTGATTGATCGATTGCTTCATCAAAACTATAGTGTGTAAAAGTTTGACCAGGGATTTGTTATAATAAGATTTTGTTAATATGATCAACACAATCATTTCGAGGGGTAAGAATAACTCGATTTACCATTGTATGTAAATTGTCGGTATATGTTTCGATATTTGGGAAGACATTTTGGATTAAAACTTTTAAAGATGTAATTTCATTCTCAAATGGCATAATTTTATCAGTTGGAAGTTGAATGCAATTACAAGAATGTTGTTGCTCTGTTCCATTCCCGATTCTTAATAAGTAATCACAAAAAGTAGGATCAAATTTTGCTCTCATATTTTCAACAAACAGTACATATGTCAATAAAGGCCATAGGTAAGAAAAGACTAAGCTGGCCTTTAATTATGTCTTCTTTTTTCCCTTTTGATACTACTGGTAAAAGATGTCGAAAATCTCCTCCAAGGACTATCACTTTACCACCGAAAAGCAAATTGGAATCGTTAATATCTTTTAACATTTTATCTACAGCTTTAATAGCACATCGATTGACCATTGGGGCTTTATCCCAAATGATTAACTTGCACATTTCACATGTTGTTTCCAAAGAAATTTTAAACCTTGAATGAGCAATTCGACTTCCCGGTAAATGAGATGCAGATACTCCAAAAGATGCAGTTGCTAAAGAAATTAAATTCTGAGATCGAACTGTACGTAGCAATGCTTTATATAAATATGTTTTACATGTGCCGCCTGGACCATCAATGAAGAAAGCACCACCTAATCCTAATGTTATTTTTTCCATAATCATATTATATGCAATCTGTTGTGTATTATTTAAATTTGCTTCATAAATATAGCTTTCATCATCAATATTCAAATTTGTTGTCTCATCTTTCAAACATTCTTTTCAACCTATCATTTTCGTTTATATTTATATTGAATGGTACCATTTTATAGTCGTTTATATTTTTACCTACAGATTCTAGAATACAATTAATATCCTCTAAAGCCTGCAATTCAATACTATGGGAAGAAATATTTTCGTGTATGTAATCATCAATCATATAAGATTTAAATTTATTCCACAATAATTTTGGATCATTAGAATTGCAGATGATAAGAACTGTAGCAAAAAGACGTCTTAAAGAAGCATACATTTCAGACATAATAGCTTCAAATAAACATTCTTCACAATGATTATCTCCACCTAACAAACCACGTAAAAAGTGCTGCTTCTCGATATGTAACAACAGTAACTCCATGTAGAGTTCATAAATCTTGAAATGATGTAGAACCTCGAATATGATTCAGGAGAACACGAAGATAATAACGATCTTCTTCAGATGGATTTACGGTAACAATTCGTCCTATAACAATTTGTTTTTCCCTGTGACTCCAAATTTTCTTATTTGTATTCCAGACGAAATGTGTTGAAAAATCTAGATATAAAAGTGTACGTGCAAATTCATCTTCTTCATTCATTCGAAAGAATTCAATCAACATTGTTTTTTTTTTTTTGTATTTTCGTTTTCAACAACAGTACATAAATCATTTTTATTATCGTATGTTACTTGTTGATGATTTTCGATATGGAGTTGTAAAGAATAAATGGTAGGACAAATTTATGATATATTAAAGGAAAAAATTTTCCACATAACTTCAGGTGGAGATATCCATTTAACAGATTGATAAGTAGAAATTTCATCAACATTTTTATCTGTGTCGGGTGTAAGAACTGAAAAATTAATATGATCATATCCTTTGTAAACGTACTTGTATAAATATTTTACAACTTTAATAGAAGAACATACTTCAACATTAATATGACAATCAAATTTCGCACTTAAATATGGATTGTATGGTACAACCCATCGATTATCTAACATTTGGCCTCTAACTCTAGCAAAAAAATTGGTATTACGACGTTTATATAGAAGATATGAATTTTGACCAAATATAGTATTATTACAGAAATCTCTAGGATACTTATTTTTTACAACCTTTATTTGCCTCCATACACACGTTTTTGGGATTTAAGCTCCCACAAGGACCATGCATATTATGTCTAACAATAACAGAATGAAGATGGAGATATTTATTTTTGTTAGGAATTTCACAAGATAATATTTCATCAACATGTTGAGCACAAGTGATTTTATTTATAGGGTTAAATATTAATAACATATGTGCATGTGGAAGTCCTCTTTTTTGAAATTTGATCACGTATATATATGCAATAACTGGGCCTAAGATATTTTTTTTGTATAAATCTTGTTTTAATTCTTCTAATTTTGCTCTAAATACACGTACAATTAAATTTGATCGATTTTGAACTTCATCATTCATTTGTAATTCTTGCTTAATCTCAGGCCAATTTGGATCACATGTTATAGTCAAAAATATATTGGGTTTTTCATAACATTGTACAATAGTCATTTCATCCATATATTTTCGTAACATATCACGAGATCTACATGTAAAAGATTTTGGTAAAACAAATTTTCTTCCAACTTTACACCCTCTTGTTTCTCCATTTTGAACATTGTCTACAATACTTTGGTATAGTTCTGCACGAATTTGTTTTTGGTTATTGCGAAAGTAGTCTAATCTTGCAGTTTCAATTTTAACGTACATATCCACTACATATTGTTGAAAAAATCTACCAGGATGAAGTAGTACAGACTTATCAGAAGTCCTGATTTGTAATTTATATGAATAATACTCTCGACAGGATACCTGTGTACGTGTCTTCATATGACCAAGTACTACGAAACCGAAAGAGAAACTGAATTCAATATTCATTGATAAAGTAACAGAATACCAAAAAATATAAACATGTAGTAGTAAAAATATATTTACTAACCTTCATTTTCTTTTTGAATAAATTCAACTGCAGAAGTATTTGTGTTACGGAAAATATCCGATGTGGACAGATGTTCAGATTGGAAGTTTGTACTTTTGTATCTCTCAATACCTTCATACCAACCAGATTCTCTATATGGAAAGAATAACGAATATTGTAACAGATCATAACATTCATAATAATAATGAACTTTATGTGAATCGTTAGAATGGCCGTATATAATAATATCACGAGCACAAATATTAGCATTTTCATCATTTTCGACCCATATGGCAGCTACTTGAGATGTTGTAAGTGTATTAAAAATTCTTTGATCGAGTCCTAGATCACATTGTATTTGTATTTGATGGTCATGCAAGCTACTCATATCACCTAAAGATCTAAAAAAAATTACTATACGGATTTATTTTTAAGATTTCAAGAATATTAAAGTAGATTCAACAAAATTTGATGAAATTTTCATTCGATTTTGTAATTCATTTTCCGTGTCATAAAAATATAATTGCATAGAAGAAGGCATATTATTATTTGGCATAAGTTCGCTTAGATAGTGATGTATTTGTCCTTGAACTTTAAATGTGTAAATACCTTTATAAGTTTTGAACAATTCTTTATCGTATTTTACACCAAATGAAGTAAAAGCAAGATGATTATTATATTCTCGTACAATTTTTTTGAATTCCTTACAATGAACTTCTGTAGAAGTAAACAAATTGTATAGTTCAAATGGTGAGTTACATATAAAAAGTTTAATTTTTCCATCAGAACAACAGAAACATTTACTTTCTTTGTAAAATTTACGGGCACTGCAATGTTCACAACAAATGGGTGTCGATAGTACATATGCAACAGATGGAATGTTTAATCCCTCAAGAGTGTCTTCTAATTCATATTCATAATTTAAATTATTACATATTTCTTGATTCAAAGGTGAAGGGTTGTCAGAATTGTTGTACACTATGGATTCATGTTGTTCGATGACATGAGGGAAATTATTTTCAGATAACATAGGGTCATTTAACATAAGGCCATGTCTCCATTTATGAGAATTACTACAAGTACTTCTACATCTACGTCGTCTATCTCTCTCTCTCTCTCTCTCTCTCTCTCTCTCTCTCTCTCTCTCTCTCTCTCTCTCTCTCTCTTTGAATTCATTGTAGACAAATGGAGGATCTATGTGACTCGTCGCCAATTTCGAACATAGTATTAATGTTAGGAACAACATGATTTTCATAAGTAGAGGTTTCCAAAATATCCATCATGCTAGCAACGAGAATTCTTTAATATTTCAACACCAATGGAAAAAGTATAAACTAAGAGAATACAAGAATATTATATTAGTTAATTGTAATGAACCATTCATACACGAAGACTAAAATGTAGAAACATAACTATCTAATTCATATACTATATACTAAAAATATGGCAAAGAGTTGAAACGTAAATCATAAGAAATTAATATATGGGGAAATGGAAAAAAAAACCTACAAAAGTAAAAAAAACCTAGCATGCAACAGTTATGAGATTCGTATACCTTAGATAATTGATATGCGCTATCGAGCCTGTAATATTTTCTTACTGGTAATAGGTGAACTGAAAAGATGAAACAAAACAAGCATAAGATATTCCAAGTTAGGACTAAATTAAAGAGGAAGGTCACATATAATTACATATAACACACAAAAAAAAAACCGCAGATAGCACAGATAGCAAAGGGATGGAAGGCAATGGTACATACAATTGGGGAGAATTTTTTGTTCGCCTCTTTACCTTTAAAAATAAAAATTATAATTTATGGAAGATGGAGAAAAAATATGCATACACATGAAGGTAGTTAAAGAGAAGATATTTTTGTATTGCAGAAATCGAGAAAAGATGAACAGTAATCGACACGAAATGGATGCAAAGATAGCATAGGGATGGAAGGCAATGGTACATACAGTTGGGGAGAATTTTTTTTGTCCTATTTACCTTTTAAAATTATAATTTATGGAAGATGGAGCAAAAATATGCGTAAACGTGAAGGTAGTTAAAGAAAAGATATTTTTATATTGCAAAAATCAAGAAAATATGAAAAGTAATCGACAAGAAGTGGATGAAAAGAAATGGTGATAAGATGAACAGTAATGCCAAATGACCAGTCATCTCAAAAAGAGAAATGAACATGCCAATTCATGTGTGAGCATTAAATAAAGTGGGCATCTATTTGGTTGATGTTGAATTTCAAGTCAAATAAAAACGAAAGCAAGGCAGATATAAACAAACGATATTTTTATGTGTACAAAAATCAAGATAATATGAACATGAACCAACACAAAGTGGAAGCATAGAAAAGGTGATAAGACGAACATTAATCGATATGTCAAAGCCAATTGATATGTGTGAACATTAAATGAAGTGGGCCCTTGACGTTCAATTTCAAGTCAAATAAAAATGAAAGCAAGACAGTCAAAAGGATGAAGGTGATTCTAGTCATCATTAACTAAGATGATACATAAACAAAAGATATTTTTTTGTATACAAAAATCGAGATAATATGAATAGGAACCGACACGAAGTGGAAGCATAGAGAAGGTGATAAGATGAACAGTAACTGATATGTCAAAGCCAATTGATATGTGTGAACATTAAATGAAGTAGGCCCTTGACGTTCAACTTCAAGTCAAATAAAAACGAAAGCAAGACAGTCAAATGATGAAAGTGATTCTATTCATCATTAACTAAGGTGATACATAACCATTTAAAATGTCGAAGGTACTACACTATTACGTAACCAGTTACAAACCACTTAAAGTGTGAAAGGTAGGGCATGGATTGAACAGTGGAATTCACATCTTCTCTTTTAAAGGAAAGGTGATATATATATTGCTAACATTAAAAAAAACTATTATTTCCACCTTTAAAAAACCTATTATTTTCCGACCCTATTTTTGTGGAGGACTTATCATTGGCTAATTAAATAACAGCTAGGTGATATTACTAAATTACCCTCGAGTCCCCTTCATTCTTCTGTTCATGGCCATTTATTTTCTTGAATTCAATTCCAATAGCAGAAAAAAAAAACTAAAATAGAAAAAGAAAGGAAAATCTGTATTTACATTAATACGAGGGTAATAATATTTCCACAACAATTATTTATATTCGCACCACATTTTAATTATAAGAAAGGTTTTCAATATTTGCTCACTTGTTTTTATGTCCTCAACTTTTTTCTTATCAGATTATTATTCTTAATTTTCAATTAATTAGCATATTTTGTGTCTAATCATGATTTTCACCCAAATATTCTACTAACGTACATTGAAAAGATGTGCAAATATTTTGTTTAACTTTTGTATTAGTTATTTATTTCGATTATTCAAAAATACGAGAGATAAATGTGTCTTTTGGCCCCTTATAACAAACATTTTTGACAAAAATATCTCTATAAACCAAGTTGTGAAAATTAATAAAGGGTTAATGATAAAAAAAGGTTGAGAACAAAAGTTTTAAAATAAAAAAAGTTTAGGAATATTCATTGTAATTAAAAAGTGACGCATTTAACAAAAATGGTAGCATGAAATATTTATCCTTAATACAACCAAACAATGCTTCGTTGTTGGCTCCGAAATAGAGAAACTTACTGTCTTGCCACTGGCAGAATTCAAAGTTTCCACGCTAGTGAAAGACATGTTGCCAAAGCCATTTCTAGAATCAAAGGTTATCTTCATCCAATCTGTTTTATCTATTTATATACCTATATGTGTATGTACATGTATAAGTGCGTGTTTCTAAATAGAGAGAAATACTTAGATGGGATGGTCTATACGCACTATACACATAATACAATCATCCACTCAAATTACAATACTTCATACTCCGAACCATTTAAGTCATGATACTTTAATATTTCGAGTGGCTAAGAGAGATAAATATAGTAGGTGGACGGAATCACTCGGTATCCAAGGAGTCGTGACTTAAGTGGTTCGGGAATTCGAGGCTGCGTGATATGAGTGAATGGCCCAATTATTTTAATCTTTGAAATCACTATATTGTTTTCCTCCTTTGGATTTAATTGAATGGAGTGACAAAAATGACATGGGGGTGATTTTAAATTTATCGAGATTAGGTTTATTTGTTTGACGTAGAATATTTGAAATGATTGAACAGGAGTCGAGGAGTCTGTGATTGATGTAGAAATCGCAAAGTGGTAGTGACAAGCAAGATCAATCCACATAAAGTTACGAAGAAAGTAAAGAAGAAAACTAAGGAAAAGTGAAAATTGTTGATATTGACAAAGAAGATGGGAAGAAAGAAGGGGATTTAGCACTAGAAGAAAATGAAAAAAAAAATTACAAATTCTTCAATTTTTTATTGTTATTGTGAGGATTTTAAACTTTGGATGTTTAGTGATAAGAAGGTGAATGCATGTTCGATAATGTAGACAATATTTTCATACATGAAGCAGTGTTAGATAATATAAATTCGATAGTACTAGATAGTATTAATGAAAAAAAGTTATAATATTTATATTATATTGTTTAATCTCGTGCTGCATGCCAAACACACACTAAAGGCAGTGATAAACCAATTGGAATAAAGAAGGATTTACTTACATCATCTATATTGTGAATATGCTTACATGTGTCGAAGAAATGATCTTGCTTTAAAAGTAAAAGACTTTTAGTGGCAGGATCAAAAGTCTCTCATTACTAAAATGTGACCATTACTTGTTAAATGTAGGTTACTTCCCGTCCAATTTGTATGTGTTAAGCATGTCGTGTCAATTTTGTATGAGAATTATATGGTATTACTTCCAACTTCATTAGAGAAAGAGAATTCAAAATTGTGTTGCATTCTAAGTATAACTTGTATCTATACACTTGATATTTGCTGGGAGGCCTTGTCAAAGTAATAAATAAACAGAATAGAACTGTTACTTAAAGAAGATATGGATACTGAAGCTACACAAAAAAGAACTGACAAAAACTAGGGCATAAAAAGGTTTAAAGACATTGGCATATTCATTAAATTGTGTTCATAAAAAAAGTTTGAACCCCAACCTTGAGGGCTCTCCCCTCCCACCCCTCCCCTCCCCTCCCCTCCCCTAGAGCATTGTGGAGAAGGTAAATAGAAGGTTGTGCCTCAACAGGTTAGGATACAAGAGCTGATATACCCGTGCCCACAAAGAGTTCAATTACATACCTTGTAAGAGGTAGGAATCGAACCCTCACACTGAGAGGCCTTGTCAAAGTAATAAATAAACAGAATAGAAATGTTACTTAAAGAAGATACGGACACCGAAGCTACACAAAAAGGAACTGACAAAAACTAGGCCATAAAAAGGTTTAAAGACATTGACATATTAATTAAATTTTGTGTTCATAAAAAAAAGGTTAAACCCCAACCTTGAGGGCCCTCATCGTCTCGCCCCACCCTTCCCCCCTCCCCTCCCCTCCCCTCCCCTAGAACATTGTGGAGAAGGTGAATAGAGGGATGTGCCTCAACAGGTCAGGGTACAGAGCTAACATACTGGTGCCCACAAAGAATTCAATTTCATACCTTGTAAGAGGTAGGAATCGAACCCTCACACTGTAACTGATAGCTTAGCTAAGACTACCTCACTCATGTCCTTTGCACCACTGAGCTATTCCTCGGGGGGCTAAATTTTGTGTTCATATGTATGATTTTGGGTTGTTGGAGATGCTGACATTCTTCGTACTTTTGGGACCCCTAAATACTACATTTGGGAATGGAATTTTATATTTTCTTAATTTTCTCTATGGATCCTAGATTTGAGATTTATAGGTTCTGAGTTCCCAATGTTCACAACTTCGTTTAATGTTTTAACCAAGTGTTCATGGTCACGTATGATCAACAAAAGTAGAATGATATCGGGACAAAATTGAAGTTAGGGTGTTAAAATAAGAATTAACGCGAACTTGTCTCGACTAGAAGATTAATGTGACTTAAGATCGCTTATTCCTCGTGCCCACGAATCAAAGTTGAAGATAAAGAAAGTATTAGTTAAACTTGTCATAAGTCCTTTTGAAGACAAAATATAAAGTCGAATTTAGTTTTGAAAAATCTACACAGGGTGCTCCTTCCAATTTAATATAAAGTTGGTTGGAAACCATATGCAATCACAAATGTCTCCTACTGAATGGAAAGCGAGTAGAGGTGGGCATGGTTTAGACTAGTCCTGTTTTAAATGGAATTGAATCAAATTGGAAACCGGTGAGAATCTTATAGATGGGACCATTATTTCACCAACTAAACCATTAAGTTTAGACTCAAAAGAGAATCGAAAACTAATGAGAATCTTATAAATAAAACAATTTATTCAAAATTTAAATATGAAAACGAAACGATCTAAACCATTGAATAGTTTCAAAATTAAGGCAAGAGAATTTACTAGACTAAAGTTCCATTAATGACTAAACCAAACATTAAAAGTTCGGTTGATGTCAGGTTTTCGGTTGTGGGTAAGAGAATTGAATCGAACAAGACAGTTCTTGTTTCTAGTACTCAAAACTGTTTTCCACCACTAAACCTGAGAATTAAGGGTCCGTTTGATTGCTCCTTGAAAAATTGGGTGGAAAGAAAACGAATTGCAGGAAAAATAATTGCCTAGAACTTGTTTTACCGGGAAATGTCAAATAGTTGCGTTTGATTGGTATTATTTTCCACCTAAAAAACGTTCCATCTTTTGGTGTTTGATTGCCTTCGTTTTTTATGGAAAATTATGATTTTTTCCATCTTTAGCTGTTTGATAGGCTTTGTTTTCCATGTAATTTTTTTTTCCCACTATTGATGTTTGATAGCCATTTTCCAAGAATCCATGAACAAAAGATAATACAAAACAATGGTTTAAAATTGAATAGTGTAAAGCAAAATAATGTTTCACCCGAGTAAAATTCTTCATCGTGGAATAAACTGCAAAAATATATCATTTTACGGGATTCAGAATGTTTATTTTTCCACTGAGTTGCTGCTAGAAATAATAACATCCTCGAGTTCACTCAACGTCTATGTTGCCTCTACAAACTTACCAGCTACAAGTTCTTGTTTAATTTGCTGAGCCAGACTGTTTTTTGAAATCAATTTGTTAGCCCACAAAAAATTTTCTCAACTCTGCCACTACATAAAGAGGACTGTTTTGGAGGCTCTCATTTGTATTAAAAATTTCTATCAACAATGTAGTTAAAACATTTGTAGCTTCAACATCAGTTTTAAGTTTTAACAAGTAGATTTTTATCATCTTGTTCCACAAAACTATATCCAGTCCAAACAGGATTATCCAATCAAAAATATTTAAAAAAAAATTGCAAAAATATAAGTTGGCAGAGAATATGCATCGTGGAATAAACTGTTGGACCTCATTAATTAACGAGACAAACACCAAGACAATTCTAAATCCATCAATCCAAAGCATACACATACATCAGCTGGGCTGCAAAATCTATTAACAAAAGCCAACTCTTTTCTAAAAATACCTCCAACTCTTGGGAAACTATACCAAAAACTATCAATCCAATATTTACAAAACACTGCACCCTAGTTTGTACTGTGTGCATTACAAAAAAAACATTCAAAAGACCACATACGTGGATTAAGTTTTACGAATAAATACAACTTCATACATACACCGTAAAATTCATGCAATCTAAGGTAGTGGAGGAGGATCACG
The DNA here is from genome assembly GCA_035079005.1 of Fraxinus americana. Taxonomy (NCBI): domain Eukaryota; kingdom Viridiplantae; phylum Streptophyta; class Magnoliopsida; order Lamiales; family Oleaceae; genus Fraxinus; species Fraxinus americana. The sequence continues at coordinate 33,378,074 of CM068716.1, forward strand.
ACCAAGCTTGTCAAAAACCAAAGAACGCATGTATTTGTCGCTCGTCAGGTTCATAAATATGTTAGCCAAACCATCGTCGGAATGAAAGGCTTTCATGACTTCCATTACGTCCTTCATGTCTAGGTTCATTGCCTCCAGCTTCTCTAGAATAAATTGCCAGTTCACATGATTTGTGTGTCTAGCGTAGCTTGCATTTCCATAACTTGAGCAATTTTTGTAGATGACTTGGCAATCCTCAACAGGGTGATAGTACTCTCATCCTCCAATTGTTTACGTCAACGCTTGGCTTTTTGCGTCCCCTCTTCGACTGTACGCTTACGAGCATTAATTGGACTATGATCCATCTCTACATTTTCCATATCCATCTCATTCATACTTTCATCAGTGACTACGTGAAAGACATAACAACTTGTTAGAAAAAAATACTCGAATCGAAGCTTTAAAATGTATTTCATACCATTCGATTGGGAAAAATGGTCGAAACTAGACACTGCTTGATCTCCAGTGGCTGCATCATTACCAAATATAGTCTCCATGTCATCATATCTTGGACAAAGTTTGGTCCTCCACTTCCCGAATTCTAGCTTCCCCTGCAACGTAAACATTTCAGTGTACTGCTAATGTCTAATAACCGCATTATTATTGTAAACTGAAAACAATTTTTTTCATAGTAACAAATGAATTATCGATCTGATATAGATCTGTCTCATTTGCCTCAATCTATCATTGATAGTTTATCGAACTCTACATGTAAAATGATGCTTCACAGTTGAAATGCATGCTACATAAGAACAACATATAGCAAATGAACAGGGTATTAAATTTTTTCAGCAAACATACCTTAATAAATTCATCTCACGCAACTTGATCTGCTACAATGCTTCCTGTTTCAGGATCCAACCCGAAACCACTCATATTCAGCAATTATTGCACTTCAGCATGCTCATTTTTAAGAGTCTTCAACCTTGCCCTCACATTCTTATCCGAGACCATAACCCCACATCCATTGAAAACCCTTTCCATTGCCTTAGAAACTTGAAATGAAGTGAAGTCGTTGTCAGTTCGTTTGAGCCCAGCTAACACTTGTTCAACAAGTGAAGTGATCATAAAACCATCCATTTCGTCACTCCAACATACTCGACGAGTCCTCACATTCAGATCCACTTGCATTCTACCAAAATCAACTTGATTCCCGTCTCAAGGGTTTGTCGGTCTGGGAACTGGAAAAGGCCCCATAGAGTTTTGCCGATTTTGTGTCATTGTTCACGTACGAATGAAAATAACAACTGTAGATCTCCAGTGTATCAAAACATACAAATTTATATAGATTTGAAAATAAGAAATCAGTACGGGGAAACACATATCCTTACAATATATAAAAGAGGAGGATTTGAATCACTGTTCCTAAGCCAAATGGCCAATTTTGTAGCCAGCCGATTAGCGAGCCATCGAAGCCGAGCCGGAAGAGTGGAGATGTTTTTTCTCATTTTTCTTGTGCCTTTTTTTTTCTCAATTTCTTTGTACTTTCCTCTCTCTGGGTTTCTCCATTTTTACACTCAAAGTCTGTAGTCTTTCTCCACTTTTCCACTCTACCGGCCACTCCTCTTTACTCCTCCTCCTCCTTCATTTCCCTTTCCACCCCACACAACTACCCATGTCTCTTTCCCTTTTCATCGACTGCGACATAGACTTTGGCGACGAGGAGGAAGAAGACGAAGATGAAAAAGAAGAAGGATCATTATTTACATATTTACATAAATGCAACTATTATATCTATTAAATATCAATTGTTTATGAATTTTTCGTTATTGATTTTGTTTTCTGGTTCGTGTTATTTCAGGGATTCAGGGTTTGGTGGGGGTTCGAGGTATCGTTCGTCTTCATCATCATCGATTGAAAGAAGGCGCCACAGAGAAAATTGGATTTGGATGGGTTGACTCCGTTTGAGAAGAACTTTTATGTGGAGTCGTCGTCAATTGTGGCATGTCTGAGAGTGAGGTCGAGAAGTATAGACGGCGTCGGGAGATCACTGTAGAAGGAAAGGTGCAGTGCCCAGTTAAATTTTAACTTTTGAGTTATTAGTATATTTTTACATATTGATTTGTGATTTACAGATTTACTATTGTGATTTTTGAATTGCTGTGAACAATGAAATTGAAGCCATCCTATTATTATACATGAAAATTTATCCCTGGATATTGAAACACAAAAGCCAATATCACATACATGAAAATTTATCCCTGGATATTGAAATTCTCAGATATAGCATACATATGTATATGTTGATAAAACTACTCGGTATTCACCATAACAACTGCAAAGACTTCTTCACATTTAGGCTATGCTTCTTTAATTTCAACAGGCTAACAGAAGAAGAAGACATGACATCCAATGTATTATCCAGTGGGCAAGTTGTTTTCTCTTCATATTGGGTATACCATCAGTTGAAAACAATGAAATTGATTTTCGTTTTGAAGATTAATAGAGTCCAATGTCGCTTTATGCAGGTTAATTAGTTTGATAAATGAAATATTTTTAAATCATGTTTATTTTGAATGTCTTTTCTCTTATTTTAATAATTTTTAAGAGAAGGACGTCTTTGTGTACGTTAGAAAATAATAATTTACAGTTAAAGTGCCCAAGTCTTCTATCAGTAGCTTCATGAACTAGAGGTTGATTTCTGCATTCATATTTTCAATAATGATTGTCGTTGCATGGTTAGGTTAGCGTAGGTCTTCAACTCAAGGAGAAAGTGGGGAGGAAAAGAAAAGTGTTTGCTTTTGAATATCTGAAAAAAGTTCATTTAAATTGGTATTTTTCCAATCAGTTTTTAATTGATTATTCATGTAAGCATAATCTATCAGTACACTCAAAATTAAATATGGCCAAGTTATGTGATTTGTTATTATTATTTTTTTTTATATCTTGCTGTTATTTTTTGTTTGATGGTTATATTGATCTGCATGATTTCGTGTCCTTTGAAGATCATAAAACTAAACCTCCATAGTAACAAGCTTTCAACATGTTTTACAAAAGGTGAAGGAGCCAACAGTTTTCCTAGATGTACATGCCATTAACTTATGTTACAGTTTTGGAGGGTGATTTTAATGTCCACGTTTCAAAATGTCTTCCAGTTATCAACCAATTACTATGGCGATAAGTTCTGCACAAGTTGACAAATTAGGAAACCAAATATTTTATAAATTAGTAACACGAGATGAATTGTTTTGTCAAATTATCTCATTAGTTTTTGACTAAAAATAATCCACAAATACCCTTGAACAGAAAAATTTACTAATTTCATATTAATTTGGGCGTTTATATAATTTTTTGGGTTGAAGGGTTTCAATTATATGGTTTTTGATGAATATTTCTAATCCTCTATTTTTGTTTTCTTTTGCAGAGGTTTGAAGCTTCTATCATAGATAAAACGTAAAAAATAATGAAACAAGGTTTTCTAAGTAAATATATATTTTTACTGTGTGGTTCTACATCTATAAGATTTTACTTTTTAAATTTGAGAATTTCTCTTACATCTTCTTGTAGCTGATTTCGTAATTTTTCTTTCATTCCCCAAGAAAGCAAGAGTTCACCTTCTCAGAGCCTTTTGACCTAAGACAAAGAGAAAGCGACACGGCATTTGATTATGACATTATTGAATGCATCTCAAGGTAAATATAATTCATCTCATGTTGCATACTAACTTTTGTGGTCGTATTTATGTTTTTAAATTTTGGTATGTGGTATGTTCTCCAATTATGTTACATATTGGAAGAATCCCACATGGATTTTAGGATAATGGAATAGAGGTTTGGCGTGTGAAAAATTTTTTAAAGAAAAGTTATTTAGTACATGATTTCATGAATAAATAATTTATTAGACCCAAAGGCATCTTGATGCTCCCATTGACGAAACAAAGGCTACGCTTTTATTCTATTACAAATTTTGATGTGTGACAATAAGTTCTTTCTAAACTTATTATTATGTGAAGCAGCAAAAATTTTGTTGGAAAATATAGATTTAATTTGATTTTAATACACATACACTGTTGATGAAGCGTTTGATTAAAGGTAATTGAAATCTTGTATATGTTTGAACTAAGCTTTTTTTTCTTTTTTCTTTTTATTTTTTTATTTTTTTCCAGTGTATAGGGTTCCATTTTATTTTAAGTTGGTGGAATCGACGCCAATGGCTGAGTAAGATTTTCGAAACAAATTCGTTGTGTGTGGTCGATGGTTTTGGATACAAGCCGTCCTTTTTTTTTTTTTTTTCAAATTGACTTCTTTTGTTGTTAAAATCTGTTTTGCCTGAAGTGTTTCCATTTTTTAGGTTGAAGATTTATTTCTTTTGGATGTTTATGTTTTTTTAGTCGATTGTTTATAATGAGTTGTCCGTAAATTTGTAATAGGTTTTTGGTTGTTGATTTCTATTTGTTCAGGGTATCAATGCTTGAAACATATTTATCATGTAACATCATACACGAAGGTAACTCCCAAACTGAAGTGTCATTTTTCAAAAACTCAATAATAGTTGCCGACGTTAGTACCAAAGGTAAAACTGATAAGTTAAAAAAAATGATTATTTTGTTTGTGGCTACAAAATGAACGTTCCGAAGCACTTTCATGACTGGAGGAAAAAGAGGATCCACTTTCATGACTTCATGCTGGATGTCCACAGCCATTTGCAAGTACAAATGCTATTTTGTTTCCTCTTATTACTAATTTGCAATAGATTTATTAGGATGAATTGATGTTTTTGAACATGCATCATACTCAACCAGGCCCTACATTCAGGCTACTAGATAATTTCATCCTCAGTAGAAAAAGCGTTCAGCACTTGCATTAGATGCTTTTTCTTCACCACTTTTTTTTCTTCATTGAACTTTTGGACTGTTGGTCGTTCTTTGAGTTGTGGATTGATTTATGAATGATAATTGGACAATTTATCCCTATAAACCGTATTGTATTTATTTCTTGTTGGATATCGTATCAGTGTTGTATTAATTTCTTCTTGGCTTTTATTTTTTCCATCTCATCTTCCCTTTTTCTCGGTCAATTAAAATCCACAATTGGCTTTGTTGTCTTATTAGGTGACCGATGTAGCTGACGCCTTGATCCTAAATCGTCTATTTGGACATTTATTCAGTGAAGGATCTGTAAGTTCTTTTGGCATGACTGTTTTGCATTCCAGCCTGCCTATATATTTATTTAGGCGTGTTAAGTCGCATAGTATTTGAGGATGTTGTGATGGGAAAATTGGATAGATTCTTGTTGCACGCTTTTTAGATTTGGTTTTTGCTTTTGTTGAAAAACATTACAGCTGATGAATGCAATATATAACATTGCGGCTTTTTAGATTTGGTTTTATTAATGTTTCTTCTCTTTACATGGTTCAATATTATGCAGTAGAGCTGTGTTGATATTGGGAAAAAAATGATCTCTTTTACAAAGATGTCCATAAAATTCGAAGTCAGTCATTCTCTCTCCTTGCTGCTAAACTCCCCCAAATTTCTCTATCCACAGGTAACTCATCTCTTTTTCTTCTCTACGTTTCGCTCTTAGATATGCTTTATTTTCTTGTTGTTTGTATTATTTACATTTTAATCGAAGAAGTCCAGTTAAATACATCGGGAAAAAAGGTATTACTGGACTATAGGCTTATGGAGTAAACATTGAGCCATGTTTTAATAGAATTAGGAGAGAATATTTATGGTGAAAATTCGGACGCTTTGATTAATGTTGATACAAGAATTTTTTTATTGTCACTAAACTTGTGTAATGTAGTGTTGGTGAAGTGATCCAGCTACCATACAGCAAACTCCACGATATTTTTTCCATTTATGTTATCTATTGTGTGATTATTATTTATGATTATGACTACATTATTTATTTATTTATGTATTTATTATTTTATTTAATTTTTGTATGAAAATGTACCTAGGTGGACGTGAAGAAAGTTCAAAATGGATATCATGGGTTGAAGGGGTTACCACACTACTTATAGCCCCTTTGATTATATTCTTGATGCTCTCAATCAATACATTGTTGAATCTGAAGGTAAAACAATGCACAAGAAATAATTATTTTAACATTGCATAGGGCCTTTTACCATCCTCGATTTCTACTGACACGCTCTTATACTTCCGTTCGATTCGCTTCAGAATATCAGTTTTTATTTTCATCCGTTTGCTATTTCATCTTTTAATTGAAAGATTAATTTAGATAGATATTTATATTTTGTATATATGGTTATGATTTGGTAGAATTATCTTTATAGTAACTATGTTATGTTGTTTTCCTGAATCTTCTAGACAGTTATTGATTGAGTTTTTATGCTTCGTAGATCATTTAGAGCATTGAATTGTGCGATTAGTGTTTGTATGTCGATAGTTTTCCCTTATTCTTATTTTTAGGGACTGAAGAAGTTGACCTTGTGGTTAATCTGATTTTATTCCCTGAAGCCCTGTCATCAAACTTCTTGTTTAGTTAGTGCTAATATCATAAAATACTCAGAATATGCTCATTTCTTACCATTTTATTTTAAAGTTGTCAACTCTCTAGGTAAATGCTTTGCATGTTATGAAATCTACAGAAACAGATAGAGACGAAGGGTTGATGGTTTTTTTTTTTAAAAAAACTTTTTTGCTAGGTTTTGAAGGTTGATTTGAATGATGAATTAGTTTATTTGTGTAGAGAAATGGGAAAATTGGTTGAATTTGAGGTTCGGGTTTTGAGGAGGTGTTGGGGTAATGTGTGCAGTAAGAGCAAACACACCAGATAAAGCCCGGCTAAGTGGTTCAAGCATTAATCAGATTCTTGGTATCAAAGGAGCTAAACAAGAAACTGCAAGTCATCAATTTGCTCCAATATTATATAAATTATTAGCTCTTTGTAAGCTGAAATGGTTTAAAAGTCTAATTTAGATAAGTACTTATTTCGACACAAATGTTAAAGTTATTCCTGCTACTTGTAGGTGACCATATGTGAACTTTTTTAGATTTCACGATGATGATTATGTGAAAAATTAATATTTAGAAAAGCGGTCTGTTCATAAATTGATGGCCACATAAGATTATATCACAATGTCTCATTTTCTTTAACTTCCGATGTTTAGAAAAGGCTTGCCAAGGAAGTACGACTTCAACAGATTCAAGCAAAGAATGCTTCTGTGGGGAAGAAAGTCAACCTACCAACGATAAATTAAGTTAATTATTGGCAATTTTTTATCAATTGTTTGTGACTTTTTCTTCTTCCTTCTATATAAAGAACCAGAACCTGTTGAGGAGAAACAGCCTGAGGGCTCTATTGACAGAGATAATTAAGATTGCGATGAGTTGTTTTTTTTTCCTTTATCTTATAGCAAGTTTGACCTACTTAAAAGTACATTTTTATGAGCTTATTTGGGTCGTAGGAGAAAACCTGGCCTTTTAAGAGCGGTAAACATGTTACAAGTAAATGTATCAGGAAAATACTTACTTCTTTCTTTTAATATGTCCTCAGATGCTGTGCTTGCTCGAGTTTCTACGGAGAAGAGATTGTCTTTGATTAAAGCATGAGAAGAAAGTAAGAAATCAAAAGCTGAAAACAAGTGTTTTCTTGAGCATGCTCTGCCAATGATTTTTTGAATTTTAAGTTTTTTGCAATTATATTTTATCCAACCGAAAGGAGTTTTGAAAATGAATCATTTTGATTTGTGAAGAAACTGTTGTGATTTGTGCAACAACGGTGATGAATAAATACTTCCTATTGTTTTTGGAAAATGGGTTTATGGCAAACATATTGCATATATAGTGCTTGGTAGAATACCTGTATGAACTGCTATGCTGTATAAGAAGAGATGGGATTCACTGAGATGGGCTTTGTTTGAAATCTTTTCTTGCAATTAGACGGTTGGGTTAGAGAATGGATGATAGCCAGTAAACCATGCACTAGCACTAGGGAGAATGGATGATAGCCTGGCAGTGTGCTATTCCTTCCTGACTTCCTCTAAAGGGAGACTGGGGAAAATGGTGAGATTTCTTGGTTAATAAGAAGCTTGAGGAAGAGGATTTTCTTCATGTTACTATATTCTGTTTCTGTTTCCAAATCTGTTCCTGTCTTCCTGCTGGTTATTTTTCTTGCTTGTTTTTTCATTTGTTCTTCTGTTCTGGTTTCCATTGCTGGTGCATTTTCTTCTTGCAATTCTTGCATTAATCTTGAGCTGGGAGGGGGAAGGTAAAATCCCCAACAATTGTGAATATGCATTTATGGTTTGTTTTGTCATAGGTTTTTCAAGGACTTGAGTGAAGAGGAAAGAGATAATGCCGAGAAATTGATGGATTATCAAGTGCTTAATCATTTGCTTAGTTTATTTTTCTTTCCTTTTGCACAAATTCGTTAATAAAAGGGGATCAATTTTTGTAAATGAAGTGGAGATTTAAATGGTGTAATTTAAAGGGTGTCTAAATATTCATTGTTTGAAACAATTCGATGTTATTTTTGCCATTGTTCAATTGTGGAATTACAAAAATTATAACGGTTATCGTGCAACGCACGATCCACACTAGTAATATTATAAACCAACAAAGAACATTATTTTAAAGAAAAAGAAATTAACAAAAACAAGGCGAACATAATTGCTGAACCCAAAAACTTACGATGAAAACCCTGAGAGAATTCACAAAAACAGAATCTACTGAAACTCGTTTTATCATCATATGACTAAAGAAATATCATGAAAATATGGCTGACAGAAAAATTTAGCAGACAAAGCATATGGGGGTATGGAGAAGAAAAACCCACCTAGCAAATCATTGTACCAGTTCAAAAGTCCGAGAAACAAAGCAGCCCATAACGGCTTCTACGTCGGAGGAAGCAACACAGGGTTCTACTTGAGCGACGACTGAAGAAGATGGTCGTCGGTTGGGTTGAACTGGAAGACGACAGCAATGGATTCTGCGTGAAAGGGTGAGACGAGCGGGTTCCAGCGTAGAGAGAAGTGAAAGGGAAATGAGTTCGTGAATTCAAACTTGGGTGGAAAATCTATTGCCAACTGAAAGATGGAAAATGTTTTTCCTTCATTTGGTGGAAAATATGGCGCGTGAAGGAGAGAAGGGAAAAAAAATTGACTGGAAAATTAAACATATCAAACATGTTAAAAAGTGGGAAAAGGAATTCATTTTCCATTTTCCTTGAAAAATTAGGCTTATCAAACGGGGCCTAAATGTTTTGCTTTACCAATTGAGGAATAACAGCTATATATTGTCGGTGTTGCAATTGTTTCCATATCTTCCCGTTTTGAAAGAAATTAGGAATGGACAAAATGACCAAATCAAACCAAAGCCAAACCAAACTGAGCGATTCAATTCGAGTTCGGTTCTACAAAACAAATTAATTGTTCTGATTCTTAGAACTAAGAACCATTTGGTTCTGGCTCAATTCTAGTTCTAGATCCAAAAACCAAACTTAATATTTTATATTACACACACAAATTATGGAATCATAATTCACACAAAAAATTCACTATTCAATTGAAAATCAAGACAAAAAGGTCATTTACGTTCTATTTCTCATTTCTATTGTGAAGACTTGAGACCCTAATTTATTTTGAATATCAAGATCTTAATTCATTTCTCATTTTCTTCGATTTTCAATTTATATACGGACTCTCACATGTGGACCAACAATTACCGCATCTCGTCTACCATCGCGTTCTGTCATCACCATTGCATGAATTTTTGAAATTGAAGCATCGACCTTCGATTCGTCTTCCACAAATATTCTTCCTTTTTTTCTTCTTCCCTCAATCAATAATAAAATTATAACCAAATTAAATCGGACCAAACCAGAACCAATGGTTTGATTTCGGTTTGGTTCTAAAAAAAAGACATTTGGTTCTTAAAAAAAAAAAAAATCATTCGTGGTTCAATTCCATTGTCTTCGAACCTCAATCGGGGAATCATGTCCATCCCTGGAAGAAACAAACGCAAGTGGCCACTCACTCGACAACAACAAAGACAAACAACCGAGGCCGGTTTCTATTTCTTTTCTTTTCTTTTCTCCGATCACAAACCCCACAATGCTCTTTATTTACTCGTTTTCTCAAACTATTAGAAGTTTTTTTTTATTTACACTGCTTACAAAATGTTCCAGTAATTTTATGTATACACACACGTATTGCAAGAAACAAGAACCATTATTTGCAGAAATTGAAGAAACGAAAAGGGAAAAGAGTCAGCTTATATGGAACAGCTTATCAACTTCATTATAAGACCATCCAGGTGACGGGATATAATATATATTATCTTTTTGACCCTATTTTCTCTCTGCATGTATTTATAGTTTGTCTATGTATGTTGTTCATATGAGTATATGATGGTAAAATTCTAATCTTTTTCAAAAGTTTGAGATGGGTTATTTTGTTGTGTGCTACAAGTTTTAGCTTTAATTAACTGAATTTTATGCATTTTTTTGGGTGGGTTTAATTTTTATTTTTATTTTTTTCTCTCTGTTGTGCAACTTTTTCTGTTTTGTTTGTTTATTCTTGTGACTAGGTTTGGTTTATATTTGATAAGTTTTATGTGCTGACTAGCTGGGTGCAAAATTGGTAAATATTCGAATGTTTTTATTCTTATTTTTTGGGAGGAAACTAAAGGCTTAATTCAGTAATACAAGATCATCAATGGAGCCTGGGGATAAAGAGGTAGCATGAGCGACACTATTCACTTCAAGCCTTACAAAAAGAGTGAATCAAAGCTGGAAAAAGGAATGTTTTTTATTCTGATAGGACTAGAAGTGTTTTTTGGTGTTTTTGTGCAAGAAATTGATGTAATGTATTATTGAGGTTCAGATGATGATCTGAATTTATAGTTGTTATAGTAACTTAATCCTTGATTGGTAAAATAGAACCTTTAATTTAGTTGGAGCTCTTGGTGGTTGCAGATGGTTTTGGTCCAATTTTATATTAAAATTGGAAGGATGGAGCACCTTACATTACATTTTTTAAACTAAATTTGACTTGAAGTGTATCTCAACACGCATAAAGAAACAAAAGACAATACAATGTGAGATGCGACAAGTTTAACTCTTTGTGATTTATTGTAAAATGTTGAAGCTTTCATTGCATAGTTCGGTAGTTTCAAAAATTTATGGCAAAATGTTGAGCATTTCTGTATCCAAGAGTTTTCATACATTTACGTTTTGTTCTCTGTATGCAATGTATAGAAGAGTAAAAATCAAAATTACTATTAAAAACTTGTTTGGCACAGATTTTTCCCAGGGAAAATGATTTTTTTTGAAGAATGTTTTGTCAAAAAGTGGAGAAAATTTGTGGGTCCCATAGAATGTGTGGTTGAAAATAATTTTGGGGAAAAATGATTTTTGAAACAAAATATAAGAAGGGAAAATTCGTCTTTCTCATTGATAATACACGGCAATATATAGTAATTTACAACAGGAAAAATAGGAAACTAAATCAGCCTATAATTAAGGAATAACAGAATCCCTCCAATTAAGGGATTTCTAAAACAAATTACTTTCCTAATCTATTTATAGCCATTTTACAACTCGACACTCCCCCTCAAGCTGAGGAATAGATGTCTTCCATTCCCAGCTTGAATGCAAAATCATGGAAACTCGAACTATTAAGTCCTTTTGTTAGAACATCAGCTAATTGTTGTCCTGAAGGAACATAGGACATACACACCAATCCTTCCTCCAATTTTTCTTTAATAAAATGCCTATCAATTTCAATATGCTTTGTCCTATCGTGTTGTATAGGATTATGAGCAATATTAATAGCTGACTTGTTATCACAATAGAGCTTCATAGGGCTTTCCCATTTGATTTTTAAATCATCTAGGATGATCTTTAGCCAAAGTAGTTCACACAATCCTTGAGCAATAGCCCTGAATTCTGACTCTGCAGATGACCTTGCCACCACATTCTGTTTCTTGCTTCTCCATGTTACTAGATTACCTCCAAGAAAAATGCAATACCCTGTAGTTGATCTCCTGTCTACTAGGGAACCTGCATAGTCGGCATCGGTATAAGCTTCCAGAGTTAGGTTATTATTCTTTTTGAACAAAATTCCTTTCCCCGGGCTGCCTTTTAAGTAATGTAGTACCCTATATGCTGCTTGAAGATGAGGTTCTCTAGGATCATGCATGAATTGACTGATCACGCTCACGGAGTAGGCTATATCTGGTCGAGTGTGAGCAAGGTATATAAGTCTACCAACCAACCTCTGGTACATCCTTTTATCAACTACCGGATCTTCTTTAGCTTCTCCCAATTTATGATTTGGATCTATTGGTGTAGAAACTGGCTTACACCCAATCTTCCCGGTTTCTGTCAACAAATCAGTTACATACTTTTGTTGAGATATGAAGATTCCTTGTGTAGAATATGCCACTTCAATGCCAAGGAAGTACTTTAGTTTCCCCAATTCCTTTATATCAAACTCTTTTTCTAGTCTTTGCTTCAATTCGTGTTTTTCTCTTTCATCGTTTCCAGTCACTATGATGTCGTCCACATAGACTAGAAGTGCACTTACTCCCCCTGTAGACAAGTGCTTAATGAACAGAGTATGGTCACCTTGACTTTGTTTATATCCTGAGTCTTTCATAACTCTTGCAAATCTTCCAAACCATGCTCTAGGAGATTGTTTTAACCCATAAAGAGCCTTCTTAAGCTTGCATACCTTGTTAACTGTGTCCACCTCAAATCCCGGTGGAACGTTCATGAAGATTTCTTCATCGAGATCACCATGAAGAAATGCATTCTTAACATCATACTGAAGGAGTTCCCAGTTATAGTGAGCAGCCAATGATAATAAAATTCTTACTGTATTCATTTTTGCAACTGGTGCAAAAGTCTCCTGATAATCAATCCCATACGTCTGAGTGTACCCTTTAGCCACCAATCGTGCCTTATATCTTTCAAGGGAACCATCAGCTTTGTATTTCAATGTGAAAATCCATTTGCAATCAACAATGTTCTTTCCTTTCGGTTTATCAACAATCTCCCATGTTCTATTCTTTTCTAATGCATTCATTTCTTCTCTCATAGCGTCCCTCCATTCCCTTTTTGACAATGCCTCAGAAACAGTGTTAGGAATAGCAATGGTGTTTAAACTCACAATGAACCTTTTGTGGGCTGGTGAAAGGTGCTTAAGTGAAACATAGTGAGATAGTGGGTAGAGTGGTTGTTTAGTGCATTCTCTGGTATTTTTTCTAACAGCAATAGGGAGATCCAGGTCATCTATGGAATCAATGGATGTTTCAACATTTTGTGTGTGTAAAGGTAAGTCAGATCTTACTGTGATCTCATTGCCAAAGTCTGAGTTGGATTCTTGGACCTGTGTCAGTTCTGGAACAGCCTTTCTCCTTGAATACACCTGAGGAAAACTTGGAAGATCATGAGTGACACTGGCTGGGATAGGAGGAGACTTGAGTTCGGTGATAGGATTGGGTAACTCGGATGTGATTTGTTTGGGTTCGACACGGACTGGAGCATCTGAAACCTGAGAAAGGTCAAGATTTTTAATTGGTTTGAAGGACTCACAAGTACTCGCTTCCATCATTGATATCTCCCCCTGAAGAGAGGACTTGGAGAAAAACGGTGTTTTTTCAGCAAAGGTAACATCTGCCGAAATATAGAATTTTCTGGATGAGGGATTGTAACACTTGTACCCCTTTTGAGTGGATGAGTAACCAAGAAATACACATTTGATGGCTCGAGGGTCTAGTTTGCCTCTATGTTGGTTGTGGACATGAACAAAAGCAGTGCACCCAAATACTCTAGGTGTGAGTCCATTAGAGGTTCGGAAATGGGGATAAAATTTATTAAGTATCTCTATAGGGCTTTTGTTATCTAACACCGTCGACGGGAGCCTATTTATGACGTGTGTGGCAGTAAGAATAGCCTCCCCCCAGTAGGATTTAGGAACATTCCTTGAAAGAGTAAAGCTCGGGTAGTATTGAGTAAATGTCCATTTTTCCTTTCAGCTACCCCATTTTGTTGGGGTGTGTTGACACATGAAGAATCATGGATAATACCATGTGTTTGAAAGTAACGTGATAGAGTCTAGTTGAAGTAGTCTCGAGCATTGTCTGTCCTAAACCTTTTTATTTTTACCCCAAATTGATTTTGAATCATTGAGTGGAAGGTAGGTATAACAGTGCTGACATCAGATTTTTGTTTAAGAAGGAAGAGCCATGTAACCCGAGTACAATCATCAATTAAGGTTATGAACCAACGAGCCCCAGAAACATTAGGTACGGTAGAAGGACCCCATAAATCACTATGAATCAAATGAAAAGGATGAGAACTTCTTTTATTGCTAATAGGAAAAGATACACGAGTATGTTTTGCCAATTCACAAATATCACAATGAAACTCAGAGATATCTATTCCTTGGAACAAATGAGGAAACATGATTTTTAAAACTTTAAATGATGGATGACCTAGACGTAAGTGATACAACCAAAAGGTATCTTTATTTTCGGAACTTAAAAAAGATGAAGACAGAGACATATAACTCCTTTCTTTCTGAGGTGTTTCAAGGTGATAGAGGCCGCTCCTTTCCTTAGCAAGTCCAATCCTCCTCCCCGTTCCTTGATCCTGAAAAACACAATAAGAAGGAGAAAACACAGCATAACACTTAAGATCTTGAGTAAGTTTTTGAATGGACACAAGACTGGCTGACAGTTTTGGTACATGAAGGACATGTTTGAGGACAAGGTTAGGTGTGATATGGATATCTCCTAACCCAGCAACAGTAGCTAAAGAGCCATTGGCAGCTACAATTTTTCTATTACTTGGACATGGGGTATAGGTATGAAAGAATTGAGGAGTGGGGGTCATATGGTCTGTGGCACCTGAGTCAATGATCCAGGAATTGTCATAACACTTGTCTGAGGCATTGAAGCAAAAAGAAAATGGAAGTTTACCTGAAAGGGCCAAAGAGCAGGCTCCAATAGGCTTCTCAAGAGACTCCAATAAATTTCTTAGTCGTTCAATTTCTTCACTGTTAAATCCTCCTGCTTTGGGATTTTCCTCAGTTTTGGGCTACTCCACCATGTGTGCTTGAGGTCTTTGCTGCCCCTCATGGTTCCCCCATTCTCGGCTTGGAGGTTTACCATTTAACTTCCAACATTTCTCCCTTTCATGCCTCGGTTTCTTGCAATAGGTGCACCAGAGGTTGTCCTTGTTTTCCTTCCACTGTTTTTCTCTACCCGGGTATTTGGGTATATCATTCTTTCTTTTCTCCTGATGGTTTGCTACCAGGGCTGACCCATCCGTGGTGTGTGGCTCAAGCATAACACTTCTCCGGCTTTCTTCTGCTCGAATTAATGAAATAGTTTCTTCTAGAGGTGGTGTGTCTGACTTTCCGAGAATTTGAACTCTAGCCTGATCAAATTCAGGATTCAATCCTGCCAAAAAATCATAAACTCGATCTTTTTCAATGAAGTTCTTCAAGATGGCAGCATCCTCAGGACATTTTATTTCAAAAACTCGGTAATGATCAAGTTCTTGCCACAGATTTTGCAATATGTTTGCATACTCTGTGACAGATTTTTCTCCTTGCTTTGTAGCTGCAGTCTTGACCTTAATCTCGTACACCTGGGCAGCATCATGGGCTTTTGAATATGTGCGGTGGATGAAGTCCCATATCTCCTTTGCGGTAGCCAGAAACATGCATGTGTCGCTAATCATGGGATCCATAGAGTCCCATAGCCATGACATTATCATGGAATCCTCTTCATCCCATGCTCTAAATTCTGGTTTATCCTTTGCAGGTCCTTTTCCAAGAACATGATCAAGTCTTCCTTTGCCTTTGAGATACGTTCGGATAAATTGAGACCATTTGAGGTAGTTTTTCCCATTGAATCTATAGGAGGCTCGAATGTTCTGTAACTCTCCAATTTTCTGAACAGTATTGGATTCTTCTGATGGGTTGCTGGTGATTTCGAGGTTGACATGATGATTTCGGTGGATGAGTTGGAGTTGCTGACTGATCAGGTTTTAAGGAAGGCAATCAAAGCAAAAAACTGGCTAAAATATGCCAGACAAGAACTCGAAAAAACAGAACTCAAATCCGCAGCAATGAAGGCTGCCTGAAAAATTCCCAGAGGAGCCGAAGCTCTGATACCATGAAACAAAATATAAGAAGGAAAAATTCGTCTTTCTCATTGATAATACACGGCAATATATAGTAATTTACAAGAGGAAAAATAGGAAACTAAATCAGCCTAAATTAGCCTATAATTAAGGAATAACAGAATCCCTCCAATTACGGGATTTCTAAAACAAATTACTTTCCTAATCTATTTATAGCCATTTTACAACTCGACAATTTTGAAACTTAATAGTCTAGTTGTGGGGTCAAGGATTTGAATCAACCAACTAAAACAAAGAAGACAAGATTGTTGGATAAAATTGATAGAGAATGAATATCCTCCCGATAAAGAGATTAAAGGTGTGTTTGAGCCACATTATTTTGGAAGAATGTATTTTGGAATAGTGGATTGATGGAGAATGTGTGGTTGAAAAAGAATGAAAAGTTATTGATGTAATAGAAAATATTATTTTATTGAAGAATGTTTGGTTGAAAATGAATAGAAGAATGAGAATGAAAGTTGTAATGTGGCTCAAACTGGGGCTAAACCATATTGTGTGATACGGTATCATGAACGAAAAACTGTGACATTCATTATTCCTGATTTTAGTAATGGATTTCTTTTTGACAAATACATTGAAATGAATTTGAAAATTTTGAAAATAACTTCCAGTTTTAGAGTATTGGATATGCATTTTTGATAGGATATTGTGTTTGATGATTTTATTACTCATTAAAATTTGTTGCTTCTGCTTTTTACTGCAGGGCTGAATATGATCCAGAAAACGATTTATTAGATCAAGAATTCATGCTTAAAGGGAAGTGGTACAAAAGAAAAGATTTAGAGGTAAACTTCTTATATTTAAGAAAGATGGCTTAGTTTGCAGAGTACTCATGCGTGTGTGTGTGTATATATATATATATATATATACACTAAGTACATATGTATGTATATATAAATTTATTTTGCTGATGCCAAAGGTGCCTATAAATAAATTGTTGGGACCCTTGTAAAAAGTAGCGTCCAATTGAATTCTCAAATCCAACCAAAAGATCTAATGTGCTACATTCCTACATATTTCTTTTCCCTGTGAAATCTATGCTTAGTGCTTAATCGACATGATGAATATATATTTTTTGCGCGTAAGAAATTTTTTTATTTAAATCAAATTGATCATCGGTTTTACTTTGGGTCTTTGAGACTTTAAAGAACCTTATAAATTAAATCCTGTTTCAATCCTGCAGGTTGTAAATAGTCAAGGAGATGTTCTTCAATGTAGCCACTACATGCCTATGGTCTGCTCGGAAGGAATTGCACTGCCCTGTGTAATATACTGTCATGGAAATAGGTTAATAAATTGTGATCAATAGAAAACATGCTTAATCTAAGGCTGCAGTGTGATTTCAAAAGAATATCAATTGTTACATTTATCGGAACAGGGAACAATATATTAGAAAAATGGTCCCTTGCTTTTTCTTGATGGCAGGAAAAGTAGGACCTCTGTCCCATGTATTATGCTGAAATTTGCTATCTACATAGAGTCAGGGGCGGATATAGTGGGGGCTGCGCTCCCCCCCCCCCCCCCCCCAAAAGGCCCAAAAAAAAAATTTTTGGAAGGTTTTTTTTTTATTTTTTATTTATTTTACAACAGTTTTCATGTGTAAAATTTTTTTTTTTCGCGTATTAGCCCGGTTTAAATTTTTGTAGCCCGGTCTTGGATCCAATCCTAGATCCGCCCCTGCATAGAGTTTAACATTTGAGCTGTTATCAGCTTTTGTTTACTGATGATCTATCAATCTGTGTCCAGTGGTTCCCGAGCGGATGCCAGTGAAGCTGCTATTATATTGTTGCCATCAAATGTCACAGTTTTTACTTTTGATTTCTCTGGTTCTGGGCTCTCTGGAGGAGAGTATGTCACTCTCGGCTGGAAGGAAGTAAGTGGCTGAGTAACTCGACTATCTCTTTTCTCTACATGTATACACGTATATAAACACAAATACACACTGGAGTGGTGAACATATTTCGAGATGGGTTACGTAAGATCCCATTGATAGAGATGCTTAGGAATTGTGTAGTTAAATTTCTCAAGTGTAATATATTCCTTTAGAAAAGTGCCAAAGGGTTCTCACTTCTCATCTCGTAGTCCTTTAGGAGTAGAAATAACATGCAGTAACCCCAGAGATGCAGAACGTATGATAACTGAAGTGTGCAAATATATACCTCAACTGGCAAATTCTGGACTGATTTTGCAGAAGGACGACCTCAGAGCAGTGCTTGATTTTCTACGAGCAGATGAGAACATTTCTTTAATTGGTTTGTGGGGACGTTCAATGGGTGCTGTTTCTTGGTTAGTAGGTTTCTTTCATCTCCTTGATGTGGAAAATGTCAAATATTTTTTGATTTGATTATGAGATGAAGTCACAGAATTTGCATACTAGGTCAAATCAGATCTGTAAATTTATCGTAAGGAAAGAAAATTTGTGTTTCTAATGCAGTAATGAGTATCATTCAGATTTACGTTATGCCTCTTTCAGCCTGATGTATGGAGCCGAGGATCCTTCCATTGCAGGAATGGTCCTGGACAGCCCCTTCTCGGATTTGGTTGATTTGATGATGGAATTGGTGGACAGTTATAAATTTCGGCTACTTAAGTTTTCCGTAAGCTAATCAATTTGTAACATTGGAATTATGATCTTTTCATTTACGATCCTTTATTCTTTCTTCATTTTGGGGATAGAAACTGTCTATTTAATTTATTTATTTTCTTATTTTTAGGTTAAGCTAGCAATCCACTACTTGCGAAGAGCGGTCATGAAAAAGGCAAATTTTGACATTAAGAACTTGAACACTATCAAGGTATCTCCACCTGTTTGAACAGCTCGAAGTGACAAATCATTATCAGTGCATGGTATCCAAATTTACTGTTTAGTTTCTATATGACGCTACTTCCATCACTTCTTTTTGTAGGTTGCAAAATCTTGCTTTGTTCCAGTTCTCATTGGCCATGCCGTTGATGACAATTTCATACAACCCCATCATTCCGATCGCATATTTGATGCTTATATGGTAATTCATTTTCAAATTGCATAATACTGTAATTCACGTATATATATTTTCAAACGGTGCTTCTCTGCCTTCTATATCCTCGTTCCTCAAATTGTTAGAACGTTTTCATACATGGAATCTGCTACTTATTGTTATTAGGTCTAGGTGTCACTTTTATGTCCTCCATGTCGATAATTTTTTGCCATCACAAATGAAAATTGACTTTGAAAAAAGAGTTAACAGAAACAGATAGTATTTCTGCACCATTTGTCTTATTTAGCTCTAATTATTTTTCATTATGATGAGGCAGAAAATTAACCTCTGCATCTTGATTTATGTACACTTTTGGTATTTACGTATCTATCTTATTTTCTCTATCAATTTGTTGGTCTTCTCAAGTGATGCATGAAATTATCTGTAAATGTAATATAGACTACATCTGTATGTGGAATATGTATTTTCTATGTTCATCAGTCTTTCTCTTTCCTTTACATTTTAGTCATTTCCTGCCCTTATACTTTGTTAACTGACCTGCAGGGGGAAAAGAATATAATCAAATTTGAGGGTGATCATAACTCCCCGCGCCCTCAATTTTATTTTGATTCAATAAGTATCTTTTTTAACAACGTATTTCAAACTTCAGAAGATGAACTAAGGAGTACACTTTTCGACTTGTCTACCAAGTATTTTGGCGAGGTAAATTGAGACTATGGCATTATGGTTTTTACTCTGGGACCTGAGTTAATAGCGAGATCTCTGAGTTTATACGAATTTATCATTGGTTTACCACCTCCAGGATAAATTGAGTACTGCTCATGATGTTGAACACGCGAATGATTTATTGGTTTTGCCTGTAGGTACGTATTTAAGGTGTTTTAGGCATGTAGTTCTGGAAAGGAATGAATTGGTGCAATAGACAAGACTTTGGTTGTTTCTCCTTAATAGTATCCGATAAAATTTACCAAACATGCCATTAGTTCTTTATTTTGCTAACCTTTACCAGACAAGATGTTCCTTTTTTACAATTTAGAGGAAGTTGACTTGCAAATTTGTTCAGGTCGAGCAGCTGATAGTACAGAAGATGCCATGAAGCATCTTGGCTCCAGCATAGTGGTAAGATATAAGTTCTCTAACGTGAAGATCAAAGTTCTCCTAGGTCATATTATCTAAGCCATGTTGATTCTAGAAAAATAAATGGTTCAGCATTGTATTCTCGGACATGGTCTCGCCTTGTGGTACCGAAAAGTTTATGGCTGGTGCAGTAGTCAATAATACTTTATACGGGTGCTAATCTTTATTTAGAACTCCTCTCATTCGTCCCTTGATAACCACTGTTGTTGTTATCTATGCATAATATCAATCGAGTTTATATTGGATTTTGATTTTGTTGTTTAATTTGCATTATTCAGGTCCTGGCGGATCTATTATCCGAAGATAAAAAACTAGATGCACAGGTACCTCCTAAAGTGTTGAGCAGAAATTTTCTAATGAACTCATTTTCATATCCATTTACTTTAAAACCATAGCTTCGACGGAAAAGAACTTGGGGGAAAATTGTGAGTTTACGAGTTTCACAGAGATATTTTTGTGCCCTGCAGGAACAAGATTCTGGATCTGGTTCTCGTACGTTGTCTTCTAATATGATCAGCTTTGAACTCTCAAGTGGCAGTGTCAACAGTTATCATACACCCGCATTCGTAGATGATGGCAAATCCGTGGAGCACCGTCTTGGAAACGCCACATATTTCGCAAGCAGTGTAGGGAAGGAAGAAAGGGTGAGAATATCTATTCTTATGTCTTCAAGATTCACACGTTCTTGATCTTGAAACAAATCGTTATTCTACACTTCCAGATGTTCATGGAAGCTGTGTTTGAGTCGCTGAAGAGTTTGGAATCGGACAATCATCCTCTGACACAGGGTAACTCGTTTGAAACACTGTCCGCAACCAGTACTTCAGCTGCCAACGATCATAATTTACCGATAGAATTTCCACCTAAATCAACTTCATCTTTTGGAGCGGAGATTGTTGAAACTTCTCCTACGAACAACACTTCAACATGTAAACAGAGTTCATGTAGTGCCAGTATTGTAAACTATACAGAGTCCCCTGTCACTTCAGTAAAGAATGTGGCTTCTTTTCGTAGTGATGCTTTATCTGATATCGACATGGCTGATCATACGAGGGTCACCATAGAAGTTGTGAAGAACCCGACAAGGAATATTATGGATGGTTTGCAGCGTCGTTGGGATCTCAACTTCTTTCGGAGTAGACGATCATAGTTACTATTTTTAGGGATGTACACATATTTACTTGTATATAGTGATGTGAATTGTATGGATAATTTTTTTGTGTAGTTCCTCATTGATCAATCCTGTTGTTAACTTTGAACAAAATGCTGGGAAGGAGAGGTAAAATCACAGTTAAAATAGAACTCGACTTTATCCATAAAGAATTAAGTATAAATATGAACTAGCTTCTTACCATAGTAAGGTTTCTTCCATCCTTCATCAACACCCCCCCCCCCCCCCCCTCTCTCTCTCTCTCGTACTACATAGGATCACAACCTGTTCCTTGGTCCCATCAAAAACGTAAGTACATTTTTGTAATGGAGGATTTAGTAGGTTGAAGGTTCCCTCAGTTTCTTTATCTTCCACCATGTCCGGGACTTACGCATTAAAGGGTTCCCACATTTTTGAAATCTCAGGGTATTCATTGATAAAATGTATTGGAATTGGGAAATTCATTGCTTCAGAGAGTTTCGTGGTTGGTGGACATTCTTGAGCAAATTATTTTTATCCCGATGGCAAGAAAAAGACGGCTGGGAGGATTTGTATCTGGTGTTATATCGGTTGGGTTAGCGAGGGCGAAGAGGTGAGGGCATTGTTCAAGATGGAGTTGCTCGACCAGAGTGGAAAGGAGAGGCATTTAGTGCAAAACCATACCAAGCCATACACGATTAGGCAAGGTAAAACGTGGTAAGGGGTGTTTCTATATAGTTTTTTCTCGATAAATTTGGATTCTACTATGTGAATCCTTTTCGGTTTCTATGTTTGATTCATTGCATAATGGTCGTATGTTCGTGTCTTTGTGGTCCATCCATGACTTACAATGTGCATGTGCTTTGGTCATTGTTTATATGCATATGTACTTGCATTGCATACTTGTTCAGTAATTTTGTACCGAACTAATGTTATTTATTATTAGTTGTGATTATCATCAGCCTAGGTGGCAGTGGAGTCTCTGATTGATTGTTTTCTAATGACATTATTATTCATTTTAATGCATTTGACTATGAAATGGGAGTGCATTGTCATCTAGACCGATATTGATCACACTTAATAATGAATAACATTATTTTTTGCGCCGGGACGATGTATACGTCCGTGCATGCGATTCTTTCTCACTATTTATTTTGCTGAGCATATTTGCAGGGGCTACAAACTCTATATCAACAAAGAGACGCTAGAAAAATCAGATTATCTCAAAGATGATCGTCTCTTCATCCAATGCACTGTGGGTGTTATTACAACATCCGTAGAAAGGAATATACCGCATTCCCAATCGTCACCCGCATCTGAGATTGGACAAAATTTGGGCAACTCTTAGAAAGTTCGGAGGAAAGCGATGTACAATTTGAAGTCGAGGGGGAAATATTTGCTGCTCACAAGTTGGTCCTTGCAGCACGCTCCCCTGTTTTTAAGGCACAACTCTTTGGTGCATTCAAGGAGCAGAACACAAAGTGCATTAGAGTTGAAGACATCAAGGCTCCAGTTTGCAAGGTTCAAAATTCTCTACCCTCCTTTTGTTTTAGCCTCCAAATGTAAAGCACTTGCTCGTGCAACCTGTTTTATCGTGGAAAAAATTACGAAATTATATGGTTTTCAGATTCTCTTTTGCTAATTAAAAGTACGAGTCGTTTGGTTGCAGGCGTTACTTCACTATCTATACTGGGATGTCTATCCCGATGTGGAAGAATTTCTCGGTCTCAATTCAAAATGGGCAAAAACTGTTATGGCACAGCATCTGCTATCTGCTGCAGACCGATGTGCACTTGAAAGACTCAAGTTACTTTGTGAGACGAAAATAACGAACATATTGACATCAACACTGTAGCCTCAAGTCTCGCTTTGGCAAAGCAGCACAATTATTCCCAACTGAGGTCGATGTGTATTGAGTTCATTGCACGGCCTGAAAATTTAAAAGGTTTCATTGCATGTTTGCTCCGCTTCTTTTTATTGCAATCCATTTTACAATCAGTGCCACCCCACACTTGACACGGACCGCCAATGTGGCACCCAGGGGTTTTGGCACCTCAACGAAAGGACCCTGGGCAAGCATTCCCCTCACATGGCCAGCAAGCTTGACATTCGTTACCGCACAACACTTTTGACTACGATACTACAACAATATCTGCATATGATACCATCATCATTGCAATTTCGGTAATCAATGCCACCCCAAAATTGACAAGGACTGCCCATGTGGCACCCAGAGGCTTTGGCTCCTCAGCACAGGGCACTCGGGCCAGCCTCCCCTCACATGGCTAGCAAGCTTGACAATCGCCGATACACAACACTTTGACTAGGATATTGCAATAACACGTGCATATGATATCATCATCCTTGCATTTTCGATGAAATGGACCACACGCAGCTCTTGGCAATCCTGTCTAGCCACATGAGCAGGGGGAGTTTGCTAGGTCTGTGTTTGCGCCCCCCCCCCCCCCCCCCCGGCGTTCCACCCATGCAAACAATATTCTTTTAACCGTAACTTGATCATTTATGCATAACAATCTGCAAATATGAATTCTTAGTCTTAGGAGCAACTTAGGACATGTAGTTTCAGGTTTCGGTCTAGATCTTGGAGTTCTATCCATGTGTATTTCGTATTTCTATATTTGAAAGACGGATCTGGGTGTCGTGCTGGGTTAATGGTTATTTCCGGCATACGTACTCATATTTCCAAAACATGAACCCATATCCGCCACCCAATTGGGATCATTGCTACATATAGTGGATGACTTAGACCAACTAGATTATTAACAACTATGAATGAAAATTTTTCATTTCCTTTGATTGAGAACTGATTAGTGCACGAATCTTGTTTGGATTTCCCTCAATTATCACTGATTTTCTGGAATGTATAGCTAGAGGGGCCAAATATTCAGACATTTCTATGGAAATGGTAATGAAAATACCCTTAGATTGCAGTGATTCAAATAGGAGGGTAAGGCAAAGAATATAGCAATTTCTTGATAGTGAATTGGATCAAATTCTCATAGCGATGACTGAATTAGATTTAAACCACTATTAATCTTTTTGTATGATAATCTTTTTTTTTTTTTTAGAGATGCTACATGTACACTCCAGAGTGTACAGCATTGTTGACACTCCTCTCACAACATGGGTGGGTCCCGCCATAAATAAAATAATCGCGGGACCCACTATGTGAAATGAATGTAAAAGTGAGTGTACACTTATCATTTCCTTCTCTTTTTTTTTTTTTTTTTATCATTTTAAATTGTTTCTTGCTATCTGTACTAACTTTCTCGGGGAGAATGAGGGATTAAAAAAAAAGAATTAAACTACTTGTACAATGAATTTGCACAATGATTTTGACAATGTGTGAGGTGTATAGATCATTGCCATTGAATTCAAAAACAATCTTTCAAATCAATGGACATATTGCTTCTCAACTCACATATTGTCAAAATTATTGTCAAATTCATTGTACAAGTAGCATGGTTCTAAAAAAAATGGCCATTAAACTTTGCACAGTATTTTTCATTGACCATTAAATTTTAAAAAAATTTCATATAGTTTTCAAACTTATCAAATCGTATCTCATTGGCCATTAAACTTTAAACATTTTTCAAATGGTCACCAAACTTGTTAATTCGTTATCACACTGACCATTAAACTTTAAAGTTTTTTGGATGATCATCGAACTTATCAAATAGTTATCTCATGAATTACTCGGTAACGCTCAGAAAATTCAACAAATTCGCTGACATGGCAAACAAATTGACATGACACAATAATGTTGTTAGTTGAGGACAAATTACCAAAAAATGTGCTTATAAAAAACACACTGAACAAGCAATAAAAAATGATACTAAATGAAAATCTATATAAACAAAGGAAGACAAGGGATAAAATTCGCATTTTCTACAAGCCTTTTTAATAGGTGAAAGCGCATTTTTGACTAATTTATCGTCAACTAAAGACAAATGTACCATGACAATACTTCTATATGCAACGTTAGCAAGTCTGTCAAATTTTTTCTAACAATGAGTTATTGAACGATGTAATGCACGACAGCTTATAAAATAGATGGTTCAAAGATATTTTAAAATTTAGTGACCAATGAAATAATGATTTGATAAGTTTGATGACCATCCGAAAAACTTTTAAAGTGTAATATCAATGGATTTAAAATATAATTGTCCATAAAATTTATCTTTTTTACAGTTTAATGACTTGGGATTTTCAACCATGATGGACACAGAGATTGCCCTTTTTTCCTGTAATTTCCAAGCATACGAGTAGAGAGGCAAGAGAACCACATTGGCCCTTTTTCCTGTAATTTCCAAGCATACGAGTAAGGCTAGAGAACCACATTATCGTACAATTTCAATGTAAAAGTCACCGTTCAATAACCGTTTTAGTTACAGCTACAGGAACATATTGTCAT
The DNA here is from genome assembly GCA_035079005.1 of Fraxinus americana. Lineage (NCBI taxonomy): Eukaryota > Viridiplantae > Streptophyta > Magnoliopsida > Lamiales > Oleaceae > Fraxinus > Fraxinus americana. The sequence goes on from CM068716.1 coordinate 33,403,913, forward strand.
GACGAACAAAAGCAGATCTCGGACTATGAAATTCTTCGCTGCGTCCAACTTGAGTTCATTTAGTCACAAAATAATACAGGCACACCTACACGAGATCAGCTTTTTAGGTTGCTTCCTCATCTCGTTCTACAAATCTTCCACTTCGATCTTGGATCACAGAAGAATAATCATAGATGAGAATCCACGCATTCTTCTCATACTCGGAAGCATCGATATGAACTGTATAATGTTAGTCACGTAGTTCGATTATTTTAGCCATCCTGTTCGGAATACAGGAACGTTAAAATCTGTCACATGAGAAAATTTACAGTCGACCAAGACTCAGGTTATGAGCCAACCATCAAATCGTGTCCATCCCAGTCGACCAGAGTACCATAAAGTTAATACCAGTGACTTCCTGACCCTCCTTGAGCAGCTGTTACTTTCCTAGCCATGTACATGTCAGGTTTTGGCTGGACCCCATTGGATCCTTCAGTACCATCTCCCCTTTCATTCTTACAGCCCGGGTACTTTCTTGGGTAAGACGAGCTGGGAACAATATACTGTGCTGGCATTGCAGGATTCCTAACCATTTTTCGCTGTTCATTGGCCTCTGCTGTGGCTGCTGCACTATTGTTGTAACGTAAAACAGAGCCGACGACCTTCCCGGGCCTTGCAGCACCCCCCACTGTGAAAAGGGACAGCTATTAGAAATAAATGAGAACTGGAAGGGCCCCTAACAAGAGCATGTGCAGGCCTAGAAAATGAACAATGACGACTTTGATTTTTTGATCTAATTTTTATAAACCATATACAGCAACTTTATAAATTAAATTCACCCTTTACCTACGTAGGAGCATTTGGCACTATGTTCAAGTAACTATTTTTCTTATATTTTTTTTGGATGCCAAACAGGAATTAGTGAGCAAATGACAACCAATGAAAGCTCAATGTCTTCATTCCATGGTAACATAGCCACTCAAGCAAGAAACTTGAACAAAATATGCATCGATTACACAATAGTGCTACTATATTTGGCACACCAGATTAGGCTGTACAAGGAATAATATAAAATTATAACAGATAGGAGTATGTAGATGGTATTATGATGGATTAAGGTAGATAGTATTTTTTTTATTTTTCGTTCAAAAGAGAATCATTAGCACTATCAACTGTAACATATAATAGGGAGGTTGGAGATAGGTTTAGGAAAGATGAGAAACATAATAGTAAATAACATTCTTTTGACATGAAAAATCAAAAGATATTATCCACGTTAATCTACACCAATACCCTCTACCTAATATCCATTACACCAAACGAAACCTAAAAGAATAAAAAAACAATAATTTCCCATATTGAGTTGATATTCAGTAAATTACACACCTGGGATATTTTGAGGAACTTGGAGAGGAAATCTTGGAACTCCAGACATCCGGTCCCCCTGCGGCTTCTCAACTTCTTTAATGGAACACTTGGAGAAATCATTTGAGATGCCAACCGAATTCTGTGTCGAATTATCTGAATGTAATACGGATGGCCTGCACGAGAGCCTTTAAGTCACCAGTATGATAGTAAAATACTCATAATGGCCGATCCCTCATCTTATTCAACAGTAATACATAACAAGGATATGTAAAAGTTAAACACTTGAAGTTTACCTGGGCAAAGATGATGAATGCTGTCTCTCAGGTGGACCAGTAGTTCCATTTCCATAATGCTCTTCCAAATATGCAAATTGCTTCTTAAATTTGTCAACAGCACTGTAAATGAAAAGGAGGCAATAACATTGAATAATCATGTTACAAGGGTAAGATAAACACAGTAACATGATGTTTTAGGACCCTGCTCAGAAGATAAGTTGAACAAGCATGCTACCAAATCAGAATCTCAAAAGTATGTGACTGGTAGGCTATATTGGGCTGGAATGTACATTATAATGATCAAGAATTTAACTTCTTGTTCTTTCTTACTCGTGTCTAGTGCTAGCCAATCCACCTTAGAAACATGCTATAAGAAAGAACATAATGAAGCAAACAAGAAGGGAAAAAAGAAAAAAGACACAAAGAAGCAGAGGAAAATGAGAGAATAGAGAGGAGTTGCTATAATTTCTGATGCATAAAACAAAAATATAAATAAGTACATGCATCCCAATTCACCACGAATTTTGTAAACCTAATATGGCGGTACATACAAAACTAATTAAAAGAAGTGTTCTACAATTATCTAAACATCTTAGTATGACTCCAACTTCAGTACATCTGAGATTATGCTTGACGTTTAAGTTCTAAAATTGTAGCTTACTCAATCGAATACAACGAATGATGTTACAATTTGTATGCCTTTCTTCGTATGTAATCACAACCATCTATGTACGGATACTAACAGTACATAAGTGCCTATTACACGAAGCAGGACCAACTTTGTCTTTATACAAAGTTAATGCAATAAAACAGATATAAAGCTTGTTTGGTAGGGATTTTTGGGGGAAGAATTGATTTTTGAATAGTGATATGATGGGAAATGTGTGGTTGAAAAAGAAGAAAAAATTATTGATGTGATGGAAAATATTATTTTATTGAAAAATGTGTGGTTGAAAATGAGAATTGATTTCCTGTAGAATCAAAAAATCAAACAAACACCCCCATAGAAAAAAAGAGCTAGTGTTAATAAACATGAATATTTGTATTCAAATCATCTATTGACAACAATACCTTGGATACATGAAGCCTGTAGGTTCAGCTCCCTCTAAGAATTCTTTCAACATTTTAGGATGATATTCAAGAATCTCCCGGTATATTAACTCTCTCACATCATCCTTGGTTATCCTTCGCCTTTCAAACTCAAATTCCATTTTTGTCACTGGTTGTGAAGAAGGTTCTCTCTCAACATTGGCCAAGTTCCTGAAGTATGGATCCGCAAGAGCCTGAAAGCTCATAACACTTCACTTTTAGAAAGCAGGATTACAAAAGACTAGCTAATGTTATGTCAATAACCTCTTATACCTCTTCCGCAGAAGGTCGATCCTTAGGATCAAAGGCAAGCATCCTTTCTAATAAGCGTAAGGCAAGGGGGTCAGCATTTGGAAACTTATGAGAGAAAGGAACAGGCTTCTTCTTTCGCAAGCTGCTTAAGTATCTCCTGGCTTTTTCATTTCTTATCTGTCATATGAATTAATAAGTTAATAAAAAAAAAAACTTTAGTTTGAATTTATGTTTCTGTCCTATGAGCTATCACAAGCACACACCCTTGCAATAGTTTCTGGAGGCGGAGTACCCAACACATCAGTCATGAGATCTAATTGATGAACTACATTTTTTCCAGGAAAAAGAGGTTTTCCGGTCAAGAGTTCAGCAAATATGCAACCAATGCTCCATATATCAATTGCAGGTGTATACTGCAAAAAAGAACAAAAATAACACACTGAAATGAAATACTTTTTCAGCACAACAAAGTTCTGGAAATCAATTCTTTCTACACATCATAATATGAAGAGAAAGAGGAAGAGATTGCACCTTCGAGAAAAATGATCCACACAATTCAGGAGCCCGATACCATCTTGTTGCAACATAGTCCTACAACAATGTCAAAGAATCACACGATAAATATCCCTAGTTTTCTTAAGAGTTAAGATCACATGATCTTTATGCAAAAAAAGGCAACTGATTTAATCAGGTGGAGCACGAAAATGAAACAGTTCCTGAGAAAATTAAAGAAAAGAAACATACCGTCCAAAATATAGCAGTAGGAGTGTCATTAAAGGCTACTCTTGCCAAGCCAAAGTCACAGATCTTAAGTTTACAGTCAGCATTTGCTAAAATATTTTTGGGCTTCAAATCACGGTGAAAAACATTTGCTGCAGAAAAGAAAAGCATTTAAGAGAGCTGATGAAACAATGACACCTACAATTCAAGAACTATTTACAAAAAGTATATTTTAGCATACATAATGCTTATAGAGGCTTGAATTGTAATTTAGAAATAAAAAAAGGTCTATAACAAAATTGTGGCAATCAAAACCTGTGTGTATGTACTTCATGCCTCGAAGAAGCTGATAAAGAAAGAATTGGTAATGTTCGGGAGTCAAATCATCATTCGCTTTAATGACCTGGTGGAGATCAGATTCCATTAGTTCGAAAACTACATATATATCCTTGAATTCCCTTCTAGAAGGAGGCAGTAAAATATGCTTGATTTCCACAATGTCTGGATGACGAAGAAGCCTGAGAAGTTTAATCTCCCGAAGTATACGTGTTGCATCAGAGACATGCTCAAAGATGTCATTTATCTTTTTAATTGCAACTTTTTCCCCAAGATGAGTGTCGTATGCAGAGCAGACAACTCCGTAACTACCTTTACCAATCACTTCCTCAATTCTATATCTGCTTCCTTCACCATATTGTGTGAAGAAATCTACATCCACAGACCCCTGCACCATCACATAATGATATACCATTTTATTAACATTTCATTATATAACTGATTTAAAAATATGTTAACAGGACGACAAGTTATCTTCAGATATCTGCCAACATAGAAAAAGCAACCATTCCCCAAACCAGTATATATTAACATCAACCATTACAGATCCACCTTGACACACCATCTTCCAACTAAAACGGCACAATTTTATCTCTCAACCACGTGAACCTATTTTCAAAGTTCTCTCGTAAACTTAATCATCCATTACAAAATCCAACTAAAAAGCATTCATCTCGATGTAGTAACACAAAGAAAAATAAAGAAAATAAAAGTTGGTCAGTCATTACAATTTACAGAAGATTTTAGTAATTTCTTACCGAAGTTGATGCAACTATTATATTGATATAATCACTGATCTAAGAGTGTTCTTTAGGGGCAAAAAAAATCTCAGTAAAAAAAGACCTGCAACCAGACAACTAAAACATAGAATTACCTAAAACATTTACAACCAATACATATCAATTCCCTAATTCCCCCTAATTTGCTGTAACTCTTGAATACAAAGGGAAATAAATTCAACCCTGATATCTGAAAAAATCACAAATCTCATTTTCGAATCAAATATTTTTTCTATTGGGGTCTGAGTTTGAAAAATAAAGTACAAACGTCAGGAATTCAAACTATAATCCTAACTTACATTAAGAAACTATCCACATAATACAAAATACCACATTTATTTGTATTAGCTAATATGTGAATAACTGAAAACTTTAATACCTTTTTTCTCTGATCGGGCTGCATATTTATCCAGAAAGCATCTAAACAATGAATCAAAATTAGCAATCAACAAAGGTTAGATCACAACACAGCCACAAAATGTTGACTTTCCAACTCAAGACTCAAACTTTTTGGATAAAAAACCAGAAAATCCCCAAAATAGATAAATTTAAACAAAAACCAGAAATCAGTATCAAGTTTAAGCCTCGGATTTGATGCCGAAGCAGAGAAAAAAAGGAGGATGGTTCAAGAAACTGTAAATAACTTAATTTTATAATTATTAAATGGAATCTTTGATGGCTTACAGAATAATAAGAGCTAAAGATTCTCAAAAATATAACTGGAAAATGGGATTTTTCCTATATATATATATTTGGCGATGAAATTTAGCCTACACTTTCATCCAAAAATGGAATGAGAAATTGAATAGAGAGTACGTATGTATACCTTTAGATCTAGAGAGATCTGGGAGAACTTTGTGCAGGTCCGTGGCTCTGTGCTGCTTCAACCGACGAGGAAAGTAATGGAATATTCTTTAAAATTTCTTATTTTTAATCATAAAAAAATTAATAAAATAAAGAAATAGAAATAGATAAAATAATAATTTTGAGTCTGAAACTTTCTATAAATAATAAGTAGAAAAAATAAATAATTATTTTTTATAGTAAGCTCATGTTTGATTTCCTTTCCTTTAATTTATTTTTCATACTCATTTTCAATCACACATTTACACAATAAAATATCCTATATCTAAACTCATTATTTAAAAAAAAAAATTAACCACAAAAAAATATATATATATTCAAAACTATGATTTTTAGATTTTAAGGCCTCCAAATAGGGTCTAAATTATGTGATAATATAAATATGGTAACTTTCCAAACTAGTTAGAGATTAAGAGCTTGTTTGTCACCCGTTTTTTTTTTCATTTTTTAACAGTAATTTGCAGTATGCGTGGGGCCCATGTACAAATCTCTTACAATTTCAGCCGACAACAGCAGGAAGAAAAGGACAGATTTGACCCATTGCAGTATAAATTATCTTTCCTTCCATAAATACCCTTCAAATTGGTTCCTGTACAAATTTGTACACAATTTCAAATGAGGACAAAAAGGAGAATTGTGAGGCAAAGGTAATAAAATATTACATGGGCCATCTGACACAAAATGAGTAGGTGGGTTGCGTGTCATATTTTTTTCCTGTAGCAAAACGAGTTTTGACAAAAAAAGAGAAAAAAACAAGATTCAAACAGGGGCTAAAAGCTATTTAAAAATATCGACAATTTTTTAAAGTCCATCAGAACATGCTCTTACAAGGTCAAAACTTGCATAGAAAAAATACAAAATATAAAATAAGCTCATGTTTGTCATCCATTATTTCAAAACATTGTTTGCTACAGTAAGATTCTCCACCACACATTTATCCAATAAAATATTCTACACATAAACCAATAAAGTAACTTTAAATTTCAACCACACATTCTTCAAAAAATACTATTCATTACACCATTTTAACAACAAAAATGGATGACAAACAGGCTCTAAGGCACCGTTTGGTAACCATTCTTTTTTTCATTCTCATTCTTCTACTAATTTTCAACCACACATTCATCAATAAAATAATATTTTCCATCACATCAATAACTTTTCCTTCATTTTCAACCACAAAAAAGGTGTGATTTGACACAAAGAATACATTTTTTTCTAGAATAATGGTTACCAAACGGTGCCTAAATATAAAATTGACAATAACGATTGACTTCACAAACCAATTTATTCTGCTCGTGTATTTATTATTATTATTATTTTTTTATTTTTTTTTGAAAGTATATCGAGCATATTAAATTAAGATAAAATTAGACATAATTAATAATTAAAGAGTTTTTAGTTGGCAGCTATGTATAATTTGCCTTTAAATGTCAAAAGGAAACATGGATAGAAATCAAATTCTAAATAGTAACACATTCATTAATTAAAGGAACATTGACTATCTAACAACATTTGTTGGACACATGTTCTTGTCACATGGCTTCTAAGGGTCCAATCTTTCCTATGAGGGTACAAAATGTTACATGTTTAAGGCAAATTATGTGTTGTCAATTGAGAATCTTGCATATATCCAGAAACAAGTTTATTCTTTGCACAAATAAGAGTTACAATTGACAAAGTAATTTTTTTTTTTTTTTGAATAATATGTTCATAAACAAGAAGTTATTAAAAGATTTTAGTTTATTTTAGTCGTTAGCCAAACACGTTCCTATTTTAAGTGCGATCCCGACATAGTAAATCATATGAGCAAATAGCAATGTTTAAGATGTAATCTAATTATTTTATATAAATAAGATATTCATAATTTTTTCTAAAGAAATTTCAAGATTTAATTTCACGTACTTTTGAGTAGAGTAGAACGCAATGGATCCATCAATATCACATTCTCATGTCAAGGACTTTGTAGCATCGTGTTTACAAATATATGTGAAGCGTGCATTGGATACTAAAAAGGAGTAAATTTTATTTTTTAAAAAAAAATTCTACTATATACCCCTATTTAGTACAAATTCTTTAGAACTAATTTTTCCTCAAACTTATTTTCAATCACACATTCTTTCAATAAAATAATTTTACGTGTGTGATAATGTTTTCCTACTTTTCAATTACACATCCTCCAAATGATCACTTTTCACAAATTTTATTCTCAAAAAATCTAAATCAAACAAATCCTAAAATTATTATTAGAGTCTCACATTAACTGGTGATATTTACACGATCCACTTAATAAGGTGAGGGTGAGAACAATCCTCCCCTAAAAAGCCAATTTTGTTAGATTGAGTTATGTCAAATATCATTTCTAATAGTTATTTTTTTAATAGGTAGAAAATCGTAATTGAAAGTAATTGATATAATCACAACTAATTCGAGGATGTCACTCTCAATGTCGATTTCTTGCACCAATGTCAACAAACGTTAGCAGCTTAATTTGGAGCTGTCAACCCCATTAAAATTATAATTTTTAATGTTTTATCATGCTAATTCAATCATTAGTATCATGTTAATTAGATGTCTAATCTATATTTTATTACTAAAGTTTGATTGAGAAAAATGGGACCCCTAATTATTGACTACAAAAAAAAAAAATTAAATAATAATAATAATAAAAGACGAATGAAATTAAAAACCAATGAATAACCGATGAAAAGCCAAGGGGGACCAGAGTTTCCTTTTGCATGTGGCCGTGGTGTTGGCACAGTTTGGCATAGAAGTGTTTTGTAATATTAAATTTTTTGCGTACTAGGAAATTATGGTCTAGAAAGAGCCATTTGGAGATCTGGGGATCGAGTCGTATAAGAGTAATGCTACACATTGATCACAAGGGTCGATGATGGGGGACATCAAATGGATCGAGTCGTTAGTTAGCTCATCTTGGCTCGACTCGTGGATTATTCGAGCTTGTATTAAGAAGAGCCATGCCTACAAAGTTGTTCTCAAATAATTTATTTTTTTTTTTTAACATTTTCGTTTAATGAGTTTTTCTTCTAATTCTTTTAACTTGCACTAATTTGTTGATCAATGTTAGACTTGACTAAAAGTGGAACCAACCTTGTCGTTACCCTTTACAAATCTCACACACACACACACACACACACACACACACATATATATATATATATATATATAGAAATGATCTAATGAGCATCGGTGCTCATCTTATCTTAATATCGATGAGTTGGCACATTAATTCATTGGTGGATAAAGATTTTGTGAGTTCCAATCCACCAATGAATTAATGTGCCAACTCATCGGTCTTAAAATAAGATGAACACCTGCTCATTAGATCATTTACGTATATCTATATATATATATATATATATATATATATATATATATATATATATATATATATATATATATATATATATATAGAGAGAGAGAGAGAGAGAGAGAGAGAAGCTTTATACTATTTTTGGTTTTATCTTTATTTTTTATTTTTTAAAAAAAAATAGCTTTATACATTTTTCGTTATTTGATTAATAACATTTATTTCCGGATTAAGTTATTAATCTATTATTGCACATTTTTCTCATATAAATATATATAGTCAACCTTCATAACTTATATTCACCAAGTATTGAAAACATTATTTTATAAAAAAAAAAAGTTGAAAAAGTTTCATTAATATCTTCTGGAAGTTCATGACTTTGTCATGCATGAACGCATTCTGAATCATCATCAGAAAGAAACAAATGTGTGGTTAAAAGTAAGAAAAATTCTGAGTTTGCCTACTGAATGATTTTATTGACAAAATGTGATGTAGGGGTTGAAGGGATAAATATGTTGATTTACAAAGAATACCGTAAAATATTAGTTAATTCTTTGCAAGAATACCGAATATTCGATTTGATCAGCAAATCATGGATTCAATTGATTCACAAAGAACACCATAAAATATTCGTTTATTATTTGCAAGAATACCAGATATTCAATTTGATAAAAAAAAAATGATTGATTCATGCCCGAAAACTAATTTGCACAGAAATTTGGAAAAAAATCTCAACAATTAATATTTTATTTCAATTTTAAAAAAAATTTCTTTGTCACTAAGGCTACAACCCTCATTTATAACAACTAAAAAAACCTAATTAACAAAAAATTCTAATAAATGACTAACTTTAATTAATGATTAATCTTAATTAACAACTAACATCTAAATAATAATAATAATAATAAATAAATAAATTAATTAATTAATTAAAAGTTTTAATCGAAATTGAATTTTGAATTTATTTAATAAAGAAAATATCAATTAAAAACTCAATATTCATCATTATTAATACTCGTGTTAGGGCACAATACTATTAACCAAACATTACCACAACGAGACATTCGCACTCCGATTGCACAACTTTTGCACATCATCTGCAAATTTGATTTAATTATTTATTCCTTGCTAGTTTTTTCTGGCACATGTTTGGTTAGCCTACATACTTTTACTTTGTAGGTTTATTCATAAGTAAATATAAAAATCTTAAGATAATTAATTTTTAATTAAACAAAGCAAAAGATTGTAGCATCTGAGAACAAACCAGCAGAGTTAGTCATACGACTTTTAATTTGTGTTATTAGCTAGATCTTAGTTGTTAATTAAGATTAGTCATTAATTAGAGTTAGTCATTATTTAGGATTAATCACTGCACATCATTTTGAAAGGGTCCTGCAATCGGCGTGGCAATGTGTCTTGTTGTGGTGATGTTGGGGCATTAATATTTATTCTATATACTATATTTTTAAGAGTTAAGCTACACGGACAGACATTTGACAATCTCTATTGACAGGGATTTAAAAAGTGATTACGTGTCCTATGGGTGGAGGGAAATGGCATGGAAGGCACGTGTGATGGTCAATTCTCAATTGTTTAATAAAACCTAAAAAGGGCAGCACGTGCTTACGTTATTGTTTGACAAAAAACCCTTTTATTCTCCAAATCATCCGAGACGGGAAGCCAGAAAATTGCCGCCAACGACCACACTTCGGACAACCCATCCACGGCAGCTGCTCCTCCGGCCAATTTTCCTAAAATCCCCACCTCGGTGCTCGTGTTTCCGTCGTCGAATTCCTTAGTGCATTGTCCATATTTTTGTTTGTGGTTTCGACCCCGAAATAGTGCGTTTCGTCGTCACCTCCAACGCTAAGGTATTTTCTTCCATCTCCACCCCCTATTTACTAAGCTACTTTGACTGTTTGTAAAAAAAATGATGGCCATATGTTTTTTTAATTGTGATGGTCGAATGGCAACTGATTCTACTAATTTTTTGGTCAACCCATGTTTCTGAAATTCCTCAAATGACCGTGCTTGTTATGGTTCGTAGTAGTGAAGATTTCGGTTTCAATCCAACTTCATTTTCGGCATATTATTATATTCGTCTCTTATTTCGTTTGTGTATTATTCAGCAAGTTAGAGAAATTCTTGCTAAAATCTGATTGCGATTACTTGTTTATATACTTATCATTGTGTTATTATGTATTCCTAAACGTGTTCATTTATGTTATCGCAGTATTGTCGAAATTATGGACAAAGTGCAAAACGAGCATGCTGACGTTCTTGAGGAATCCGATGATGAAAACGTCACTGACTCCGTTAACATAGTGGAAGGTGTAACTTCAGTGGGAGATGGAGTGATTGTGCCCACAGTGGGTATGGAGTTCAAAGATGTAAAAGAAATGTTTGACTTCTACAAAAAATATGCTTATGCCGTTAGTTTTCCAGTAAAAAGAAGGAATTCGAAAAAGGGGGACAATGGGGAGATGAGATATGTGACGTTGACTTGTAGCCGTGAAGGTCGAAGAATTGGTAATACTAGCGCTTCTTTGAAGCCGCAACCAACAATTCAAATGGGTTGTAAAGTAAGGATATCAGCATCTTCAGATATATATGGAGTCTGGAAAATTAACACGGTCCACCTCGACCACAATCATGAAACTAGTCTTTCGAAGTCTAGGTTATATCGATGCAACAGAGAATTGAGTGTACATGTGAAACGCAAACTTCAAGTTAATGATTTGGCAGGAATTCCGTTACATAAAAGCTTCAATTCTGCAGTAGTAGAAGCAGGTGGTTACGAGAAATTGAGTTGCGTGGAAAAGGACTGTCGGAATTATATTGAACAAGTGAGGTGATTAAAAATGGGAGAAGGGGACGCCGCTGCCATACTATCGTATTTTTCAAAAATGCAAGCACAGTGTTCAGGATTTTACTTTAGCGTGGATTTGGATGACGAATCGCTGTTGAAGAATGTATTTTGGGCAGATAATCGTTGTAGGCAAGCGTATAAGGAGTTTGGCGACGTTGTTACATTTGATACAACTTACCTCACAAACAAGTATGACATGCCTTTCGCGCCCTTTGTTGGCGTTAATCATCACGGACAATCAACATTGCTTGGTTGTGGGCTGGTATCGAATGAAGACACGGATACTTTCGTATGGTTGTTCAGTACGTGGCTTCAGTGCATGCATGACATCGCCCCTCAAGGAATTATTCTGTCGCGGCACCTTTCCCCCACACTGGAGTCTTACAATATTCAAGCTTCATTCCTCCTTCGTCATCAAATGTTATTTATACTTCGCAAGGTATGCCCATGATTTATCACTTACACAAAATCATGATTTAGCATTTCTGGAAAAGCTTTGATTATGCATTCTGGGACATGAGAAGCATTTTTCTTGAATGACTTGTACTTTATTATTTCTCCTGCAAAGCATTGATTATAGCCTTGTTGAGAAAATCATGAATTATGTTTGAGGAATTTTTAATTAGTTTATATGTTTTCCTCCGCGGGAGCTGCTAGTTTTATTGAATTTTGCTAATGTAGTCTTCAACTCTCCCAATTGTTGACAGCAGGTGAGACATTTGAGCAATTAGGTACACGGGGGAGAGATTCGACAACAAGCAACTTGAATTTCAGTCTTTGACAAATGTGAATGCCAGCTGTTTCATGAACGTCTGAAATGTTGATTTGGAGTTGTGTCGTTAAGTTATATTCTAATTAGTTACTAGTCCTTGTAGTCACTAGTCAGCTTCAATTTTTTGTCACCCACATTTGTAATGTGAAGTTTATATTGCTAAGGGGTGAATGACTGAATGAATGGTAGTAAAAAAATTGTCGGGCAATTGCAATTGTATACCGACAAATATTTAATGAGTATTGAATATGAGGTTTCCCATTCCATTGCTTGGTTTTGTATTTTTTTTGTTTTTTTTTAGTTTGCATGTAAACTCATGTTTCTGCAGATTTGATCAACACTGGGCATCTTGGATGTATAGTCCACACACTTGGCGAAGGATTGGGGAAAATTCTTACCTAGTTCATACACTCACAGAAAAGTTAGGTAGCTTGAGGACTTGAATTTCTTTTATGTCTCTAGGTGGTTTATACTGAGGCTAGAGCAATGTACAATGTTGGACTAGCTGGATTGACATTTTGGTGCCCAAGCATAAACATTTGGCCGTAAATGTTAGAACCCAATTACAAATAGGTAAACAAAGATACAGATTCAGTATGATGTTAGTGTGCTAATTTACAATTAACAATTGATGTTCGAAATAAGAGTTAAACATCCACTATTTCATAGATTAACAGTGTGCTCATTTACAATTAACAATTGACGTTCGAAATAAGAGTTAAACATCCACTATTTCATAGATTAACATAGTTTACATGTCTTCGCTGAAAATATTCCGACGTCATACAAATGATTGTTTTTAGTCTCTTTCTCCACCACGAAACACTTCTCAAATCCGTGATCGCAATTTGGGCACCGGCGTTTCCGTGGGCAATCGGCAAAGAAATGTCCCTTAGCTCGACAACTATGACATATTCCATAATTTCTACCGCCCATTCTATGATAAGAAAAAACCACATCATCAACTCAAATAAATGCAAATTCACTATAACAAAATTACGCATAACATTGCCATGTAAACTGACCAAACAGAACTTCAATAAGAGAATGGAAGCCAGTAAATTCTTACACGTTCTACCTCTGAATGTATATACATAACTTATCCTCTTTTTACTTTAAATTTCACAAAAACAAGACAAGTTAAATCTTCAAGAATTTCTCTAACTTGCTGAATAATACACAAACGAAATAAGAGACGAATATAATAATATGTCGAAAATGAAGTTGGATTGAAACCGAAATCTTCACTACTACAAACCATAACAAGCACAGTCATTTAAGGAATTTCAGAAACATGGGTCGACCAAAAAATTAGTAGAATCAGTTGCCATTCGACCATCACAATTAAAAAACATATGGCCATCATTTTTTTTTACAAACAGTCAAAGTAGCTTAGTAAATAGGGGGCGGAGATGGAAGAAAATACCTTAGCGTTGGAGGTGATGACGAAACGCACTATTTCGGGGTCGAAACCACAAACAAAAATATGGACAATGCACTAAGGAATTCGACGACGGAAACACGAGCACCGAGGTGGGAATTTTAGGAAAATTGGCCGGAGGAGCAGCTGCCGTGGATGGGTTGTCCGAAGTGTGGTCGTTGGCGGCAATTTTCTGGCTTCCCGTCTCGGATGATTTGGAGAATAAAAGGGTTTTTTGTCAAACAATAACGTAAGCACGTGCTGCCCTTTTTTGGTTTTATTAAACAATTGAGAATTGACCATCACACGTGCCTTCCATGCCATTTCCCTCCACCCATAGGACACGTAATCACTTTTTAAATCCCTGTCAATAGAGATTGTCAAATGTCTGTCCGTGTAGCTTAACTCTATTTTTAATGTTTTGAAAACTTAGGGACTAAAGTGATATATATATATATATATATATATATATATATATATATATATATATATATATATATATATATATATATATATATATATATATATATATATTAAATTTCATGTTTATATGGGTCAAATATTTAGATATTGATGGAGCAACGATAAGTATATGGATTTTGGCTTCGTTGGATAGATCGTAATTAATTATGCATATTAGACTTGAGAAAAAGTTAATTCGGATAAGCGAAGCACAAGTTATCGAGATCGAAAGTTATTGCCTTAAATTGTAATTTAGTTAAGTTAACTAATGAGTTTAGAATATATAGGTGACACGTGTAGAGTTGGTAAGTTGTTAATTGTTTATTTTTTTATTATATAAGGATTTTGTATTATGGTGCACCCACGTGGATAGGAGTTGTTGAAGAGGTTATCAAGTTGTTTTTATTTTATTATTCTTATATTTTTGTTATAAAATCTCTAGCAGACACGTGTCCATAAAGTTGTTTTTGAGATATTTCATTTTACAAAATAGAGACGTGTTGCTTGAAACATGGCATTTTCTACACGAAGTCCAATACCCTTATTCCCATTTTCTACACGTGTCCATAAAGTTGTTGTTAAGATATTTCAAGTGAACGTGATTTTTTTTAGTTTTGTCTTTCAAATTTAAGAAATCCAACATAGGATAACGAGGTGCAGTTGATTTTATCCCGTTTAAATTATTTTTCAATGTTGATGAATTATTGTACTTATGAAAGTTAAATATGTGATATGATATATATGATATGGTCATCCAGTACCAGAGATATGATATGTATTCAGGGGTGGACGCAGAAGTTTAAATTTAGGGGAGCATAATCGAATTTGCAAAGAAATTGGGAGAAATTTTACAATCGAAAATTTAAGTCCAAAAAAATCATACCTCATGTAATTTTGAATCCGAAAATTTATATGGGATATAACTTTTTCAGATGTGAAATTTCGAAAAAAATTTATGTCATATTTCATATAAAATTTCCTAATAAAATGATTAAAATTACATTGAGAAATTTGTATTGCAAAAATAATAAATGTTAATAAAATAATTGAATTTTTTTTAAAAGAAAATGCGAGTTAAACGCATTTCTTTAAAATTCACGTTTAACGCATTTTTAACTATTTTCAATATCTGTTTGGATAATTTGATATGCCTATAATGTAGTTCTTGAAATAAACTTTGAGTTGACATAAGCAATTTATAAATTCGATTAGCGTACGATCGTCGATTTTTTTTTTTAAATTAGCATATTATTGAAATATTAATTTTGAATGACTTATTTTGACAAGTCGTAGCATTTGCTACGATTGATCGTTTCATACGCCATTAACGACGTAGAAAACTAGACCGTAAACACTTCGAAATGATATTAAGAATATAATATTTTGCCATTATTTGATGGAAAATTAAGATTTTGTTAAAAAGCGAGAGAAAAGGAGAAAAATTAAAATTTATTGTGATTTTACCCATATTTGATGAAGATTAAAATCAAATTTTTAGTAAATTTTGATAAAAGTTAAATAATTATGAATTTCATGAAATATATTATTAAAATTAATTGTTAACTTTGATTTAGATTAAAATTTGTATTTCAATCGATACCAAACATGATTTTTTTTAAAAAAAACCCAAAAGTTGGGGGCGACGTGCCCCTTGGACACCCCCTGGGTCCGCCCTTGTATGTATTGAACTCTTACAGATTTCTAAATATATGATGACAGTACGATATCTTGACACATGTTTTAAATCTTTTACTCGGTCATCATTAATTCGTATCCTATTGAGTATTCTCATATACTAACTATTTTCCCTACTCCTCACAGGTTAGAACATGTCGTCGGTTGGCGGGTGATGAGGTGCAGTCGTGATGTCAGGATTTATGGAACTAAATAGATAATTCGGTGTAACGTGATTATGGATTTATTTATTTTTTCAGCATTATTTTGGTTTATTTATCACGTGGATCTTGTTATTTGGAACGTATTTTATTTGGATATATTTCCTACATGTTTTATTTATTTTTGATAGAACCAAAATTTTCACATTGGGTTGTTTGATATCTTCATTTAATTATCGAGTGAAATGTTTAGTAACGATTTAAACTTGAAAAATTTAGGTCGTTACAAAAACATTCTTTCCTTATCATAACATGACATTCCAGTAGTTTTACATCAAACAGATTGTCCCATCGTATTGGAACACAAAGACGTCCCCAGATTCCTCATAGTTATCATGAACAACCATATTTGAGAAACTAATCATTTTCGATTTTGGCCATTTTCACATGTCGTGGATTTGTGTAAATACCCTCTCTGGTATAGCTCCTTGTAATTGGAAACTTGTTGGAATTGAACCGGGTTCAATTGGCTGCTCCCATTATTTGGCAAAATCGTGTCTTTGAAAGTGTAACTTTTACTTATACTAAAGGTTTCACAGGATGATTGACATGTAGACCTATTGCAGTCGTTGGATTGGTTTCTAGATGATTCTAATACTTAATGCCATTTCATCTAGCATTATTTCTCGAAGAGTCGATTTAGGGTTCATTCCATTCCTTTGTTCTCTGTTTCTCTGGGGTTGCGCCATTCTTGAAAGCTTCTATATGATTCCTCTCTGTAAAATCCAAATCAAATCCCTGATTTGATATGGTATTGTGTAATAGAGTGATTCCTTAGTGGAGATATTCTGAGTGAATATCTATGTGAAGTGTTGGTGTGGCTGTGCAGTTGATTATGTTGGTTTAGTGTACGATTCTTTTTGATTCTAGTGAATCAGCTGATGTATTATGAGAGATAAGTGTTCTTGTACTTTCTTTGTGATTGTTCTGAACATTCTTGTAACATTTGTAGCTAATTGGGGTTTTATAGTGGAACCGAGCATAATCCATAATATTGGATACTCAACGGGGGATGTAGGTGTTGGATGTGGTCACCGAACCTCCAGGCTTTGGCCGAAACATATCGATTGTGTTCTTTTATTTCTGCACTTTATTTTTCAGTGAATAAACTTTATACTTTCTATTCTTGATCTAATATCGTGTGTCCTGGCCTAACATTGGTGTCAGAGCCATTGGAAAGGAAGCAAGTTACCTGGATCTTGAAGTAGAAAGGCTGATTTGATAAAGCTACTAATTTTTGGAATTTCTATTAAGCAAAATTGCAAAATATCGAGTTATAAACTCACTGGGTGAGATATTTCTAAACTCGTGTTAAATTACATTCAAGACTCTAGCGTTTCTTGATTTTTACCTTGATTTGCCGTGTACTGTTAAAACCCGCTTGATCTTAGTCTTTGTCCAAAGGCTCTTGTGAGACCTTGAGAATCTGAGATTAATCAAGAACAGGTGTACACCTGGAAAATCTTGCAGGAGAAATTTGTGAAACATAGTTATCTCTGTTACTGTGACCTTTTTAGAATTCCAAAGATTTTGTTTGTTCTCTGACTACTGCTGTGAATTTCTAATTGACACATCCTTGTACTCTTACTGTTCTTTGCATACTTGCATTAATTGGATTTGGTTTGTAAGCTTTATTTGTTTTAAACTATGGCATTTGCAAAATTTGAAGTTAGTCAATTTGATGGAAAAATTGATTTTACTTTATGGAGTCAACAGGTGAGGGCTATTTTAATGCAAATAAAATGTGTGAAGACCATAGACAATAGTTGGCATGTTGATATGATTCCTGCAAAGAAATCTGAACTTGAAGAAGTTGCATGGAGTACCATTTTCTTATACTTGTCTGAAAATGTGATAAGATGTATTGGTGAGACTAAAACTGCCTCTGAACTGTGGACCAAACTTCATGCCCAGTATGTGACTAAATCTACTCCAAATAAGTGTTTCTTGTTTAAACAATTCTTTTCTTTCAAAAATGGATCCCTCTGTTGATTTGGATGAAAACCTGAATAAATTTACAAAATTTACTCAAGACTTGGCTGCCTGTGATGAAAAACTTTCAAAAGATCAGATAGCTGTAGTTCTGTTAAACTCCATAAGTGACAAATATAAGGACATCAAAGTAGCTTTGGAATATGGTAGGGAAGAACTTACCATTGATGTTATAATAAATTCCTTAAGAAATAAGGCCCTTGAGCTAAAATCTGACTCTAGTAACAATCAGACTGGAGATAGTCTGCTTGTGAAAGGGAAACCCTTTGGTAAATCAAATTTTCATCCTAAACATTTTTCAAAAAATAAAAACAGATTTAATGACAAGCATAAGTCCAAAGCTAAGGCTAAAGGAAATAAATGCTAAAACTGTGGGAAAATGGGTCATTTAGCCAAGGATTGTTTCAAAAAGAAAAATGATTTGAAAGATAATAAGTTTGATGAAGGGACTAATGCCTTGGTTTATAATAAAGCTAAGTCTAATTTTGGTTTGGTCCTTGTGAATATAGAAAAAAAATTGAGTGATTAATGGATTTTAGATTCAGGTTGTTCTTTCCATATGTGCCCTAATAAGGATTGTTTTCTTGCTTTTAAAAGAGCTGCTGGAAGGCAAGTTATAATAGGAAGTAACTATACTTGCAAAGTAAAAGGAATAAAGACTATAAAACTGTTATTGGAAAATGGAAAAGTTTTGTTTCTAAAGGAAGCTAGGTATGTACCTGACTTAAAGAGAAACTTGATGTCCTTAGATATGTTAGATGGTATGGAGTTTAACATAAACATGGGTCAAGGACATATTAAAATTCTTAGGGGCAATGATTTAATCATAAGCACTTCTAAGAGATATGGTCTCTATTTCTTGAAAGCCAAATCTTTACTTGGTTTAACTGCTTTTGCTGTTTCTGATAATTTTACACTTGCTAAACTATTGCATCATAGACTTGGTCATATTGGGAAAAAAAGCCCTAATTTTTTTTACAAACAAATGGAGTTTTTGGAAAAAAAAATCTTGGTGATATTGGTTCTTATGAACAATGCATCATGGGTAAACAAGTCAAACTGCCTTTTCCTACTGGAATTCATAAATCCAAACAGATTTTGGAATACTTACATACTGATTTCTGGGGTTTTGCTACTGTTTGTACTGTATCTGGCTTTAAATATTTTTTGTTGATTATTGATGATTATTCTAGAAAAATCTGAGTTTTCTTACTAAAAACTAAAGATGAGACTTTCTCAGTTTTCAAAAATTGGAAAACTCAAATTGAAAATCAGACAGAACATAAAATTAAATTTTTGAGGATTGACAATGGTTTGGAATTTGTAATGATGAATTCAATAACTTGTTTAAAGAAAATGGCATTATGAGACATAGAGTTACTTATACTCCTCAACAAAATGGAATAACTGAAAGAATGAATAGGACTCTATTAAATAAAGTTAGATGCATGATGCTTGGATCTGGATTGCCTAAAATATTTTGGGGTGAAGCTATTAAAACTGCTGCATATCTAATTAATAAAAGTCCTACTAAAGCTTTGAATTTTGATGTGCCTGAATCTGTGTGGTCTGAAGATTTTGTGAATTATTATCATTTAAAGGTATTTGGGTGTGCTGCTTATGATCACCAAAATGTTAGGAAATTGGAACATAGATCCCTTAAATGTGTTTTCTTAGGCTATGATGAATATGTTAAAGGATATAGATTGTGGGTTAAGAGCCTGTTTGGTACAGATTCTCATTTTCTACAGTAAATCAATCCTCATTTTCAACCATACATTTTTCAATAAAATAATATTTTCCATCACATCAATACTTTTTTCTTCTTTTTCAACCACACATTTCCCATCATATCACTATTCAAAAATCAATTCTTCCTCCAAAAATCCATACCAAACACACTCTAAATATAAAAAGGGGTATAAAGTGATTGTTAAAAAGATGTTGTTTTTAATAAATCTTTAATGTCATGTTTAGAAGGAAAAGATAAAAGTTTGATTGATAAGGATGTTCAAATTGAGATGGAGTTTCCTCATATTGAATCTGTAAGTTCTGTACCTCTAGTAGATGGAACTGACACTCGAACTGAAACTGATATTGATCAAGAAATTGATCAAATTCCTAAATCTGATTCTTTTGTTCTCCCTACTGATGAGTATCAGCTCACAAGAAATAGGGAAATTAGGCAAATTAGACCATCTACTAGATTTGACAGTGATGATTTTGTTTCATTTTTTACTTATCAAGAACATTTTAAAAATGAATCAAACTCCTATTATGATGCTATAAGATGTAAGGAAAGTAAAAATTGGATTGCTGCCATGGAAGATGAAATGTCACTTTTGAAAAACAAGACTTGGGAACTTGTTGAAAGGTCTAAGGGGCATAAATTAATTGATTGTAAGTGGATTTACAAAATAAAATAGGGGAAAGGGGATAGTAAACCATTAGATACAAAGTTAGGCTTGTTGCAAAAGGTTTTACACAAAAACAAGGTATAGATTATACTGAGATTTTCTCTCTTGTTGTGAAATACTCCACTATTAGATGCTTACTCCCTTTAATTGTTCATTTTAAATGAGAACTTGAACAATTGGATGTTGAAACTGCTTTTCTATATGGTGAATTAGATGAAATTATCTATATGAAACAACATGTTGGATTTGAAGTTGGAAATCCTGATAATACTGTTTGCTTGTTAAAAAGGTCCCTATATGGATTAAAACAGGCTCCTAGACAATGATATAAGAGATTTGATAACTTTGTGTTAAAACTTGGTTTTAAAAGAAGTTAATTTGATGCTTGTCTGTATTTTATAGGTGATGGAGGTGAAAATTCTCTTTATTTGGCACTTTATGTGGATGATATGCTTCTTGCCCGCTATGATAGAGCTGAAATTGATAATATCAAATTAAAACTGAAGTCTGAATTTGACATGAAAAACCTTGGCTTAGCTAGAAGAATTTTAGGCATGCAAATTTGGAGAAATAAAGAGAAAGACTTGTTATTTCTTAATTATCATGATTATGTGATTAATATTTCGAAAATGTTTAATATGTATGATTGTAAACATGTAACCTTATCTTTGTCAAACCATTTTAAACTGTCTTCTGATTTCTGTCATAACTCTGAAGATTAATACTAGAATGTCAAAAATACCTTATGCAAAAGCTGTTGGTTCTGTGATGTATTTGATGATTTGTACCAGACCTAATCTCGCATTTGGAATCAGCATATTGAGTAGGTTTATGAGTAACCGGGGGAAGAACATTGGAATGATCTAAAATGGTTATTTAGATATCTTAAAGGCACTTCTAATTTGAGTTTAATGTTTAAATCTAGTAAAAATTGTGTTATCTTGAGGGGATGTACAAATTCTGACTTTGCTGGTGATAAAGATAATATGAGATCAACTTCCTCTTACTTTTATACTTCGTGTGGTACTGTTGTGAGTTGGAAATCTCAATTACAAAAGGCTGTAGCTTTATCTTCCACTGAAGCAGAATATATTGTTGCTACAGATACTGTTAAAGAAGGAATATGGTTAAATGGATTGATTTCTGAACTTGATTTTTCTGAAAATGATATCCTATTACTATCTGATAACCAAAGTGCTATACATTTGAGCAAAAATCCTATGTTTCATGATAGAACAAAACATATTGATATTAAATATCATTTTATAAGAGATATCATTTCCAAAGGGATTATGAAGATTGGTAAAGTCCCTACTCAATTCAATCCATCAGTTATGGGAACAAAAATAATTCATTTGAATACGTTTTTAAACTGTTTGAAATTGTTATCTGTTGAATCTTTGTGATATCTATACATGTATTTGAACAAACGAAAATAGTATGAAATTGTGTTCTGGACTACATTATAACCCAAATTCTAGTAGCAATGTGTAGATTGTTGGAATTGAACCGGGTTCAATTGGCTACTCCCATAATTTGGCAAAATCGTGTCTTTGAAAGTGCAACTTTTACTTATACTAAAGGCTTCACTGGATGATTGACATGTGGACCTATTGCAGCTATTGGATTGGCTTCTGGATGGTTCTAATACTTAATGCCATTTCATTTGGCATTATCTCTCGAAGAGTCGATTTAGGGTTCATTCCATTCCTTTGTTCTCTCTCTCTTGCCCCGCCATTCTTGAAAGCTTCTCTCTGATTCCTCTCTGTAAAATTCAAATCAAATCCATGATTTGATATGGTATTGTGTAATAGAGTGATTCCTTAGTGGAGATATTCTGAGTGAATATCTGTGTGAAGTGTTCGTATGGCTGTGTAGTTGATTATGTTGGCTTAGTGTACGATTCTTTGTAATTCGAGTGAATCAACTGCTGTATTGTGAGAGATAAGTGTTCTTATACTTTCTTTGTGATTGTTCTGAACATTCTTGTAACCTTTGTTGCCAATTCAGGCTTTATAGTGAAATCGAGCATAATCCATAATATTGGATGCTCAACGGGGGATGTAGGTGTTGGATGTAGTCACCGAACCTCCGGGGCTTAGGCCGAAACATATCGATTGTGTTCTTTTATTTCTGCACTTTATTTTTCAGTGAACAAACTTTATACTTTCTGTTCTTGATCTAATATTGTGTGTCCTGGCCTAACAAAACTGAAGGTTGTTGGAACTTCCAATCTTTGTACGCTGTTTTCAGGATTGTAGCACTTGAGATAGTCCATTGTCTTTGTCATCTTAATCTCTTTATCTGAACATTTTAATAATCACTGCCCCAGTACCGCTATAAAAAATGAAGTAACTAGAAACATCAAAAAAAAGAATTGTGCTCTACTTCACTAAATCTTTACTTGAGAAGAATAGAAAGTAAAAAAGGAGTTTTCCGAAATAATATAATGGAACAAAATGTATAAATGAATGTATCTGCCTGATATTGAAAATAAAATGGTGAGAATTGTTGTGTCTAAACCAGATGTTGGGACTTCTATAGTCAGATAAATACATATTGTATGGTTATCAAGATTATGTTCTATCTGTTTCAACAACCTCTAAATTAACCACATTTAATGCTAGCATTTTATAACCCGATCTCTTGAAATTCTTGTTATAGAACCACTTGATCTACACTTTTGTCTTTTAGATAGGGAATACATATATGACTTAAATCTCATTCACACTTGTGCTCTATTAGAATAATCCCGACTAAATCACTTGAACACTTTGTCCTTCATTTGCACATCCACCATTTGACTAGCTTGCACAAAATTTATCATTGAAGAAGCAAGTTTCCAATATTTCTTTGTAAATACAGTAATAAATACATGTATATTTGCTTGGACAAATATGCCCTCTCCTGGAACCCCAAGTGGCCCTCAAGAATAACACATTTGAGTGTGAATAATGCTATCCATCAACAGCTATCTAGGTAGAATTGGAGCACACACTTCACTGTCGATAATCAATTGTGTTTGTTTTATGATCACCAATTATAGATCGTGAGCTCCATTATCACCTTGCTGACTATCTTTGTGCTGTCAAAACTAGTTGCCATTGCTTATGTTTGACGTCGTTTGGACCATTTTAATAAGATAAACATTCTCAAGACTATTTTACCCTTCAAGATTTTGACAAGTGATGTTCACTTTGACATTGAATTCCATCTCCCGTGACTAATATTAGAAGAAAAAATAACGTGAATAAATGGTAAATCCGGGTGGAAATATGCAAAACTTCATTCTCTTGAGTCAGAAGGAGATTAAAACCAAAAATCCATCCTTCATCGTTTTTTCTCATCAGGAAGAAGTGAGTCGAGCATAGCAAGGGCATTCTATCAAGGCTTTCATTTTTGCCGACCCAACTGCTTTTAGAATTGGTAATAAATTTTTTTTTTTGACTTATTGAGCCAAATGATGATTAAATTTTGTTATGGCACTACGACAAAAAAGACCTACGGCAACGGTCAAAAACCGTTGCCAAAACCCTTTCTTAGCATTCAGGCGTCTGTTGCGATGTTCGGTGTTGCCATAGTGGTGTCGACTTTTGGCAACGTGCATTGCACGTTGCAAAAGAGACTTTTGGCAACGCGCAGTGAACGTTGCCAAAAGTCTCTTTTGCAACGCGCAATACATGTTGCCAAAAGTTAACACCTCAATGGCGACACCGAACATCGCAACGGACGCACGAACGCTGCGAAAGGGTTTTCGCAACGTTTTTTGACCGTTGTCGTAGGTCATTTTTCATTTTTTTTAAATTTTTAATTCTTTTATTTTTACAATAATTTACATAAATCAACCACAAAACAAGATAGAAGATAACAATATCAAATAATTTCAATAATCATCATTAAGTGAACTCCAAAATGTAACAATATCCATACAAAATTCAGCTAAAAAATATACAAATCATGTTCCAGTATATACCAACTCTTATCAATAATGAAGTAAAACAAGATTCATCTCTTCTTTCAAATAAAGTAAAATTCAATTCTCTTTATTTTCCCAGGCCTTTTTTTTTCTTTCTTCTCCTCTGCTTTCTCTTCTTTCTTTTCCTCTGCTTGCACTTCTTGCTTCTCATCAAATTAATAGAGCCCGCAAATCTATACCAAAGTTAATGGAGCCATATCACTAATTACAGAAATAAAAGGCACACAATGAGAAAAATCTGATTTAATTTAAAGCCAAGTAGAAAACATAAATATAAATGTAATTAACAATATAGCTCCAAGAAATAAAATAAATAAGAGGCAAAGGGAAAAAGGGCCCTTACAGCCACACGGGGAAACTGCAATGGAAGGAAAATGTTTACAGAAGGTCATCACTAACTATAATTAATACATAATTGTGTGCACTGATTCAACTTCCATCAATTAAACAAAACAGTAAAGTAGCATGGAGAAATAATGGTAAAATAAACATCAAAATATGTATTCATATGATTATCGAAGATGTGGAGATAACAACAACGCCAGCCTCAATTTATTGCAAAATTGATTAACCTAAAATGGTTAACACCAAGTAATCAAGATATGCGAGAAAAGAAGTCACCGGGAAAAACAATCAGGTGAAGTGAAATTAGAATGAGGAAGACATTACCTCCAAACAAGTTCTGATATCAAATCCATACAACCGAGAATCAAAATTTGTGACGGATTCCTTGTATAGCAGCACAGTCAATTTAATTGTTAGAAAAATGTGTTTATGCTTTCTTCGCAATAAATTAGTTTATACTCTATAATTTTCATACACTGTTTGGTCTTCGATCAATTCTCTATTTAGATGTATGTTTTGAATATGTTTATCCATTAACAATGAAATTCATAATGTAAATATATTTTTTGTTGAAGATATTTGTGCCATCTCAAGTTCCGATTTCAATCTAGCTTTTAAAGTAAGCAATGTCTTGTTGGTTTTGCATTTTATGTAATATCAGAATTCATTGTTGATTTTTATTTTTATGAAATTTGTTGTTTTCTATGGTGATTTAGTGGAATGTTAGGACTTTGTCATTTGACTATTGAAATTGATTATGTTTTATGATTGAAATTATTATTAGAAACATATTAGCACTCATTTATTTGCTGAATTTCATATCAAACAATTATGAAAAGTATTATAAACAAAAACTTCCATTTTCTAGTGAAGAGCAAAATATTGTGAAACAATTGTTTAAGAGGAAAAAATTGTAACTTATTTTTTTACCCACAATGAAGAATGTGTGGCTCCGCCACTACACATTAGTATATCGACTATCTTAAGATAACATTTGTCCTTCACCAAGTATGAATACACAAGTCTTACCAAATATACCTCTACAGTATAATAGAACCTCTTTGAATGTTGTTGGTGTTAGTGAACTTAACAAAAACAATACAAACAACAAGAACTTAATAGACTTATGCAAGATGCGATTATTTTATTTGTTCAATATAATAGAATTTTGTGGTGTGATCCAAACGTCATGTGATTTAGTATTTGGTTGATTGAAGGAAGTTTAAGGTATCTAGGTTTGTAGAGTTCTAATATGATTGAAGATCAAATTTCAATAATTATTAGGAGTTTGGCTTGAAGGAGGACTCTTGGATGGCTAAAGGTATATTTTGGATTCTTTCTTCATCTTCAACTCAAATAAGAGATTTTATATATAGCTACATTGTATTTTCATAATAAAACATTCATGTATTATTGTTTTCATCTTCAATAACATATTGAGAGATTGAAAGTTTAGATTTCAATTGAGATTATTGAAATTTTGATATTGTAAATACAAAACTATTGATTATAGTGGATTGTTCTCATCTACCCGTGATTTTTTCCCGAATTGGGTTTCTACGTAAATTCTTATGTTCTTATTTTCTTCTTCTTTATTCTATTATTATCATTATCTTGCGATTCATTTCATAACAAGTGATATCAGAGTGCAAGGTTGATTGTTCTGCATGGCGACAATGAAGTATGACATACCGTTGTTGGATAGAGACACGAGATTTACATTATGGTAAGTGAAGATGCGAGCGGTGTTGGAACATATGGATTTGGAGGAAGCTTTGTTTGGCTTTGAAAGGATGTCTACTACCTAGACGCAGGATGAAAAGCGACGTAAGGATCGGAAAGCCCAATCTCAAATTCATCTACATCTCTCGAATCAAATTCTTCAAGATGTTTTTAAGTGCAGCTGCATTGTGGTTGAAGTTGGAGCAACTTTGTATGACAAAGAGCTTGACCAGCAAGCTACACCTGAAACAACGTTTGTATTCTCACCGAATGTCTGAAAGTACGTCATTGGATGATCACTTAACTATGTTCAAAGAAATCGTGGCTGATTTGGAGACATTGGAGGTTAAGTATGATGAGGTGGACTTGGCTTTGATGTTGTTGTGTTCGCTGCCACTATCATATATGACTTTCGGAGATACTATTCTCTATAGTCTTGATACTCTCACCGTGGAAGAGGTCTATGATGTCTTATTATCTAAGGAGAAGATGAGGCATCTTGCTGGAGGATCTGGAAATCATGCTGAAGGCTTGGTTGTGCGTGGGAGGAATCAAGATAGGAATCTTGGCAGAAATATGAGAGGCAGATCAAAGTCTAAACATGCTGAGAAGACATGTCATTACTGCAAGAAGAAAGGGCATATTAAATCTGATTGTTTTGCCTTGAAAAATAGAAATAAAGTAGCTGGTGCTACGGAAAAAGGGAAGCAACATGTTAATACAGCGGAGGCTGATGTTGTGGAGGATGAGCAAAGTGGTAGAGAGATTCTTATGATTTCTGACGGAGATACTAAATCTAGTGATGAATGGGTTGTTGACTCGGCTTGTACTTTTCATATGTGTCCTAACAGGGACTGGTTTTCTACATATGAAGAAGTTTCGAGAGGTGTTGTGATTATGGAAAACAGCGTGCCTTAAAAGATTGCTGGAGTTGGTACAGTCAGAATCAGGATGTTCGATGGAGTTGTTAGAACACTTACAGATGTAAGACATGTCCTAGAACTGAAGCAGAATCTCATATCTTTGATTACACTTGACTTGAAGGACTACAGATACATCGGTGAAGGTAGAGTTTTGAAGGTGAAGAATGGTGCTCTTGTTGTCATGAAGGAACATAAAAACTCTATACAGCTGTACATTTTGCACGGTTCCAATGATTGGGGATAGCAGTTTCTAATTCTTCTTTGACGGATAATGAACTTACAAAACTTTAGGATATGAGGCTCGAGCATATGAGTGAGAATGGGATGGCAGAGCTAAGTAAAAATGGACTTTTTGATGGGCGAAGACCAGAAAAATTGAATTTTGTGAGCATTGTGTCTTTGGGAAACAGAAAAGAGTCAGATTCACAAAAGGAAGACACAACACGAATGGAATACTTGAATATCCATTTAGATCTTTGGGGACCATCCGGGTACCATCTAAAGATGGCTATTATTACTTGTTGACAGTAATTAATAATTTTTTCAGAAAAGTTTGGGTATTCTTCTTGAAGCAGAATAGTGATGTGTTTGAGACCTTCAAGGAGTGAAAAACATTGGTAGAGAAACAGACCGGAAAGCAAGTGAAATGTCTACGCACTGATAATAGGTTGGAGTTTTGCTTAGATGAATTTGATAGTTTTTGCAGGACTAAAGGCATCTTGAGACACTTGATAGTACCTGGAACTCCTCAACAAAATGGTATGGTAGAACGTATAAACAGGACCTTAATGGAAAAGGTTCATTGTATGCTTTTAAATTATGGGTTGCCTAAGTTTTTTTGGGCTGAAGCTGCTACTACAACTTGTGTTTTGGTTAATCGCTCACCCTCAGTTGTCATTGATAAAAATACAACAGAAAAGGTATGATTTCGTAAACCTTCTTGCTATTCTAATTTGAAAATTTTGGGTGTCCAGCTTATGATCATGTAGATAATGAGAAGCTGGAGCTTAGGTCTAGAAAGTTCATTTTTCTTGGATATAAATCTGGTGTAACGGGATATAAGTTGTGGTGTCCAGAGACTAGAAAGGTGGTTGTTAGTAGGAATGTAGTATTTGATGAACTTGTTATGGTTCGTGGCTCACCTCTTGGGGATTCTAATAAAGCTGAGGAGCAGAATAATTTAACTCAGGTGGAGTTGGAAATTGGTTTAGAGAAACGATCAGAGGTTGTAGAATAGTCTACTACAAATGAGTCCAGTTCAAGATTGACAGGCAGTAATATCCTGCCTACTTTACCTATATCACTAGCACCACGGTATTCTATTGCTTAGGATAGACCTCAGAGACATATTAGACCTCTACAGAAATATGGGGAAGCAACTTTGGTAGCTTATGCATTGAGTGTAGCTGAAGACATTGATTCCACTGAGGAACCTGTTACATATTCAGAGGCAGTCAGTTGTAGTGATTCTAACAAATGGATGATTTCTATGCAGGAGGATATTGAGTCGTTGAGCAAAAATAACACTTGAGACTTAGTGAAATTATCTAAAGGAAAAAGAGTGGTTCGTTGTAAATGGATGTTCAAAAGAAAGGAAGGTACATCAGGGATTGAAGATGCTAGATACAAGGCTAGATTGGTGGCAAAAGGCTACAATCAGATTCTGGGTGTTGATGTTACAGATGTGTTCTCATCAGTTGCGAAGTATAGTTCTATTCGAGCCTAACTTGGAGTGGTGGCTAAGAATTATTTGGAGCTTGAGCAAATGGATGTTAAGACAACAATCTTACATGGAGAACTTGAGGAGATCATTTGCATGCAACAACCAGAGGGTTTCATAGCTTCAGAGAAGGAAAACTATGTGTGCTTGTTGAAGAAATCCTTGTATGGATTAAAACAGTCACCGAGGCAGTGGTATAAGAGGTTTGATTCATTCATGACTACTCATGATTTTGATAAATGTAATTATGATAGTTGTGTATACTTTAGAAAGGAAAGTGGTGGATCAACTACATATTTGTTATTATATGTTGATGATATGATCATAGTAGCCAAGGATAAAACAAATGTTAGAAAAATAAAATTACAACTCAACAAGGAGTTTGACATGAAAGATTTGGGTACGCGAAGAAGATTCTTAGAATGGAGATCTTGAGGGATAGAAAGGTTGACAGATTGTATTTGAGTCAGAAATGGTACGTTGAAAAGGTGTTTGAAAGATTCTATATGGTGAAAGTTAAGGTTATCGTACTCCCTTGGCTTCCCACTTCAAATTATCATCTACTTGTGTCCACAGATGAAGACATTGATTATATGTCTCAAGTTCCTTACTACGGTACAGTTGGTTCGCTTATGTATACTATGGTTTGTACAAGACCTGATTTGGCACAGGCAGTTAGTGCAGTTAGCAGATACATGGCTAATCCTGGCAAGGAACATTGGAAAGTAGTGCAGTGGATCTTCAAATACTCAAAGGGCTTTTCAAATGCTTATTTGCATTTTGGTAAAAATTCAGATGGAGTCATTGATTATGTGGATTATTCAGGGATCTTGATAAGAGGAGATCGCTTACGGGGTATGTGTACTCTTGGAGGTTGTGTTATTAGCTGGAAAACTATTTTGCAAAATACAGTGACTTTAACTACAACAGAAGCAGAATACATGGTCATTACAGAGGCAAGTAAGGAGGCTATGTGGCTAAGATGACTAATTGGTGAAATCAATAAAGACTTGCAGATATCTACAGTATTATATAATAGTTGGAGTGCAATTTTCTTGACTAAAGATCAGATGTTTCACGAGATGATTAAGCACATTGATATGAGGTATCATTTTGTGCGTGATGTAATTGCTCGTGGTGATATTGTAGTGAGCAAGGTTGATACCAAGGATAATCCTGCTGATGTGATGACATAACCACTTCTCATTTCTAATTTTGAGCATTGCTTGAAGTTAATTGGTATTTGTCATTGATTTAGTTCAATGGGACTTGTTTGGAAGAGGAAAAATGGTGTTTTGAAGATATATTTTAATTCCTTGTGACGGAATTTGGCTCAATGTGGAGATTTGTTGTGGTGTGATCCTCCATGTGATTTGGTATTTGGTTGATTGTAGGAAGTCTAAGGTATCTAGGTTTGTAGAGTTCTAATATGATAGAAGATCAAATTTCAATAATAATTAGGAATTTGCCTTAAAGGAGCACTCTTGGATGGCTAAAGGCATTTTGAATTCCTTCTCCATCTTGGACTCAAATAAGAGGTTTTATATATAACCACATTGTATCTCCATAATAAAACATTCATATATTATTCTTTGTATCCTCAACAACATATTGAGAGATTGAGAGTTTAGATTTCAATTGAGATTATTGAAATCTTGATATTGTAAATACAAGACTATTGATTATAGTGGATTGTTCTTTTCTACCCGTGGTTTTTTTCCGAATTGGGTTTCCACTTAAATTCTGGCATTCTTGTTTTCTTCTTCTTTATTTCATTATTGTTATTATCTTGCGATCTGTTTCATAACATAGAATATGAACTTTGATTTTAACATGCAAAATAAAGATAAAGGGTGTGCAAGAAAATGATAAAAATAAAAATAAAGAAAAATTTACGTTCTATATCATTTCACATGTTTTTAATAGAAGAAAACTTGTTACAACCTTTCCCATGTGTATTATAGATTTGAATTACATCAATTAAAATCGGAAAATTCAAATAAAAACAATAAAATACAGTTGAGGACCAAAAAGACACCAATATTATTCTTGCTTGGTAGTTCGAGTACACTAGCCGTGAACTGCCAGCAGTGTCCTGGCCATGCCCAGCCAACACAGGTAACGCATCTGCACCAACCAGGCTGTGCAATGCTGGCGCCTATTGGCACACCTCCCGTTCTGTCCAGACATAATCTTAAAATCTCTTGGGGAAGTCTAAATTAATGAAATAATAATTTCAGCTGTGTGGTGAGAACTGTGTGAAATATGCGTGAAATCGAAACAACATTCGACTTACCGAAATCTGATTTGAGAAGATAAAATAGCGATTTACCGACTTCGAATATAATAATATGAATTCTTCACTTCCCAATATGAGTGAACGCATGTTGTTCTTCAATTCAAACCCTTCAACAAAACACATAAATAAATTAACCATATTCTGAAATCAAGCATAAATAAAATCAGAAATGAGAAAGATGAAATGTAAGTGATGCAATTGGTCGAGGCAAGTGTTTAACACTTTGTCCTTAAGATAAATTTGCCCCACATCGGTGCTAACGGTTTCTTGGTAATCATCTCCCAAGATACAATGATCACGTCAAGTCATAGGAGCACTTCAAATGACTTAAACCAATGAACTCGAACGGAGTTCCCTCTCTACGATAACCATGATTTTGATGCAAGAAATAATCACTTCTACAGAGTGGTTTATGCAGACCTAAAGTAAAACATGGAATGGAATGATATCGAACAATCAGTTGAATTGTTCCTCTTTCTTCTTGTTGTTGTTGTTATCCAAACATATGGGGAATCCATATATATAGTAGTTGAAAATGCCTGTCAAAAGACACAATCATACCAAGAGACACATCTCTTGAATATACATAATTATTGGAAGTTACTCATACCAAAAGTTATGATCTCCAAAGGTCATGATATTCCATATGAAAAGACACATCCTTTCATCTACATCATCTCTAGAATATTCCACAATATTCTACACAATTTTCCAATAATTTCAAGTATTAAGTGGTTTAAATTTGGCTTAATTTCTCATTCACCAAACAAGGAATTTCTACTTAAATCATTTCAATTGGTCACAACCAATTTCCAATACAAAATTTCAACAATCCCCCACATAAATGAAAATTAATACAAATGACTATGCAGACACTAGTAGAGAGAGGGCGGAAAAAACACTGCATCAGAGAAGGTAGCTTCTGGCCTTGAACCTCCCTTAGTGAAATACTATCGGATTTACTGGCTAATTGGTGAATGTGATGTCTTGAACCATTCAACCGTTGGTGTAAGCCAAGACAACAGTACTCACACAATGTTTTTCCTAAACTGTTCATGGTTCTCATGATTGTGTCCATTTTGGCACTGGACCACTCTTGGTTTCATAAGTGTTTAGAGAATTTTAGCCTCGATCAATTATCATTGAAGCGGCCCAACTTCACACTTACATAGGTGGCTTCCTATTAAGAGTATCTTATCTTACTCTACTTGACTTAATCAAGATATAGGAATCATTAAAAACATAGCTTAACCTCACACTTTGCAAAAAGCACTGTAATTATCATAGGAATGAGTAGGAATAATTTCCTAAGTGCTTCGTGGAATCTTCATAGTTTAGTTGTCCCTTTGAACCAAGATCTTGGGATCTCCAGTCAACAAGGTAGGGTTACCATTACAAAGACTCTTACGTAATAGGCTTTAATCTCATTCTTCTCGATATGCAGTATTCTTGATCTCTCGGTAAATCTCTTAAAAGTACCACGAATTTACACCATTGAAATCGACTGCTTAACGGTATTATGTCTACATCTAGACTTACCATTACATGTGACTTAGCATCTCATTAAATATAGCTAGCCAACGATCAATTGATTTAATAGATACAACATGTCACCACCAAAAAATCCTCTTATGAAGCTACACGCTTCTAACTAGCTTTATCTAAAACTTTATAAATTTCAAACAATAATGTTAGAGGATTTCTATCACGCACTACACTAGTCAATCACTTTTCACTAGTGGATTTCAGAAATATGGGTATTCAATACCATTATTGATATATTACAATGCATTTCAATTTTATAAATATTCTTCAAATATTTCAATTTATCTTGCATATACAAACAAATGTCATAATCGTCTTTTATCCCATTTCATCCACTTTAGACTTAGTGTATATCATCCTTACAATTAATATAAGGGTTTTCTACATTTTCACATTCATATATATATTTCTATGATATAGAAAATTGTAACTTTTAAACATAAGTTACCCCCACAATTCCTCAATTAGAAATGCATGTGCAACTAATAATGTTGCATCCACAAGTCTTGAACTTTTCATAAGTTCGCAAGCATTGATGTTAATCCCCACATTTTTGGGTTACACTTGAACTTAGAGTTCATCAACTCTTTCGTAGTTCAACTCATTTATCGAATAGAAATGTCCATATCGAATGATTCGTGAAAGTTTAAGTACTTTAAAAATAGTGGTCGTCAACCCACAATTTACAAATTATACTTCAATCCAACTTTCTTTTAATTTGATCATCCAAATTAAATTAAGGTCATCACATAGACCAACAATGCTCTCAAACATATACCAATTTAATTGGTTCCACAATTGAAATCGAATTCAACAATGAAGAAGAATAAGTATCTTGATTCACAAGAATTGCAACTTCTCCCAACATATGCAACATATCACATTTGTGACATTTCACAAGATAGCATTATTTCATGTTAAATAATACTTATTCATCATATTCAAATTTAATGAACGAATCATCCATTGGTTCGATAGTTGTGTTTTCAAAAGACACAACCCAACGAGAGGACACGCCTCTTCGAATAAATCTTTATGAAGAGATACACCAATTGGAAATTAATCATACCTAGGTCATGATTTTTCATATGAAAAGACATATCTTTCCATCTAAATCGATTCTAGAATATTTCATAATATTCTACCAATTCCAAATAATTAAGTGACTTGAATCTCATTATCAAATAATGATTTCCACTTAATACAATTACAACAAATCGCATTTTGTCATATTCTCATGCACATATAGTTTTGCGTAAATCATCTCATTTAATTTCATAGATTTAATTGAGGCTATCACCATTAAAAATTTAGCATAATTTCAACAAGATATGAAATTTCAACCAACTAATTTTACCATATTCTGATCAAAAGAATAGTTATGAAAGTTCATATACTTTCTTCGCATAAATCTAACATTTTAGATTTATCCCATACATATATGCTTAGCAATTCATGTTATAGAGAATAACCTGAATAAACACAATTTTCCACACTAGAAATTGGTCACTAGTATCTTTCCATCATGATAATTCAATCAGAAATTCTTGCAAAAACGATGGCATGTACAGTTAGATACAAATTCATACAACAATATAATAGTTTCTTAATTTGTGGCATGAATAAAGCAGATAAATATCCAACAATGATTCGGCAAACAGAATTTTAATCATAAGGAACACTTATACCCATTCATATATGCAAGTCATAAACTGTCTTTTGTATGGAAAGACACAATCTTTCAATTACCGTAACATGCATACATACATTATTTCATGCACCATCTGATGAAATAATATTTATGCAGAATTTAATTATCATGCATCTACTGCAGATTTAAATACAGCAGTTTTAAACATGAAGAAACACAATGATTGGCACATAAAATTCATAACTTCCACGTGCAACTGACATCACAAATCAGTTTACAAATTGAGACCAAAGTAACTATTAAAACCAAATGTTCAATCCATTTCATGAATATAAAATCAGATTTTAGATAATAGACGCCACTTAATGGACTTTGAATTAAATAGAAACAATTTTCTATGAGAGTGTCTAATGGCATCCATTCACGAGTCGAGTCATGGTATGAACAAATAAATAAAGTGACAAATCTCATGATTTCTTTCCAAACAGGAATTAAAGTATACAACCATTGGTAATCATTTATATATTCCAGATTCAAAATGCAAGTATATACCTTGAATACAACATGCATACCGGCAATAAGAAATCCCACATAAGTTGTCTATCTAACATGCACAATTAAACAAAATTCATTTTAAGATTGTAGGAGATTTTACACCGATAATGTGCATATTATATTATTCAAGAACATACCGTGAAATATGCGTGAAATCGAAACAACATTCGACTTACCGAAATCTGATTTGAGAAGATAAAATAGCGATTTACCGACTTCGAATATAATAATATGAATTCTTCACTTTCCAATATGAGTGAACGCATGCTGTTCTTCAATTCAAACCCTTCAATAAAACACATAAATAAATTAACCATATTCTGAAATCAAGTATAAATAAAATCAGAAATGAGAAAGATGAAATGTAAGTGATGCAATTGGTCGAGCCAAGTTAGGAGCACTCCAAACGACTTAGACCAATGAACTCGAACGGAGTTCCCTCTCTACGATAACCATGATTTTGATGCAAGAAATAATCACTTCTACAAAGTGGTTTATGCAGACCTAAAGTAAAACATGGAATGGAATGATATGGAACAATCAATTGAATTGTTCCTCTTTCTTGTTGTTGTTGTTATCCAAACATATGGGGAATCCATATATATAGTAGTTGGAAAGGCTTGTCAAAAGATACAATCATACCAAGAGACACATCTCTTGAATATACATAATTATTGGAAGTTACTCATACTAAAAGTCATGATCTCCAAAGGTCATGATATTCCATATGAAAAGACACATCTTTTCATCTACATCATCTCTAGAATATTCCACAATATTTTACACAATTTTTCAATAATTTCAAGTATTTTTAAGTTTGGATTAATTTCTTATTCACCAAACAAGGAATTTCCACTTAAATCATTTCAATTGGTCACAATCAATTTCCAATACAAAATTCCAATAAGAACAACTAGAAGTCAGATACTACCTCCTTACATAAACCCAATGACCAATAAACAACGCCCAAACAGCATTCGGATAACCCTTCCTGGCAATGTCTTCTACTCGCACTTGTCACTCGATCCCCTAAAGGCTACACTCCCTTGATTAGTTCTTTTCTTCCTCCTCTATCCCCATCTTTATCCAATGCTCCTTTAACTGATTTGAATCGGAGCAATAATGACTTAACAAGGAGTCGAGAAAGTATGTTGGATGTTATCTTCAGGAATATGGGCTTTCTGATTTCTTTGATATGATTTCAGTAATTGGTAATTATTTTTCGAGCTGGACAAGGGTTCATATTATTTTACAAGAAAGTACAGAGGTGTGCTCCCGGTTGTTGGATTTTCAATGAGGAATTAACAAAATATAAGACTTAAATTATAAAGGCTTTAAACAACATATGCCGTGTCACATTGTATAGATATTCATTAAAAATGGACTACAATTGCGTACTAAGATCAATTGTCGATTGCCAACTTTATTAATGTAATTTCTTCTTCAGACTAGGTAATTCTTCTGATTATGCTACAACAGCACAATTTTATCAAAAAAAAAAAAAAACCACTACCTCAATATTCACAAATTGGTTTCCGAAAGGCAGATTGATGCGCTAAAGTTGTGCTGCAATCTACGTGCACATTAAGCATTCTTAATGTACACGGGTCGTGTTGCCAAGAGTACTTAAGTAAAAGGATTGGGATAACATTTGTTAAACGAATGAACAAAGTTTGATTGTGCTCCTTGATAAATTGAGGACTTGAAATAAATAAATAAAAGGGATTTTTGGAGAATATACTTTTTTTGTAGAATGTGTAGTTAAAAGTTAATGCTTCATGT
The DNA here is from genome assembly GCA_035079005.1 of Fraxinus americana. Taxonomy (NCBI): domain Eukaryota; kingdom Viridiplantae; phylum Streptophyta; class Magnoliopsida; order Lamiales; family Oleaceae; genus Fraxinus; species Fraxinus americana. The sequence goes on from CM068716.1 coordinate 33,441,251, forward strand.
ATTAATCATGTGCATGTCTCATGCCATGCCCATACATGTGTATGTTTTTGAAAATGTCCTCATCATAAGGATCAACACTTCTGTCCAACATTTCTTTCTCCAACATTAGCACCTATTTGATCAGCCTTTACATCACCATCTTCTTCGGTTTTGCTATCTGCTTCTTCTACCTAGATTTAGTCATTAGTATCATCTTCATCGCTATCTGATGAGTGTAGTTTCTACACTTATTCGAGATCCTATACGATGATATTGTAGTGTTCTTTGGATAAATACTACCTAACTTGTGTTATATTTCATTTTGTGTGTATAACTCAATGTTTATGAAGAATTGGAGAAAAGAATGCAAAGATAGTGGAAAAGGGCACAATTGTATCGATTATAAAGTTCGGGGACTGAAATGTAAATACTCAAAAATTATGTCGAATCTCACGATGAAAATTTGAGAGTGTTAGACATCAATTGGATGAGGAAAGAAGTCAAAAGTTATGTTTCGAATTTTTAGTCTCATTTTGAGACCCATTTTTGACATAGGAAATATTCAAATTGGAAATATTGTAATTCTAGAAGATTTGTATATCTTTAAGTTATCTTTCTAATGCACTTTGAGTCACCTCAATCAGATATCGGGAGAGAAAGTTATAACAAAAATGCTAAAAACTGTTCAGTTGCCGAAAATTAGGCAAACCGCGCTCCCTAGACCCAAGGCTGCCCAAACCCACAAGGCGCGCGCCTCAAAGTTAAACGGGAACATTCTCACTTTCCTTCTTTTATTTGGCAACAATTTAATGCAATCTTTTTAATATCCTTTAAATACCAAATTCAACCAGAACGTGAGTGGACATCCTTTTGACCTAAAAATTATATATTCTACGTATTTTGGAGGTGAAGAACAAGTCTATACATCAATTCAAGGCGAATCATACAAAGATTTTGAAGATTCATAACCCAATTTCAAAATTTAAGCCAAGAACGTGGATTTCTCCTACTTCTTCCATCTTTCTTATTTTCTGGTGATTTTTTCTAATTATTCTTGTGTAATTTAATTATAAGAATGTTAGGCTAAGTTTTTCATTGAATTGGATGAATGATGAACCATATTTTTGTTTATTTTAATTCAAGACAATTAGTTTAGTATTTTTTGATTGATTTTGCATTCTCATTGAATTATTTGATTGCTTGATCACCAATTATATAGTAAGTTGCTTGTTGTAGTGTAGGAATACTCACAATAAGTCTAGAACACGGCAAAATCAACATATGGATAATAGGTATTAAGAATAAATGGCATGTGCAATCATATGTGATAGATCCTGTGAATCAATACATGTTTTTCATATGAATTCAGACTAGGAATATGATCAGGTCGTGTTAAACATATGTTTAATATATCTTGAAAAAGAATATTGAATAACAGTGGATTATCGATTGTCTTGAATGCATGAATTTATTAGATTACGAATTAAGAATTGAATTAAATGGTACTAGGGGAATTCACAATTCAAATACAAACATTTACATATTAAATAAATATTTCATTTATTTTGTTAGTTTAGGATTAATATATATTACATATAAACCATTTTTTCTTATATCACCACATTTCGAATTTAATAGTAGCTATTGAACTACAAATTAGACTTTATTTCTCGTGGGAACGATAATCTTAACTCACAAATCTTATTACTTGTACAATGATCATGTACGCTTGCGGGTTTCACGCTGATAAGTGTGTTTTGCACACTTATTTAGGTCACAAAACATGAAAAATTGTTGATGTATATGTTGAAATATGGCTTAATCCGATATAATTTGTATTTTTAGGATTACATTGATGGATGGAATGAAGAGTATGAGAAAATGAACGAAAAATTACCAAAATGGAAGAATATGAAACTTCAAGGACCAAAATGCAATTATTCAAAAGATGACCCGAATGGCGAATAAAGAGTGGGATTGAGCTAAGTAATACATTGTGATATCATGAGATGTTAGAAGAAGAAGGAGAATGAATCAAGACCAAAAAGTGGATGAAACAAACTTGAAGACCAAAGTGAATCAAAGGAGAAATAATTTCTACCATGCAGTCGCATGGTAGAAAGTCCATGCAGTCGCGCAAGCATCTACAAGGGATGAATAGTGAAAATTTTGTATAACCATGCAGTCGCATGGATTTATACCATGCAGTCGCATGGTTCATTCTGGGCGTGAATTTTCTGGTTTCCTTATTTGAATCAAACACTTATGGTAACGCATTTAGGACTTCTTTATAACCCTAATCTCATCCATAAAGAGGGGGGACGCCTTCCTAGAGAGAAAAACGACATTGTTGAGCAAGATTGAAGGCTAGGACGAAGATTTTCATTCCAAAATCCAAGATTTCAAGCTTTATATTCAAGAATTGGGTGATGTCTTCTCCAAAATATTTTCTTTGTTATTTCAATTTATCTATGCTAGGCTAGGTTTTTATTGTACTAGGTGAACGATGAACCTCGTATTGTGAACCTTTAATTCTTTATTTTGCAATTTGATTATAAACACGAATATTTGTTGTTGAATGGTCTATATTCTCTTTATTGCCTCCATAATTATATGCGCAATGATTATGTGAGTTTGGGTGGTCTATTTCATGCATTCGAGAGAAGGGGAATAGATTCTACAAGGTATAAATCATCGTAAGGTTCGATAAGGGACAGAGATATACCGCTATGCTTTACGTGAGTTTTTAAGTGTTCATAAAACGTTATGCATTCTTGTATATTAGCATTTGTCATAGAGATATAGTCAAATGGTATGCGAGGATAGATTTAGCTCTATTCGAGAGAGACTGTTGAATATTTTAGGAACATTGACTCTTCAACCGATTCATTATGCTATCAAATTGTGAAATAAAGGTTAAGGGTGAGCTTACTTGGGGATTCGGGATCCTAGTACCTTTTCAAACATATATTTCATCAAACATCTGCATTCAATTCGTTATCTTTGCATTTAGTTATTTACTTTCATTTAAACTTGCATTCCTAGTATAATTTAGATAATTTCATAGTTTGATCATCTCTCTGAATTCACTTAAGTTTCGGTTAAGGTCGAGATAGGTAACATTTGAACTAATTCAATCTCTGTGGGAACGATACTTGGACTTCAAAACCCGTTTTTATTACTTGAACTATCCGTACACTTGCGGTACTTAAAGTCGAACACAAACTCGACGTGTCACACGCGAACACTATCAATATTGTCCTCTTCGCTAGCGCCAACCTCAGCCACTTGCTCCACTTGTGCTTCACCATCTTTTACATTCTCACCTCAACATTAATATTGAAATGCACAAAACCCTCCTTATCATAACCTGACAATCCCAACAGTATAATACATTGTCCCCATTGTATTGTATTGGAACACAAAGATGTCCCCTGATTCCACATAGTTATCTTGAACAGCCATCTTCGAAGAACCAGTCATTTTCAATTTTGGCCATTTTCACAATCCACAGATTTGTGTAGCGATCTCTAAGAATGCCCTCTCTCGTAGAGCTCCTTGTAATTGTGAACGAAAGGCTGTTAGAAGTTCCAATCTTTGTACGCTGTTTTCAGGATTGTAGCACTCGAAGAATTGTGATTATAAACCAGATATTGGGATGCATAGATGGAGTTTCTGCAGTGTTGGAAATATGTAAGAAAATCTGGAAAAAACTAATAAACTCCAAGGCATGAAAATCGTTATCTTTTAAGAGATGTTTATCCCCTTTCCAATAAAGTCACGACCGGGGTATGATAGAAAATCTCTCTCAGGATACAATGGAGGCATTTGATTCAAACTGTGACTATTTGATCAAACCAATAAAACACTCTATAATGAAACTGACGATGCCAAGAGAAAAGAGAGAAAAATAGAAAATAACGAATTTTTTAATGTATCTTGCAAATGAGAATTCGCCCAAAATATATAGAAATGGAGGCAACCTTTTGAATAGGTGTGTCCCTTGAAATGAATGGACGCATCTGTTGGAAGAAACATATCTATTCAAAGACTTCTGAAAATAAAATTCTCTTTCGGGGGCGTTGGCCCCGACTCCCACGGGGGGCGCTGCCCCTAGACCCCCGCGACCTGACCGGGCAGTTCGATCCCCGTTGCGTAGCGGCAAACACTAGTCGTGGCGGCAAAACATTCGCAAAACAAAACATGAACACGCAAAAGATGAAAAATATCTAAGATGCAGTGGTAAATAACACCTATAACAATACAAAAATAGGCTTCTGGAGTTGTGCTTATTGGGTGCAGTTAGAGTGCATAATTAATAAACGAAGAAGATATCCCTAAATAATTTGCTATTTCAGATTTTGTTGAGATGGAATAAAGATAAAGAGTGTGAAAAGGAGAGAACAATATATAAAAAATGGAGTCAAGAGTCAAAATAGATTGATAATTGACTTGATGACGAGTTTGATATAAGAATTTGAATGAGTATAACTTCATACTAGTAGATGGATTCTCAAATCTCATTGAAACTTAAGTGAATGATTTGGTTTCAAAGAAAGATATTATGCCCCTGTTTGACCACCATTTTTCATAATACATTTTTTAAAAAGTAAATTTTTTGAGGAACATGTGATCAAAAAAACTCAATTTACGTGCAAAATTATTTTATCGAGAAAATGTATGATTATAAATGAGTTCGGAGAAAAATAAATTTGACAAAATGGAGCTCAAACAAGGACTACATTTCACACTTTTCCTACAAATTTGAATAGGCTCAAAAATAAAGATTGACGGGAATTCACCCCTTGACCTTTTTCAGTTCAATTTCCAGGCAGATATAAAAATATTGTTTGTTTGATGATTCATAAGTTGTATTTGTAACTCGATACAACAATCCAATGTATTCAGGCAAATATATCCTCAACAAACTGTATATGAAAATGTAAATATAATTTAGTACAATTTACTTCAGATACTTAATAAACCAATCCAACATGTCCTTTTGAGCCTCTTCTGCACTCTTTACAGCCACTTCATCGTCATCCTTGTACCTTACAGACCAACCATGTGAAACCCCGGGAAATACTTTCACAAAGGCATCAACCTGCAACGGAAAAACAGTCAAAATTTGATATTGTCTTCAACGGTAGTGTGCAAAAGATGGAAATTAACATAGCAACCGAAATTCAACATACATCGGTTTGGCTGGCAAAATTTTAGACAACAATATATCAAAGAGTCTTTTTCTATGGCTCAAAATCCTCATGACATTAGTGAGAATAGTCGATCTATCTATATCATTGTTACTCAACTACAATGAATTCATGACGAACAGACGGCATGTTTAAGCTTAAAAGTTACATAAGTTCAATTTTAAGTCATTTTTGTTTCCATAACATGCGTAGATAAGTTGTTTTTTTCTCTTACTTATATATATGAAAAGGTTAATTATTATGAGACTAAGGTAGTACTTACTTTCAACAAGTAATGTATTTTCATCTTTGACAAGAAATTAGTTATTTATTTCAAGCAAACTTATTCACTTATAAGTGAACTTTTTAAGCTTACCAAACATGCACTACTTATTGGTTCTCGCCTCGATAAAATCCTAATATTTTTAAACAAATCATAGCTAGAATTTGAAATGAAGTGTCACCTCTGCATTTCTACTTCAACCTTAAAAAAAAACAAAAAACCATCCTCCGCAGTTACAAATTTCAAGTAGCTCTTTAAACATAAGATACTATCTATTTTAAAAAAATAATCTTTAAAATTATGCTACAAGAAACTCTTCAAATTAACATTTTAAAATGGAGTGAGTTTAGCTCTCCAAATAGAGAGCCAAATTCACTTTCTATAAATTTGTATTCAAAGTGTTTCAATTTTCAACGAAGGAAAATAATATAATAATTTCAAGGGAAGCTAGTAAAATAAAAGATATGGAAAAATAATAAATATTTTTTGGGAAAATAGTAAAATTAATTTTAAAGATAAATAGCCTATCGGAGTATTTACAACTTTTTACTCTTTAATTATAGATGCTATCTAAACTGCAAAATATGCTCTTTAAAAACATAGAATCTCTTGGAGATGCTCTTACAATTTATCAAGCTAGTCGCCATCTTAAGTTTATTGTTTTTTTCATTCCTTCGTAGAATCTATGTAAGAGATTTCAACCCTTTCACACTGACTAATCAACTCACAACATCTCACAGTTATGTTAATAGAAACATGTATCAAAGTACGCCCCTATTTGGGCAAAGTATGCGCCTATTTGAGCTCCATGAAAATGTGTTTTCGAGGAAAAATGTATTTTGGAATAGTGGTTTTTTTAAAAATGTATGGTTAAAAAGAAAGGAAAATTTTGGGTCACGTGTAGTATTATTTTATTGGAGAATGTATGGTTAAAAAGAGGAGAGAAAAATGCATTTTGGATAAAATAGAGCCAAAAGGGGCTCTATAAATTCCATCACAGTAAATGATAAGAGAAAATTTGAACTTCATCTTGTTTGAATACTTGGTTACCAAACAAATTAATGAGCAGAGCAGATGCACACAAATATGCAGGAGTGTACTAAATTTCTTACCTCAGGCTTTTCATTTAAGGCGGCATCAAATTCTTTCAAAAGCTCTGGTGGAGACCTGTGGTCTGTCTCAGCTCCAAGAATAGAAATTGGAACCTTAACCCCTGAAAAGTGTTCTATTCTTAATGTCTCAACAAACACAAAACTACTCGAGTTCTATTTACCTATAAAACTCTAGACAGGTTACTACAAAAAGACATGGCGTAAAAAACACTGTTATTTTTGTTCCATAGTGGTCATTTAAGTGACTAACAGCATTTTAAACCCAGAAGGCATGCTTCCAAGCAAAAAAAGCAGAACATGCCAAAAATTTGACCAAATTCTTTTATAAAATTTGCTCCAAGAAATTGTTTTTACATAACAAAAGATGTCCAAAAAGAGAAAAATATCTAGCCCACCCCAAAGTGTAATCCACAGTCTTGCGATGGCTTATTAAGGGATAATCCCACGTCGTTTAAATATCGTAATTATATAGGGGCTTGAACTACTCTTCTTAACAAGGTTAAACTTTTAAGATGAAACCTTAAGGCTCAATATGGTATCTTATCCCATTAAACTCAAATGAACAATTTGATGGGTCTAAATTTAAACGAGCTTTCAGATTTCCCACATCATTAAAGATTAACTCATAATAAAATATAAAAACTTATGCTACTCCACTTAATAAAATTGGCATTTTCAGATAAGGCTCAACATGATATCAAAACTCATTATGTTCAAACGAGCAATTTGATCGTTTAAATAAGTATCGAATCTCAAGATTGATATATTCAAACGAGCCACCATCATTCGAGGGCATTTAAGGGATAAATCTCATCTTGATTAATTATTTAAACTATAACCAAAATATAAAAGTTTGGAAAACTCATCTAGACAAGGTTGACCTTTTAAATTGGAACTTTAAGTCTTAACACGCCTCTGTTAAGAAGAATAATAAGATATATCAATCTTTAACTTATAATATTTGTATCAAACATAAGTCTTACCCTGGATATCCTCTGTAGATACAAATGAAGGATGTAGTATCACCGCAGCTTGGATATAAGCATACTTTGTTAGCTCCACAACTACCTTGGCTAAACAGAAATTTTATTTTAACAAATTTACATTCTGAACAAAATATGTAAAATATAATTGGAACTGTTGATTAAATTTACAACTGATCAAACTGCTTAAACTTCATCACAGATAAAATCTAACCTCCCCAACAAAAGCCTGCAGCTCCAATCTTCTCTAGGCCTTTGTTTTTCAGAGCTCCAATAACTGGCTTTGCAACTTCAAATCCTTGGTCCTATAAAAGAAATATTGTTTTTTTATTTTTTTTCACAAACAAAATCCGTTGAATAGTTTGGAAATGGAAGTGAAAATCCTCGCAAAAGAACTTCAAGATACCATTTTATTTTCTTTCATTTCTGGATGTGAGTGCATGTGTGGTCGAAAGCTTCACAAGCCTTTGCATTTTTTTATGAAAAATGGCCATTGGATATGAGAAAAGGTGTATCGATTTTCACTGGCTGGAATAGTTCCAGATAATGGGCAGTAGAATCGAGTATGAAAAGAGAGAACTCACTGGTACGTGCTCTTTTATCCATATTGTTGCAGGTTTCTCAACATTCTCCGGGTTATACGGATCTCCATTCAGCAAATCTGGTACTACAGTATAGAATCCAGCAGCAGCAACTTTGTCTGCAAGCTTCCTTAATAATTGAAAGTGCATTACATATATTAGCATCACACTATTATACGAGTCTAGCAAGTTAGGTACACGACAATCAACCATACACCTAGAACTGGAAAGAAACATCTCGAAAATCATGAAGTGCTATAATAAAAAGTACCACGTAGTAAAATCATATCCAAAATTAGGAGAAAATAAAGAGTCAATACCTCAATTTAGGAGCTTCATATCCTGCATAGATCAAACCAAATGAGTAAAATTAGAATGTAAAAATAGCTGTAAAAAATTACTTATATATAGAAGGAAATATTCATGCACAGCAGTTTACATGATATACATAGGATGCACGTATATCCACTTCTACAACTTACAACAAGCTTATAGCCCCATTTAGTTTCTTAAAGTTAGACAAAAGATTGTGTGAGACACCTACGTTCTAACTATGTACAGTGTTCATTTATAATGAATAGATTAAGATCCATCTTTTGTGAAAAAATAATTAAGCTTTATAGAGAGTATTTACAACCATTGAATCGAAGGGTGACTTCTTTAATTTGGACAAAGAAAAATGGTGAATTGTTTATGCTTCTGTAAATAAAAAATAAAAAGCAAATTGCCTCGTGCAAAGTCGAGCATCATTCTTCAGTTCAGAGCTCTCAAATATTGGTCTCTTTTTAGTACATTTTCCTTTGATATTGTAAAAGACACTCGGATTCTTCTATTAGTTAAATGACTTAATATGGCACAATAATATTCTCAAATAATCAGTAGAATGTAGCGTAAAATAAGGTGACATAAACAAAGCAAAATCTTTTATGACAGAGGCACGGCAGTAGTCAAGTTTTATATGGAAGATGAGTAGCTTGAAATCAACTAGCTCAGCATCCACAAACATTCGTTACTCAGTTAACTTCTAAGCCCAAGAAAAACAGAATATGAATAGAAGCTAAAATGCCTTAAAATTATTGATAACAATCAATTATTAGACTAACATTCAAGATTTGCAAGCATCAAAATCTCATAACAATACAAATAAACAGAACCCTTCCTCATATGCAGTTAAAATAAAAAAATATGAGTGTATCATTTACATTTTGACCAGCATTAAAGCATCAGTCAGCTAAATCGTCAACTAACTCAATACATATTCACTACCCTACATTGAAAAACATTGCATTGAACAATGAGAGTGTAGAGTGCCAAGAAACACGTTCAAACAATTGAAAAGAAAAAGTTTCACACCAATCAAAATATATTGTTACCGGGGATCAAAAATAGATGTGGAACTACCAAACCAACACCCCCGAGGCCAATGGTAGTAGTAAAGGTTTAATTTAGCTTGTTTGGCATGAAATGGTAAAAAAGTTCGAGATGAAAACTTCGAGTCAAATATAGAAAACTCATCTCCAACTATAGGTTTCAGAATAAAATGTAAAGTTCTGAACATTTCTCCAAATCCCATCTATTGCAATTGAGATGGATTTTTATCTTAAATTGATCTTATGGTTTTGGACAGAGAATATGATTTGATTATAGGAAATACATATCCATCTCCCTAGCTGTCATACTAATACAAGCAAATGTATTCATAGCCTTAAAAACAACCAATACGCACAAATACGAGAAGTAAATTTCAAGGCTTTATGGTTTCACTTACTCAACAAATAAAAATAAGAAAACCCAGTAGTAATATGTCTTACCTCGACTATAAAAATACTAACCAATACAAGGACTTCGGCTACTACACTTAGAAATGAAGACCTTTTAAGATAGAATCTCTGTCTTAATAATATGAAACAAAAATCATTCTTACGATGACAAACGAATTCAATATAAACAAGAATAACTTGCAAATGAAAGTCTACAAAGAAAAACTTGAATTAACACATATTCAGGAATATAAGAAAGAAAACACACTTATAATATGTAAGAAATTGAAATCAAATGGTGATAAACCATTCCACAGTTGACTTGGATAGTGAAACTCCACAAGAACATTAGTGCATCAAATATCCATCAAACCGAAGGGGAAAAAAAACTTAACAACACCCAAAATCCCCTTTTTGGTAGAAAAATACATACCGAAAACATCAGAAACCCATCATATAGAAGAAAAAGATTGAAATTTTACACTACCCGAAATCCCATATTTGAAGAAATAGCCAAATACATACCAAAAACATCAGAACACAGAATAACAGCAAGCTTGGAATCAGCAGTGCCAGAAATATAGCACTTGAGGCCTCCAAGTTCGTCAATATGGCCTGCTCCAATGCTTGAGCTTAAAGTTGGTGGATTTTCCCAACACTGATGGCCTGACATTTGAATACCTGGACTTTTGGCAAGTCATCGAGAGTGTGTTTGGTAGGGATTTTTAGGAGAAAAATTGATTTTTGAATAGTGATATGATGGGAAATGTGTGGTTGAAAAAGAAGAAAAAAGTATTGATGTGATGGAAAATATTATTTTATTGAAGAATGTGTGGTTGAAAATGAGAAGTGATTTAATGTAGAAAAGGAGAATTGTTACCAAACAGGCTGTGATATTCACCAGCGAATGGGGCGACTTTAATGTACGAAATATGGAATGGTCTTAGGGTAGTTCCGTAGGTGTGTTTTCTTCCTTCGCAGAAAGGAAAATTGCATATTACATCCCTAACCTTTTCAATATGTTGAATATATCCCAATATTTTTGTTGGCGCCATCCATCCCCAACTTTTCAACTAATTGGCAAAGAAGAATGAATCCAAACCTGGGCCATAGAAAGCACAATCCTCTCTAGGTAGAAATTTTTTACGAAATGCACTACACACGTTATTTGGCAAAAAATAAACGCTTGAATTTATAAAGGTAAAGAGGTTGGAAGACGAAAACATTCCCTCCATATATATATATACATGTACCGGGGCGGACGCAAAACTTTAACGTTAGGGGTCACAATCGAACTTGCAAAGAAATTGGTAGAAATTTTACAATCGAAAATTTACGTCCAAAAAAATCATGCTCCATATAATTTTATATTCAAAAATTTATATGGGATATGACTTTTTCGAATGTAAAATTTTAAAATTTTTTGAAAATTTCCTAATAAAATGATGAAAATTACATTGAGAAATATATATCGCAAAAATAATAAATGTTAATGAAATAATTGAATTTTTTTTTTTTTAAATACGAGTTAAACATCTTTTTAAAAGTTCGCGTTTAACGTATTTTTAACTATTTTCGATATATGTTTGAACTATTCGATGTCTATAATGTAATTCTTGAAATAAGTTTTAAATAATACAAACAATTTGTAGATTCGATTAGCGTACGATAGTCGGAGAATTTTTAAAATTTGTATATTTCGAAATTCAAATTTATTTTAATTTTCCCTCTGTTTGGTGGAGATTAAAATCAAATTTTTAGTAAATTTTGATACAAATTAAACAGTTATGGATTTCCATGAAATATGTTATTAAAATTAATTGTTAACTTTGATTTAGATTAAAATTTAAATTTGAGTCGATAACAAACGTGATTTAAAAAAAAAGAATCTCAAAAGTTGGGGGGAGGCACCTGCCCCCCAGGACCCCCCCCCCTTGGGTCTGCCCCTGTACATGTATCTTATACTTCAATTTAGTTTTATGTTATATCGCCTTGTCATGTCTCTGCTTCTTTTTCTTCTACATCGAAATACGGGGGGTGAGTATGCTAATGTGAAAATCACGTCACATGGATCTCAAGACTTCTTGAAATAAAGTGAACCTGGCAAGGAGATTTTTCATTTGTGAGTTGAGTTTAGTAATTCATACTGTGCTAGTTTTGACAACATTTACTAAACACTTGGAACCCTTTGTACCTTAGGAAAATCGATGTGGTTGTTTCGCTAGTTTGATCCACCAATTTGGACCGAGAGCTAGTTATTCAAGTTGAATTCAAAGTCATGATATGAAGAAAATATAAATGAATTGGAAGCTCATATGAAGGTCATTGAAAAAGAGATTAACAAGCTACAATTAGAGATCCAAGATCTACATTAGTCAGAGGTCCGATGTATATAAGCAAAGAACAAGTAATATTAGCAAGAATTGAGAATGTGCAACCAAAAAATGAAATATCTCATAGGAGTTGTGTTTGGATTTGATCATTTTTATTTGGATTGTTAAAGTGTGGATTTTCTTGTTTATGTTTGTAATTTTAGTAGTTGTGAACATTTTAAGATTATTTATGTAACTTATATCTCATGGATATTTTAGTTTATTTATTCTCAAACTTGATTAGTTTCAATGTTTCCTTTCTTTTGTCTCGGTTATAAACTAAAATGAAGTTGAATTAGGTGAACCACATGTGCAACAAATTACAAGGAAAAAGGGACCACATGAGATCTCTATTAAGGTTTTCAGGTATCGTCAATGGCGCTTGAAGAAGCAGATGATACGTCTTTTATGGCATGTGGAGTGAAGATGATGGATAGTGGGAACATGCAAGAGTGATATTTAGCTTCAAAGAACATTTACGTTTGGGGTGATCTGACCATTTTACACTTATAAATTCAAGAGCTTATTTTTATCGAATAATGCATGCAATACACTCGAGCTAGATAATGACACGTGCACTTGAGCTAGATATAAGAGAATATATACTGATTCTGTCAACAAGGACAAATCACGCAAATTAGTCGAGAAGTTAGGGTAGATGGTGCCAATAAAAAAAGGTTGGGGGTATGTCCCATACAGTTTGGAAAGGTTGGGATGAACTATGCAATTTCGCCTTTAAGAAAATGATATCATTTTCCAGGTTTATTGGTCACTGAACACTGTAATTACTAATTAGTATCGCTTTGGTCACTGAACTTACATCTATTTTGAGACTCACCGCTGAACTTCACAAAATATTTCATCCAATCCACCAATTAATTTTCATTCATTATTTAACTGAACATTCTACGTGCCTGAGTACCAACTTTATTAATTGTGTTTCCTACTTTATTTTAGCTTCTGTTGTTAACAATCCGATTTTATGGAATAGTTTGCTTTGATTTCAAAAAACTATCTTTTATTTCAATCAAGTCACATCCTGCAACTCCACAAGTTGGATGATTTGTGTCTTCAAGTTGGTGATTTCGTTTGCCACCTTTACTCTTAACCACCGTCGATTCACCAAAAAGGGTCATTGAAAAGCATCTGTTAGTGAAACTCCACCAGAAACTTCTGACGAATTTAGAATCCAACCCTGCAAATTAGCGGCAATATTGTCCATACAAATATGTCACAGATGACACGAAATTCACAGGCAAGCTCTATTTGAAGGTTTCGCAAGTGGCATGTCTTGTGACCATCGTACACAAGTACAATTTCAGTACATCGGCACCCACAAACTAGTAGGAAAATAAAGATTGATACAACAATCCACTGTATTCAAGCAAGCATATCCTCAACAAACTACTGCATATGAAATAGTAAACATAATTTAGTATAGTTTACTTCAGATGCTTAATAAACCAATCCAACATGTCCTTTTGAGCCTCTTCTGCAGACTTCTTAGTAGCTTCATCATCATCCTTGTACCTCACAGACCAACCGTGTGAAACCCCGGGAAATACTTTCACAAAGGCATCAACCTGCAAAGAGAAAGACCGTCAAAATTTGTAACTGTCTTCAACGATTGAGATAAAACTCCCTGTAGATGGGATGTTATCGCAGCCCAAATTTTAACACTAGACAACTATCTATCGAACAGTCTATTTCTATGGCTCAAAATCCCTCTCAACATCAGAGAGAATAGCCGATCTATCTATACAATTGTTGCTGAACGATAATGGATTCATATGGGGCAGATTTTTATTCAAGTTAGTTTTATACTGACGGAATAGATTGGATGTTTAAACATAAAAGTTACAAAAGTTCAATTCTAGGTAATATTTTGTTTTCAAAACATGCGGAGATAAGTTATATTTTTCTTACTAAAAAAAAAAGCTACTTATTCTGAGGCAGTAATTACTTTCAAAAAAGGTAAATTATATTCATCTTTGACAAGAAAATTAATTATTTATTTTAAGCTCAGCCAAATAAGTGGTACTCGCCTCTATAAAAATAAAATCATATAATTTTGAAGCAATCATAGCTAGAATTTGAATGAAGCCTCACATCAGCATTTCTGCTTCATCGTTGAATGAAATAGGTAAAAATAGGAGCATCTTAATCCTCCACATTTACATAAATATTCTGAGGTTTTCTTACCCATGAAAACCCGGTAAATTAGAGCAACATCTTACAGTTCGCCAAGCTAGTCTTCCCATCTTAAATTTGTAATTTTTTCTCTTTCCCTTTTGTAGAATCCATGCAACAGATTTCAACCCACTCACACTAACTAATCAACTTACCGACTCTAGCAGTTTTGTTAATAGAAGCATGTAACAAACAATGTATAATCCCATTACAGCAAACCACAATAGAAAATATGAACTTATTCTTGTTCCAAACTATGTTACCGGGAAAAAAAAAATCGAGTAAATGCACACAACTATATATGCAGGATGTTACAACTTGAAGCTGAGAATTGGCAAATTGTAACAGGAGGAGTGTAGGGAATTTCTTACCTCAGCCTTTGCGTTTAAGGCGGCATCAAATTCTTTCAAGAGCTTTGGTGGAGACCTTTCATCAATCTCAGCTCCAAGAATAGAAATTGGAACCTTAACCGCTGAAAATTGTTCTAACGTTAATGTCTCAACACAAAACTACTCAAGTTCTGATTTACTCGTAATAAAACTCTAGATAAGTTACAATACAAACACATGGCATAAACAACACTGTTAGTCACTCAAGTTAGAGTGAATTTGTGTCCGAAATTTATTTTGTTCCAAAGTGATCACTGAAGTTTTCCTTTTGTTCTAGTTTAGTCACTTAGTTAAACTTCATTAGTAGAACATGAAATGAGGAAGACCTTCACGTTGATGCCACGTCAGTCCGTAAAAACAACTGACGGATTTTCAATGAATGAATCATATGAAACTTCCCTATAAGCTAAGTGACTAACAGCATTTATAACCTGGAAGGCATGCTTCCCAAGCCAAAAATGCAGAACATGGTATTCAGAAGAAGAATAATAAGATAGATCAATCTATAAATCCTATGAAAAAAAAATGGATTTGGCAGATTTGTATCAAACATAACTCTTACCCTGTATATCCTCTAAAGATACAAAGGAAGGATGCAGGATCACCGAAGCTTGGATATAAGCATACTTCGCTAGTTCCACAACGATCTTGGCTGAAAAGTAGTTTTATTTAACAAACTTACATACTTAACAAAATGTGTTATATATAATTGGAACTGTTGATTAAAATCACAACAGATTAAACTGCTTAAACTTTCATCTCGGCAAAAAAAATCTCACCTCCCCAACAAAAGCCTGCAGCTCCAATCTTCTCTATGCTTTTGCTTTTTAGAGCTTCAATAACTGGCTTTGCATCTTCAAATCCTTGGTTCTACACAAGGAATATTGACTTCTTGAGTTTTACAAACAAAACATGTGGAATACTTAGGAAATGAAAGTGCAAATCCTCGCAAAAGAATTTCTAGAATTTTTCTTCTTTTTCTTTTGATTCCGGATTTTTGTATGCATGTGGAGGGAGGGGGCAATAATTTTGACAGGCCAAAGCTTCACGTGCTTTGCAACGTCCAATGGAAAATGGCAGTTGGAACCAAGAAAAGCTGAAAACTACTCCAGTATCTGAAAGGAGGGAGGGGGGCCTAAGGGATTATGGCATGTTTTGTAGGTAGTATTAGATAGTACAGGACAGTATTAAGGAAGAAAAATAAGGCAAAATCTTGTTGGTTATAGTCTCAAGTACCATATACCAAGCATGCACTTAAATTTCAGCTGAAGATGGTTTTTCACTGGCTGGGATAATTTCAGATAATGGCAAATTGAGCCGAGTATTAAAATAGATAACTCACTGGTCCATGATCTTTTATCCATATATGAAAGGGTCTATCAACATTCTCCGGCTCATATGGATCTTCATTCAGGAAATCTGGCACGACAGTATAAAATCCAGCAGCAGCAACTTTGTCCGCAAGCTTCCTTCATATTGTAAGTGCATTACATATATTAGCATCACAACATCATATGGATTTATATTAATTTCACATGGCTATTATGTACAAACTAACAAGTTAGGTACACAGGCCATCAACCATATGCCTAAAACGGGGAAGAAACGTCTACAAAATCATGAAGTCCTATAATAAAAATTACTGCTTGATGGAATTACGAATGGGGTTGTTATGAGTTTTTTTGTAGGAGAAGGTATCAAATATGTAGGGGGTGGATGCATATCTTTTTATCTTTTCTTCTATTTATCTTGTGTATCAATCTTTTTATTAGGCCAAGGTGGAAGTCGTATTAATCTGCAGGATCTCTAAAAATGAGTAAGCCCAAATCTGATTCACTTGCAGGTATTCGAGAACAAGCCCCTCTAGAGATGAATGTGAAGCTGACTCAATCACTAGCATCAATGTCAGTTGCCTTTTTTCGACTGTACTCTAAGTCCCTGTTTGATTGGCATTATTTTTCAGAGAACTAGGAAAATATTTTCCACTTTTCAATTTTTTGGCTGTTTGATAGGTGAAATTTTCCACGGAAAATATTTTCCACCTTTAGCTCACACGTGTGCATTTTTCACTTTTTGATAAAAAAATTTTCCCACCTTTTTAGTGGGAAAAAATTTTCCACGCTGACTGGAAATTTTTTTTTTTTTTTTTGTAATGGAAACAAATGTCATAACAAATGGTAAAAAAAATTTCACTTTAATGGACAATTTCTATGTAAAATAAAGTTAGACGAACACTAAACTTTGATGAAAAAATAATTTTTTAGAAAATAATTTTTTTTTCCTTTTTTTTTTTTTTACTTTTTGGCAATGGAAACAAATTTTATAACCAATTGTGGAACAAAATCACTTTAATGGACAATTTTCATGTAAAACAAAGCCAAACGAATAGAAAATTTAAAAATTTTCCGGGTAAAAAATTATACCAATCAAACACACTTGAAATCATTTTCCCTGCAAAATATTTTCTAAACAAATCTTTTCTCTGTAAAACATTTTCTTTCCACCCATTTTCCACCCTTGCAATCAAACGCACCCTAAGAAGAAATCACATTCTTGCTAAGAGAGGTAATTCCTTTAGGCCACTCACTGGAACCTCAAGAATTTGTCCTAAATCCTATTTGCTTTCCCATTCATTATTTATTGCCCTTCCTTCTAGTTTGAATGAAAGCGTATCAGGCTTTGAGTCAAATCTACGTCTTGAAAAGGAAGGAAGAGAGAGAGAGAGAACATTTACTACTATTCATTTTTAATAAAATAAATTTTTTGTTAATTCTTTTCGAACCCCCTTTCCTCATAGAGATATTGAATTGAAAGGAGTATTTTGTTTGCCACAGTAATTTTGAAAATGAACACTTAAATGCCCCTAAAAGTAAGTAAATAGATCCGAAACATATAAATGCTATTAATCCTGCTTTGGTCTAAGCTATTATTGAGAAAATCGGCGAATACAACCATCAGTAAGAAATTCATTTTTTTGACCAAAAACAAGCAAGAGGTGGAATACCACAAAGAGAAAGTGTGCCTAATAAAAAAGAAATTTGGGTAATCAATACATGTTTTGTTAAGTCACCCATAAGAACCATTTCTGACTTTTATATGGAGAATCTAGTAAAATATTATCCTAAATTAGGAAGAAAGTAGAGAGCAAGTACCTCAAGTTAGGAGCTTTATATCCTGCATAGATCAAGTCAAATGAGAAAAATTAGAATATAAAAATAATAGTAAAAATTTATTTATATTTATGGGATGTATGTATATCCACTTCCACGATTTACAACAAGCCTAATAATGCAGGACAAAATAAATAATTAATGGAGAATGAGAAATAAATCAATAGAGAAGAGGAAATTTGAGGCAGAAATAGCAGAAGAAGAACACAACAAAAGAAGGGAAAGAAGAATAGGGGAAAAGGAAGAAACTTTGACCACAAGCCACAATTATTTTTATTCAATCATCAACTGTCTAAATTACAATATGAAAACCATATAAATAGCAAAATATAACCCTACTAGTGATGGGCTTGGGTCAACCCAATAATAAAAACATAAATAACAAAAAAAATCCCTAACAGAAAAATGATGTCAGCATCACCTAAAGCCGCATTTAGTTTTTGTGGAAGTATATTTAGCTCTTGAATAGAATGGTGACTTCTTTCATTGAACCAAAAAAAGAGTTAAATGTTTTTGCTCCTGTAAATAACTAGAAATAAAAAGGAAATTGCCCCCATGCAATGTTCATCATCATTCTAAGCTTCTCAGATCCCAAATACTTGGATTACCTTCTATCAGTTTCTTAAGTTAAAAGAAAGATAATACATGATAAGTGTAAAATTACTTAATATGACACAAAAATATTCTCAAATCAGTAGAATGCAATGAAAAATAAGGTGAATTTTAACAAGCAAAACTTTTATGCCAGAGGCACTACAATACTCAAGTCGCATATGCAAGATGAGTAGATTGAAATCAACTATCTTGGGATCCACAAACTACTTAGCCCCATTCGGCCATCAGTTTCTAAAAGTCATACTTCCTCAAACTCATTTTCAACTACACATTTCACAAACTTTTATCAAAATCTACTAAAAATTTAATTTTTAGCTAAACAAAACAGGGGCTTAATTAACTTCTAAGCCCAAGGAAACAGCATTTGAATAGATGCTAAAATGCCTTAAAAATCATCAAGGCCAACCAATATTAAACAATAAGATTCAAACTTTGCAACATCAAAATCCTATAAAGATGAAGATAGACAAAACCTTCCCCATTAGGCAGTGAAATTTATAGTTATGACTGTATCGTTTTTTATTTAGCCTGCAAACAAACAACACTAATAAACTGTAAAGTAAAATAATTCAATACAAATTCTCGACCTCTAAAATACGTATTCAAATAATTGAGAAGAAACAGTTCTACTGCAATAAAAAAATATAGCTACAGGGAATGACAGAAAAGGAGGCCAACGATAGTAGTGAAGATCGTATTCAGCTTGTTTGGTATGGAATCCTAAAAGAGTCGGAGATGAAAATACAGGTCAAATCTTGAAAAACTCATCTCCAACTGCAGTGTTCAGAATAAAATGTGAAAGTATAAGCTTTGATCATTTCTACAAATCCTATATTTTATTTGAGATGGAATTTTCATCTTAAGTTGTTTTTTATGGTTTAAGACAGAGAATATGACATATCCAAATAGGCAAATGTATTCATAACCTTAAAAAGAACTAAATACGAAATCCCAATTCGAATATGCCAAAAAAATAAAAAAATCTTGCAGTGATACCACTTGATTATACACAGAACACAACTAGGCCAAGTGAAACTCTACAAGGGAACCTTGAATTAACACACGAATTCAAGCATAGAAACAACTTTACCCACTTGTATTTATTTATTCTGTAATAAAAGTAAAACATATGGCGATTGCATTAAATCAAAAAAAAAAAAATGAAATTTTACAATACCCAAAATAAAATATTTTTAGAAAATACATACCAAAAATATCAGAAACCAGAATAACAGCAAGCTTGGAATCAGCAGTGCCAGAAACATAACATTTGAGGCCTCCAAGCTCTTCAATATGCCCTATTCCAGTGCTTGAACCTAGAGTTGGTGGATTTTCACAACACTGAGAGTGAGAGCCTGACATTTTTTTACCTCGATTTCAAATGATTCAAATGATTTGATACAACAGCAAAAGCACACGGCAAACGGGATGAATTCTCACATTCTTTATTCTTTATATAGGGGAAATTTGCACTTCTATCCCCCAATCTTTTTTTTTTTTCAAAAGCACATCTCAAACTTTACTTATTGGTAGCTGTAGTCTCTATAGATTCCGTCGGAACTCAGTAGTAGGAATGATGAAATTCTTCATCGTCACTCTGCCCACGCATAGTTCAATACCAAAATTTTTGATCTTACTAAGAATCATGTAATTTATTTTTTTATATATTTATTATTGAAATCACAAAAAAGCGAATCCAAATAGAACTAACGTTATAATCACCTTCGAATGAATGACTTCCACCAAGTCAAGATGACATTCTACCAATAAGTAATATTTCTTTCATACCCTTATCGAGAAATAGAATTGACTAATCCTAAATTAAAAGATCGAAAAACTCAATTTTGCTATTCTTGAACAATTTGGAGTCGTCTCTTCTTTTTGCATTATTATCAATATGAAAATAATGGTCAAAATAACGAAAGTAGTCTAATTTTTTTGTAGAATTACTAGTATATTAAAAATACGTGGTGAGAAGTAAACTCAAGTCTCGTAATGTAAGGGTTGTGCATTTATCAAAGAGTTCAGCAATTTTGAGTCAGTGAGTACTAATTTTGTAAATATAATGAGAGCTTAATGACAACTTTTTGCCTTTTTAAGAGTTGAAGATCAACTTACAACTTGTGCAATAAGTTGGAACAAAACATGCAATTTTTCTTTATTTTCTTTATTAATATATATTTTGTCCTTTTTGGGTGTGTGGCATGGGCCATTCAGCATCTCCAACGTTGTGGTTCTTAAGAGCATCCCAATGTTTCTATGGATAGTAAAGAAAATGAAAAGAAAAGAAATATTACCGAGTGTATTTGATGCACATTTTTTATTAGAGAATGTATTTTTTCTGTGATATGATGGTGAATATGTGGTTGAAAAAAAAAAGAAAAATTTATTGAAGTAATAAAAAATATTATTTTATTGAAAAATGTGTAGTTGAAAATGAGTAGAAGAATATGTAGTTGAGGAAACTTTTAAATTTTAATGGTAAATGAAAAAAAATTGAAAATTTCAATAACAACTCGCAAAATTTTTAAAATTCAAAAGTGAAAAAATCAGTGAAAATTTAGACAAGATATTTTTACAAATACATGGTAAGTACTTATTAATTTCTCGAAACGTATGAATATAAATTAAGTACACTTTTTAACAAATGTACATAAAAAAAAAAAAAAAAGTTGAACCCCAACTTTGAGGGCCCCCACCGTCCCTTCCAGAGTATTGTGAAGGAGGTAAATCGCGGAATGTGCCTCAGCAGGTTAGGGTACAAGAGTTGTCATACTGGTATCCACAAAGAGTCCAATTTCATACATTGTACGAAGCAAAAATCAAGTCATCACACTGCGGTTGCCAGCTCAATTGAAACTACCTCATTCATGTCATTTGCATCACTAATCTATGCCCCAAGGGACTTTTAAAAGGGGTGCAACACGAAAATATTTATAGAATAAAAATTAAATAGGATAAGGAATAAATATGTCGTATCATGCGTGAAGTGGACATGGAGTTAGGTCAAATGACTTACATAAGCTCTTACATCACCAGAGAGAGTGAATATCCAATTCGAGAATTTTTATGGAAGTTTTTTGAGCATGTTTGGATTTGCTTATAAGTGGTCAAATTACCTTATAAGCACAAAAAAAAATTCCAAACATGTTTGTTTATGAAAAAGAATTTATTTTTAAAGTTAAAAGATAATCAATAAGCACCTCCCATATTGGCCTATAAAGGGCATTTCAATAATATTACATAAAGTTTTGCTTATAAATAAGTATCCTTTTTTTAAACCAACCCAAACAAGCCCTTAATACTTTCAAAAAATCTCTCGTAATTGATGGTGAATGCGATGCCACGTCCGTAATATTAGTTGCAAAAGCAAAAGGGAAAAGTTTTTGAGCTAAATTCGAATTGAATATCTTGATTTATAGGGAAGGTATATTCTTCAATAGGAACCATCTCGATTTTTCATTTTTCTATTTTTTTTTTTTTACTTTTTTCTACAACCAATTAGATGATTCCAAACAAAAAAGATTAGAAGAAAACGACGTTTGGTAAAAATAATTGCTCAAACTAATGTAATTAATAATTATAATATTATAATTAGTGAAAATTAGGGATGAGTTTCCCACCTTTTTACGTGGTGTGACAGTCGATATACAAACATGGGATGAGTTTCCCACCTTTTTTTATACTATATTTGGTATTAATTCTCATTTTCAACAGTAAATCAATTCTCATTTTCAACCACACATTTTTCAATAAAATAATATTTTCTATCACATCAATAATCTTATCTTCTTTTTCAACCACACATTTCCCATCATATCACTATTCAAAATCAATTCTTCCCCCAAAAAATCTCTACCAAACACACTAAATTTACAGTCGATATACAAATATTAAAATCACACTCGACTTTCTCTTGAATTGGAGATATGTTAACTGATTTCACTATCTTGCCTTCTAGCTTTGAGTCGTGTGAAAATCTCGTGTGTTCTAATATTCATCTTGATGTTATAGGTCATGTAAAGACCTATTCCTATTTCGGATAATTTGCAAACCTATAATCACACTGCTTGAAAATGTCGGGGAACGCAACTTAATTTCCCCTTAACCAATATGAAAAAATATTTCGAGCTTAATAGTCACTTTCAACCAAATGTGAAATTTGAACGAAGCCTCCCAATATCGTGGATCCTAAATTTAAAAAGAGGATAATTCGACTCAATCATATCGTAACTCAAATTAATTATCGAAAAAATTATTTATTGGCAACAAGTTCCATATATCACACTACAACAGGGGAGCTAGCAATACAAATCTCAAAGACTAAAAAAGCAATAAAGAAACACAATTTTATGAACTCTTTTAGAAATCTGCCTGAATTCTTTATCATTTACTTTCTTAGCCCTTGTTCGATCTCCATTTTGTCGAAAATTCATTTTTCTATTTCTTATTTTTAGCTACTCATTTTTCAATAAAATAATATTATACATTCTCCATCAATCTACTATTTCAAAATACATTTTATACCAAAAATGGGACTCAAACAGACACTTAATGTGTTTGATAAACTAGTTCATCATGTCCGAGTAAGACTCTTAAGCACTCTTTAACAACAAATTCATCATCATCATTATATCGAGTTATCCATCCATGAGCAACACCGCGGAAGATCTTCACATAGCTACCAATCTTCAAAATAATTATAAGTGATGAATCGACTTTTCAATTTATGCTTTTCAAAAAAGAGAGTTTTAGAGTAAATTTGAGTCGTGAATTGTCTCTTCGTATAACCATTATCTCGTCCAAATAAGAAGATAAACTCCATATTTGAGGTGTAAGGTTCATATCAAGAGCTAATTCCAATCCATATAAGAGTATACCAGTCAAATCTAAGCACAACACTATTAATCAAGTCTAAATGGAACTAGACCACACGAACATTTACGTATCAAATAAGCTTCATTCTTCAATTGTTTCTTGATTGTTTACAATGTGCATATACGGGTGGCAACGAGTCGAGCCGAAATTCGAAATTCGGGCTAGCCTTGAGTAAAATGGGTTTGGGCTTTTTTTTTTGCCCCGAGTCGAGCCGAGCAAAGGCTCGAAAAAAAATTGGAAGGCTCGGGCCACAACGGGCCGATCCGATTTTTTTAAAAAATATATATAACACAAAGGCAGCTACACGGTTGCCTCTTTCCCCCCTTTCATTTCAATTTTTTTTTTTTTTTTTTATACGGGGCCGTTTCGGTTCTGCCCAAGCTTCGACTCGATTCTACCGAGCCTCCGACGGCCCAAGCCGATGAGCCAAATTGACATCCCTATGTGCATAGAGAAATTCACATAAAAGGTGCATAGTGCGAATGAAATACGATTATAGTTATTATAACGTCGAACGTGCAATAAAATTGGTATAGAAAGAACAACCTAAAATGAAATTAAAACTTCAATAAGAGAGTTTGAAAAATAAGTTGAGTGACTAAAATGAAATTTGCTCATGTTTAGGTGACCTAAGTGTTTTTTTATCCTAATGATTATTTTAATGGTCGCGCAAGTTTTAACTGGTGTAGGTTACAAAATCATTTTTAATGGCATAATTGACATATCACTCAATATTTTAAAATTTTATACATTAAGTGATAATAAGTTTTGGATCCTACAAAATGTATAAATTAAAAGTAGAGTAATCATGAGTCGTGAAGATAAAAATTATGTTTAACCAACTTAAATTACAATTTAAGCTTTGCCAAACATGCACTTCTACAAGCTCCTTAGGTATGTCAACATCTTCGTTATCAAATACACTTAATCAAATAAGCTTTATTCTTCAATAGTCGCTTAATTTCTCATCAACATCTACTTAAGCATTGAAGGTACAATGGAAAGTAACTCCCATCTGAAATAAGGAAGGATCCCAATAGTTTGATCCTTTCGATTTCTTTTTCACTTGATGTGTTTAACGAACCAGTTCAGCATGTCCGAGTGAGACTCTTGAGCACTCTTAACGGCAAATTCATTGTCATCGATGTATCGAGTTGTCCATCCATGAGCAACACCGGGAAATATCTTCACGTAGCTATCAATCTGCAAAACAATTATAAGCTAATTAATCGGCTTTCCAATTTATGCTTGTCTAATAAACAAGAGATTTAGTGTAAGTTCGAGTTATCACCTAATTCTCTTCGAGAGAAGATAAGTATTATGAATTCGATGTTGGGAAATTATTTAATTTCCCGAGATGGGCCGACATATGTAATTAACTGTGTATAAATACTATCTTAAAGTTAAGCCCAAAATTAAAGTGATCTAATAAAGAATTAAGTAATTGGGCTTTAAGCATCTAATTAAAGTGTGGGCCGGACTATATGTGTAGAGACCGGATCCATTAGGGTTTGTATTTGACGATAGGCCAAATACATATGGAAATATATAAAGGGTTATGGTCCCCAATTCATGTGTGATTTTCTCATTCTATGTGGCATCCCATCAACACAAGAATACAAGAGAAAGCATATGAAGAGGAAGATCCATAAAACCCACAATCAGGAACTAAGATGGAGATTTGAAGCAATCAAACTGAAGATTTACAGATTCAAGATTCATTATTCAAGTCAGAAATCTATTGATTAAGGTATGTTCCGCGTTAATTCAGTTTTCTTGATGATTTGACATGAAAATCTTGACAAGATCATAAAGTTTAAGTTTTAATAAAGTTCTAACAAGCGGTATCAGAGCCAGGTTCATGTTAAATCATTGGGAATCAAATTTTTAATTTGGTTGTTGTATATTTTCATGTTTTTTCAAATTTAATAAATTCGGATTTAGATTTATTAAATTTGAAAAATATTCGGTTGATTTTAAAGATTTTCAGAAGTTTCGGTTCAAAAAAAAAAATTGGTGCCGCCGTCGCCTTGCACGGCGGCGGCGTGGTACTTAAACACAAGATAACATTCTTGTTGACGCGTGTTCGAGCTCGCGACGACGTTGGTGGCCGGGGACGGAAGCCCCGGCCACATGTGGCCTAGCGGCGCCGAACGACGCCGCCAAGGGTTGGGTTTGAATGGCCCATGTTAAATTTTGGATTTTAGGGTTTTGGATGAATTTTTGGGGGCGGGGGCTTGGGTTGTAAATTTGAAGTTTTGAGGTCCTTGACTGCAATTTCAAATTAGGGTTTCATTTTAAGAATTTAGCCCCTTAAGTTTAAGGTTTTGGTGTTTCAGTCCCCTAAGGTTATAAATTCATCCAATTGGGCCTTTAAAGTTACGGGTTTAATAATTCAGTCCCTCAAGTTTCAAAATTAATTATTTTTGGACCATTAAAGTTTTAATTTTAATGTTTAGGCCCCTACAGTTTGCAATTTTGGTTATTCAGCCCCTAAAGTTTAAAGTTCATTCAAGTTGGGCATTGAGGTTATGGATTTTAATTATTCAGCCACTGGAGTTTTAAAATTAATTATTTTTGGGCCATTTAAAGTTCTGATTTTGTAATTAAAGCATCAAAGTTTCTGATTTTGTTCCAAATTGGCCCCAAAAGTTTTAAATAATTAATTTTTGGATCCCTAAAGTTTTCAATAATTAATTATTGACTCCTAAAGTTTCGGATAATCATTTTTTGGATCCCTAAAAGTTTTCAATAATTAATTATTGACTCCTAAAGTTTTTCAATGATTAATTTTTGGATCCTTAAAGTTTGAATAATCAATTTTTGACTCCTAAAATTTTCCATAATTAATTATTAAGCCCTAAAGTTCTGAATTATTATTTCTGGGTCCCTAAAGTTCTATATTATTAACCCTAGGCCCCTAAAGTTTCAAAATAAAATAAAAGAATTAAGGATTAACAATTATAATTCAAATTTTGGTATTTATTTTGGATTACTAATTTTTCTAAATGAATTGATTGAAGCAACATGTCACCAAAGTGACATCTCTTGCCTAGATTAATTTATTTGGAATATTAGAAAGGTTGTGTGTACGTAATTCATGCGGGTATTGACCGACCCAAAAGAAGGTTAATATTTGGCCGAATTATTTACATACCTGTGGTAATAAATATGTGACAATTATAAGGTTTTATTTTATGTGAACAATAAATCGATCCAAAGATAGGTTTATTGTTTGACATGGTTTATTGTCAATATTTGATCACTACACCAAGAGTACCACTTACAAGTTGATATTTCTGTCCAAAGACTAAATATCAATGTTCTGCTCGATCTCTTATGATGGGGTTTACCATTATTTGAATTGATTAATTGTTTAATATGGATTCTTATATGAACATGTAGATTAAGTATTAGTTCTCTATTCAGTTAATCCATCAACTTCCACAATATCTGCCAACATCAACTCCATTCCTGTGCTAAATGGAACCAACTATTAAGGACTGGAAAGAGAACGTTATGATCGTTCTTGACTGCATGAACTTAGACCTTGCGTTAAGGACCGAACAACCTGCTGCACTTACGGATAAAAGTTCTATTGATGAAAACAAGGACTTTAATAAGTGGGATTGTTCAAACCGCATGAGTCTTATGATCATGAAGCGTAGTATTCCAGAATCATTCAGGGGCGCTGTGTCCGATAAGGTAACTACTGCCAATAAATTTCTTGCTGAAATTGAAGAAACGCTTTGCAAAGAGCGATAAGGCTGAAACTAGTACGCTTTTGGCATACTTAGTTTCACTAAGGCATAAAAGCAAAGGAAATATTCGGGAGTACATTATGGAGATGTCTCATATTGCTTCAAACTTAAAGGCTCTAAAGCTTGAGCTATCTGATGATTTGCTCATGCATCTGGTTTTAATTTCTATTCCTACACAATTCAAGGTCAGTTATAACTGTCAAAGGGATAAATGGACTCTAAATGAGCTCATTTCATACTGTGTGCAAGAAGAAGAAGAAAGGCTGAAGTAAGAAATGACTGAAAATGCTCACTTGGCTGGTACCTCTAAGGACAAGTTAAAGAAAAGAAAGAATAAGAAAGCTGCATTCGGTTCGGTTCAAAATTAACAGCGAAATAAATTTAGTTGTAAATTTTGTGAAAATCTGGGATATATAAAGAGAGATTGTGCTAAATGCTACGCTTGGCGTGTAAAGAAAAGTACATTTCTCACTATTGGTTTGTTTTGAGGTAAATTTAATGTCAATACCAAGACACACTTGGTGGATAAATTTCGGTACCACCACTTACATAAGTGTGTTTATGCGGGGTTGTCTGAGCTGCCAAAGCCAATTGATGCTGAAAGATTCATCTATCCTAAGCGATGGCAAATCGATTAAGGTTGAGGCTTTACGGAATTTAGGTTATCATTAAAGACCGATTATTATTTGAATTTGAAAGAGACATTTACTGACTGGCCCTTTTGGATGGAATTTGGCTTCTATTTCTACATTGGACAACTATGGTTACTCTTATTCAATCAGAAATAGTCAGTTTGATCTTTTTCTTAATTCAAATATTGTGGGTGTCAGTTCTTTATTCGGTTACGATAACCTATATGTGTTTAATACGGTTGCCTCTTATAAAGAAACCTTGCATATGGATTCACGTGGTATTGAACATAAATTAACCAATGAGAATTCTGCTTTGTTATGGCACAAGCAATAAAGCCACATCTCTCAAAAGAGAATGGAAAGATTTGTGTCAGAAAGAATTCTTGATTCCCTTGATATTTTTAGACTTAAGTAAATTAAGGGAAAAACAAACAAATATAAGGAGATTAGGTGCCAATAGGACTTCGGATGTCTTAGAACTAATTTATACGGATATCTGTGAATATTCCCTTCGGCTTCTTGGAATGGTCAACAGTCATTTATTTAGTTCATAGACGATTTTTTATCAATATGGCTAACTATATTTCATCTATGAGAAATCCCAAACACTGGACATGTTCAAGGCATACAAGACTGAGTTCAAAAATCGACTCAGTAAAAGAATTTAACAAGTCAAATCTTACCATAGTGGTAAATACTATGATAGATATGACGAATCAAGATAACAACGTCCAGGGCCTTTCGGAATATTTCTAGAGGAATGTGGAATCTACCCACAGTACATCAGGATCCTCCTAGGTTTAAAGCATTAAAGACTGCAGCTTAAAGTCTCAAAGTTCCAAGTAAAGTAATTGATAAGGGGTTACAAATTTTTAAAAAGGTCCCACTATCAGGTTAATTTTCGAAACGGGAAATGTTCGATTTCTTGAGGATGTAGAGTTTGTGAGGGGAGATAAGGTTATGATTTGTCTTGGATGAAGAATATTTATATATTCCTTCTGTTGCAATTGACAATGATTTGGTTCAGGGACAAATTCTTGCTTCAGATCTTGTTCAAGAAGCAATTTCGGATCAAGGCAATATGACAAAATTCCCCAAACACAATCAAGAGATTATTCCAGAAAAAACAAACTTAACAACCTCAAGAACAAATGTCATTAAGGAAATCCACTGTAAAAGAAGAAAGACAATTCTGGATAACTTTATAGTCTTTCTCCAAGAAAATAAGGATGACATGGATTGACGAAAGAAGAACTTATCAATCGACTTTCATCAAGCCATGGAAAGGAATAATTCTAAGGAGTGGATTGATGCCATGCATAAAGAGATTTTTCTTCGGTTTCTATGAAAACTCTTTTAGGACAATTATGGCATCTGTGACATATTTTGATCTTAAGTTGCATTAGATGGTTTACAAATTAAAGAAATCCATCTATGAGCTTAAGTTGATTTCCCGAATAGGTATCACAATTTTATCAAATAATTATCTCATTTGGTTTCGAGATACATTCAATTGATGATTGTGGATATCACAAGTTCAGTGGGAGTAAGCAAATCTTTGTGATGCACCTTTTGTATTAAGGATATAGATACACAAGAATTGTTCTTGGTGTATTTTTGGGTAATCACAAAAGAGTTGTATCAATAAGGTTCTTAAAAGATTTGTAATGCAGATATGAAAATCAAGTAATACCCCTACAATTAAGGGAGACAACTTTAGTCTCAATTAATGCCCCAATGATAAATTTAAAGATAAAGGATATACATCAGATTCCCTATACTTTGGCAATTGAGAATTTAATGTATACTCGGGATAGCACACATCCGGATATAGTATTCTTTGTTGGAATGCTAGGCAGATATTTAATTAACTTGCGATGGAAATTTGGAAAGCAGCCATCAGGTTATTCGGTATCTATAGAGAACAAAGGATTACATGATCACATTCAGAAAATCGGACCAATTGGAGATCGTTGGATATTCGATTTTGATTATGGAATTTATTTGTAAAATATTGTCACTAGGTTGCATATTTTGGATGGAAATGAAAGACCACTTAAGTTATTTTGTGACAATAACAGTCTTGTATTCCAATAGGAACATGACGATGTCAAAGTTTATAGACATTGAGTTCCTAATTGTTAAGGAATGAATTCGAGTGGTCATGTTTCTATAAAGCATATAAGGACAAACTCTATAAATATGGATCCATTTACTAAATGGCTACCACCCGAGGTCTTTCATGAGCATGGTGCTCACATGGGTGTTGCATCTTTTGATGATATGCCAGTTTAGTGGGAGTTTGTATTTTGGATGTTGTCTTTTGACACATAATTTCGGTTGTGCACATTCAGTTCATTTCAGAAATAAAGTATTCAGTTCAGTTCCACTCTGATTAAAATTTATGGTTGATCTCATAAGGTATTAAGGAATAAGGCAGGACCAGTTGAAAATAGGCATGTTTAGATCACATTACATGTAATTTCCATGCTACACATCCACACTTGATCTATGTCATTTGATTGTATTGATATACGTGACCATTGATGAGTTTAGTTATGTTACTTATAACGAAGACCGCTTTGATCCTATGTTGATATAATCAATGGACGAGATTGTTCGGAGATACTTTTGGTTATGATAGCAAAAGTTTTGAGCTCATAAGGTTATACGCATTTATAAGGTAGCATATGTGGCCCAAGTGGGAGATTGTTGGGAAATTATTTAATTTCCCGAGATGGGCCGACATATGTAATTAACTGTGTATAAATGCTATCTTAAAGTTAAGCCCAAAATTAAAGTGATCTAATAAAGAATTAAGTAATTGGGCTTTAAGCATCTAATTAAAGTGTGGGCCAGACTATATGTGTAGAGACCGGATCCATTAGGGTTTGTATTTGACGATAGGCCGAATACATATGGAAATATATAAAGGGTTATGGTCCCCAATTCATGTGTGATTTTCTCATTCTATGTGGCATCCCATCAACACAAGAATACAAGAGAAAGCATACGAAGAGGAAGATCCATAAAACCTACAATCAGGAACTAAGATGGAGATTTGAAGCAATCAAACTGAAGATTTACAGATTCAGATTCAAGATTCATTATTCAAGTCAGAAATCTATTGATTAAGGTATGTTCCGCGTTAATTCAGTTTTTTTGATAATTTGACATGAAGATCTTAGCAAGATCATAAAGTTTAAGTTTTAATAAAGTTCTAACATTCGACCTTTTCAGTATCTCATTCAAATAAAAAGATCAACTCACTCTAAACACAACTACAACCTTAACAAATTTATGGCTTTTGGAATCCAAACAATAATGTCAATCGAATTTGAAGTTAAAACTCGCAAAAGGCGCGGATTGGCTAGAGCTTCTTACCTCGGGTTTTGCTGATAATATTTGTCCCCAGCGTTTTACGTGCTCG
Organism: Fraxinus americana; assembly: GCA_035079005.1. Lineage (NCBI taxonomy): Eukaryota > Viridiplantae > Streptophyta > Magnoliopsida > Lamiales > Oleaceae > Fraxinus > Fraxinus americana. The sequence continues at coordinate 33,472,578 of CM068716.1, forward strand.
GGTGGAGCATAATGATCAACCTCAGCTCCCAATATAGAAATCGGACAATTCACCTCTGAGATATCATGGTATCAGTCGAAAATCTAAGGAGAAACCTTCCACACACACACACACACACACAAAAAGGTTGAAAACTTTCAAATTTACCATTTATTTCATCCTCCGTTATTGGACCAGGATGTAACACAACTGCAGCCTTAATGCAATCAAATTTTGCCAATTTCGCCACAACCATCCCTAAATAAGAGCAGAAAGTTAACATTTTTTCGGGTTCGATGAAAAACTGCACATAATAAAATCACTTACCTCCCCAACAAAAACCAGCAGCTCCTACGGCAGATATTCCTTTGCTTTTCAAGGCAGAAATTAATGCCTTCGCATCCTCACACCCTTTTTTCTAAAGAACAAAATCCAAGTGACGGGCAAATAAATACCAGAACGCTGATCCTTTTAACTTATAAATGAGTCCTTTCATTTAGGTCATGCTAACTAAAGATTGTCGAAAAGCCTATCCATATCTCAGATTAATCAGCTCGGATATTCTAATTACTGAACAAATGTTGATTGAGCACACTATGCAGAGAGGGTGTATTGAAAAATTGGGGTTGTCAATCACGATATTTGGTACTGGTAGCAGCCAATAACCATAAAAGGTGCATGGTGCATATGAAATACGATTATAGCTATTGTAATGTGAACATTAGGGTTAGGCGGTCGGTTTGGTTCGTTCGGTTTTGAAGAGAACGAGAGGAACCAAGATCCAATGGTTATCCTATTATGGTACCATTTGCTCCATCTGTAATTATGGAATTGTACCAAATGGTTCCGGTTTGGATTGGATTGGTTCCATAACTAAAATTTTCATATTACTAATGAAAACTTACTCACATCCAAAATCAAAATACTAAACCCATTGAATGCAAACAACAAAATTTGAAAGCTTGGAAGACAAAATAAGGGCTTTGAAGTTTGGAAAAAGTGCAAAAAAGGTTTTATTGTGTGCTTTAAATTGGGTTTATTGTGGTGTAAAAACAGAAAATGGGTTAATTGGTCTATGTGCACTAGGCTCAACATTAAAAAATAAATAAGATATGGGTGAGAACCAGTCCTCGATTCTTGGTTTTACAAACCAAAACCATTCAAAATTTGAGCAGAACCGAACAGACCGTTAGTTCCAGTTCATTTGCCCACCCCTAGTGAACGTGCAAATGTGCAATGAAATTGGCACAGAATGAAACATGAAACGAACCACAGGATGAGCCTTTAACCATATCTGTCTATCAAAATCGGGATGAATGGCCGGATCACCATAGAAAAAATCAGGAACCAGTACTAAGAACCCCGAAGCTGCAACTTTATCTGCGATCTTCCTAGATAATTTAACATGGCGAAACACATTATTCGGAAATTTCAATATGTATAAAAAACTTATGTTACGGAAATTTAAAGATAGACGGAGATAAATACAAAGTTAAAATGTGATTATTCGACCAGAAGTTCGAGCATTGGTCTAACATATTAATTCTTCCTCTAATAAAATGTTAGTTCTAGCCCCCGTTTGGTTTTGCTAAAAATCAAATTTTTAGTAGATTTTGATTGAAGACAGGTTGAAAAGTTGTGGGTCCCATGAGATGTGCCATTAAAATTAATTTTTGACTTTGACGTATAGATTTTTTACTAAACCAAACCGGGGCTAATTATATTAGTTAATAGTTTGTCAATGTATATCCTCCTTTACTCCTATCATTTCACATACACAAAAAGAAGAAAAATAGGATTTTCTTTGATATATAGCTACTAGAGTGAACAATTGCAGTTACCCACAACATAAATTCACTATGCGAGAAGCCAATTACAGTACAATAAATTGGTAGAAAAAATATTTTAAAGACGACTAAAAAATAAGCCAAGCTTCATAACTTAATCAATCAAAGAAAAATTTAAAAGTACCTCAATTTTGGAGCTTCATAACCTGCAAAACAATTCCAGTGAAATTTAAAACTAGATTAAATCAGTACACTCTACATTGTATTCAGCTAACAAAATGAGTTTAAGGTTGTCAGATTACTACCAAAGGCATCAGAAATTAGAAGAATGGCATCCTTGGAATCTTGGGGTCCAATTACATATGTTTTTAGGCCTCCAATTTCTTGTACACTCCCTTCTCCACATGATGGGTTGAGGGTTGGTGGATTTTCACAGCACTGGGGGCCTAACATTTGCGATTATCCTTTCACAAAAAGCAGCAGTTTTGAGTGTACTGTAATTGTTCAGACAGAAACGCGAGGAATTTGAGACTTTATGAATCGGTGGGGCGGGGTGGGATGGGGTGGGGCATCAATCATGTGATGTACATTCTTGCGTACATATTTCCTCACGGTCTCCTATATGACATTTTCTAGATAAGAAAGAAGGGTGATGCTATCGGTACATCACGGTATATATCAAGGACTACACCCCCCTCACATGGAGGGTGGGGTCCACTCAAATAAAAAAATATTATTCGAGTGGACCCTACTCTCCATATGAGGGGGATGTAGTCCTTGATGTACACCACTTGATGTACAAGTGGAAAAACCCTAGAAAGAAATAGATTGTTGAAGAAATCAAGGGAAATCAAGGGAATGATAACATCATGTGGAAAGATAATAGAGACAACGTACACAGAAGTGTACATGGAACATTGTTGCATGTGTCACGGCCTATATTAGCTAAACTATATTTTGAAATAATTAAAAGATACAAGGTGAAATTAGAGTTCCGAATCTTAAAAAATGAGGTTCTAAATTCCTTAAAAAAGGAGATTTTAAGTTTTTAATCTATTTAAATATGTGAATTTAAATTTCCACATGATGATAATTGTCTATATTAATGTTAAATAGCATGCGACTTTTAGTTGAATTGCAATGAAACGTCAAGTGGTTTGACAATTTTGTCATCCAACTATAAGTCATGTAAAAAGCATGTGAAATTTTATATTCCACATACACGGTTTTGGTCACATGGAGACCCACAAAAATCCACTTCTAGCTTTGAGTCATATGAAAATCGTGTGTAATTTCAGTGTATTACTTGACGATTTAGGTAATGTAAAAACCTAAATGTGGAGACTCGTGATTTTCCCTGAACCTCATCATGTTTTATAAAATACGTAAACATTATTTCAAGCTTAGTAGCCACTTTCAAAAAAGTTGGGAGATTTTGAACAAAACAACCCAATATCGTGGATCCTAAATTTGAAGGGAGGACAATTTGACTCAATCATATCATAACTCAAATTAAATATTTCAAAACAAGAGTAAATTTTGAAAAATCAAAAGAAAATTATTTATTGGCAACAAGTTCCATATATTATACTATAATAAGCGAGCTAGTTAATACAAACGTGATGATAAGGTTAGACCATTTGGATGAACAAGCGTACACAACAACATTAAAAACAAGAACATTAAATTTGTTGGTCAGCATATGCTCGAAAATAAATACCACGTATTATTAATTAAAAGAGAAATGTCTTCCTGAGGCCTCAACGATCCAATGGCGACGTCTAAAGTGTGACAGACAAAGTCAAATTAAGGAAGTCGGATCGAATTACATACATCTGTTGGTCCCACCGTCACTACGAATTTGACACCTATATAATTTTCTTCTCGACGAAAGAACTAGATAGGGAGAATCTCGAGTTTCAATTCACCACCGTCACTAAGAATTTGACACTTATATAATCTTCTTCTCGACGAAAGAACTAGATAAGGAGAATCTCAAGTTTCAATTCACCACCCTCTTGCTCTTCATCATGAGATTCGAGGCTTTTAACAAAAGTTTCTAAAACAACTACCTCTTCATTTCTAACCCTCGCAAGAACTTCTTAAGAAATTGACCAATCAAATATAGCCCTTCACGAAGAGAGTACTCACGATGAATGAACTATGCCATAGCCCATCCACCCAGTACAATCTGAACCCACAGGGGTCTAAATGTGCTTGTACCTTCGCCATTGAGGGTCTTTTGGTACAGAACACTATCCCATACGGCGAGTCCACCATAACAAATGAACCAAACTACAACCCCATCCACCAAGCCAAAGTTGAAGCTCAGTGGTCCTAAATGCCCTTGCATCAACGAGGGTATTTTGGCGGAAGACTCAACAGTACCAAATAAGCCATGAATGTTTAAGCAAGCTAACCGGGCATGGGGATGGTGGCTAGTGCAACTACTGTATTCAATGTACCAGTCAACATATGCATGCTGAAAATTTCCAATCCTAAACTATTTCAAGGCACATAAAATGCTGAAAATACCCTGATTCTGTCTTCATCATCAAGCTGCTGTACATTCAAGAAAACATAAACTCATTACTTGCATAGGTACTAGCACTAAAGATAGAGATTTTAAAATGTCTATTCATTAATTCTATAATTTATTATCATTTAATTTGGGGTGTGAAAAGTAAGAAACTTCCACGAGAGTGTGGACATAATTAAGTTTCTTTAGGACTCTCATTGAAATTCTAAAATATTGTTTCCCATCAACAGTACAAGTCCTGTAGAGCAAAATGGCAAAAGGGTATAGCAAAAGAAGAAACAATCAATGAGGCCCGAATGAAACCACCACGAACAGTCAGCGATTGTCTCCTCTGCCAGTAAGAGCGAGATTCCTGGTCATCACGTCAGATAAAATAAGTCATATATTTTCCATAAAAGCAAGAATAATAAAAATGATTACAAAAACATAATTTAAATACACGTAGGAATTGGGAAACTATGCAAGGAGATGCAAAATGAGCACATTGTCGATTCAAACATCAGTGCCTGAAAACAAACATACAAGCAAGCTCTAAAGAAAGTTATGTTATAATCTTCCATGCTTTAAGCATATGATCGGAAAAAATGTGTGTTCAGTGTAAGTTTTGCCAATATTTTTGATAGAATGATATGATTCTGGCTGTAAATATGCAAAATCGTCATAAAAACCCCTCACTCTAGGCTTGACCAAATCCATTCTCATGTTTTCTTTCTGTTGTTTCCCATTTCTTTAGGTAATGAGCATACAACTAAGTAGCTCACTCTGTTTCTTGTTCATCGTTCATTTATTTGCGAAAATTGTCAGCTCTCCTGGTCCATATGGCAATTCATTCACATGTTAGATTTGCATGATATTTAAGAACAAAATAACTTAAAACTCAAATCTACCATGTTCCAAGCACAACAAGTTGATAAAATATTGATGTTTTAGGAATTAGAGTTTGACGTTTTACAGCTGTTAATAAAGTTCTCAAACACAACCAAATTTTCATTGATAATAACCATAGACACCCAAGTCATGACTTGCTAAATTAACAGATATCAGAAGCCATTAAAAATAATGAGAAAGTTTATGCATTTACCCCAAAACAATAATAGAAAGCAGGTTCATGGTGGCAGGAACCTTTTCTTAACAAGAAAACAAGAGGCAAGGAGGCTTTCATTAGTTTTATCCAGTTCAAAGTTTGCCATATAATGTTTGGAAACACAAACTGCAATGGACAATCCAAGAAGTGGTTAATGGAAAGAGAACTTAAGGGAAAGTACGGAAATTGGACCATATTCCTCCTTAATGACAACAAGCTACCAAAGGAATTCAGTAAACATTTGACTGACATTTGCTGTATTTTCTAGAAAGGTGCAAAGAATTTAATGAGGCAACAACTATGTACTGCACAGAAGCCTAGAAGTATTACTTTAGCGAAGGTGCTTGCCTTTATAGTACATATGATGTAGGGTAATGCATACAGAAGCCTTAAACATCGAGTTCAAGAACAACCTTTTAGTTCATGTTGATTCGCTCATGAATAAAATAACAAAAAACTATGCATCAAAGACACATTGATTTGTACACGATACCGAGAATTTGGATTCATATAAAATACCAATAATTGGACATATAATTAAGAAACTCAAATTTTCATTTCATAAGTCCTTCTTTTCAGACAACCCGACTGGTCTTATTTATAAAATGCAATAGAATCCTATTCTATAAAGAAATTAAAAAAAAAAAAAAAAACCATAGTAGAAATCCTAATCTAAGATAGTAAATGAAAGATTACCATAAGCAAAGCCGTAATCAAAGGAAAAATTCAAAATTACCATAAAACATTTAAATCTAAAACTGCCAAAATAATTCATAATTTCATATGTGGCTGCATCAAATATACAACGTATTTCTAACCTCCTCTTTCACTAACCCCCCAACCCCACCCCACCCCCCCACCCCCAAAAGCAAAGGGGAAAGGGGAAAGCACAAACGATGGCCTCAATGCAAACAAGTTTCAGGTTTTCCATATGAAGTTCAATGCCAGTAATAGTCTAAGATACATTTTAAAGTTATCCGTGTATAGAAATTGCTACATTTATCTTATTCGAGAAATAACCATTGAAAAGAGAAGAAAGAAGAAGGAAAATAAGATGCCAGGAACTTAAAAAGGATATCTAGATGTAGCTCTCAATCCAAATGCATCTCTTAGTCACATGTTATTAACGACAGAAAAATTTTCCGGTTCAACAGGGATCCTGACACCCGTCTGGTCCAGTTTGCTTCATAAAACTATAAAATCTTTACAGAAGTGTGCAACTGATGACAGTAGAGAGTGAACCGGAAAAACACCAGTGCGAATTTTTCTCCTATATTTCCGTTCTTTTTTCACCCTCTGTTCCTTTGCCCATACAATACCACCTGAAATCACCCCCCACAAGCCCACCTAAAAAATCCAAACCAGAAATGCAGTCAACAGCATTCCCCCTCTCATTTTTTACTTCCTCTCCTCATACCCTCCGGCCTCCACTTCTTATTTGTCATCTGCACAGGACACCAACTTGGCAACAAAAACATAGTGATAACTCCGAAGGACGTGGCTGATTAAAGAGTGATGAACTTTTCAACTTGTCTGCCTTCAACTGTTTAGGGCTCAAAATTTGATAGAAATAGAAGATGGTCTTTGAGAAATTGAAGATCAAATTGTGGGTCAATAGGAACATGAAGAGATTCTCTACTTCAAAAGGGTTCTTTAAAGGTATTGGAGGTGCTATCAGCGATTCATTATGTGTTTTTCGTGAGCAGGAGTTGAGAGCTAAAACTTAAAGAGATGTGTGTATAATTTGAGTTTGAAGGTGAATTCCATCTTCATTTGGATTTGCTTCATAAAATTTCTTTGTTTTCACCCCTTATCAACTTCTCCCCATTTCATGTTTGGGAGGATGCATCTAGCATTTTGATACGAAATGTTACCCTTGAAATAGCTGGTCTCTGTGGGTGTTATGGGGTCTTCTCCCCAATTTTTCACCATGTTTCGCTATCATTATTATTCTGGGAATGAATTGAAATTATGACATCAGGCTAATGACCTTTGACCTTAAAACTAGTAGGCCTAAGTGTTCAACAAGTAGTCCCAAGTGAAAACATTGCTTGAGTGTCAAAGCAATACCTAGCCAGGTGAAGTTAAGAAAGATTTCAAGTTCATCAGGTATAAAAATGCCTGTTTCTTTTAATAAGTGGCAAATCTACATGCATTAAAAAAAATGATCCTAACTCTGTCATAATATATGAAAAGATTTAGTCAATAAATTAGCCTCTTTATAAATGGTTTAATTAATAAATAGATAGAAATGTGTTCAGGATAAGTGGATAGTTCTTGTGTGGTTGAAAATAAAAGGAGCATTTATGACTGATTTATAAATCATTTACAAAATAGCAAAACGAAGGCAAAGTAAATAAATCCTAAATATCCTTGAGAACAGTAGATTTGGGAGAAAATATTTTTGTATATTGATTGAAGTGAAACCAACGAGTATACATGATGGAAAAAGGAAAGAGGAAAAAATTACACTTTAGTCCCTAAAGTCTAACAAAGACTACAAGTTGGTAACAAAAATTAATATATATTTCAACTCTCCCCCTCACGTTGGTGCATAGATATCACGCATGCCCAACTTGAATGTCATTGTATAGAATGGACCACTAGCAACTCCATGTGTCATTATATCAGCTAGTTGTTCGGCCCTCTTGATGTATGGAATCTCTATATTTTTGGAATCGAGATTATCTTTGATGTAGTTCCTATCAAGTTCAACATATTTTGTTCTATCATGTTGCACAGGGTTGTTTGCAATTTTAATAGCAGCAGTGTTGTCACAAAAAAGTAACATAGGCTTGTCCGGACCAAAGCCAAGTTCACTAAGGAGAAGTTTTAGCCATGTAAGCTCGGTAGTTGCATGATTTAATGCTCAATATTCCGCCTCAACGCTGGATAGTGAGACCACATTCTGTTTCTTACTCCTCCATGTCACAAGATTACCTCTAACAAACGATACATATCCCGATGTAGATTTTCTGTCCAGTTACGATCCAGCAAAATCAGAATCTGTGTAGCCCACAATATCTAAGTGCCCCCCTTTTGAGTAAAGAATGCCCTTGCCTGGAGAGGACTTCAGATATGCCAATATCCGATTAACTGCACTCATATGTTGCTCACTGGTGTTATGCATGAATTGACTCACAACGCTAACTGCATATGATAAATCAGGTCTCGTGTGGGTTAGATAAATCAGCTTCCCCACCAATCTCTGGTATCTCTCTTTGTTAGTGCGGATCTGATCAGGATAAATAGATAGGCCATGATTTACCTCAATAGGTGTGTCAACAGGGACACAGGCCGACATACCAGTTTCTGCTAGAAGGTCAAGGACGTACTTGCGTTGAGATAATATAAGTCCTTGTTGGGACTGTGATACCTCAATGCCCAAGAAATACTTCAAATTACCCAAGTCCTTCATTTCGAACTCCTTTGTCAAATGGCTTCGAAGTTTCTCAATCTCACTGGGATTACTGCCAGTAACAATCATATCATCGACATACACAATGAGCATAGTAATGTCGTGACCATCTTTCTTATAAAATAGAGTATAATCAGCCAATGCTTGTTTAAAGCCATACTCTTTCATTGAATAACTCAATCTTCCAAACCACGCCCTTGGTGATTGTTTTAGCCCATAAAGGGCCTTCTTCAACTTACACACATTACCCCCCGGAGGAGTAAAACCTGGAGGAGAGTCCATATACACTTCCTCTGTCAGATCACCGTGAAGGAATGCATTTTTAACATCAAATTGCCTCAATGGCCAATCAAGATTGACCGCTAGAGATAGAATAACTCTAACGGTATTCATCTTAGCTACTGGAGCAAAAGTTTCCTGGTAGTCAATCCCATAGGTCTGTGTGTACCCTTTGGCAACCAATCTAGCTTTATACCTATCCACAGTTCCATCTGACCTGTATTTTAATGAGTACACCCACTTGCATCCCACAGTCTTTTTCCCTGGTGGTAATAAGACCATCTCCTAAGTAGAGTTCTTTTGGAGAGCATTCATTTCTTCTACCATAGCTGATTTCCACTTAGGTTGATCAAGAGCTTCCTGAAAGTGATTAGGGATAGACACAGAAGACAATTGAAGGGCAAATGTCAAATTAGTCTTAGATAAACGGTGGTACGAGATATAATCAGAGATGAGAAAAATAGCATTGGAAGAAGATTTCGAGAAACCAAACCTATCAGGCTCATTATAGACACGAAGAGGATATCTCCTATCCTGAATATCAACAATATCTAAAGCTGCAGGATTAGAATCAGAAACAGAGATAGGAGTAGAAGGGGTAAGCAGAGACGGTACCTCATTTTCAATCTCCGAAGAATCAGATGGCACTGTAGAATCAATCAGAGGGTTATTAGGGAAGGAAGAGGATAATACAGGAGTGCAAGCATTGTCTAAGTTTTTTCTTGTATAAACATTTTGGAACAAACGAGGTGATCTATCACCCTCAATTCGAGATTCATTTTGGGATTCAACTTGGGATTCCTCCTCTTTCCAGAACTCCACACTTTCTTTTCCTCTAACCACACTTGTTCCTCTTCCTTACTAATAATCTCCCCCTGAAGAGGAACTAACGAAACATCATCAGAAAAAAAGGATTTTGACTCGCAAAATTCTACATCCATAGAAACATAGTATTCTCCTGTAGGGGGATGAAAACATTTGTAGCCCTTCTGGGAGCTGGAGTAGCCAAGGAAGACACATTTCAGGACACGAGGATCAAATTTATCTCTGAGATGAGAATGCACGTGAACATAACACACACAACCAAAAATTTTGGGACAGATATTTAAAGCAGAGGGAATAGAATGAAACTTGGACAACATTCTTAAAGGAGTTTGAAAGTTAATGATGCGAGCGGGCATGTGATTTATGAGAAAGACGGTAGTTGTCACCGCCTCAGCCTAAAAACGTTTTGGAACACGCATGGTGAAACATAAAACTCGAGCTACTTCAAGAATGTGTCGATTTTTTCGCTCTGCTATGCCATTTTGTTGGGGTGTGTAAGCACAAGTGTCTGATGGAGAATGCCGTGAGTCGAGAAGAAGTTTTCAATGGTTTGGCTTACAAACTCACGACCATTGTCAGAATGAATAACTTTAACCCGTGTATGAAATTGTGTCTCAATCATTTTAAAGAATTTTGGATAACATGAATGACTTCACCCTTAGATTTTAACAAATATATCCAACAAACTCTGGTACAATCATCAATGAAGGAGACAAAATACTTATGACCTGTAGGAGATGGAATAGAGAAAGGCCCCCAAAGATCAGTATGAACACAAGTAAAAGGAACAAAACTTTTATTGAAACTGACTTTGAAAGGTACACGATGATTTTTGGCAAAAATACATTGTTCACACCGCATACTAGAACTAGAAATGTTTTTAAATAGCCATGGAAACAAGTGTTCTAAGTAAGTAAATGAAAGATGACCTAATCGACAATGCCACAAAAGGATCCTATCTCTTGAAGAGGATTTACTAATCAACCGCCTTGTTCCCTCTAGAAAATACAACCCTCCTCTCTCTCTACCAGTGTCAATCGTCATCTTCGTTCGATTGTCCTGAAATACACAATCAGTAGGTGAGAAGATGACAGAGCAATCAAGGTGCTTTGTAATTTTACTAATAGATAAGAGATTAGTGGAAAACGTGGGTGCAAGTAAAACGGATGAGAGAGAAAAAGTAGGTGAAAACGAGACGCTTCCGGCCCCGGTAACTTTAACAGGAGTCCCATTCGCCACTTGAACAGACTGAACAAGCGGAGTTGTCAAGGAATCGAATGTGGAGGAATTACAGGTAAAATGATCGGTAGATCCAGAATCTATAACCCAGCAATCAGATACAGTAGAAGTAGAGTGCAACCCAAAGGTACCTCCCCCGAGAGATGAACCAGCAATGTGGGAAGCCATTCTTTCAAGAATAGATTACCAACGTAACAAGGTATCTTCACAACAAAGTAATCCCAATTCTAGCAGAAATTAACACCTCGAGATCTTCAATTGTACAATCCGGGCTCAATTTTAAACCAACAACAAGCAAAACAAACAGCTCGATTTCTTGACCCAATCCAAACCTTGCTTGTGGTTCCCAGTAATATTATCCAGTCCACTCTGGAAGCTCCATATTACCAGAAGGCTTGAGATGAGCAGCATAGCTCACCAGACCAAAAGCTAAACTCTTGAAGAACTCGCAGGAATCAGAGAAGACGAAGAGATATGCATCTGTTATTCGGTTCTGGCTCACACTCAAATAAGGAAGAGGAAGGAAGACACCAAGCAAAACAAGAAAAAAAAAAAGGGGCAGAGCTCGAACAGTACCCAACCGGCGAGTGGCGAGGTCGACCAGAGTAGAAATCGCCGGAAATAACCGAAAGAGGACAAGTTCCAGAAGCCCTAGCTTCGATTGGCAGACGCAGAGACGGACGCGACGCAGCCGGCGGTTGTGGAGGTCGCCGGCGTGTGGGTAACCGGAGGGAGAGGCGGAATCGGCTCCGGCAAGGTTCGAACCTGGCTCTGATACCAAGTAGATTTGGGAGAAAATATTTTTGTATATTGATTGAAGTAAAACCAACGAGTATACATGATGGAAAAAGGAAAAAGGAAAAAATTACACTTTAGTCCCTAAAGTCTAACAAAGACTACAAGTTGGTAACAAAGATTAATATATATTTCAACTAGAACAACTAAACATCCTTGGTAGAAAACTAAATCGCTGTGCTAATATGCAAACATAAAACTTAATTTGATTGGCGAAGAAACATTATTTTCTCAATCATCGTGAAACTTCTTTGCAAGGAAAAGGGAAAAAAGAAATAATGCTATGAAATATTTTAATAATTAAAGAAGAAAGGAAAGTCAGCAATTCTCTACAAGAAAACTGTAAAATGGAGAGGGCAACAAAAAGTAGAAGGTGTCAGTCATAGTTCAGTGAAATGGAAAAAATTGGCAAATAAGTTTGAAGTTTAATCACAAAAAACAACACGTCACATGATTTTCTGTAATCAACACATAGCATTCATAGAAATACATATTATGCAATCAAACCTTTCTTAAATACTACTTTCGAACTATAGCATGCCCCCAAAACGATAAGCAGTCAATGTCAGCAAGTGATGAACCAAATAATTCAGTAAATTCTCTACTTACTAACCTATAAATAGTGCACGTGTTACACAATATAATTGCGTTTAAAAATAATAGCATTATGGCATTACAATAAAGAAAGCAATCTACATAGATAGGCTAAATAAATAAATGCAAACTGGCTGTCCCTATGGAGCAGTTCCAAGTTGTGCCACGCATTTAACGTGTTAAGTGATATCAGCAGCAGGACATTCAGTTATATAATGCAACACTTCAACTCTTAATGCAAATATGTTGTTTGAAATTTTCTTCATTCATATTTTCTTCATAATTGTGTCACAGTTACTACAGTAATCATTGCATCTCTTGCTTTATCAAATTGGAACTTGTCAACATGATCGCAGCAGATCTTTGTTGAGTTGGTGATCAAACGTGTCTAACAATTTAATCGAACTATGGCTTATCAAAACAAGTTATGTATACTGTCAACCAGATAACTAAAGTTTCATTTGAAATTTATCCACTCTATTACTCATGTATTCTCAACAATTCTTCCTCCAAAACTGTACTATTGACGTGACTTAGTGTTTAACAGCCAGAAAAATATTCTACACTTACGATTAAGACAATAGAGAACAAAAACATACATAAGTATTATTTATGGCTTATTTCCCCTTTTATCCTAATTCCATCATCAGAACTCGCTTCCATTGCTTAAATACCTTCAGTATTTCTTAAAAGAAAATGATTTCCTCATATTCAAACTCAACTTTTCCACCTATGTTCAGCCTTTTGACGTTATAACAATGCTGCAAAATGACAAAGTTTGTTACAACCACCTTGTCCTCTTTAAGAATGACTGGTTTGAGAATACAATGGACGACTTTATCCTGATACCAGTTCCTATCTCTACCCCAAGCAAAACCAAGCTCAGAGGCAAAAATATCTATGTCTTGAAATTGATTTTCTTTCTATCATCCTCTATAACTCTTCACTAGGTGCTCTGAGCTTTTTCCTTAATCAATAAAAAACATATTCATTCTTGTTTCAATTTCACATTCAAATTTATCACACTCAAATTCCATCCATATCTTATATAAGATTCAATCATAACAAAAGTCCATGAACCAGAAAAGATTAATTTATTTGCAATGAAAAACAACATTCAATAAGAACTTTGCTCACTTCTTGTGGCGCCGACCACGCTTAGGTCCCCATCCTTCCAGTTTGGCAACCGGGCACCCACATTTCGCACGGAAAAGCAAGACTGCACGTCCATTGTTTGGGGACATCTTCCTCAACTCCGCACGGAGGCATTCATAATCCGGATTATCCTCGCAATCACCCTTCCATGGCAACTCATTGACATCCCTAACTGCCTTATTCTCCGACCGCAACAACTCCTCTCCCTGTAACTGCAAGTCAAACTCCATGGCCTTCTTCAATCCTTTACACCCAATCTTCCCGCATCTCCTCGATCTGAACCCACAACAGATCTCGAAAAACACGACAAATACAAGAAAAGAAAGCAAAAATAACCCGAAAAAGATGTACAGAGATTGCGCATCAGATGATATATGATAGTAAAGCTGAGAAACAAGGGCGGAAAAGGGGGGGACGAGGAGGGAAAACGCCTGGAAGATATAAGAGAAGTAGGAGATAATAAGAAAGGTCCCAGAAAAGAGAACAATGATGAAAATAAGGATGTCAAGGGTGGCTGAAGGGGAGTGCCTGCAGAGGGAAGGGCAATTTGGGGTATTTGCATGGTGGTGAACTTGGTGGTTGGCGTTGGCGGGGGTGGCGGAACTGGGTTTTGCGGTGGTGGGTTTTTTCTGGTAAGAAGGGGCCATTGTGAGGAGGAGATGGCGCATGTTAGTGAAAAGGGGAGGGGGAGAGGGGGATCGGTTGATATGGGGGTTTTCGGGTGGGGGGTTTCTTGTTTTTTTGCGGGTGGAAAAGTGAAAAATGGGAGAGGGGCGCATGTTAGCCAACTGTAGCGGGTTGGGAGGGGGCGCGTACGTTAGGTATCATTCATTCGTAATTTTATGTTTCTTTCTTCAACTAATTTGTCTTTTTCTTCTTTTTTTTTCTTAACAATTTAGCAACAATTAAGATTTATTCAACTTTTTTTTTTGTTGTGTTTAAATACTTTTTTTTCTTTTCTTTTTTCTTGTGATACAATTTTTGTTATGAAACTCTATTTTTTTTGTTAATTCGATTTAGAATAATTCTATTTATACATCAAGAATTGTACATAAAGGTGTACACTCTCCTCACATGAGATGAGACCCACTTGTATAAAATATTTTTTTATTCAGGTGGGTCCTACCTCCATGTGAGCGGGATGTACACCCTAATGTATATCTTTATGTACCGGTAGCAAAATCGATCAATTTATATAGTAAAATTTATTAAGATATCATTTTTAAAGTAAAATAAAAATAGAAATTTTATCTGCGTGTTTTGGCTCAGCCATTACTCGAGAGTATATTGAATAGAATTTTAACTTCCCTATCGTTTTCATTACTATAAAGTACTATTCAATCCTCTCGCCAAACATGCCGTCAAAAAGCTCGGATCAATTTCATAAGAGATGATATACAGGACAATACATTAATCAACCAAATTCTAAAGTTTTACATAAACTTATTTATACTGCTATAACATCACATATGGGTACAAACAGATATTAACAGTTACAAGAACCTTATTTTCATCAGAGATGAAATTTTTTTAGTAAAATTCACGATCGGGGAAGATCAATGGTGCCATGAGCGACCAAGCATACAATGCAGCAGTGATCCATTCAGTGCAGATTCGAACCCAAACTGATGTCCACCCGACATCAATGTACTCCGAGCTCTCATCACTACTGATCCATCCCGAAAGAAGCATGGCCGAGTACATGCTGGCCAGAGCAAATTTCAAATGGAAGAAGGTGTATGAGTAACTAACAGGTCGTGCTTCGGCTTCTTTGTTTCCTTTTCCCAATTCTGGGTCATCTGATTGTAGAAGAGGTGTCGTCCCACCTGCAATGAAAAATTTTTAAGGTCAGGACTCAAGCTGCAATAAATATTCAAACACGTAGGGCATGTTTGGTGTACAATATAGGACATTGACTGTACAATGGATAAGATTATGAGCACTTTGGCCAAAAAAAAAAAGTTGATATCTTATAAGCTGGAGACCCACAAATTGTGTTGCTTATAAGCTACAAGACCCACAGTTTTGGTCCACCAAAATTACGAGTACCCAGAAAGTTTATTTGCCATTACTGTTACACTGATACAAGGCGAGAGCATTGGTATGTAAGACCAGATATTTACTCAAAATTCCAAGAGATTTAGAGAAAATGATTACAAAATCAAGAACTACTGAAAAAGGTTTTGGATCAGTTTAAAATACCTGCTCAGGGTGAAGACGGAGGGGATAAAAAGGTTGTTGAAGATCCAGCACGGAGTGCAGAATATAAAACAGATAGAACTGTTGTAAGCATCCCGAGAACAAGGGTACTCGTGGATACAGCTTTCAACTTCTTGTGAAGACCATTGCACTCCTAAACTCGAGGCTCACTCGAGAGACCAGTATAACAAAGATAAGCACAATAAACTGATACCACAGAAGCAGGCAAGAGGCTGCCATTTACCTGTTGTTGACCGAACATCTCAGATTATGAGTTAAATAAACCCCGTTTCACTTATTAGAACACAAGAAGAATTTTACAAAATCAATTCTTTTATTTAACATTTCAATTCTAAGTGTGTGGTGAAATGAAGGATTATGTTTGGCTAAAGTAAGAGTTTATTGTAAGCAACTTTTATTTCCAAACATGTTGTGTAAGCTACATTTTTTAAACACTCCTCAAGTGAAAAAGTTACTTATTTTGGAGGTAACTTTTGATTTACTATCCAAATAACCAACTCACTTGTTTTCAGCCTACTTATTTACTAAAATAAGTAAAAAATTTAGGCTTAGCATAGCTGCCCTCGGTAGTATATGGGGCTTAAAAAGTGGAATTAGAATACTTTCCATTCAAATTTCAGTTTATTTTCCAAGAACTCTACTTCTGATTTCCCGATTCCCAATAACATAAGGCGAAATACGGCCTTAATTAAATTTAGACTACAACCTTATCAGTTGAAAAGAAAGTTACTCACCTTAGGGAGTAACGCAACAACGGCGAAAGCAAAGGCAAGAACAATGGTCATCACAATGAAAAAGATATTAAGACCACAGTCGTGACCAGATGGATTAAACCTAAAGAATAAAATTCCCGAAAATGTAAACGCTGCTAGGTAACAAACTATTGATACAACCAGCAGGGCAACATACCCGAGAACAATATCAGAGACAAGATTATGAAAAAATTGAGAACTAGGTTGAGCATTAAAAGAATGAGTAATAACTTTGAACCTACCATTTTGCCCGTCTTTAGCAACCCATGAATCATTTCATGAATGTGTAGCGTCTAACAACATTATGACTTGGACCAGTAAGAATAACCCTGCCCCAAACTTAGAAAGGATTCCTGAGTACACAATAAGTTGTAAGAGGCAAAAGCTTGAGTTGTGAGAAAGGAGACATATTCATTTATTTATATTTAGTTTAACCGGCCCCCTCATGATAGCTGGATTCTTTTTTTACTAAAGGCCTGACACTTGCTCAATATTCATAAATGAATGACGATGAAAGTTGAATAATACATGCTCTAATACCATGTTAAAACCAAATCATCTAAAAGTTTAAACTGTTTGAGATGTGAAACTTTATTAATTTAAATTTAGTCTTTAGTATTTAGTTCTTTCATAGCAACTTAAAAGCTAAAACAAATTAGGAATGGCAACGAGACAGAAGTGAGGTGGGAATTAAATTTTCCACCGTATTGCACTGTTAATTAATTAATGACTTTTAATATTATATGTACTTTTTAAAATAAGATTAAAATTGAACAACATAAAAATAAAATAAAAAGATTCTAGGCAGGGACCATGATCCCCGTCCCTTCCAGCCCCGTTTACCATTCTGGGTAGGGCAATGTGGAGGCTTGGAATTTTGCCATCCCTAAAACAAAAGGCAGCATTGTGATTAATTAATGGCTTCAGGTCAAGCCAAGCAATAAACGAGCAAGATCATAAAAATGTCCCACCAAATAAATTGTCCCGGTAGAGATTTTGTCCGTTGAACATGCTCCAGAGGTAAGATTGCTAAAGTAAATTACTAGATATTATTCACAGTCAAGTTGGACAACTAGGGATGGGATGTCATAGGTGAAGTGCTGATAAATCCCAAAAAGAACAGATCATAATAATTTTGGCAGCTTAAGACCATTTCTAATGAGCCACTAGAGTTACTTGTTTGAAGTGATTAACAGAACACAAAAAAAAAATTTGCATTACTCAATCAAAACGAGTTTGACTCGTTAAGGACAACAAAACGAAAATGGAAAAAAGGTTCTAAAACACTTAATCAACACCAAGCTTGAGAGGAAGAAAACGAGTCAGGTAACTCCACTGGAAATTAAGTTCTTAACTCATTTCAACTGACGCTACAAGGAAAAAATATGAACGCTCCATTGTTAACTCTACCAGAATGCATATCAACGTGGCCACAGGCATATAGGAAACACATATATATTTTTTTAAATGATTGGTCCATCAAAAGGATTCTAAAAAATAGTCAATTAAGGATATAAAACTGACCATAAATTGTTGTGATGACATTAGGAAGGAAAAACATGAGGATGGTGAGCAAAGCCCAAATCAGCATCTTAGGGATCCATCCACCATGATGCCATGAATCGCGTCTGTCATTTTGATCCTTGAATCCAATCATTATGAGGGCAAGTATTCCAAAAAATAAGAAATTTCCCAAACTGACACGAAGTACCGCATGTACGTATTTGAAAATAGAGCAATGCTACACTTACCGAAAATGGTTGACAAACACTTTGATCGAACACTCACAATAGGGGGAGGGCCCACATTTTTTTGGAATTTTTTATTCACGCAGGGCCCGCACGCATGTGAGAGGTTGTCAAACTCGTTGACATTAATTTTCGGTACAAATGGAAAAACCCTTGAAAGTATTCCTTTGGGAGGTTGTCAGAAGTGTTTATCCCTGTAAAAAAATTCATGACATAGCCTTGTCAGAAGTAACTGATGCATTTACGAGGATTTTGTTAAAAGAAAACTCCATTGGAATTTTGACTTAAATGGATAATCACATTGGTTAACAAATTATACAGAAATATGTGTATCATGTATGGTAGAGAATAAAAAGTTATTCACGTTTATAGTCGAAAACCAATTCATAGGAGAACTACTAGGGTTATCTTAAACTAATTGTTCCATAAACACTTGAACTCAGAAATAAATGGAAAAAAAACTCTTAAACTAGAACTTCAACCATAAGAGGATCAAAAGATTCTTAACCATAAACAGTTGATTAGTGCAAGTATCAGACAACCCAAGAGCCAAAAGTTGGGCACTCAAAAGAAAGAGCGAGTCTCACTCCAGAAAATACTTGTATGAAATGAGTTAAATGACAGGTGCGATTATGAAAAGAAATAAACTGGCTACTTAAAGCAATTGCTTGCTTCAGAAGAACTTCAAAATTCATCTGATCTTTTCATCGTTTGCATAAGATTTCAGGTAATTGCTTTCATTCTCAAAACAGGTAGCTCTCCATAATTAAGTAGTTACCATAAGCTCCTCACTAAAGTCAATATTCATAATGAAATACAATGCTGATGAAGTCAATCTAGATCTTTACAGGTTTGTATAGGTAAGAAAGGCAAAAGCTTATTCTTCTTTGAAATCTGTCCATATCAATATCCACGTGAATGCCTAACCCTTGTTCGTTTCTCATATATCCAAGAACATAAAACCATAATAAAAAGAAAGGGGTCAAATTTTTTTTCCCTCATTATCATCCAAATTAACAAATCCTAAAGAAACACACAAAAAAGTAATCTTTGCATGTGCCTCAAAGTCAGACATACATTAAAGGCTTAATCCGACTCCAATTGTGGTTCCGATTCGCAACTTAACTTCCTTCTACAATGATTCTATAATACCAATGAATTATGTGGCATGCATGTGGAGGATCAAATTGGATTGGGCCAGATAAAATCAAGCATCCTCTTATTGGGCTCGGGCCCATTAACTAACCCATCTTGGCTTACTTATATCCTTTTCTATATATACAAGAATGATTGGCACTCTATTTCCTCATTGATGACATATCGGCATAGGGAAGCTACCCACCTATTAGAAGGGGGTGTCATCCTTAACCTATTGCCTCATTTGAAGACACGTCAGCATATGGGAGCTACTCACCTATTGGAGGGGGTGTCATCCTTAACATATTGCCTGATTTGAAGATATATCAACATAGGGCTAACCAATATTACAAAAGGGTACCATCCACTAACTATAGCATCCATCAAAGACATCTTGGTATACCTCGCTTCATGAGATTCTCAAGATGATTGTTCTATTTATTTCTTTCTTTGCGAGATAGTAGTTCAACTTATGCCTCACTTTGCAAAATGATTGTTCTATTTATTTCTCGCTTTGCGAGATGGTTGTTCAATCTATTCCTCTTACAAGTCCAATGCCTAACATAAATGATAGGCTGAACTGGGGGGACTATTATTACTTCTAGCATGTCATAATCCTATTTTCATTATTGCCAACATGCATGCTACATTGTCTACATTATCATTTTATTATCGACAACATGTTACTTGTTTCACAAAGCAATAACGTTACTCTAAGTTGGTGCAAGCATATTATTTGCAATGATACGTGGTCATATAGCTTGATGGACTCTCCGCATATTATATTTTGAAGAAGTTTTATCTATTATTTTCAATTTATAGTCACGAGTATTTTGAGGGGAGAAATGGGCCCCAATTTATTTTGTATTTGTGTAGTGAAGATTTTGTGTTGTATTTTATATTGGTTTACTCCACATTACTCTGGAGATGCTGTAAAATTTTGGAATATCTTACTGTATTATTTTCAAAGGCAATTCGTATACCCTTACCTTTTGATATTTGTGAAGCCATTCACAAGCCCTCACTTATTTGCGATCAGCTCGTATTTAGTAGAAAATCGTAAGCCCTCACTTATTTAGGATCATCTCATATTCCTGAGCCAATCCATAAGCCCTCACCCAATTGAAGACAACTTATACGTCAAAGTCTGACCCCCATAGGTGTACTATTCAGATACACATAGCACGGGATCCCATAGTTGATGGGGCAACAGCAATGCCAATTGGACCGGAACATATCAAATCAAGCAATCTCCTCTTGGGCATGAGCTTGGACCTAGTCCATTAACCCATCTTGGTCCACCCATATCCTTCTCTATCTTTATGTTAGTGATTGGCACTCAAAAGCTATGTTTATCTAAACGTAGCCATATCCCCTTTTACTTATCTCTCTTGCACTGATCAATTTCTTGATCCGGTAGTTGATTTGACCGTCGAAGTGCAAACGGTCGCAAGACTTTTTCTAGAACGATGGTCTTTGCCCTCTAACAGTGTGTTTCATTGTGAAGGTGACATTTAGGTCGAAGGGGAGGTGGTCGGGATTTGTAGGCCGCTTGATTAGACCAATTTTGAGATCAATAGATTCTATTCTTTATTGGGATCCACACTTCGAAAAGTCTTCAATGATGTGCTTTCTCGATCAAAGGAACCTTAATCGAGCTAAGAAGAATTGAATCATCCCCGAAAATGGGACAATATGTGCAGAAAATGGAATCCAATGCAAAAGATTGAAGAAAGTTAACAAAATATTGAACTAAATCCATTCACAACTTCTCAAGAATCTCATAACAGAAACAATTAATCCATAAATCTCACAACACATAAATACAAGACAGCTAAAAATTGATCAAAACCGAATTGGGCATATCTAGGAATTCAAATAAAGAATCATTTTTCAGTGTCTTACATGAGATGTTGAACAAAAATACTAAATTAAATCCATCTCACAACTTCTCGAGAAGCTCATAACGGAACTGATGTTACCATAAATCTCAGAACACATAATTGGGTATATCTCTGAATTTGAATAAACAATCAATCTTCAGAGTCTTACCTGAAAAATGTTTGAGAAGAGTAGTAGCGACTTACATCAGAATCCAAGATAGAATCAAAGAGACGCCAATATATAAACTGAACCCCATTTTACAACTTCTTAAGAAGCTCATAGCATTACCAATTTTACCATAAATCTCAGAACTCATAAACACAAGACAGCTAAAAATTAATCAAAACCCAATTGGGCATATATAGGAATTCGAATAAGAATCGATTTTCAGTCTTACATGAAAAGTGTTTAAGAAGAGGAGTGGCGACTTCTCGGAGAATCCAAGATAGAATCAAGGAGACACCAAAAAGGCCACAGTAGGCGATCCTTGCAGAGCGTTTAGTGATGCCGGAGGCCACCGATGTGCAGAGACCGCACGTTGGGGACGCACAGCATGATGCCAAGCACGACATTTTTCTCTAGCTGCAGATTATGTCCGAAACAGGGAAATCAGTATTTTACTATTTTTGGGTTTTTGGTTAACTGGTCGACGATAAATGCTAGATTTTTTTTTTGAATTGGAATCTTTGATATTTTACAACCAATCTTGTCTATTTGAAAATTCTTGTGTAATAATAAAAGTTTTGAATGTCATTTTTTTTAACTTTGCCAGGTAACAATTTAAGGACGTTCAACTAGTTTGTGCGACAAAGTTAAGGATAAATACTTGCAGGAATTTTATTATTTTGAACTCTTTTCAAATATTTGAGAAGTGTGTAAGAAAGAATAGCCATGAATCGCTTGTTAAGTTACGAGAAGAATGAATCTAACCAAATAAGCTTTCATGCAACTAAATTCAATATGAATTTTGATTGACTCAGTAATTTTAAATTGTACAAATGTAATTGTAAAGATAAGTATAGAAGGAAGTGACCGCTCGAGTTTGTCAAGTCATTTAATTAAGAATTTAATCCATTTTGAACTTCGTTTCATAAGGAATGAGTTTAGTGCTTGTTTGTCTCCCATTTTGGGAGAAGAAATAGAGTTTTGAATAATGTGTGGTTGAAAAGTAAAGTAATTTTATTAATTTGTGTATAAAATATTTTTTTTTTATTTATTTTTTTATACTCAGGTGTCCCAACTTAGCCGACTAAATCCTGGACCTACAAGACCCTTGCCCCTACAACCTTGGAGGAGGTAAATCGCTGGATATGCCTCAACTGGTTCACAGGTTCCCTTCACCAATTATGCACTTCTGCGCACAAGGGATCAACTTCCAAAGTGATTGCTCCATACCAAATAAATCTGGCCACAGGTTCCCACCAGGATTCGAACCCCCACCCTGCTGCTGGAAGCGAGTTATGTGCTAATTGTTCCGCCAGTTCAGCTATGCAATGGGGGTCATATATAGAATATTTTATTGAGTGAATATGTGGTGGAGATTGTTTATTATAGCAAACAATATTTGATAAAATAGATTACAAAAGGGCTTAATTGAGCTCTATATCACTAAGTTACGAATTAACTCGTGAATGTGTAGTCACTGGACACACTTTGGTTAAGTGTCATGTATAATGTTAAGTTTCACTAATATAGTTAAAAGTAACGGTAATCTACTATAAAATTTTACGTGGCAAATAATTATGTCCATCAAGAAGTGAAAACAAAGTTTTGTGTAGATAACTTTCAAGTGGGCCTTTATATTCTAATCATTCCACAATATCCCAAGGAACTTTTTCTTTACCAAATCAAATGAAAGACAAAAGGATAAGGAAATTTTTTCGGAAGACCAAAGTAAAAATGTCTTTCTAGTTTTTATTCATTTTGTGTTTTAAAATGGAGATAATCTGAAGGGGATTATATGGAAATAGTGAATTTTTAAACTTTGATTTATATGTTTATGCTAGATATTGGTTGGACCCTATTTTTAACCATTACAACGATATCGACCAACTTTGTGATGCAGAGAGATCCGAAGACAGGGGCGGAACCAAGAAATATATTAGGCTTGACTGAATTTTTTTTTTTTTTAATGAACTTGTATACTAAAAGATATTCTAAACCACATGATAAAACAAAAATTGGACCCAAAATCGGGCAAAATTATGCACAGCTAACTCATTATGACAAAATCATTCAAAACCCACTGAACCGGCCGGTTCAAACGTAAACCGATGAACTAGTCGCAGTTTGATAGTTTTCCTGATTTTTTTTCTTTTTTTAGTTTAAAATTTTTTAACTTCATGAATGGACTTCATAGATTATAATTCAAAGGCCCATAGAAAACTATTGGATGCCATGTTCATATTATAGATGCACTTATCTCAAATTGTTTCATAAACTTCTAACGTGAGATAATGTCTTTTATAAATGCTCTCCTCTCTGATAGTTCCATAAACTTACAATGTGGGATAGCGACATAATAAAAAAAATGTTAAAATGTCCATCAAAAATCATTTTCCAAATGTATGTCTAGTTGACTAATTTGATTTTGAATCCAAACTAATTAAATTGTAATATTCACCTTCATCCTTTCATTTATTTAATTTTCAAATTTAACTTAAATCGCACTTGATTTTTAATATATTAAAGTTATATATCATTTTCTATAAGTTTAAAACATTGGTCATAATATATTTTTGAACACTCGTAACAATATTCTAACAAATATATTTTTAAACTAATAAAATTAAATATTAAGCATATTACTTATTTTGATAACAATATCATTTCAGAAGAAACTTCACGGTGAAAAAATAAAAAGAATAAAATTAACTTAGCCCAGAAATTAATTCTCGGCTCAGAAGCAAATTCATGGTGAAAAATTAAAAAAAAAATGAAAAATTTGTCGAGCCCAAATATTAATTTTAGCCCAATTAATTTTATTTACAACCTAAGTGTAAAACTGAAATAATACACAATTAAACGATATTTAAACCAAATTAACCAAATATTTAAAAAAAAAATTGCTTTTGGGCGGGGGTAGGGCTGGGCTATAGCCCACCCCAGCAAACCCCTCCCTCCGCCCTTCCGAAGAAGAACCGTTAAGAGACGTATATTGACTAAATTTAAAATATTTACTTATAAGTAAACTAAAGGTACATGAATGATTTTCACAAAAAAAAAAAATCATTTTGTCCGTAACTTAAAACTTTTTTTACCTAAAAAAGTAAAAAAACAAAAAGTACCTCATCTAAACACATTTAGAAAAAAAATTACATACTAATCATGCTAGTCATATTAATCCATAACGTTTATTTCAAATTAAATAAAAAAGTTACATTCAAATCAGATATAGAAGTGAAAAAAAAAATTTCTTTTGAATGGAATTAATAAAAATTCTCTGTTTAAATGTATGGAGATTAAAAAAAATATCTTTTCTTTATATATTTATATCTAATAAGTAATTGTATTGCCATCAATTTTTACGTTTATACAAAAATGAACATGCAATAATAATAAAATACACGGTATATTAATTACTTTTTAGAACACATAATAGTAATTTTTATTAATACTTTAAATTTCGGTTTTAGTGAAAAAATGTAATTGAGATACGAAGCTTGTATTTAGTGGGTGAATACAAATATGTGAAGGGTAAGTAACTCCTAGTTATTAGGAGTAATTAGTAAGATTTTTAAGATTGATGAATTATTTATCCCATCTTCGACTCTTTCCCTTTTAATTGTTGATCACATTTAAGCAATTTTTTTTCTTTTCAATTTATTGTCCTTTGTATTTAATTAGTTAGATTATCTATTAATTAATTAAAAGTGCAATTTATAATATTTTAATGAAATGTTGATATTGTTATATAAGGACAAAATGGTAAATTGAATGTTTCTCAGCTATCTCCACATTTTATCTTTATCTTTATATATATATATATATATATATATATATATATATATATATATATATATATATACCGAAATGATCTAATGAGCACCGGTGCTCATTAGATCATTTCTGTAATATATTATATTATATAATTATAATAAAATTACATCTATATATGTGAGTTTCGATTTTAATTAGTAAACTTAATTTAAATAATGTAATCTAAGTACTCCAATATAAAACAATAAGCATTACAGTTAAATGGATATTAAATGAAGTTCAATTATATTAAATGGTACTTTATTAAATATACAAGGGTGGAATTGACATATATCAAAATATATAAGGGTAAAATTCGTATTCAAAAAGTTTCTTATCAATCCACTCTTTTAATATATTGTAGATGTATACATTTTTAATATTTCTTTTTTAAGAATTTTCCATGTTATTTAAATACATAAACGAAGTCTAATACTATATTAAAGAAGGATAGTTCCGCAACAGCGTTCCCGCCCAAAAACCCGCCCAAGAATCCCGCCTAAACCATTTTATTATTATTATTATTAAGTGGTCACCTGCAAAAAACATCCTGGCCAAGAATCCCGCCTAAACCATTCTTCGAATTTATTATTGCAAATTGTTTGGGCAGGATTCATTCATAGCTTAAAAAATGAAAAAAATAATAATAATTTGGCGACAAACACGGCGTCTCCGCGCACACGTTCTGCACGGAGCTGGTAAGATGGAACACACAGACGGAACACACTGACTGCTGCACTGCATCTATATCTATGTAACCTTATCATCTATCAGTTCCAACCCTAACCAGTACAAACACCTCCGGCCCCGGAAGAGCAATTTTATTTACCAGATCTGCCGCGTACGGAGGCTGGTGTGCCTCCGCGTGCGGAGGCAGATCTTCCGCGAACGGAGGCTGGTGTGCCTCCGCGTGCGGAGGCACCAGCCTCCGCACGCTGGCGTGCCTCCGGCCATTTCTCTAATCGGATTTTTGGCTTTGAATTAATCTCCAATTTCTCTCTTTATATAATATTTCTCTCCAATTCAAGGTAATTTTTGTTATTTTTATCTCAATTGTATCTTCTTTGTCTGTTTCGAATTTCCTTGAGCAGAAACAAATTATTGTTCGATTGATCTGGTTTGATTGCCGATGTTGAGATCTGAAATATGTTTGTGGAAATAGATAGGCGTTTTAACCTTTTGTTTGGATTTATATTTAACGAAAGGGTTCGATTGAGGGACTTTTATTTTAACAGCTTTATATGATTCCGATCTGCTGTTTTAATAGAACACTCTGTTCGATCTGTAGGCTATCGTTGCAGATCTGCTCTTTCTTGACGTAGATTGAAGTTTACTCTGTCGAAAAATGACTCTTTGATTTTGAGTTTTGCATAAGTTAATGGTGGTGATGGTTGAGATTCGAATATGTACTCATGACTTTCTCCCTATGTCTGATACATTATGGAGCACGAGAACTTATCACCATGTCATTTGACATCGTTTCAGTTTATGCAATGCATTTGTTGAAGCAAAGGGAAACGAAGTGGGTGATAGGCAGCGAGTTGTTGTTGGGCGACGAAGATAGTGGAATGTCTAGCAGGCTGCGGTGGTGATATGGTTGTAGAAGGCAGATGCCAGAAAGGGGTGAACGGAGAAGAGACTGTGGCCTGTGGAAGTTGTAGGCAGTATGGGCAGTGGCCTGTGGAAATTGTGGGCTGGGTTATTGGCTTATTAGGCTTATTGAGTGTGTGTGTGTGTGTATCAGTTTATGTGGCTGGGTTAATTTGGTAGGAATTAGGATTTTATTTTGTGCAATTTTGTTGATGGAACTCTTCAAATTTTGGAATCAGTTTTAGTTTCCAAAGACGTGAAATCGTTGGTGGAAGTGAGATCGGCGTTGACAGAGTCCAAGAGAGATGAATCGCTCCAAATCCTTCAAGAAATTTCAGAAAAATCTGTTGACTATAAGCTTCTATGTACTGATTTTCTGATTCGTGTTTTCACGCTTATTGGTGATGTTCAGGTATTATTCCGTTCCATTCTCTAGAATTAATCTACTGTAGAGAAATAGATGGTGACAATAGCGCTTTGAATTGAATAAGAAAATTAATCACACCAAATGTAATTGTTCATTGTAATGCAATGAGAGACGAACATTCAATGTGGCTTGATTTTGTCTTAATCTAACGTTACTTGATATTTTTTCATTTATATAATTTAGCAGTAATTTCATCAGAATTTTTAGAATATATTTGAAAACTTATTGTCTTGATGATCACAATATTATTGTCATTGTCACTTGATGCCAAATGTTTTACTAATAGTTTAAGCCATGTTTTGTTATTGTCTTCAGTTTTGTTGATCATATATAAAAGAAAGAAATACACTTTAAACAAATACTGGAATTAGTGGCTACCAATTTCCTTAGATCAGTTGGACTCAATAAAGAAAGAATAATTCAAGAGAAGATAAAAAAAAATTTCTAATCATCAAGAATTTAATGTGGTTCGGCAATATTGCCTACCTCCAACCCTTCATGCCAATTCTTTACTATATCAATTAAAGAAAAAATGAATACAAAAATACACTCTTTATATTTATTTGCCTATGCAAAGGCTTTGTTTTCATTTTTGTCATTCACTACTGAAGCTTTGTATAGCTTCTGATGAGCATGATTTCTGAATTTTTTTCTTTGCTTGATTGACGAGATCTCTTTTCGGCGGGAGAGTCTATATGTCGACAAGATCAATACTTCATTTTTCCAGGTAATGTAGTTCCGTTTCCCAAAATATGTTCACTAATGGGGCTTTCAGTTGCATTTGCACTCACTTATTTATGCATCAAAATGACCCTGCTTGGTTTTGGCTATTTGTATTGCAATTGGTTTTTCTCTGTTCAAGCTGGTAAGACTAATTCATCAAGTTTTTTTCATCAGGATTTTGATAAAAAAAACCAGTTAATCGGTCTGATACCTTCAACACTGTCTCAGATTCCAAACTTGAAAATACTGTAAGTTCTGTTACAATCTTTTCATCCACATCTCTGGTTTGTGATCACGAGGTCATAAATTTGTGAATTTATTCAAATTATCGTTATAGGGACCTGGCTCAGAATAAGTTGAGTGGGGAAATACCTAGACTTATTTACTGGAATGAAGTTCTTCAGTATCTGTGAGTATGATAATTTATGAAATTTTGATCCGTATTTTAATTGGGAAGAGAAGTTGGGCCAACTTGAAGGCTTTTTCCCAAGCAAGTGAAGTCAATTATTTTTAGACCCCCCAGTTATTTTCTTTAGTATACAATCTAAATTCTTACAAAAGCCTTCAAGTTCTAAAGCATCGCACCGTGCATCGCACGGGGGAAAGACTAGTTACAATTATATACGAATAAATATTTTTTGCACACTTTTTTTTTTAAAAAAATAAACAAATTAAGCTTGCGAGCCAACGACAAGCAGCTCACACATGTTTTGCTGCTCGACTCGTAAGTGGAACATGCTACTTGTCCCACTTCACACCCTTAATTTTATGGAACTCCAAAGTACGAACAAAAGTAGTAATACGTTTATAAAGATTGGCAAGTCAAGTGCACGTAGTGTTTGTGTATACTCGACTGGATAAATAGAAATTCAACGTGGTCGATTAATCTTTTACTAAAGATATATATAATTCGTGTTTCATAAAATAATATTCTTGATAAAAAAAATTAACATTACTCCCTGCCAAATGGAAAGGGATCTTCTAAAAAAAAATTGTCCCAAAAAAATATAAACCAATAAGGTCCCTAATAATTTTGAGTTACCCAAAAAAAGGGGCATGTGCACTTCAAATTGGCAACTGCTTTCATAATTGATAATAATTCGAAATGGCTTCAATGAATTTTCATTGAAAATTATGAAATGAATACATCTGTTTCTACATCTGCCGCATCATCATCAGCATCTACCACCACTTCCTGGCTCTCTGGCCTTGTGCGCGGCCGCTCCGCCAGCGTAACGATGGCCAGTAACTCCTCCTCAGCCGCCGCTGGCGACAGTCTCAACGGCGGAAGCGGACCCATTAACAAGAAACGTCAGTTCCGTGGTGTCATGTTCAAGTACGGCCCCAAACCAATCCAGGTCCGCCCTTTTTACCGTATTTCTTTTTCTTTTTTTTGACATTTTGGGCTGAAATTGAGGAAAGTATAATATAAATCTGGAGTATTTGGATTAGAAGGTTCAGTGATTTTATTTAGCAACTGATAATTTCTTGAATTGGCATTGTAAAATTTTGTGGGTTCTAATTTTTACTACATATATTCAGGAATGTATTTGATTCTAATTCTTGAAAGTTATCTGCAGTCTATGCAAAGTGATGCCGTGGGCCAGGGGCCGGGGTTGAAAAGATTAAATCATTTTTGAAGAATTAGTGCTAATTACATGAGATGTGTTTTGAGTGTCAATTTCTTGTAAAGGGTCTCTACACCTGCGATGAAAATTGAGTTCTTGGAGTAAAAAACACAAAATCTTTTAAAGCATCAATGGGCTAAATTAAATAGCCGTGTACATGCTTCATTTCCTGGAATGGAGATTAAATTTCTAGTAATGGATTTATGTATGTGACCATGTGAGAAAACTCGAGGTTGGTGTTAAACAAGGTTAAATCTTTTATTTAAAATTCATAATTATGGGAGATGGTAATTATTTTGTATTTGATGTTGCAGTATCTTCTAGTAGGCAGGCCCCATCGCATGGTTTGGGGAAGAAATTGAATTTTTGGTGATTGATATTTCATGCCACTGATTATATCTTAATCAAGTGATTGCTGTAAATGTGAATTTAGAATTTAACAGTGTTAACTCAGCAATGAAAACTTCCTAAGCTCTAAAACTCTTTTCTGACTTTACCAAGTGAAAATGCAGATGGGTTTTCATTAAGAGTGTGATGAACTTGGAAGAGACCCTACAAATTATCTACAGTGATTGTGGAATTTTGGTCATGATCTGTGATTGATTGGAAAAACTTTAACAAAATTAAAAAAATCATGTATAATGTTGAAATCCATTTCTTGATTAATTTTCTATAGCATAAATATATCACAAGTGTACGGTGTCAAGTTTTATAATATAAGATCAAGTAAAGATATCGAACCCACATGTATTGATATTTAATTCGTACTGAGTACTATAATTATCCCAGCCTCTATTTTATCTAAAAGATCAAATTCTTGAATCAATGTTTTTATGCTGTTCTAAAGAAAGATATGATGACAAATTCAACTATCAATGCAAGTTATACGAGTGATTTATCAAAGTGAGAAAGGCTAGGGAATGATTTCACCTCACTATCAACAATATTTCTCAAATTCTATAGCTACTTCTATCATTTTATCCTAAGTTTATAAGCAAGAACACTAAATTAATCATATTCCCTCTCTCGAGTGCCGAATAGTTTAGCTTCACAATCTATTAGAATATATAACGCTTCATTCTATTATAAGACTGGTGCTTTCATATGGGTATTTAGACAGTGCCACATTCCTGTAGAGCGCAAGATTCATCAAGTTAATTATTACCACGATGTGTATGTTTGAGTAGTAGTACTGAACAGTTAAAACTTAAATACGTTTTTCTATAAACTTTCATATGCAAAGGTATACTAGAAATTGAGATTTCAACTCTGAAGTGGAATAATCTTTTATATACTCTATATAATATATATTTACCTACTTTTTAACATATTATTCTTTATAGTTAAAATTTGTTTATTAAATATACTCATTGTACATTTCCCTTTTATTCTCCAACTTTTTCTATTTTTTGTTATATTTTTTGTTTTCCTTTTCTACAGGTTGCATTTAAGACTGGTGATTATAAACAGCAAGTTATTTTTATTGGTGGACTCACGGATGGCTTTTTGGCGACTGAGTATGTTTTTCAACCGCTGGTTAAAATATTTAACTTTCATTAATACCTTGTGATGTACTTTGTTGTTTTATTTTCGTCGTACCAGATGTTAAGCTTTTCAGACCTTCCCTGTAGCCATCGCCACACTTTTCCTCCATCTATCATTTTATCAATCATAATTTCGTATTATCTTTAGGTTAAAAAAGTAAGGGGCCGTTCTCTTCGTATTTCAGTTTTTAGTTTTGAGTTTTGAATTCATTTTGAGATTTGTATTTTGAGTGTCCATTTTGAGATTGTTGAAAACGCGTTCTTTTTGTCATTTTGAAAAATTGTTTTCAAAAATAAAAAAATGAAGTTTTAGCTGGGTTCTAACTAAAAACAGCCAAAACGGTTTTTTTTGGCATTTTTCGTTTTCTTTGTAAATTTTAAACTCGTTTTTGGAAATTCATTTATAAAAATAGGTAAGTAAACGTATTTTCAGTAATTTCGAAAACTGAAAACTGAAAATAGCCTGAAAACAGCGAAGAGAACAGACCCTAACTTTTTGATATTTGGGAAAATTACGAGACAGCCTTTATGAACAAAATTTACAAATTATGTTGTCTGAGGCCTGGTCAGTAGCAATTAAAGGTTGGTAAGTCCAGTGTTTTGAGACTCAACTAGGCATGTTTTCTTTTTGCACAATTGCTTATACATAAATAGTGTTAGTTATAAAAGCTTCAAGTGATTAAATTGTCAAACTTATTCTTCCATCCAATTCGGTTGCAACAATTTTAAAAAGATATATAAATAAGATCACACTTTTCATCCTAAAGTAGATGATTCTTAATCTTCCAGATATTTGGAGCCCTTGGCAATTGCATTGGAGAAAGAGAGCTGGTCGCTAGTTCAATTTCTGTTTTCATCTTCATACAGTGGATATGGCGTGTCAAGCTTGAAACAAGTATTTATTCTTTCCAGTTCCAGCTTTTATGACGTCTGATAGAGTAAATTTTAATATCCCTTTTTAGGATTTTTGCGAGGCGTTTCACTTTCTTCCTTTTGATCTATTGTTCCGTATGCACATTTTCATGGAGGACTCCTTGATTATAAAATTTATTAACAAATTTTCTGATCTTGGAAACAAACTCTATACACTCATGTAATATACCTTTATATCAAAGTGTCTTGGTTCACATCTCAGTTAGAATTCTGCATGCTATTGCATAAAGTTACTTTATATGTAGTTCATATATGGTACTGTTAAGTAAGCAGCTTATTTTTCTATAGAAATCAGCGTCAACCTTTTGTTTAGCGTATCAGGTATTGGATTTCTATCTCTTTTAATATAATAGACAAAAGGAGAGGTACATTATGTTATTTGTGCAAGCTTTCAATCATCCAGTTTTTGCTAATGATCAAGAGTTAGTTCATAACCTCGTGGTCTGAATTTTTACTTTGAATCTTGAAATGTTCTTCTCGATAGTTCAAAATGTTGGCTTTTTCTAATTTCATGAAATATGACTTTTGAATACTATATTGTTGTTTCACTTTGTTTGCTAAATTGTTATGTTATTGCATTGTCTATTGAAGGACGCCTTGGAGCTTGATCAATTGATAAGTTACTTGATAAACAAGGAAGATTCAGAAGGTGTGGTACTACTTGGACACAGTACTGGCTGCCAGGTAATTAATTTATTCTTTGAGCTTAGATCCTGCGTTCTGATGTAATTCTGCTGATCTATAAAAAATATGGCACGTGACAATATAGCTAAAACTCATTTCATCCTGTGTGTAGGATATCGTGTATTACATGCGTACCAATGCAGCATGTTCAAGAGCAGTGCGTGCAGCCATTTTACAGGTAAATTTTCCATGTAATTTTTTTTTTTGGATAACCGTGGATGTCCGGGCCAGTTTGCGCGCACCTCGACTAATTCCACGGGGCCCTGAAATTTACGGCCGGGCGCTTACGTGACCCTGAGGAGACTCGAACTAGTGACCATTGGAGAACAAATCCAAGGCTTGACCAATTGAGCCACCCCTCAGGGTTTAAATTTTCCATGTAATTAGTGTTTAGGTTGTTTATCTATTAGAGTTTTCAGTCATTTGAACTATTGGTTTTTGCATCTAAGTTCTATCTAAGCTTACATTTGGAGAAACAAAAGGGAAGTGGTAACTGTTTGCTGAAAATGATTATTGGTAAAGGTAGAAACAATCTATTCTGAAATTGATATTTGAAACATACTGTATCTTGAAAGAAAATATTACAGGTTTTGTACAAGTCAATTTGGGCCATCGGCTCTCAAACTTGATGCACAATGAGGTTACAGAATAAGAAGATACTGCTTTCATGTTGTATCCGAACTATTATTCTATTTAGCAGTGAAGTGTTTTGTTGGAAGCATGCAATAGTTGGAAGCATGCACATTAAAGTTTGCATCCATGTTGGCAAATTTTGATGTATGCAAACTTTGATGTGTTTATGGTTCAAGTTCTGTTTTAGTCATCATAAGTAGTCCATTTAGCCAATATAATTAATTTTCTTTTCTCACTTTCTAACTCTACTTATAAATGGGGTCTCCATTTCTGCCTACTTGTGACTTAGCAGTAGATAAATTCGTGAGAAATGCACATGCAAATCATGTCTGAAGATTCCATGCTACTCAGCTACCAGCATTTTACAGTAAATCTCACATTTGAAACCATTTCAATTTTAAATGATAATCTGGGATAATAAAGTGTAATCGTCATTATGAAACATAATAAAAAGTTTATTGATCACAGAAGTACATTACCCTTCATTAAAGTGATAAGCAAAAAGGTTGCCAATGGGGTGGATATTTTAGGATCTAAACCTTATTGGATCTTCAATTTTCTTGGATAAGAGTTATTTATAATGCTTTATGCTATTATCAGCTTGTCAGCCTTGCATAAAATTTTGATTAGTTTCAATTCTGATGCCCTCTTTACAATAGCATGATTTTCAATGGAAGTGGGGTGCATGGAAGTGGATCTTGGCTGTTATTTCAATGGTCCTATAGTAAATTGCATTCCTATATTACTTCGATGTCGTGCTTTCAAATTATCGTCTATTATCGCATTGATTGACTATTCAGGCTCCAGTGAGTGACCGGGAATTCAAAGCCACTCTCCCAGAAACTGCTTCCATGATTGATTTAGCTTCAACGATGATTAGTGAAGGTCGAGGATCAGAATTAATGCCTTGGGAATCCAATCCAGATTCCCCAATAACGGCCTATAGGTGAGAGTTGTAGAAATGTGACCAAACTTGCTTAAGTCACAGCATTCTCTGTATAATTTGATTTTCCATCTCTCTGTTGAATTCTCAGCACTATTTTGTCATGCAGATATCATTCGCTTTGTGCATACAATGGTGATGACGACATGTTCAGTTCTGACTTTAGTGAAGACCAATTGAAACAGAGACTTGGACACATGTCCAATACACCTTGCCTGGTAGGATTCACTGTTTAGATAAATTAGAGTATGTTTGGCTAAGCTTAAGAAGTTTTCTTATAAGTAGAATAGTAAATTTTAAGATAAATACTTCTTTGTCTAATTGCTTATACTTCACTCTAAGTAAGAGTTACTTACGAAATGTGCAACTTCTTTAACTTAAAAAGTAAAGAGAAAGTAACGCATCCGAACGTGTTCGAAAACAAAAGGGTTACTTTGAAGGAACTTATACTTACTTTTAAGGTTAGCCAAACATGTTCTCGAACTAACACCGCTTTCTAGTTGCATTTGAAGGCAACACATTCCACAGGTCTATTTAAGCTACGTAATAGATTTGTTGTTTATACGATTTGAAGATATACGTGCATATAGCTAAGACAGCAGTTACAGTTGGAGCATTATTTATGGACCCACAATTACAAATAGTCATTTTAAATCACGGTGTCACTTTTGGCTAAGTCTGAATATGCAGTGACATGGTGACAGACGAACAGCATTGATGTCGATTTTCTTATTCTGAGATAGGCTTTAATTTGTCGGTTGATTCTCGAGTTCGTTGAGCTAGAACCTTTTTCAGATTTGTATAATTAACTTTGGCTTTCTATTTGTGGCGATAGTGGATACTACTAGGGGTTAAAGGGTCTAGTTTGGATGGTTTTTGGACCAAACTGAGTATATGATGCGCAGTGAATAATATATTGGGACACTCTGGGAATCATCATGTGTTAAGGGGACAAAAACTCGAATGTAAATAAGGGTATAAAAAGAACCTCGTAATAAGTCTTTACAAGCACAATGCCATGTTTGTTTTGAGAGAAGGCTCTCCCTCTGCAGGTGATGTTCTCCATGGCTGATGAATACGTACCAGATTATGTGGACAAGAAAGCATTGGTCAATAGGCAAGAACGACTCTTTGTATAACTTTTACCTGTACGTTCTAAGTTGAATTCTGTTTTTTCGGGAGATTTTACTCATGCTTTCATCCATGCTACGAACTTTTCCAGATTGTTCAGAGCAATGGGTGGTGCAGAAAAAGTTGAAATCGAATATGGAAACCATTCGCTCTCTAACAGAGTTGAGGAAGCTGTCCAGGCAATAATCGAATTTGTAAAAAGAGACGGACCCAAAGGATGGGATGATCCATGGAGTTAATACGGTGCACTTAAGTCTTTTCGTATGAATTTTCAAGTAATTTGTTATGCATTACATTAAAGGTTTGAGCATTGAATTGTTTCATTGTGTAGTTCTATTGAGATTGATACATTATGCAGAGATTTTCCCGTTGTAGCAGCTGTTTGTCAGATTTTTTTCGTCCGAAGTTGCTTCACATGGAATCCTAGACACCCTCCCCCAGCATTGGTCCTTGTGGTTTTACATTTTTCACACCTGTACACTTAGGTTAACTTGTTTGAAACTGGAGTGTTATCAGTTTTGAGACTTGCGGAAATACGCGTTCTTAGTTTAGGTAGCCAAGTTTTCGTACAGACTTGTTTAGTGTACTCGAAGTCATAATAACCAAGTTACCAGTGCTTGTTTAATACACACGACTGAAAGTAGAATGAATAGAATTGATTAATTGGCAGTACTTTCCAACTTGTGTAAGATGTCGTACAGTTTATATTTGTTGATGGCTATATTCACAAAAAATTTTCCCGTCGAGCAAAGTTCCATTTGTGTTACTCCTGCTCTGTAATTGTGCATCCCAAGCAGACAAATCGATCCATCTTCATCCAGCCGAAGCTTACTAAAGAGTTTTGAGAGTTCTTCTGAGATTTTTAATTATGAGAAATTTGAAGAATGCGAGTTGAAAAACACTATCTCCTCCAACAGAGAGAAGAAAAAGGGATCAAACTCCTCAAGATTAATCAGACGAACTCGGACACCAGAGTCATTAAAAAAAATTTATACTATCCAATCTACTTTATAATACGAGTTCCTACCCTCATTTTATTTTCTAAATTATAATTTCCATAACAAGACTCCTTATACCCTAAAGGTGGATGTGATTAGGTTCTTTCTTGAAGAGGGTATCTTAAAATACTGTACGAGTATGTTAAGTTCCATTTCCAAATTATTAGTGCAAATTTATGCACATTCAAAATCAGAACAATATACCTTGTTCAATTCAAATGGAAAAATTTGAAATTTTGGACGAGAAAATTTGGGCGTTGAAGATTGAAGAACCAATAAAAAGATGTCCTTTCGTGTTCTTTAAATTAAGTTTATAGTGTAAACATATAAAAAATAGGTTAATTGGTTCATGTACGCCAAAATCGAAACCAACTCAGAACCTATTCATTCTTAGTTCTAAGAGCTAAAACCATTTAAATTTAAGTGGACCAGTTCATTTCGATTTTGACTCGGTTCGGTTAGTCCACTTTATTTTGCACGCATCTAAATGGGTGATGTTACACGTACATAATGCGGTGT
Source organism: Fraxinus americana (assembly GCA_035079005.1). NCBI lineage: Eukaryota > Viridiplantae > Streptophyta > Magnoliopsida > Lamiales > Oleaceae > Fraxinus > Fraxinus americana. The sequence continues at coordinate 33,509,744 of CM068716.1, forward strand.
CCATAACGATGTCCATCGTCTCACATGGAGGGGACCCATTTCGAATAAAATATAATATATCACAGTGGGTCCCCTCCATGTGAGAGAGTGGATACCGTTATTAATACGGCATTATGTACAAGTAGCATATTCACATCTTAAATTACCCCAATGAAAGAAAGTATAAGAAAAAAGTTTAACACCGAAAATTGCAATTTATCCTCGCACGAATCGAGGGGCTCTATCTTACAAGGCCCCTGTTTGATCCACATTATTTTTCTCATTTTTATTTTTCTACTCATTTTCAACCACACATTTTTCAATAAAATAATATTTTCATTGCATCAATAGTTATTCCTTCTTTTTCAACCATATATACCTCCTCACATCAACAGTAAAAATGCATTCTTACTCTCAAATTGTGCGCCAAACCGGAGTTGCTAAACAAAAAAGATACATATACGTTGGGGAGTACGTAATGTCACATGACACTCTATCTTGCACAGTCATATTATTATTATTATTATTATTATTATTATTATTATTATTATGTAACCTCTGTGTGTACAATTTTTACGTACGACAAAATCTAACCAAAAAAACATCACAATCCCAGCGTAAAAATGTTCTAGCGAAAGAGAGGGAAAAAGGAAAAGAGAATCCCAATGTCTTTGTAATAACCAAAAAAAAAACCGTCTCTCTTAAATTTCTCTCGCACAAAAACAACCTAAAGAACCAATGTTGTGGGTATATCACTTTGATTTGTGAAGTAATTGGGCTAAAGTTTCAATTCTGTTTTTGTTCCTCTTCATGTTCATGCTATATAGTTTCTTGAATTCAATCTGGCAAATTTAGGGGGAATTAACTTGAGGCCTCGCTTTTCATTGAAACAAGCTTTAGCAGGGGAACCAGAAGAGGAGTGTAGACTTTGGCGCAAGAGATTTTCATATTTGTCCTCACATTCAATAAAAATGGGTTTCAAATTTAGTTGGGTTTCTTTTTTCAAAATCATTATTCTTTTACTTCTCATTGCGGGAATTGCCACCGCTTGCCTCACTCTGCCCGTTGAAAAAGTAAGTTATATATAGATATGTTGCTTAATTTGTTTGTTGTGGTATTTTGATTAATGATGCTTGTTTTGGTGCTTTATGAGCTGTTCTAAGGGATTTTTTGTTCTGTGTCGTTTTTATTTTGCTCAATGTTGTTTGTTTTGGTGTTTCTTGGAATGATTTTGGTAATATCCTGATCTAAACCTAGCCGCTTAGGAATTATTGGAATGTTAATTATGATGTCTCCTAAATAATTGACTGTTTCGATATGATTTATTTTAGCTACGTTTAACATCATGTGGATTCTAAGGTCGACCTTGGGCAGTTTAAGTGATTTTTTAGTACTTAGTATCTGATTCATGCAGGGCAATTGGATGATGAATTCATTTGCAAATAATGGGCTTTCTTCTTCTAATCACGTTTATTTGTTTAAATTGGTTGAATATTTGTTGGTTGAGCATGTGTTTATGTTTCCTTTGTGAAAGTAATGGCAAGTTTTCCAGATTAGAGGAACTATTCTCTTCGGATGTGAAATGTGCAGATGAAATCTCTTCTTAATTGATCACACTATTTGAATGTGGTGGGTTGCTTCTTGGAAAAATACTTAAAGCACTTGAAGACATATAAATCAGTAAAACACATAATTACTTAAAAGATATTTATCTTAGAAGCAAGCCTTGCACTAAAATCGGCTTTATATGAATGAGTGATTTAGTTATCCTGTTGCTGAAAGAGTTGCTATGTGCAGATGCTGAAAGATTTCTTAGCGTGGATTGAGCATGATGTTGGTCCTTGGGGTCCTCTTGTGCTGTAAGTACAGTTTTTGTGTACCTACACTAATCAAGTCTTTATATTATGCCCAAAGTGTCTGAGAAGTGGATATGAATAAATCATTGATCATAGATGACAGATGAGAGGATGAATATAGCTCATGATTGCTTTCGTCACTAAAAAAATTTTGAAGTGGAAAAGGAGAAATAGAAAAGACCCCTTCATTATTCACCAGTTCATCTGGGGATTTATATTTATTGCAAATAAGTTAAAATTCTAGTTGTATATGGAGGGTCTGTGTAAACTTGTTTATATATTTACCCACATAACTATGATAATTTTTCTTTCACACCCATTGCTTAATTGATTTTATTTTGTATTTTACATCATCTGTTGAAATCTCAATAAAAAAAAAAAGATTATAATTTAACTACTGTCTTTGAGATTGTTGCTATACTTACATTGCCATGTCAGTTAGTAGTCAAAGGTGATGATTATTTTGCATAATGCTGAAGAATAGGGTTTTGGGTGTATCACTTTGTTGTAGAAGGTGCAAGTCAAGGTTCTGCTGGTTCAAGTCTTCCATCTTTATGTGAAATAAAGTCACGAGTGGCCCTTTTTCCTCCCTCATTCTCATGACAGAGATGTACAGTTTTAAAGTTGTGACCTAAGAAGTACATGTGTTGAGCTCACCTCAAAGTCTAGAGAATTTATTGTCGTGAGTAATTTAGAACAAGGCTAATTTGTGTTTCCAAGGTCATGAAAATCAAGTTACTCTATGGTTATAGGACACATCACTAATTAAATTAATAATGAAACATATCACAAATTTCATAGTTAGGAATATCATATTGACCCTCACATGCTTTGTGAACCTTGCAGAGCTGTGGCATACATTCCTCTAACAGTATTGGCAGTTCCAGCTTCAATACTTACAGTAAGAATTATCATTTTTCTTAATATGTCAATTCTGTCCTCGTATATTTTTGAAAAACAGCATTTTCACATTCAAGACTTCATTAATGGGCATTCACGTGTGGCCTTCTTTATTTTGTGTTTACCCCTGGATATTTTGGATGGCGAATGGGAAATGAAAATGCCTCATTTTTGTTCATTGAATCTGGCCCTTTATTTTTCTAGCAGTTACTTACTGCTTGATTCGCACTGTGTTTTTCAACTAATATGGCCTTTTTCTAGTTATATCTGTGTTCTCTAGTTATAGCAAGTCCAGCATTAAACATAAGCTCCCATTCTGTTTGAGGTTAATGGCTTTTTTCATATGCACCTTCTTGTTGGAAAGCTAGAATGAGGTTGTAATCAATTTGAGCTTAAATTCCAAGTGTTTGTGAAATAGTTGCTGCAAAATATTTTGTGAACATCCTCCTATTTATTGTACTTGCTAGCGTGATCTCTGCTTCTCGTTTTCTTCTTTCTATTTAATTTTTTCCTGTCAAACATCTGTTAGTTTGCCCAACTTCAGATTTCTTTTTAGAATTCATATTGGACTTGTATTTTCTGTCTCTGTTATCCTGTAAAACTGAAACCTTGTGGCACATGGTATATCTTTCAGCTTGGTGGTGGTTACCTCTTTGGCTTGCCGGTGGGTCTTTTTGCTGATTCGGTCGGTGCTACTGTTGGTGCTGGGGCTGCATTTCTTCTTGGAAGAACAGTAAGTTTCTGCAATCTAATAGCAGCGTCTATTATCTTGTTGATCAGGGCTCAGGGTTCAAATATGATTGTTTCTTTTCCTCAACTATTCTTCCTCTTTTCGGATATCTTTACATTTTAGGAACCTTCGAAAAGCAAGTTTTCCTGTAAATTTTCATTTCTATATTTTTTTTTCCAAAAATTACCAGATTGGGAGGTCATTTGTTATTTCGAAGTTAAGAGACTATCCGCAGTTCCGAGCAGTTGCAGTTGCAATTCAGAGATCTGGATTTAAGGTTTGCATGTCTTTTAGTCCTGGATCACTGTCTTATTCTTGATGTATGGGATTAGTACCTGCTGATTGCTTGTCTGATTTAATTGATTTTTAATTTTAATCTATACATGTATATTAGTAATATGTACTTAATTAAATTTCTCGTTTCTTGTGACAGATAGTGTTGCTGCTCCGGCTTGTTCCTTTACTTCCATTTAACATGTTGAACTACCTCTTATCCGTGACTCCAGTCCCAATAGGGCAATACATGCTAGCTACATGGTTGGGAATGATGGTATGTACATGTACTTTAGTTCCTCTTTACTGCTAATATGTGAGAGAATTCATGGAAATTAAAATTGTTATCGCCACAAAAAAAAAAAAAAAATAAATAAAATAACTGATAGAGAGACATCCTAGGCACCATTCCTGGGGAGTTACATTTGAATATTATTTCTTTCCTTATGCATTTCCTGTAATTGACAGCAATTAATGTATGTAACTGACAGCAATTATTTACCTTGATATTGTCCACAATTATAGGATACAATTGATAGGAGATGATTGTGCTGTGACTTGTATATAATAGCATCCGTGATCAATGAAAAGCAGAACAATATTCTCATACAATATCTTTTCTATATGGTATCAGAGCACTCAAGCCACCAAGCTTAAAACTGATCCTCACCTCTCTATTATATCTCCCTCCTTTTTCCTTCTCTACAATGTCTTCTTCAATCAACCCATCAGATTCATCAAACTCCTCAACCTCTGAAAAACCGGTTGTCGTATCAACTGGTTCCAACCCTTCTGCACAAACTAATCTAATCTCCATCAACACTGCATCTCAAATACCATTCAAGCTATCCAGAAGTGGAAACTATGCCTCATGGAGGTCTCAATTCTCGAATTTACTGTTTGGTTATGATTTGCTGGGTTATGTTGATGGCACACATCCTTGTCCTGCATCCACCATCAACACAACTGAAGGAACTGAACCTGTTCCAAACCCAGATCACAAGAAGTGGCTGCGTCAAGATCGTCTAATATTGCAGGCCATTCAGGCCTCCCTTGCAGGTACTATAGCACCACTTATCTCCACCTGCAAATGCTCTACTGAAGCGTGGAATAAGCTGGAAACAACTTTTGCCAATCGCTCGAATACTAGGATGCTCACCCTTCTGTCCACACTCATGAGGACATCTCAAGAAGGCACCACCATAGCCGAATACATGCAACAAATCAAAACAATTGTTGACGACCTTGCCTTGATTGGGCACCCCCTAAGTGACGCTGAGATCGTCGTTCACACCCTCCATGGCCTCAGTAATGACTATAAAGAACTGAATGCAGCCATACGTACAAGAGAAACAGCTATGACATTCGAAGAGCTTCACGATAAACTTCTAGATCACGAGACTTTTCTAAAACGAGAAGAAGGGAAGAGAGTGACAACACCAATCACTGCCCAGTACAACCATCATCGCTCCAACAACAATAAAAACAGGTCTGGTTCTGGAAATCATCAAAACAATAGAATGGGAAACAACAATTATGGCAACAGGTCAATGTCAGGCAACCCACAGACCAACTCAGGAAATCAAGGTTTTCATAACCCCTCCTCCTCCCCCTCCAACAGCAACTTTTTCTATAACACAATGGGAAATTTTACTCCAGCAAGTCACTCACAACATCAACCATGGCGACCAAACAACAACCATGGACAACCTAAGCCAATATGCTAACTCTGTGACAAAATTGGGCATACGGCAAAGGTTTGTCGGTCTCGAGCAAGGCCACACCACAATCCTAATTGGCCTCAGGCGAATCTCTCGACCACATATCACCAATCCAACAACAACAATTGGCTGGTTGACTCCGGTGCATCACACCACATTACCTCTGACTTGCAAAATCTCTCTGTTCACTCTGATTACAATGGGAATGAAGACATAATGGTTGGCGACGGTAACGGTATTCCAATATCTCATATTGGTTCTACAAAACTCTCATCTTCAAATATTTCATTTCACCTTAATAATGTGTTGTGTGCTCCCCACATCAAAAAGAATTTACTTTCAGTTTCGCAATTTTGCAAACAAAATGCCACATCTATTGAATTCTTTCCTGATTCTTTTATTGTGAAGGACTTGAGTACGGGGGCATCCTTGGTGCGAGGCCAGAATAAGGACGACGTCTATGAGTGGCCCTCTATGTCATCAGCACCATCATTTGCATCTGTTCCAACAGCATACACAACCACCACAACAACTACCGCCGACCTATGGCACCGTCGTCTAGGCCATCCCTCCGAATCCATTCAAAAAAAATTAGTAACTAAATTTTCTCTACCCATATCTCAGTCTCTCTCTAGTCATTGTGATTCATGTCTATGTAATAAAAGCCACAGACTTTCGTTTGGCTTAACAAGTGTGTCATGTAATTCTCCGTTAGAAATTTTATATACCGACGTTTGGGGGCCATCGCCAATAATTTCTTATGACAACTTTCGGTACTATATAATTTTTGTGGATTACTTTACAAAATATACTTGGTTCTATCCTATCAAACACAAATCAGACGTTCCTCTCATATTTGACAAATTCAAGAAATTAGTCGAAAACTTCTTTCAACTGAAAATAAAAACAATCTATTCCGATGGAGGTGGTGAATATCAAAGCTTGGCTCATCACCTATCTAACTTTGGTATTCAACATCTCACGTCTCCCCCATATACTCCTCAATTAGTGGGCTCCGCTGAAAGAAAACATCGTCATCTAGTCGAAACTGGTCTTACTTTATTTCATCAGGCCTCGCTACCTTTACGGTTCTGGTCTGCAGCGTTCCAAACAGCCACATATCTTATTAACCGTATGCCCACACCAGTTCTTAAGTCCCAATCTCCATTCGAAAAAATATTTCACAAACAACCAAATTATTCCAAACTGAAAGTATTTGGCTGTCTGTATTACCCTTGGCTCCGTCCCTATTCCACTCATAAGCTAGCCCCACGATCAAAACCATGCATATTTATTGGTTATTCCCTCTCTCACAATTCCTATATCTGTCTTGACCCATCCACATCAAAAACCTTTATTACACGCCATATTGTTTTTATTGAGTCTCAATTCCCCTTTCAAAAAATTTCCTTACGTGACACACGAATCAACGCGGAATCTCTACATCAATGGTGTCCCTCAAATCTCTCTAATCCTACCAAAAATCACGAGTCAACATCTCATGAATCCGTCCCTCACAATCAGGCACCTTCATATCCTATCCTATCTACATTACATCACATACACTCAAGTTCTCCTCTACCAGCTGGTCCCACCAATACACACCCCTCAAATCATGGTGCTGATGAACAAGTGGATCCTCATGTCATGCCGCCCACCTCTGCCTTGCACCAATCACACTCCCTGGACTCCTCTACAAATGTGGTAAGTCATGATTCCTCCCCTCATTCATTTCCCTCACAAGCTGCTCCATCAAAATTGCCTACACCACCAAACATAACTACCAGGTCCCAACATAATATCTTCAAGCCACGCAAAATACTTGACCTCCACATCACCACTTCCAAAATCGATGAACCTCCTGAACCCACAACATATCGCCAAGCCGAAAAATTTCCTCAATGGCGTAAGGCGATGAGTGATGAGTATGACGCCCTTCTTAAAAATTCCACATGGACTCTTGTACCCCATCACCACACACAAAACATCATTGGGTGCAAGTGGATATTTAAGATTAAGAGGAACCCCAATGGTACTATTGCTCGCCATAAGGCTCGTTTGGTTGCCAAAGGATTCCATCAACGTCCCGGAATTGATTACACTGATACCTTCAGTCCTGTTGTAAAACCTACAACAATACGCCTTATTTTAAGTTTAGCGGTCTCTTATGGCTGGGACTTGCGACAACTGGACGTTAACAATGCTTTTTTGCAAGGTACACTGTCTGAAAATGTTTACATGCAGCAACCTCAAGGATTCACTCATCCACAGTTTCCTACTCATGTGTGCAAGTTACGCAAGGCCATCTATGGTCTTCGCCAAGCTCCCCGTGCTTGGTATCATGAATTACGTGGCTTTCTACTCCTTCACAAATTTGTGAACTCTAAATCAGACAACTCGCTTTTTATCTTTCACCATGGACAAACCACACTCTACCTGCTTGTATACGTTGACGACATCATCATTACAGGCAACAATTCTACCTCAGTCCAGCAGTTCATTAATCAATTGGCCAAAAGATTCTCCTTGAAGGATCTCGGCCCCTTGTCATATTTTCTAGGTGTTGAGGCTCGCACCACTCCAACTGGTTTGTTCTTGTCGCAGCGAAAGTATGTACTTGACATCCTGCACAAGGCAAACATGGCTGATGCTAAAGAGGTTAGCACCCCCTGATCCACAACTGAATCTTTAACACTCAATGACGGCACCCCTCGCCATGATGCTACTCAATTCCGCCAGGTATTGGGATCACTGCAGTACTTATCTTTAACAAGGCCTGATATCTCCTTTGCAGTCAATCGACTGTCACAATTCATGCATTGCCCTACCTCAAATCATTGGGCTCTTATCGAAACGTTTGTTACGGTACCTCGAGGGTACTTCGATCATGGAATTTTTCTTCGCAAAGAATCATGTCCGCAACTTCATGCTTTCTCGACTCGATTGAGCGAGGCCACATCGACGATCGCACGTCAACATCTCGTGCATATGTTGTGTTTCTTGGTGCCTTACCAATCAGTTGGGCCTCAAAAGCAATGCGCGTTGCTCGCTCATCTCTAGCCGAGTATCGTGCCATAGCTTCGACTATCATGAACTAAATTGGATAACTAATCTGCTCCAAGAATTACATGCTCCACCTACAAATGTACCTACAATTTCTTCGCGATAATATTGGTGCCACATACTTGTGTAAAAATCCAGTGTTCCACTCACGAATGAAGCACATTGCTATTGATTTTCACTTTGTTCGTGACCAGGTTGTTAATCATAGGCTACGTGTCTCTCATGTTCACACTAATGATCAATTGGCAGATTCCCTCACCAAAGCACTTCCTCGAAAACAGTTCTTGCATCATCGATTCAAGATTGGCATCCGAGATGGATGCTCCATCTTGCGGGGGCATGATAGAGAGACATCCTAGGCACCATTCCTGGGGAGTTACATTTGAATATTATTTCTTTCCTTATGCATTTCCTGTAATTGACAGCAATTAGTGTATGTAACTGACAGCAATTATTTACCTTGATATTGTCCACAATTATAGGATACAATTGATAGGAGATGATTGTGCTGTGACTTGTATATAATAGCATCCGTGATCAATGAAAAGCAGAACAATATTCTCATACAATATCTTTTCTATAATAACCTTATCCCTTTAAAATTTTCTTTGCTAAATTGATCTGTGAGTGTTCCTTACTGTTTGTTCCCCTACCATTCTTTGTGCAGCCAATTACTCTTGCTTTGGTATATGTTGGGACGACTTTGAAGGATCTTTCTGATGTAACGCATGGATGGAATGAATTCTCCAAAACCCGTTGGGTAAGAGCCTTGGGGTGTATTTTTCTGTTCAAATTCAGTTTGATAGGTTTACTTCGTCCTTTGTGGTCCACGCCATTTAAGAGATGGAAGGCCTCCATCTCTGTTTTAACAAGCTCGTCTATTTGCCAAATTCCTGTAGTTTTAATATTAGCTTCTTCTTTGATGCAGGCATTTATTGTGTTGGGCATTGTGGTATCTGGTAAGTTTCAAGTGGATATTTAATGTCCATTTCAATTTCTTGTATTTGGCACTAATCTCCTGACAAAAATGAGTAACTTAGGAATGATACCAGCTTTTTTGCCTTGATCCTTTGAAAAACTATTGTGCAATCCGAAGTTCAGTGACGTAAACTTCCATATCATATTTCTTATCCTTTGAATAACCAATGTTATGTCCCACTTCTAAATACATGTCCTACCTGCATTGCACACTTTTTCACTCTGGCTAGATATGAGAATTAGAGACTTGTCCAATAATCTAAAATGATCATAATTTGGAAAGTGTATCAGAATATTAAATTGTGACCTCATTTTACCTTGTTAGGCGTAAAACAAAATATAAGAAAATATTAACATTTTGCTGAATCCCCTTTACGTAAAAATTTAGAGGTTGTATTTGGACACATACCAATACCCAGTCCAAGTTACGTAAGAGCATATCAAAGACCATAGGATCCTAACTTTGGATAAGTTATTGGAGGTGAAGTTTGTAGAGATCTTGAAGCTCATACTTTGGATAAGTTACTCTACTCCTGATTTTATATGGTTCCTAAAACGGTTGCTCAAGATATTTGCTTTTGTCGTTATGAAGTAATTTCAATTTATTGTTTAATTTTCTAAAAATAAAAATGAAAAAAAAAAATAATCTACTTACTATTTCATAGTGCTAAACTTTGAATTTGGTAGAATGTTTTTCTGTGTATTCTTCTCTCAAGGAGGAAAAATATATATAGGATTAAAAGATATAAATTGATTACATATTCCTAAAATAATGGATTACATTAAGGAGTAATTTAAGAATCTGTCTAAACTTATCTTCCTATAATTCAGCTACTCATAATTTTCCCTTCAATCACGTTGACACTCCCCCTCAAGTTGGTGCAAAGATGTCTTCTAAGCCCAACTTGTCTAGAGATTTCCAAAAGACTTCTGTAGGAACAGCATGTGTTAAAACATCTGCTAATTGTTCACTAGATCGAACAAAGGGAATGTCCACCAATTTCTGGTTTAGCTTTTCCTTGATGAAGTGTCTATCTACTTCAATGTGTTTAGTTCGATCATGTTGTACTGGATTATTAGCTATTTCCCGAGCTGCATTATTATCACAGTACAAAAGCATAGGCTCTTTAGGTGTGACACCGATCTCGATAAGCAATAATCTAATCCACAATAGTTCTGATATTCCATGAACCATGCCTCTATACTCTGCCTCTGCTGATGACCTTGCCGTAACATTTTGTTTTTTGCTTCTCCATGTGACAAGGTTTCCACCTACAAATGTGAAGTACCCGGAGGTTGATCGACGATCTGTAATATTCCCTGCCCAATCTGCATCGGTATATCCTTTTACTTCCATATGCCCATGCTTCTTAAAGGTCAACCCTTTTCCAGGTGTCCCCTTTAGATAACTCAAAATCCTCATAACAGCAGCCATGTGATCCTCACTAGGTTCATGCATAAACTGACTTACCACATTCACCGCATAGGCAATGTCTGGTCGTGTATGCGACAGATAGATTAACCTCCCTACCAACCTCTGATATCGATCCTTGTTTGTTGGGACTTGATCCGGGTAAATGGCAAGATGATGATTCTGAATTATGGGAGTCTGAGCAGGTTTACAATCTAGCATACCTGTTTCGGACAAAAGATCAAGTATATACTTTCGTTGGGACAGGTATATACCTTCTTTACACCTTGCAACTTCAATCCCCAAGAAATATTTCAATCCTCCTAAATCTTTCATTTCGAATTCAGATGACAAATATTTTTGCAGATTTTTTATTTCTTCTGTGTCATCACCTGTTACAACCATATCATCTACATAGATGATCAGGAGAGTAACTTTACCATTCTTGCGTTTGATGAACAAGGTATGATCTGAGTTTGCTTGGTGATACCCATTTTTTCTCATAGCATTTGTAAATTTCTCAAACCATGCTCTTGGTGACTGTTTTAACCCATACAATGCTTTCTTTAATTTGCACACTTTGTCTCCATGCTGTGCAGTATTAAAACCATGAGGAATATGCATGTATACTTCCTCTTCTAAGTCTCCATGCAAAAAGGCATTTTTCACATCAAATTGTTTCAACGGCCAATTAAAATTTGCAGCCAATGATAATAAGACTCTGACCGTGTTCATCTTTGCAACTGGTGCGAAAGTTTCCTGGTAATCAATGCCAAATGATTGCGTATATCCCTTTGCTACTAACCTCGCCTTATACCGATCAATTTTCCCATCTGGTTTGTGCTTGAGAGTGAATATCCATTTGCACCCGACTGGTTTTTTTCCTGGAGGAAGAGACACAATGTTCCATGTGCCATTTTTCTGCAGTGCATCCATTTCAATTTGCATTGCTTCTGCCCATTTCGGACTTTCTAAAGCTTCTTCAACCTTTGTGGGTATCTTTATGCTCTCCATCTGATTTACAAAGGCTTGATGTTGTAATAACAACCGTTAGTAGAGACATACCGCGTAATTGCATATTTTGCTTTCCCATTTGGAGAGTACCTATTAGGTGGTTTACCACGATTTTGTCTAGGAGGCAAAGAGTAAGATGGTACAGTAATATAGGAGAATTAGAGCCTTCTGGGAGTACTTACCTCAAGGATATCCGTTGGCTCTTGAACGTGTACTTGAGGAGAGGAAAGGGCATCTTCTTCAAGAATGCCTTTGTTGCATACATCGGGAATGTCTTGTTCGTTCGGTTGAACAATTTCTCCCTCTCGAACCGTAAATCGCCTGGAAGATCAATCCAACTATAGTTATCATGATGTATCTCCCCCTGAGAACTAGAGGTGGTTTGAGCATTACAGAAAAAATACTCAGTTTCTGATAAGGTGACATACATTCTACCATACATATGGTGAGTAGAGGGGTGGTAACATCTATAGCCCTTTTTGTGAGGTGAAAACCAAGAAAACACATCGCACCGCACAAGGATCTAATTTAGTGCGTTGAAGTTCTTGGGAGATGAACATATACTACACACCCAAAAACTCGTGGATCTAGTTGTAATGAAGATGGAATCTGAACATGTTTGGCAAGCACCGCTTGAGGAGTTTGAAATGAGAGAACTCGTGATGGCATCCTGTTCATAAGATATACCGCATAAGTGACAGCATCAATCCAGTAAGTTTGTGGAACATTTGCACCTATAAGAAGTGTTCTGGTTGTTTCAAGTATGTGTCTCTGTTCTTACGCTCAGCAATTCCATTCTGTTGCGGAGTATGTGGGCATGTAGTCTCGTGGAGAATACCTTTGGCTTGAAAGAATTTTGAAAGTTCAGAGTTTAGGTACTCTCCACCATTATCGGATCTCACCATTTTAATTGGAAGAGAATACTGAGTTCGAACCATGTTGTAAAAAACTGGAAAAATAGCACACACATCACTTTTATGTTTCATAGTGTATAACCAGGTCATTCGAGTGCAATCGTCTACGAATGTAATAAACCACCGAATTCCAGATTGAGAAGTAACAGGGGCAGGTCCCCAAACATCTGAGTGAATTAACTCAAATGGGACTGCTCTTTTATTCAAACTTAAAGGATATGAGGTACGATGGCTTTTGGCCAAAATGCAGACATTACATTGAAGAGAAGATTCTGAAATATCACTAAATAAAGATGGAAATAATTTCTTTAAATAACCAAATGATGCATGTCCTAATCGATGATGCCACAACCAAATATTCTTCAAATTATTATCATTGCGACTTCGAACTTGATTAACCTGACCAGCTGCAACATCATCTACATAGTAGAGCCCTTTCCTCTTAGTACCACGCCCAATGATTGCCTGAGTCCGGATATCCTGAAGCAAGCAAAAAGTGGGAAACATTATTACAACACAAATAACTGTTCAGTGATTTGGCTAACAGATAGTAAATGATTGGATAATGCGGGAACAAGTAAGCAATTATGTAAAGAAAGAGTGGGTGTAAGGGTTATTGATCCTGCGCCAACAACTGGGGTAGTCTCCCCATTAGCAGTCACAACATTATTCTTGGAAGGTGATGTCATGTACTGAAACAAAGATTTGTTGTAAGTCATGTGTTCTGTAGCACCCGAGTCAATGATCCAGTCCGTATCATGTGTTGTGGATGCGAAAAAACTTTTCTATATTACCCGAATTGTCCAAAGACAAGCGATTGGCTAGAGAGCAATTCACCATGTTCATGTGATCAACTACGCTTGTTGCAATAGCGACTACACTTGGTTCGATGATTCTGGTGTTGGCTACTTTTGCTTGAGCATGTCGTTTATTGTTTCGCCCCTATTTTGCTTCCTCTTTTCTAAGAACCACCAGATAACCATGAATTTCAAAGCAAGTATCCTTGGTATGACGTGTTCCATCGCAATGGCTACAACGTAACTTGTCTTTTTCACTTCCTCAATAGCTTGAATAGTGCCTTTGGAATTAAAGGGATTGGTCTTGGAGACCATTGCCATGTGTGAGCCTTCTCCAAGCTCCCTTTTTCCAAGCATGGTTACTTGTCGTTGTGCCTCTCGCCGAACCATATTAAAGCATTCTTCAATGCCTGGAACAGGTTTCATTCGAAGAAGATCACTTCTGATAGAATCAAAAATCTCATCCAGACCTGCAAGGAAGTCATACATTCGATCTTTCTCGGATTTCCTCTGTCCTGTATGTAGATCGTGGTACATACGGTTTTGATGGGGCGCCTCTTATCAATTTCTTTCCACACACTACTCGGTTCGAACAGTAATACAATTGGACAGGTCGTCCATTCTGTTTGGTCCTCGTAGCCTTGCAACGAAGCTCGTAATATTGTGACTCGTCAGCTCCATCATAGAGAGTTTGAGTGACACTGTCCCAAATGTCTTTTGCTGTTGGGAGATCAATGAACAGACCAAGGAGATGGGGTTCCATGGTTTTCAACAACCATCCACGCACAATTGCATCCTCAGTAATCCACTTTGCATAACCATCGTTCTTCTCATCCACTTTCGGAGTCTGACCATTTAAATAGCCCAGTTTGTTCAATCCTGCAGCATGAACTTCTATCATACGTGACCAGATTTTAAAGTTTGTTTCATTTAATCTGAAACCAAAAAATTGGTTATTATAGTTAGGTAGTTCGATTGGGATTGGGTTTGGGTTTTGGTTTATAACTGTGATGGCTGTATTTTCTTGAGCCATGGTGAATCTCTTGTTTCGAGATTATGAAAAGATGAAGCAAAGAGAGATTAATTTGTTGTTGTATTCATGGATCAATTGGTTGCTCTGATACCATGCTAAACTTTGAATTTGGTAGAATGTTTTTCTGTGTATTCTTCTCTCAAGGAGGAAAAATATATATAGGATTAAAAGATATAAATTGATTACATATTCCTAAAATAATGGATTACATTAAGGAGTAATTTAAGAATCTGTCTAAACTTATCTTCCTATAATTCAGCTACTCATAATTTTCCCTTCAATCACGTTGACACATAGTAGTTAGGCATTATGAGAAATGAGGAAAAACACAAACTGAGAAGAGTTTCTTCTTTGAATTTGTCAGTTTCTGGAGACATTTTTTTCTTATTTCAATGCCTGATACTGTAGTTTTTGTACTGTGTTCTAACTTCCGTACCTTATCATGCGGAAACTTATCTTTTAAACCGGTCTGCTTGCAGTTGTATTGATGATTTGTGTTACTAGAGTTGCTAAAGCTGCGTTAGACAAAGCTTTGGCTGAAAATGAGGACTTAGATGGCGATATTTCATCACCACGATTACCCATTGTGGCTGACCATGATGTAAATCTCCACCAACATCTTACAATCAAGACCGACCATCCTCAAGACAGTCACGAAAAGTAGTTCACGTTCTCTGTAAATTCTTTACTCATGCTGCTTTTTTAAAGGCTTCGTCTCTCATATATACTTGCCATCTGTTTGGTGATGCTTGATATTCATCCCGATAGTCAGATAAGATCACAATAGTTAGTCTGGAGAGGAATAGCTTATTTTTGGTGATTGATTATTTTCCATTTGTACTTTTTGGCTAGTCATCAAATTAATAATAACAAATGAGTACTTTTAACTGTGAAATTGATCTCAAGTTGCTCCCTCCATTTGTTGCCTCAATGACACACTATGATCTATAGCTTTATTTTCTGCATAAAAGCACCTGGTTTCCTACTTGAAAGAATGATGGTTGATTTAGGGAAACGTTTTCTTTTCCCTGTGGCCGTTTCTTGTGGGTTGTATATGGAGCGGTGTTTAGTTGTGGCGTATTGTTGGATTGGATCTTTCAGTAGACGTGGCTATGAAGGATTAGCAGAGCGATTGGAGTTTGCCGTCACTTCATTCTACCCCATTTTTAGTTTGCGCATATTTGATATGCATGACCCTCGATTCAATGATGGTTGATAGCCATTGTAAAAAGACTTCCACGACTCTTTTTAACCTCTGCAGAAATAGAATTTTCAAGTAGTATGATATTTCACGTTGGGGAGGTTCTAAAGTATGTTTCAAAAAGCAAGAAAAGGGGAATAGGGCTGCTTTACTGGATGAACATTCTAGCTGCTACCAGCCAAAAAGCAGGCTGTGAAAGAATATTTGCCATAGAAGTTAGAATTGAGTGATAAGAACTTAGCTAAAGTGTAAAGTTTTATTGGGGCTTGAAAGTAGGTTCCTCTCTGAACACATGATACAAATATGTGCGGTAACATTCAGAAAATTTGTGTGTTCCACTCTCGGGTTTGGGGTCCCTTGATGACATGACCAGCCCTATGCTCTATGAACTTTTTTGATGAAACGTTTCAAGTCGATGTCTTTACAAGCATAGAGAATCAAATCTCGACTGGTGTCAAAAGTTGCCATGCTAAAATTGTGACATATTACTGTTACATATGTGAAGAAAAATGTCACTCTCAAAGAGGCTAGCTTTTCTATACTGCCAAAGCCAATAATGATCCATGCTTATAGATTCCTTTCTTCTGTGTGCAGGTACGTTTATGTTGCCTTTTCTTGTTTCACAGATGAAACAATGCATTAACAAATTTAGAGCCTTTTTTTACTTTTTAGACAATGAAGTTCCAAATCTTGTGTGAATGGCTATGGGGTTGTAAAATGCAGCCCAACACGTGTGGGACCAGGGAAGGCGCACATGGACGAGTCGATACAACTTGACACCATTAGTTAAGGGTTTCCTCTAGGAATAAACTATTGGTGAGTTATCTTGTCCAAGAGCAGTATTTGTGTTGATGAGTTGATCCAATGAGCTTCACGTTCAAATAGTGGTGTTAAATTGCGATTTCAATGGAGATTTTGGTAGAAAGAGGTGCAAACCAAAATTAACATGTTATTTTGTAGTTGTTAAGGATCTAACTACTTCGAATAAAGTTTACAAAGAATTTAACACAACGACAGAAATAGTTTCACTTAGCTGATTTTAAATTTATTGAGAGTATGACTGTTTGTTAATATAGGTTACTCGTTGGGGGTTATGTTTTAATTACAATATTGGGTGATTCTGTCATATGTTTTATAGTAATGTAGTCTGATAAGTGTATTTTATACACTTATTTGGATCTTTAAATATAGATATTTTGAAATTCTTTTGATTAATTGTAGTCTAATTTATTGTATATCTTGTTTATTATGTAAAATTTGATGATTGGACGTGAAATTAAAAGAAAGAAGCAAAAAATGATGGAATTCAAGGTGTGGGGGGACCTAATTGAAACTTTTTAATAGTTGATTCGGAGCACAAAATGAATATTGAAGATGTTATGGATTCAATTGTATGCAATTAGAAGATAAATGACCGAAATTGCAATAGAAAAGAACCTTTAAAAAAATAGTTGAATTTGGGGACTAACTTGCAATTTGCAAAAAATACATCTAGCGCCAAGGCACTGCTCCCAAGTCCCAAGCACTTGGTTGCGGAAAATAGGGCGGTTAGTCCAAGCTCCTAGACGCCACTAAAATCCAGTTTGCCATAAAATCCTTCCCAAATATTAATTCTAACGCGATTTTCTTTCAATTTTCAAACCTTATAAATAACAAACAGCCTTGTGCATCAAAAGGGGAACCTTTTGTTGCTTATTTTTATATCGCAAGTATACGATATCGTAACAAGTAATATAGTGGACCTAAGAGTCCAGATTATCATTCCCACGAAAACTATACTTTAGTATTGGATATATTTCTCCTACTACTATTTGATGAAATTAAACAAACTTTAAATTCAGATTATAAGGAATATGGATGTTTTAAAAGAACTAAATTCCTAGAACAAATGAAAATTTATGAAAGAATATTGGAGACAAACAGATCAAAGATTTAAATATGCGAGAAGTGTTAGGGCGGAACAATTCCACCTAATGATCGCCTTAGTTATCAATTCAAGATTCTAGCCTAATGTAGTGTTCGGTCGAATTCTCCTACGGTATTCAATTTGCCCCTCTCGAGTTCTCATTGAGCCTATTTAACTAAATTAATTCCATATCTCTATACAAATTCTCCTTAGTTAAACGAGTTAAGGCACTAGGAATTCATATAACGACCGCAGCACTTAGTATATGTATCTCTACACGTTATACCTCGTTACCGGATTTTATTACACATTCTAAGTTTCGAACTTAC
This sequence comes from Fraxinus americana, assembly GCA_035079005.1. Lineage (NCBI taxonomy): Eukaryota > Viridiplantae > Streptophyta > Magnoliopsida > Lamiales > Oleaceae > Fraxinus > Fraxinus americana. Next base: position 33,527,849 of record CM068716.1, read on the forward strand.
ATCTTGACTCGTAAGAAACTCAATAAATCATCAAATTATTGGCCAAATAATTTAAAGCATTGCACTCATAATAAAATCAACACATAGGAGAATAAAACTCAGAAATTCATGAATTTAATAACCAAGGGTTTCAAATGATTAGATTGTTCGCTCTAATAATAAAATTAGCTACTCATAATCAAAGCAATGAAATAAATAACAAAAGTTGAATACATCACCGGATTTGAATGATACAAAAGTTGGAGAAGAATTATTTATTGCACCAAGATCTTCTTCCGCTTCCAATTCTTGATTTTGATTCGAATCCTTGATATAAGTCTTCTCGTGAATTCCACGTTTATCTTGTGTTTTTCTCTCTATTTTGCAAGGTGTGGAACCTCTATTTCGTGCCTCTCTTAGCCTATTTATACTTCTCATACATCCTTGGCCAATTTGGAGTCCTTTTTGTGGGCTTTTTCGTAGTCCAAAAATATCCTAATTTTCTTCCCGGTGCGGCGCTTGAGCGCTAGGTTTCAGCGCTTGAGCGCCGTGCAATTCACCAGAGTAGCGCTACGTGTGTAGCGCTTGAGCGCTACACTTCTGTTAAAATTTGTTCTGTTTTGTTTTCTGGCTCTTGGGCACTATTTACGGGCGCTTGAGCGCCTCTGCTCCATTTCTTTATTTACTTTGCTTCAAAAACTCTTTTTTATCCTTTCATCATTCCTTCAACCAAAACACTGGCAAACACATTAAATTCGTTCGATAATCAACATATTAATCAAACAAATGAAGCTCCAATGGTACAAAATTCATGTACAAAACACACTCATCACCTTTCATACGTCTAAATTCATCAATTAACATTATCAAATCAAGGTCAATTCATTGTTCTTGTGAGAATTAAAGGACAATTACAAGTTTTCAAGAAATTGGAGTTTCAACCTTAGTTTTTGGAAAGACAACAAGAAGCTATATTGAATATTCATCAAAAAACCATTGAAGAAATTTAATTTTTTGAGATCCGTCCTCTTCTTCGTCATCAATTTAAAATTCAAGTTATATTTTCCAAATTAAATATGTTTTCTTGTGATTTTGTAATGCTATGCTAGGGTTTCTATTATTAAGGCATTGATGAACCATTGTGATGTTTTAATATAAATTCGATAACATGATGCCCAATATGTATTTACTCTTGGTTGATTGTTATAGGATTGAATGATTTTTAAATTACTTGATCACTAATTGGATTGATTGTTAATTTTATTAATTTCGTGCAAAACAATAGGATATAAAGCACTTTATAAAATTCATTATAAAATCCGATAATAAAGATATACAACTATACTTTGCATGATTTCTATAAACGTTCTAACATTTTTAATGCATGTGTTAATTCATAGAAATATATGAAGGTCACATGAAATGATAGATGTAATTGACATCAAGAATTGTTTTTAATTGACTTAAGAACATTGATCAATAAGAATGTGTAAATATTGTCATGTTATTGAATTAATTGAATCAGATTATTAACGAGGATTCGAGGTCTTAATAACCATCTAATCTAAATTTACAAAAGCTCATAATTTGGCAACCAAAATTGTTAGTTTAATTAGGGTCCGTTTGATTGCAATAGTGAAATTTTGGTAAAAAAAAATGAATTATAGGGAATTGAATTGCCTAAAATTATTTTCCTGAAAATTGTCATATTAATTGCCTTTTATTGATATAATTTTTCACCTAAAAATTGTTGAAATTTTGGATCTTTTGGTATTCGTTTGATTTTGTTTTCCATGAAAATTATTCATTAAAGGGAATTTTTTTTTTTTTTTTTTTTTTTGACAGTTGTCCATAAAATTTGTTTTCATTGCAAAGAAAAATGAAAGAAAAAAAAAAAAAAGAAGTTGGAAACCATTTTCCCACCGAAGTGGTGGGAAAATCAATTCAACAAAAACATGGAAAAATGGGCCATGTGGACGTGGGGTGGGGCGGGGCGGGGCGGGGGGGGGGGGGAGGGGAATATTTTTCATGAAAATTTTTGACTATCAAACATGGCAAAAGTGATAAATGAAATTTTAATTTCATTTTCCAAGAAAAAAAAGGTCTATCAAACAGGCCCTTAGTTAATTAGTATAAATTTTCCAAACGAGTTTTGCTATTCAATTAAAGTTAACATTAATTGACACTAGATTAAGTACGTGGTCCTCGTAGAAATGATATTTTATTCATCTTTTTATTATTTATTCGTGATATCGTATATTTGCTCGAATCAGGAAATCAATTGATCATATTCTACCTAGACGGTAGCCTGTAAAGACCCCTTCATAAGGGGAATGAATAGTTGAAATAAATTGTTTCCTAATAATCAACTGTTTTAATTTATTCTTATAGGTCGTAAATTTGGACTCAATACTAAAAGTTATCAGATTAATTAAGCAAATATTTGAAATAAAGAATCAATTAGCAAAGTAGCATGCATTATTATTGCAGAAATGACATCTGGCCCTTCTGATTTCCTTTATGAGAGAGTACACACAAAAAACACAGATTTTAAAAAGAAAGAAAGAAAAAAAAACACACACACACACACAAATAGACAAAGGCACAAGGTTCTCATCATGGTTTAGGCTTTTAAGGAAGACAACACTTGTAGCTCACAAAAGAAGGGTGCAAACTTAGAGAAAATTACTCTAAAAAGGTTGCTTCTTTACCTTAATCTATGTTCTTATAGTGAAGGACGTGTTTGGCACGATAAATTGAACCGAATAACTAATAAAATTTTCATATATCTTCATTTCTTAATTTGTTCAGTTTGTTTGATACTGTCGAGACCTATAATTACATCTTCAAATAATTTATTAGTAAAGTAGTCCAATTTCTTTATAAACTCAATAGTCAATATTATCTTCACGTGTAGTTAGCAGTGGCAATGGGCCGAGTCGGCGCATGAGCTCGGCTCGTGCTCGTTTGTAACAAGTCTTCTGCTCGGCTAGTTACTCGTGGGTCGAGCCGAGCTTCGACTCGCGAGTGTGATTTTTAAAATTTTTAAAAACTATACATGTTCTAAACCTTAAAAAAAAACCCACAAGCCGCTCGTCGAAAAACGACTTGACCTGTGTAGTCCATACGAAACTTGTACGTCTCCAACAATAAGTGCTACATCATCATGGCCAATTAGTCACAATCATTTTTCACCTCAAAATGGTGACGTCCTCTATACATCTTCTTTCTTGTAGACTGTATTGTGATCTTCATCATTTCCACAACCATCTCAATAATTCATTGTTACGGAATCTCATCTCAGACTTCCCTATTAATTGGGGCGCACATATTGGTTTGGATCTTTTAATGTCTCAAAATTTTAAGTCTGTGCTAAGTATTTATGAAAATTGTGACCAAAATATATTTTTTGGGATTAAGTTTTACTTAGAAACTTGGTTAAAGGACGTGATATGCATAATAAGTTTCGAGATCACAACTATCTTTATCGTCAAAATTACGATAAAATGTCATATTTTTCTATATTTTTCTCGATATGAATAGCGAGTAGAGCAAATTGAATTACAACTATCAGATTATCGATCTCAATATAAAGAAATCCTCCATTCGATTAGAGAAAGATTTGTAGCTTGTACATCAGGCGCATGAAGATGACAGCAGAGGAGCATCGGCACACTACCGTAGACATACACAGAATTGATCGAAAATGCATAATTTTAATTGAAATACAGATCGTGAAATCACTGAAATGTAAGTTATAATTGAACAATTATAAGCTGCCAATGTTGTTGTGTTTCCTAATTATATATGGATTTTGATTCTGATACTGAAATATTATTATTAATTCTTGTTATAATTTAGGAAGAATTTTAACACAACACAATAAAATAATTTAACGATGTAGATTTTGTGTTATTTGTCGTATTATTTCATGATATTCTTTCCTCCCTTTACTTCTATACATCAAACGTATTTACCAAATATTTACACTTTCAATTAAGGGTCCGTTTGATTGACAAATGTGGAATTAAAAAAAAAAAAATTCTAATTCCATTTTAATTGAAAAATAAAAACCCACCAAACCCATACGAATTCGTTTTCCATGAAAATAAAGAAAATGCAGTTTAAAGTGGTTGTACCTTGAAATTCGATTTTCATTTCCACGTTGCAATCAAACGGCCAAATTGGAATTCGTTTTTCTCGAATATGACATTTTCCATAGAAAATGTGGCAATCAAACATAGACTAAAAGTTATAAGTTCATTTAAATTTTGCAATGTATATAGTGTTGCATAGGAGGAAATTAATTTTAATTACAATAATAATGAAAGCATTTGATTCAAGATTGTTCTTATAAAATTTACTCTTTCAAAAATAAAATAAAATTCAGTGTAATCTGTTCTGTATAATACAAAATCTTATAATCTGATGGAAAGAATTTTATTTTTCTGACATTTTAACCTTAATCTCAACGAATCCAGATTTTGCAATGACATTATAATCCATAGACATTTTTGTTTTGTAACGACTTTGCAACAAAAAAAAAAACCCAAATTTCGTTTATCCCTCGACAGATTACAGATATAAGGTTTTTAATTTTGATAACATGATGCCCCACTTGCAAAAAGGGTTTTGTTATATGTCAATCGATGCATCTGATGTATAGTCCTTTTTCACAATAGGGAGTGCATAAATTTTTTATTGGACGTGAACCCTCATTTTTATGAGGGGGCGGACACCGCGACAACTGATGTACCAATTGCAAAACACGAGCGAAAATCTGCAGGAATTTAATGTACAGCCCATTTTGTTGAAGAAACCTGACAAGAATACACTTGTCGTAATAATGTTTACAAATTCAACAAATCTAACCATTTGACTGTTAACGTTACACCCCCAATATTTTGTTGAGGCGATGCTTTATGACGGCGTGATAATTTGAACTATTTAAGGCCCTGTTTGTTTCTAATTCTCAAATCAATTCTCAAATTAATTCTCATTTTCAACCATACATTCTTCAATAAAATAATATTTTTATCACATCAATACTTTTTTCTTCTTTTTCAACCACACATTTCCCATCATATCACTATTCAAAATCAATTCTTCCCCCAAAAATTCCTACCAAACAGGCTCTAAGAGTTGTAAAACTAACAAGCCAGTGAGTATTTCTTTCTGAGTAATGCTATTCATTCCCACTGGGAATAAAAACATAGTTTAGGTGGCGCTAATGTGACATTAAATGATAGGTAAAATTAAATAAGTCAATTAATTTCACCTTTCATTTCACCTATCATTTACAGCCATCTAGACTGTATTTTCATCCCCACTGAAAATGAATAACATTACTCTTTCTTAGGTGGTTGAGGTGGGGTGGGGGAATCAAGAATACTTATGGAGTATTAATTCTTTGTTGAAGAATTCATAACAATGGCTTATGGAGTGATAATCCTTTGTTGAAGTTTGCAAAGCACTCAATTTTTTATACTGTCAAGCCAAAAAAAAGCCCATAAATAATGCCTCAAAACCAAAAGTGAGTGTGTGAAACCACCCCACTCCCTACCCCTCCCCTTCGCCTTCCCTTTCCCCCCATTCCCTCTGTCTCTCTCTGATAACCAGATAGTTTTAATGCCCACCCACCACCCTTAAACTTCTCTCTCACTCTCTCACTCTCAGAGTCTTCTGAGAGACTGAACCTTTTAAACTTCTTTGCTCACTGTGTGCTTCTGTCTCTCATTTTTACTCTCTGGTGTTTGTTTTCAAGAAAAGAAAAATAGACTGCACATTCTTATTTACTTCTGGAGTTTTCTGTGTACAATTGACCTTCTTCATTTCAAAATGTTAATTCAATTTTAGCTACTTCTCTGTTTTCTCTCAGATCTATAGCCAGACTGCCCTTTAATTCACCTCGTTGTGTTGTTATCACTTTGTTTGTTTTGACTGTATACAAATGAGTAAAGAAGAGTTCTTGAAGATCCAGGTAATTGTTTCTCTTGCTCATTGACATAAAATGTGTGCATTTTACTCTGTGTGTGTGTGTGTGTGTTTGTAGGTGGTTGGGATGAGTGTTTTTAATGCTCTTTTGCTTTATGGGATTTGCTTCTATGAACTCAAGATCTCCAAATCTCATTATTTTTGTTGCTTCTTTATCTTTGTATTGTTCCTTAGGTAACATGCATTTCAATTAATTCAATTCAGTGTTGATTATAAGTGATAAAGTTGTTAACTTTACTCTTTGTTCCATTCTTTGGCTTTGCTTATACTTGCAGACTTGTGTTCTTAAAGTGAATGTGCACTGTGATGGGTGTAAGCATAAAGTGAAGAAGATCTTGCAGAAAATTGAAGGTATACTTCTTTATTCAAGATTCCATTTTTATATTCTGAATATTTCCTTTGTAGCACTCTGCATATCCAAAATGTTTGGTAGGGATTTTTGGGAGAATAATTGATTTTTCAACAGTGATATGATGGGGAATGTGTGGTTGAAAAAGAAGAAAAAATTATTGATGTAATGGAAAATATTATTTTATTGAAGAATGTGTGGTTGAAAATGAGAATTGATTTACTGTAAAATTTGAGAATAAAAAACAAACAGGCCTCTCACGGTAAAATTAATATAGTAAAATTAAGCTCCAAAACAGCAAGATTGGGCTTCTCACGGTCGAAAGGAGACTAGTATGATTAGGCTATACACAGTCGAACAGACTTGTGGACGTATATTTGTGTGTATAATATGGCTTTATTATTTCGACTAATTTGCGGAATTTTGTGCAATATTTTGTGTTTATGTTAGGGGTTTACACCACAAACATAGATGCAGAGCAGGGGAAGGTGACTGTGTCTGGGAATGTTGATCCAACCACACTAATCAAGAAGCTTGCAAAGATTGGTAAACATGCAGAGCTATGGAGTGCACCAAAAGCCAACAATAATCAGCAGAATCAACTCAATAATCAGTTCAAGAACCTGCAAATTGGCAATGGGAAAGGTCAAAGTAAGAACCCTAATCAAAAAGTGGTTAATCCCCAGCCAAAAGGTGGTCAAAATCCGCAGCATCAACAATTGAAAGGGATTCAAGATCCAAAAATGCCGCCTCAGTTTATGAAGGACATGAAAATGCTGCCCCCTCAATTAATGAAGGACATGAAAATGCCTTTCAATGGCAAGGACCAGAACCAGAAGTCTGTCAAGTTCAACGTGCCTGAGATTGATGAATCTGGTGACGATGAGTTTGACGATTCAGACTATGATGAATTTGATGATGATGATGAGTTTGATGATGAAATGGATGACGTTCCGTTGAATAAGATGAAACCCGTGATGGGTAATGGCCATGGGGGTGGTCAGATACCTAAGATGATGATGAATAATATGATGAACATGCAGCACCCTCAGTTTATGCAAGGTGGTGCTAATGGAGGTAATAACAGAGGAAATGCCGGTGGAAATAGCAAGATGATGATGAATAATATGATGAAGGGGCAGCACCCCCAATTCATGAAAGGTGATGGTAATGGAGGCGGCAACAACAGAGGAAATGCTGGTGGAAATGGCAAAAAGGGTGGTGGTGCTGGAAACATACCGTTGCAGGTGAATGTTGGTGGAAATAATGATGGAAAATGTGGTGCAAATTTAGGCAAGAAAGGTGGTAATGGGAACAACAACAGTGGTAACCAGAACCAAGGAGGAGGAAAGGGTGGCAAGAATGGTGGTGCTCAACCACAAGATGGCAAAAATGGCGGTGGCGATGGTGGTCAGAACAAGAACGGAAACAATGTCAATGGTGGTGGTGGTGCTAATGGAGCGAAGAAAGGGGGTGGAATGAATGATGGGTTCCATGGTATGCCAAATATGATGGCTATGAATGCTATGAATGCAGGTGATAGTATGGGCCAGATGGGGAATATGCCCATAGGCCAAATGAGACCTATGGGTAATCCACAAATGGGTAATTTTTCGGCTGTCCAAGGGATTCCTACTTCAGCCATGAATGGTGGTGGTGGTTTCCAAGGTCAGGGCATCGAGCACATGGCCGGGAACCCCCATTACCAGCAACAATTGGCGGCAATGATGATGAACCAACAACGTGCAAACGGAAATGAAAGGTTTCAACCAATGATGTATGCCCGACCTCCACCTGCAGTCAGTTATATGCCACCTTACCCTCCTTACCCGTACCCCCAACATCCTGGCGAACAACCAGACCAGTACTCAATGTTCAGTGATGAAAACACCTCGAGCTGTTCCGTGATGTGAGATTGACAACAGCAGCATTAAACTGAATTCGCATAATTTTCTGTCGACCGTTAGCAGTCGTTGAACTTATGCTTCAGTTGTCGTTTCAATCCCATAATACACATGGTCTTGGTTTTACATTTTCCTTTCCTAAATCAAAGTCTAGATTAGTGTTTGATCATACATATGGAGGTTTGTTTTGCTGATGAAATATTCATATGTTGAAAACAGAAATAAATCAAAGAGAATGGGGTGTTTTAACAAAGATCAAATCCCATCTGTATATGCTTTTTCTCTCCCCAATTCTTGTTTCTTCATTATTTTGCTTTAGATTCTAATTTTTGTGTACTGAAATGTTTGATGATCATGTGGAGTTCTCAGAAATGGGGTAAAAAACAAAAAGAAGGTACAAGAAAATATCCATATCATATGTATATGACCCTCCTTATTGCAGTGTGATTGAAATTATGGAGCTTCTTCTGGGAGGGTATGGTTAAAATTTCTTCAAGTGGATGAAGAAGTTCGGGTCTACCATTGATGAACTGTCCTCTCTCAAAAAGCAGGGTAAATCAAAAAATTTATTTCCGAGCTTAAACGATAAGGTTGCTTGTTGTAACTAACAAGTAAGCGCCTTTCTCTACGTTGAGCTATGAGAATAGAGATTTCAAGTTATCCCATTCCTTCTCCGACCTTTCTTTTTTGTAATAAAAGCATCAACTCGCTTTAGTCTTACACCTTTTGACTTAACTGAGATATTCTTTTTTCATCACATTGTCCAATTTCATTCAGTTGCATATTAAGACCAGTTTGATGGCTATTTTTCTTGAAAAAAAATTGTTTTTTATTGTACATTTTTGAAGAATATGTAATTAAAAAGTAGGAAAAATTTTTAAATTTACGTGTAGAATATTTTATTGTACGAATGTAATTAAAAATAAGTATGTAGAAAAAAAGTTTTAAAAGAATGAGACAAATAGAAACTGAGTATGCACGTAAGGTGTAGATATTTCTAGTATTTGAAATAAGCAACAATAACACAAACAATTTGCACACAAGTAGTATTTATACGATATATCAATTCTAAAGCCGATGATTCCAAAAAAAAAAAAAAAAAATTGTACTAAATCATCAACCTCATGAGACATGTTTCATTTTAGATTTTTGACCGTCACAAACAAGTTAAGAAACAAAATCTTTCTTCATAAATTTGTATATGTAAGGTTACTTGATGACTTCAATGATTTAAATTAATGAGAACTATTTGTGCAACTAGAGACCAACTCTTCATTAGAATAATAAGTTGTCGACAGTAATGTAATAATGTATAATCTTAAGTTGGGACAAGTTTGTTTGGAGTTACATATATTATTATGTTAGTAGGTTTAACTTGGCACGAAAGACCCAAACAAGTAGGGTCAATCAAGCAAGCAAATCATTGGCATAGCATACAACCTTTTGTCGAATTGACATGGCTGTTAAAGTTATCTAACTTAGATTAAACTAAACCCTCGTTTGGCCCCCATTATTTGACATTTTTTATAGTTGAAAATTTTTGGAATAGTGATTGATGGGAGAATGTGTAGTGGAAAAGTAATGAAAAATTTTAGATTTGTGTATAATATTATTTTATTTGATGAATGTGTGGTTGTAATGAAGAGAGAAAATTGAATGTAATGTAATGTAATTTAATTTAATGGGGGCAAACAGGGGCTAAATCCCTGTTTGAAAAGTCATTATTTCCTTGGAAAATGGAATTCAATTTCCTTCTTCTTGGTTTTGGCTAGTTTGATAGCCACAATTTTCTAGGCCAAAATTTTTTCCACCCCTTGATTCACGCGCCAGTTTTCCATGATTTGTGGGAAATGTTTTTCCCACATTTTTGGTGGGAAAATGAGTTCCACGTTTTTTTTTCTTGGCAATGGATACAAATTCCGTAATTAATTGTAAAAAAAAATAATCACTTTAATGGATAATTACCATATAAAACAAAGTTAAACGAACACTAAACTTTGATGAAAACATGATTTTTTAGGATTTTTTTTAAACTTTTTGGCAATGGAAACAAATTTTATAACCAATTGTGAAAAAAATTATCACTTTAATGGACAATTTTCGTATAAAACAAAGTCAAAAGAATACAAAATTTAAAAATTTTCCGATTGAAAAATTATACCAAACAACTACACTTAATTAACAATTTCCTACAAAACATTTTCTAGACAATTACTTTCCCTTGAATTCATTTTCTTTCCAACCATTTTCCATCATTGCAATCAAACAGACCCTAAATGATTAAAATCAAATCTTGATAAGAGTTTCAACTAGATACGTAACTTGACTTCCATCAAGAATTTAAGAACTTATAAGATACGTGTCAAACATGTAATACAATACACTGTCCACTGGATTCTCGAGTAAGTTGCAGATGACAAATCGCTAACTCTTCCGATGTTGTCACTACCTATTTCCTATGAAAAAATGTGAACAATCATTTTCGGTAAGAAGATGCACACTATATTATTATTTTATTTATTTATCCTTATCTGTGAAATAGTACAATACATGAGTCACTCGTACTTTTAGTATTGAGACATGGATGAAAATCGATGAGGTAGAATTCAAGACTGGTGGCGATAAGTATTTACAAGGCATTCTCTTTTAATAGTGTTAAATCTTTTAGATGAGAGACTTATCTAAGTTAAATAAAATCTAGAATTACATGGTTAAGCAAGAGTACAGATTGGACATGTGGTGCAGAATGATTACTTTTAATTGATCTTAAAGTTGATTAATTTGAAAGAGAGATCAACAAAAGCTGACATTCATAAGCTGTTTGCTTAATGACTTTTTCAGTTAATTGCTTTTTTTTTTTTTAATTTGAGAGATACAAATCATGCTTTATGACAATGATTACATTTGACAAAGAAAATGTGTTTCAAAAGTCATTACATGCCATCTTGTACAAGAATGGAATCATTGCCCAGACATTCTTTCATTAGAATTTAATATAAATAGTGCTTTTTGTGATAATTTATTTTGTGAGATTCTCCTTTTTTTTCCAAATTAGTTTATAATTTCCCACTTAATATTTAGAGTGTGTTTGGTAGGGATTTTTGAGGGAAGAATTGATTTTTGAATAGTGATATGATAGGAAATGTGTGGTTGAAAAAGAAGAAAAAATTATTGATGTGATGGAAAATATTATTTTATTGAAGAATGTGTGGTTGAAAATGAGAATTGATTTACTGTAAATCAAAATTCATACCAAACAGGCTCTTAGCTTGTATTTGACACCATTTTGAAGAAGAATTTGATTTAGAATAGTGATTGATAGAAGAATGTGCAGTTAAAAAGTAAAGAGAATTTTTGGGTTTATGTATAATATTATTTTATTAATAGAATATGTGGTCGAAATGTAGAAAGAGAAAAAAATAAAAATGAGAATGAGAAAAAAATGAATGTCTTAAAGTTTATAGGATAAAGCTGGATGTATACTTAAGTGACATCCCCCTCTGTGGAAGGGGGCAGTGTAGTGATGAAATTTTCAAATTGAAAATCAATGGTGCAGGTTAAACCAAATGATATATTGTTAATCACGACGTCTAAAATAATGTGCATGTAGCATTATTAATATTTTTAACTAATATTTTCACCATGCACGTGGCAATGGGCCTACCACATTCTTGGTTCAACTCGTAAAACTTAAAAATCCGTCTAAAATCGACCTGTATATACGAATAATAATAATAATAAGAAGAAGAAACAAGCTATAGGTACAGGAATTCCTGTACCTACAGAACACTCACAATTCATGGCAGGAGCAGATTTTTTTTTTCAATATTTTATACATGGGGCCCGCACCATGTGACTAAAAAATTCAAAATTCTGTACATTTTCTGTCAAAATTTCCCTGTACTTTCAGCATTTTTCTAATAATAATAATAATAATAAGTGCCATAGTCAACATTTCAGGGATGGGGAGCATATGTTGCAGGGTGCTTAATAGGCTGATAAGAAGCCCAGTTATAAGCAATTGCAACACGACGAATCCACGTTAAGGCATTAAAAAGCCCAAGTTTGTCCATATTTTTGTTGGCTTATAAACCAATTGGGTAGCCCAACAAAAATACATATCCAGACAATTAGACCCAACCTTATACATGACAATCAGGTATTTAAGTAATTAAATAATTCAAAATATTGGCAATTTTGCCCCTGTTCGATGGCCATTATAATGAGAATTTGGGAGAAAATAATATTTTGAATAGTGATTTTTTGAAGAATGTATGATTAAAAAGTAAAAAAAAAAAAAATTGAATTTAAGTGCGGAATATTTTATTGTATGAATGTATAGTTGAAAATGAGTATGTGAAAGAAATAATTTCAATTTAAAGAGAGTCAAATAGAGGCTTCATTTTTCATCGGAAAAATTCATTTTTCCTACTTTATCTTTATCATATTTTAAAAATAACAAAACATTTTAACATTTCAAAAATCAGAAATTTTGACCTATACATACACACACATATATAAATATTTATTTATACATATAAATATATAAAAAGATATAAATAAATAAATAAATAAATATATATATATATATATTATATATATATATATATATATATATATAAAATTAACCCACCCTCATCCCACCGCGCCAACGATCACTTCGGTGACTTCTCCGGTGACCTCTCGGCAACTTCTCCGGCCACTGTTCCAATTTCGGTGGCCGTTTTCGACTACTGCTCCGATTCCGACGACTCGGTCACAAGTCGCAGCCCAGGTCACAACTCAGGTCACAATCCAATTCACAAGTCACAGTCCAGGTCACAAGTCACAGTCCAAGTCACAACTCAGGATTGTGTTCATAGTCACCGATTATTTTCAAATGATCACATCATAGGTTACAAAAATTTTTTGCACATGGATCAGATTAATATTTAGTCACAAATAGTCGAATTTTAAGGTCATAATTAATCCATTTGCGATCCTAGTTGGTCACGAAACACAACACAGATTCAAACAACCGCCGCACCTCACCACACCACCACAACCACGTGACCATCGCCAGCATCGTATCACCACCATTAAAAAAAAAAAACACCGCCTCGACCGCCTGCAAGCCGGCACTACCTCATCGTCAAACTGCCACAATTTACAAACCACAACCAACTACCGCACCACCCTCCAAACACCATTAAAATCACTAATTCACATGGGGGAAATGAAATTCACAACAGTGGGTACACATTTAATTGATCCAATTGCTGCTCAATTGCCTCCAAATTTGATCCCCAAAGTCGCAAATAGGGTAGTTCCATTAATTGCAATTGGTGGCCAAATTACACGGCATCGATCTCTAGCACCACCACACAAATTACACAAATCAGCACACACAAATAACTCGGTCTTTCCTTTACTCAATGCACCCGTCGGAGACTCCGTCGACGGAGGAAGCCCAAGCTCGTCATCCGAAACCTCCAACAAATACGCTAGCTCTTCAGAACCCCGCTTGAAATCCACCGTCGGTGAATGCGAACCCATAATTTCCTCCTCGAAACTCTTCATGAACGAGTCAAGATCCTGACTCGTTGTGCAGAAATCAAATTCATCATCACCCAAACTGTCCAATAAATCCTCCTTCTGCCTCTTAACCTTCGGCAAATCAATCACTGGTCAGTCTCCTCCCTTGTGACAGGGAGAGTGGAGAGACCGAGAGAATATAGTGAGAAAAAGAGAGGAGAGTGTGAATCCGGTGGTTTTTTGTGACAGGGAGAGTGGAAAGACCGAGAGAATACAGAGAGAGAGAGAGAGAGAGAGAGGAGACTGTGAATTATATATATATATATATATATATATATATATATATATATATATATATATATATATATATATATATATATATATATTATAAATTAATTTTTATAATATTATTATTAATATTTAATTAAATATAAAAAACATGCATCTATATATAAAATATTTGATTTTTGAAACATAAAATCTGATTTTAGAATTCACATCTCCAAAAGTAGGAAATTGTGTAATTTTCACATTTTTCATTAGTATAATTAGTCAATTAAAAATCGTCGGCTTTACTGCTAAGTTACTAGACGAGTCGAGGTACCGACCTCGGGAGTTGAAACCAACGGCTCCAAAGTTGTTATAATTTAAGTGAGATATATTAAAATTGTGTGAAAAAATAATTGTAATCCCATTCGTAGAGAAAAGTTTCGTTGTCGATGCTTGCTCCAAATCTCGCTTTGATGCCTTGTTTGCCCTAACCATCGATGTTGTTTCCGAAATCCAAAGCTTTATTCTTACTTTTAGGCAAGCGAACGCAAGTTTCACTGCCTCCGACCCATCTAACAGGAAACAACCTTTTCCATTTTGGATGATTATGTTCATACTAAATTGTAATAATATTAAAAGCTATTAACTTATATTCATTATCACACTTATATTCTTGATTCAACTAGATTTTGGGTTGGTTAAATCATAGGTAACATAGCGATTGGCCATGTCAACGTTTCGATTATTAGATAATGGATACTTTTGCTGCTTGAATAATTGTAACTTGCATTATTTTCGTTTTCAATAATTGTAATAATGTTCTATTGTAAGGGAAGTGATACTTCTTTTTTTACTGCTTTACTTTATTTCTGTTGTAAAAGAAGTAGTACTTCCCCATTTATGGTTTTGTTTCATTTCAATTGTAATCACTGTATTTTTTAAAAAAAGCGAGGACATAATTCGTACAGGTACCGTCACAAGTGGGGACATATTAATAAATTCTCGGAGGTACCGTTCTCTTTCCTTAAAAAAAAAAAAAAATTTAATTCTTAACTTTTTTTCTTCATCATATTTTTATTTTTAACATTTCATTAATTAGAAAATCTTGACCTTAATCATAATTTTCGCCCAAAAATAGCGTTAACATGTTCTAAAATAAGGATCAAATATTTAATAGCATTTTTTCAGTATTAAATATCTTGTTTTTCCAAAAAATACAATGATAAATGAGTCATTTTACGATATATTAAAAGAAAATTTTGAAGAGAAGCCATAATTTATAACAATTGATATTAATTTGAGAATAAGAATACAAAGAAAAAAATGTTGGAGACATAAATGTGATAATGTGTAGATGTTATGCACCTTTCGTGCAATTAAACTATAGTTTAGTTATTAAAAATGTGGTGCGAATATTTTTAGCCTTCTATTTTTGCATTCTCGACTTACCATACAAAGGGTTCGACAAGAAACACACCGAAAAAAAAGAGTAAAACTATTTAGTGCTTGTTTGTCTTCCATTTTGGGAGAAGAAATAGAGTTTTGAATAATATTTTTTGGAGAATGTGTGGTTGAAAAGTACAGTAATTTTATTGATTTGTGTGTATTATATTTTATTGATTGAATATGTGGTGGAAATTATTTACTGTAGCAAACAATGTTTGATAAAATGGATGACAAACAGGAGCTTAATCTCACTAGTATTGTAATTTCAGTCTAAGTGACATCAACGTGACATTAAATTATAAGTGAAATTAATGATTCGTTTAATTTCACCTTTAATTTAGTTTATCATTTAGAGCCCGTTTGGTAGAGATTAAAATTGGATTAAAATTGAAAAACTAGCCGTTATTGTTGATTTTTATTAGACGAGTGAGGTCCAATAACGGCTATATTTTTAATTTTAATTGAATTTTAATCAGTACCAAACGGGCTCTTACCTTCATATAAATTGGATTATGTGTGGGACTACGTGGCATTACTCGGAGAAAAAATAGAGAGAGATTCGCGAACTCATAAAATTTACTATAAATGTAACTCCGTATAATATTTTCTAATTCTCAAATAAAGTTTAAAAATAGGTAAACTTCGGTAGTGGACACGGAACTTAGCGTACCAAACTCGTGTTTCTTCCTTGGTACACCTGTACACACAACGTCATACTAATGCTAATAAAATAATAAATTAAATATTTGTTGACGAATAGCATTTGGATTCAATGGCCTTTTCATTCGAAGAACCCTAGCTCAGTTTTGTCTCCTACTCAACAATTCATTCAGCGATTCCAACTACAAGACAGGTATGATGAACACACATGTAACTCAGCATATGTATATAAATATTTGTGTGTGTATTTTTAGTTATTTATTATATTTTTTGTTTAGCTTTTTGAATTTTATTATTTGCTCTGGTAATTTGTAAACGTAAGGGTTTCGATCGTTGAATGGAAGTCGAGAATTGAGGTTGAATTTTCAATAGAGACAGATTGGTTTTGATTTGGGGAATATGAGAAAATCTCAGGTTTTGTTATGTGAACGAAAAATATAAAAATGTATACTTTTATGATTTTATATTTAATGGTTTAATCTAAAAATAGAACTGATGATTGTTTTTAAATAAGAAAGTTCTTGTAGCGGTGTTTTTCTAATTTTATTTTGAGAGCTAAATTTTATCCGAAGATTATTATTTTGTAAAATTATTAAGTTAATATGGAAAATTACTTAAAAAGATAGTGTTTTTTTTTGACTGATAATGAAGCTGCAACATTGAGTTCAAAATGAATGAAAAGTCAAAACAAACTTCGATAGAGTTGAAATCATATGATTTTGTGGTACATACACGTTGATCTTGTGTATATGTTGGGTGAAATGCCTCTCTATTTATTGTTCTGTCTTTGTCTAGTGAATAGTTGTTATTAAATATGATTGTTAGGCAATTTTAAGTTTCTTTGTGGTGAATTTGTGGTTTAGTGATATTATTGTTTTTCAAAAGGAATACTACTTTGCCAATATGTTTTGCTATTGGGATAGAGTTTTCCTTGAATCCTTGGGATTGAGTTCATCTATCTTCTTGTTTGTTCCTCCAAGTTCAGATAGAGTCAATCTTTGTCATTACTTGTTCACTGAGATTGATTTTTTTCCTTTATGGTTGCTTTGATTTACTTTTTCTTTTTATAGTCGCTGTTATCGTCTTTAAAGTTGATTTTTTACTCTCTTAAATTTCACAGATCTCTATTTTCTATAGTTATTACTGTAAATTTAAAATAATGTATTCTGCTTTTAATTAACAAGCTCATGCATAGTTGCGCTTTGATGCATTTAATAGAGAGTGATGACCAAAAATACTTGTTGATTTCAATAAGTTTACATAATCTAAATTGAAAGTTAGGTTCTTAATTGCGTTAAATGTAGATAGGAAATTTTGGTAGCATTTAATGCTTCTGAGAACCGACTCATCCTGAGTTGAATTATCTGGTATATTAACTATTGGGATTGAAAAATAGATGCAATAGGGGATGTATAAATTACACGTATGTGTCATGAGATGACTCGAAAGTTTTTTTTTTTCCAGAAAAGTTGAGCACCGAAGGGGGCAGCCGGTTCACTTCCTCTTGTACAATATATCCAGTTTCAAAGTGTTCCTTTGGAAATCTATGAATCAAAATTAAAACTTTGGAGAAGGATTCAATTTCAAACTTTTGGACCTTTGTGGTGAGTTTTACAGCACAGCTATGATGCCATTTTTTTCTTTTTCAGACATGCGTAAATATGCAACTTGTGATATCGGATTTGTAATGTTGAGCTGTTCTTCTTGTTTTCTCCCTTTTTTATTATTATTCCTTTTTAAACATATTCTTTTTTCACAGCTATGTGAATTATGCCATTATATCAGTGTTCATAATTTTCTTATACTTTGGAGTAATTAATGGTCTACAAGTAAAATTCTATTGATATGCAATTATTTCCAGGAAGAAAACAAGCTTTTGCAAGTACCTGCTTGCTGATGTAATCTTTTATTTATTCCTCACCTCTTCATGTGATAATGAAAGTACGATGGTTGTTAAGTTTTAAAGTATAACAACTTAAGTAGCATCTCTGTCTAATTGATATGGTGTTAGTCAAATTCCATTTATGTATCTTTCGCTTCTTTGTTCATATCTTTCTTCATGTCTGAACAATGCATCAGATATACTGAATGTTGTGTTGTGATTATAATTTTTTGTTTTGTGCTCATATCGAGTAGCATCAAAAATCTAGCTACTTTCCAAGTTCTTTACTAAATTTTGACTTCTTCCTACCATGTTTTGATGATATTTTTGTTCTTCTATCTGTATTTATGTTGTTGTTGTTGTTGTTTTTTTTTTTTTTTTTTTCAAGAAGTTATGAGTTAAACATATACAGGTTGTTGTAGTCCTATATGATACTAAGTTTGGTTTAGGAATATCTTGGTTCTTATTATACTTTCTAAGCCTCAGGTGCATTATTTGCTTTTTGTGTGGTTTACATAATGCACTCACGAGATTCTACAACCATGTTTCCTTATTTCTGGACTCAGGAGTTATGGGGATTTCTTATCGACGTGACCGAACCTACTCAAGTTTGTGGATGATTGGTTTTCTTATTACATCTAATAATCAAGACAAGTGATGAAATACACTGTGTTTTAGCAATTTGTCTTTCCTAGTGACTGCCAGCAGCTCCACAAGTATCTAGGAAACGTGTCAAACTCTAGCCTTTTTGTGTTTTACCATTTCTCGTTGCTAAGGTTTTAAAGGTGGGCACTACATGTTAAAAATTACGAGATAGAGATGACTTGATTATTGATTCCATAAAGGTTTATTATGATCCTTTGTAATTGTATTCTAATAGCTGCAATTGCCTGGAATATGGACCTTTTGCATACAAAAATAGGCAACCTTTCATTATCGAAATTTGAAATTGAGATACTTTGCTGCATGTCAACTGGAAGACAAATGTTCTATGTTGTGAAAAGCTTGTTAATTTGTTTTATGATTTGGGAGGGTGCCTTGAGTTTGGAGTTGGTCCCATTATGAATTATAGTTTACGAATATGTAGTTTGTAGGTTCACGTCGTTCAACATGTTATCCAAATATTGATTTTTCAAGATACTCGTACTGATTCAAATGTTTCACTACTTTATACTTAGTTTTATATTTAAATGCTTATTCATAACAAAATTTAGTTGATGTTTTACTTCTGTTATTTGTTATCATGGGGTGACTCGCACTCAGAAAATCAAAAGTCTACACAATAAGCTAGTCAATTCAAATGGATCACCAAGTAAATGGACAGCCCCAAGGTATGGGAGTGGTGGGTAGCTCTGCTCAGAATCCACAAAGTGTGACATCATACCAAGGTAACCAAATGACAGTACCCTCTGGCCCTGCATCAGCTGGTTCGACTCAATCTTCACAAACAGCTGGGCTCTTGACCTCTCCAACTCAGATGGCTCAACACCAACTTGCTTATCAGCACATCCATCAGCAGCAGCAACAGCAATTGCAACAGCAACTCCAGAATTTTTGGGCAAACCAATATGAAGAAATTGACCAGGTAACAGATTTTAAGAACCATAGCCTTCCATTGGCTAGGATCAAGAAGATAATGAAGGCAGATGAAGATGTTAGAATGATATCAGCTGAAGCACCGGTTATCTTTGCCCGAGCCTGTGAAATGTTCATTCTTGAGTTGACGTTGCGTGCATGGAACCATACAGAGGAGAACAAAAGGAGGACACTCCAGAAAAATGACATTGCAGCAGCCATTACAAGGACGGACATATTTGATTTCTTGGTTGATATTGTACCAAGAGAGGATCTGAAAGATGAGGTGCTTGCTTCAATCCCCAGAGAGAGCCTTCCTGTTGGGGGTCCTGCTGAAGGACTTCCTTACTATTACATGCCACAACAACCTGCTCCACCACTTGCAGCTCCAGGGATGTTTGTGGGGAAGCCCGTGGATCCTGCCCTATATGGTCAGCAGCCTCATCCTTATATGGGTCAGCAAATGTGGCCACAGCAACCACCACCACCTCCAGATTCTTAAGCAGGTACACCAACATGGGTTGCTATGTCTGTGATATATCATATTCTTGCCACATACGATCATTATAGTCAGTGCTTTTTCTTGTGATGTGTAGCTTGATAAGTTGATACTGTGGGTTCTTTTCCTGTCTAGTAGGAAGCTCTGCTGTTAGGACAAGTAGTTCATTAGTTGTGATTGTTTAATCCTCATTTCTTGTTCTGGTTTATTTCCGACAATTCTATATTGGGTCATGTTTCCATCATTCTAGTTGCTTGGGCACAATAAATTTTCTTCTTGTTCCTTAATTCCATTATAGTAAGATAGCATTTACAGATAACTCTTTGTTGCTTATCTCTTGGAGTTTTATTTATAGTTTTACTCTATTGTTTTCATCTCATTAATTCTTTTTTGCACCACCGCCCCTTTAACTGAAAAAGATTTTTAGCAAACTAAAATAGAGAAATATGCCCTTCTCCCATTATTTTCTTTTGTAGAATGCCATTGTTGATCTTTCAGATTCATTATTTGGATCAGTTTCTAGCCTCTGTGTTCGATAACTCGTCTTTATTTGATTTATTTAGAGCCTGGACACTATTTTTTGCAATAATAATCTGATATCATTGTGATTTAAAGAGAGTTCAAAACAGTTAATATATCAAATTGTTCCTCCAGGTTTTACTGTTTTTGGTGGCACGGACTGATCTTTTGTTGCAATTGCATTTGCAGAAGTAATTGCTGGAAAGGTCTCTGTGGATTTAGAAATGCTAGGGAGAGTACTTTCAAGTGAGATTATTCTATGTGAAAGGCCTCGAGACTCTTCACAAATGTGTATGGAGTAACTATCCTAACGTTTATATTGTTGACTATGGGCTTGAACTGCAGTTAGCAAGTCTTGTATGATGTGACTTTGGCTCTTTTAAACTGTACTATGTTATAACCTATTAATAAGCGTGGCACAGAGATATAAATCACTATTTGTACTTATTTTTTGTTTTTTTCTGGATCTTTTTTCTCTCGGCCTATTATCAGATTCTAGGTCGTGCAATTTGCTTCTCTCTCCTTTTAATAGGTCCTATTCTCTATTGAGTATATTCACGCCGTGCTATTAACATTGAACACTCATATGTAGCTTCACAGTGGCAGAGAATCGTGCAATAGCAGTGTTGGGAGCACCCCCCCCCCCCCCCCCTCTCTCTTTCAAAACCGTAGAAATCATGGACGCTTTTGTGATGTTCTTAATCGGCACATGATTGATAAGGATTTCTGTCTTGATCGCTATTTCAATCCTTGAAAGAAAGGGGGGTCTCTTTGTATCAAATGCTTATTATTCAATTCCCTTCAATAACTGATCCATAAAAAAAGTTCAACTTTTTATGACTGAAATACTATACGTTTATTCACCATTCATTTTTATCTAAATAACTTAAAATCAATTACAATAATTGCCACAATTGATGCATTACAATCCCATGGCTACTTTTATGTTGGAAAGAGTGGACACCAAGGAAAAGAACGTGTTAGACCCTTTGCATGGGCGGTGTGATGGTTGCCACGACTCACCAACTCTGCTTGGGTTGAGGTGTCTATTATTCTTCGGAGGTCCTTGCATCCATTATTATACATAGCTCATACCGAAGTCCTTTTTTCAGTCTTTTAGAGGATAAATTTCACACATATGAGATCCAAATCAGTGAGAAAGTGCCATGTCGCACGATGATTCCACATATCAAAGAGTGATCTTGCTGATTGTATCAACTATCCTTTGACAGTGGGAGGTGTTGTAAAAAGCAAGAGATTGGAGAAGGAGATAACAAAGATAATAGCAAGAATACCAAAAATGAAGTAACGCGTAATCGTTGTTCTCAAACGATATTTGCCTCCTCTAAGATTATTCGAATGATTAAAGAGTTCACCGACGAATGATTTGTAGGATCATAACATACACTTAATAACTTGTGTTTTCCTTCCACGAACTTGAAGAACACTAGGAAGCTTATTTGTGATAGAGAGAGAATTGAATTAATAACACATATTGTGGTTCTTGTACATATTTAAAAAATATAGATTATGAAAAACTATCACATTTAAGTTTCCAAACATCACCACAAAATAGTGTCAATCATCCATGAAAATATTCAATTTTTCATGAAAAGTCACAAAAAATAAAAATTGGAAAAAAGTCTAATGGCTAGTTTTGATAACCTGGGCGATCGCCCAGTTATAAATCAAAACCCTCTACGTCATCATTAAAGCATCGTACGATAGCCCGATTATAGACCAGCGATAGCCCGAGTTTATTTTTCTTTCGTCAATTTTCTTCTATTTTGATTATAAAGGGCGGGAGGTGGTGATTTTCACTGGCAACTTGTGGCAATCATAATCTAGGCCCTGTTTGTTTCTGATTTTCAAATCAATTCTCAAATCAATTCTCATTTTCAACCACACATTCTTCAATAAAATAATATTTTCCATCACATCAATACCCTTTTCTTCTTTTTCAACCACACATTTCCCATCATATCACTATTCAAAATCAATTCTTCCCCCAAAAATCCCTACCAAACAGGCTCCTAATTGATTTCATAACTCAGAAATACCATTTTATTGCACACTATGCGAGAGTCACTCTTCATTTGTACGTCAACGCATAATATTCTGTTTTATTGAACACAAGGGCAGAGTCTTCATCATTAATTAACTGGACAGAGTTCCTCCAAACTGCAGGAAAGGGCAACAAAAAAAAAAAAGAGGAACTTAGCATATTCATTTGTTAAAAATTACAAAGAATTAACTGAGGTAAAATCACCTTTCTCCCAAGCATTCAATTATATCACTAGTAAGGGTAGATCTTCTTTTGTTCTCAAATGCAAGCGCCGCAGCTTTTCTCAGTATAGCTGACCCAGAAATGCACCCCAAAATCGTAGGACTCGTGCTCCACCCCCCTTCAGCAACACACTGACGAGCCCAGGAAAGAAATACAGCAACACTGGCGGTAAAGGCCAAGACAATTTTAATACTATAATGTACAATACTATATGCTAAGAGTAGAATTCAATCAAAACAACATCTTATGTCAGAATATTTGAGGAAGTTGTGCAAGGGAATCATGTACTGATATTTGTGAAAAGAAACAAGGGAAAAAAATCCTAATGTACATTCCTTCCTCCGTAAAATGCATGTAGTTGATTTGGACAAACGCAACAAAGAGTTCGCCAATCAACATTATTTCCAAAAATATTCTAAGCTTCTTCATTCCCACCAAAAACACGAGAAGACGAACCATAAATATCAAGGACATAAAAAACTCAAAAGCGAAAAATTTCAGGGTTGTGCTATATACATAACAATTTACATAATGGTTTACCAACGGATGATATGACGAGATTCAATTTGATCAAAATTTCATGAATCAAATAACTTCTCCAATTATATTTTGACACATTATCATTATGTAAACTATTATGTAAATAATTATATACAAGAAGCATTTTCCAAAATTTCAAGTGGAGACTAGAACCTAGCAAGTCATTAGTTTGTAGAAAAAGAAAACTTGCTAAAAGAAAAAACCGCATCATCCTACATTCTGAAGGGAAAAAATATTTGCAGCAACGAAAATGAAGAACGCCTTGGAAATTTCTTAATGATATACTAGTGTGTGCTAGTGAAGCTAAGAAATACTTGCCTTCCCGAGAGTATGTCACCCTGGCCACCACATCGCCGAGGAGAGCCAAAAATGTTCACAGCACTAACTATATAAACCAGAGAATAAATTAGAATTCTTTCAAGGATGACCTTCACAATATATACACAAGTGACTGATAAGTGTGTGTTGCGCACTTAATTATGACACAAAATAAATTGATTGTTATAAAATGCTCGAAAATGACTTAATTCATTACATATTGTTTTTGTAGGACTACTTTAATGGAATGAACGAAATATACGTGAAAAATGGTGAAAAAGACTAAAATGCAAGTCAACGAAAGTTCAGGGACTAAATCGCAATTATCCAAAAGTTGACCCAATTGATGAATCAAGTATGGAATTCTACTAATGAGCTAATTGTCGATTACATGGATGACTAGAACTAGAAGGAAGAGGAATCAAGGCTCAAAAGTACAAGGGAAGAAAATTGAGGGCCAAATTGAACAACCTAAAGAAGTTTTCTTCCTTGCGATCGCAAGGAATACTGCCTTGCGATCGCCCAGACATCAACAGGAAGCCCATGAAGAGCAAATCAATTGGTCCTTCCTTGCGATCGCAAGGTAATGTTTCTGCGCGAAATTTTTAGTTTACTTTTTCAATTCAAACACTTATGGAATGATATATTGGGAATCTATTTAAACCAAAACTCATCCAGAATTAGGTTTTATGCATTCTTGGAGAGAAAAAGGTCGATTTTGAAGAGCAAGGAGAAGAGCTTGAGCTAGGGTTTCACCACAAGATCCAAAATTCAAGCTTTAACCTCTACTTTTTGGTGATGTTTTCTTTCTATCATTTTTATTGTTGTTTTAATTTCATTATACTAGGCTAGACTTTTATGTACTAGGTGAACGATGAACCTCGCATTGTGATCTTTTAATTTTTATTTTGCAATTTGACATTTAAACACGTTTGATGGTTATTGAATGATTTATATACACTTTTTGTCTCCATGATTATAGTGCACGATAATTGTGTGAGTTTAGGTGGTTTATTTTATGCATTCGAAAGAAGGGAAATAAACTCAACAAGGTATAAATCATCGTTTTGTTCATAGAGGATAGAAATATACCAATATGCATTACGTGAATCTTTAAGTGTTTACAAAACTACATGCATTCTTATATATTGCATTTGTCATAGAAATATAGTCAAATGATATACTAGGATATGTTCAATTCTACTCGAAAGAGATTGTTGGATAGGTTAGAAATATTGATTCTTCAAACGATTCATCGTGTTGTCAAATTGTGAAATAGGGGTTAAGAGTGTACTTTGCTTGGTGATTCGGGATCCTAGTACGCTTTTCATACATTGATTTCTTCAAACTTTTGCATTCAAACATTACTTTTGCATTTGATTCATAATTTTAGTTTAATTTATAGATTAGTCATAGTTTCATCATAAAGTCCAAAAATAATCATATTGAGTTTAATAGATTCGGTTAAGGTCGCAATAATAGAACTCAAGTTAAATCAATCCTCGTGGGAACGATACTCGAAATTCTAAGATTTCCACTTTATTACTTGTCAACGAACCGTACACTTGCGGTGATTTTATTCGAAACATATTTTCGTGAACAGTGACTATATCCAAAATGGAGGCAAGACCTATAGGTTATGTCCAAATCAATCATAAAATGGTTCGGCATCAGTAGTTGAGATAAATAAACTTTATCTTGGATTATATGCACCTATGCTATATCATACACATTTTTGGATCCATACAAGCAGCACTTTATAAGACTGCTATGTAATAGCAGAGCCATATCTGACAACTATCCATCTACCCCATATAGCATGGCATCCTCAAAATTCCAAACTAAGGCTATAGAAGATGAGGGCTTGTGCAAACATTTTTATATTTCCAATTTCTCTATTTTACCCTAATGTTGAAACAGCCTCCTATATTATTGGAGGTGACTGATGAGTGATAACCATCAACCGTTCAATAGGCTCCTACAGGCGATCTTCAAGTTCATCGGTCCTATATTGGCCAATTGGCTGATAATTACTTATTGAACTACCAATGCACTTTCTTCATTCCTCAATCCAACTATGTTTCCCTTAAGCTACCACAGGGTCACACAATATCCTATGTGCTCGAAAATTGGAATAAATCTGCCTGACAATCGACCTTTTTACAGTATTATGTTTTACCTTATTAATAATTCTAATATTTGTCTTCACTGTAATTTTAATGTTTCCTTGACGGACTCCTGAAAATCTCAACATCCGCCTTTTCATACTTACTGCATATATCCTTCTTTCAGATTTTTCCTTCTAAACTATGTCATTTATCAGACTTGCTCACACCATATGTATTTTACAGGGTACAAACACTAGTAAAAGGTACCTTCTTCACCATTGCTGATATAATCAGATTCTCCTTTCCTTAAAATGGTTACACCCCCTAATCTGATCAAGAAAGGATATCATTTTGTCAGTGAACTGTAGCACATAGTAACTATGCTGTTGAAGATAATGAGATAGCAACATATTGTCTCACTAACATGATAAAGAAAAAATTCCCAACAAAATTCCATTTGAAGATGAAGCAACTGAAGAATTAAAGAATGCTAGAAAAATGAACACAGAATTTTACCCTTTCGCAAGAGAAAGTAATTGCTGAGGTCCATCTTGATCATTTACTTCACAATTTAAAACTTTCTGAACGAGTCGCTTATACTCATTAATGTTAGGAGTCAGGACAGCCAAGTGATAATCTCTGACCAAGTCAAGGCAATTTGTAACAAGAAAAAGCCCATCCTGAGAAACCCATAGAATACATTTCAAAGACTATAGTATTTGGGTGGACGATATCACAAGCAATCCTTTCAAAGGAAAATAAAGTCATTTTCTCTATTACGCACCCCATCTACGACAATCGGGACATTGGATTCCCTGGCATGCTTCATGATCTCACTGACACAGTCCTGAAGATGTAATACATGTTTAGTCAAGATCTTTAGTTATAAATAAGGCAGATTTTATTTGATATGACAAGAAGCAAACATGTAGCAAAACTGGTTCAAAGGGAGGAGAAAGGGAATTATTTTAAGAATAAACATATTACAATAGATAAATTCGAAATCAAAAGTTTTGCAGAACAATTAAAACTTTCTATGCAGGTCGATATGATGCTTCCAGATCAAAACAAATCAAGAATGCTCAAGTAGCAAGAGATGAACAGCATGAATTATATATACTAAAAAGTTTGTCAACATATGAAGAGGACATAGAAAAGGTTTCTAGTTACAATATCTGTTAAGCACATGGAAGTCTATTTACATTAAATATTCTCTAAACCTTATGATTGAAACCAATACTTAGAAGTATCACTTGCAGAAATTAGGCTCTTGGGATGTTTATTCCGAAGACTGTTAAATTAGTCTAAATTAAGTAGATATTTGCTTTTATGAAGGTTTATCAACAAAAACACTAGTTATACACAATGCAACTCACCCAATACAACTAAAAACAGAACAATACTTATCAGATAGTCAGTATCTAATTAAGTATATGGCCAAAACAGATGGTATCTAATTATCTATACAAAAATTTATGCAAAAAAATATTATGCTCTAAATAAAAACACACCAGGAGAAACGGGTCTCTCCCCAGACCTGGACCGACGACTAAACAATCAAATCTCCCCATCCACTTATCAACCTCAGCGATCACCTTGTCTGATGTTGATCTTTTATACTCATCCCTAGATACATCATTTCAGAACTATAAGCACTCCAAAGAAAAATTCAGTAGAATAAAACAAAAAAATAGATTTAACAAGAATTTACTAAACAACGATAAAGTTCATTAAGGAAAGATATTACCTAACACTATAAGATTCTTCCAGTATAGGGTGCACGATCAACTCTGGGCTGTACCCTTTAATAACTGGAGCAGCATCTTTTGTACAGAATACGTGCGATAAATCTGCACCCTAAGAAAATAGATAAATATTCACTCAAAATACCCAAATAGAAGTCTTTGATGCAAAAGAAAACTTCTTCATTCCTCTTGACTAGCGAAATAACAGAATGATTATTTTCAATGTGGAGACAGAGGCTAAGGTGAGGATAACTGACAATTTTCAAAGCTGAAATAGCAGAAAAGTACGGAGCTCCTGTGTATTCACGGCAACCACCCACTACAGCTATCTTCCCTGGTCGTGGATCAGACATTTAATAAATAAATGAGATAAGAGCTCAAATGCAACTGCATGCAGTATAGAGGTGACATGTAATATTTTCCACCAATCCAATTTGTTGAAGCGTCAATCAAAAGTCGAGTATAAATCACTAATTAATAGTGAATGATAACCTATGACCAGCAATGAACACGTTGCAAATGCTAATCAAAATTAATTAGTGGCAGAATTCTGACTCAATCAAGTGAGGCATAAAGCATGTAAATAATGTCAAATCAGATTTTTCATAAAGCTAGTGGTTAATTAACTCCTAAAAAGAACATATTCATAAAAAAAATTCCGCAGATACCTATACTTGCACTGTAAAATTTATCTAGTAATCTAAGCCACATGCAAGAATGAGCAAATTATTGGAGGCAAACCAATTTGTGAAACGGATGACCTTACAACATAGCATGACTTCAAAGGCACAGTTCCTAAATTCCCCAGCCAAGCTAGCCCAAATGATGGTGGACAAAAGCACTCAATCTTTTAGTTTTCATTTGTGTTTGCAAAATATCTCAATAATACGTATGCCTTTCATAGAATCATATATGAATATCATATTTCTCCATCCTCTTAACAAGGCCATAAAATGATCAACAACACTGAAATCAAGTCATAAAAGATATTATAACAAACTATCGAATAGGAGATAGATGTGACTAAATGGATATTGTAAAAATCAAATTTCCGATAAATTCAAGACATTGTATCATCCCAAAAATTTGCATATCAACCGAAAATTATACTAACAAAATAACAGAAATTAAAAAAAAAAAAAAGAGAGAGAAATAAAATTGAATAGGATGTGTGATTAGCATCATCACCAGCTTGGCCTTTATGCCTAGACGGGCCTAAAGAAGGAGTAATTGATCTCAAAATGTTGATCACGTCACTCTCCAAAGTGAGCCCACCAGCACCAGTCACAATAGATTGCATTCTGAGAGAACTGTTGTGAAGATTCTTGTTTACACTATTATTTCCTCCTCCCAAACACCTTACCAAGAATTGCTGCCTCCTGATTACAGCAGCAGAATTACCCACCATAAAGTTCTCCCAAAACTGTCCAAGAAATTTCGAGTAAGATTCAATTTTGATATTTATATAACCATTTTACTGCCATTTAACCTTACAGCTATACCGATAATATGAGCATTCTCAATGTAATATGTAAATTAATATAGATGATAAATATATGAAAATTTGCGTTAAAAGGTTTTTTATGAAGGAAATTGCATTACAATTAAAAGGGTACTTACATAATTTGGATTTGGATAAACGCAGAAGAAGAAGATCAACTGTGGAAATGGAATCGGCAAACGATTCTTTTTTTTTTTTTTTTTTTTGCCTGGCGGTGGGAAGAGTTGATAGATAGAGACCTTAATTATATTTATTATTTTTTTACTTTTATATTTATTATTTTTTTAAAAATATGAATATCTATAATCTATTTAAATATCGCATCAAGTGAAAATCATTTTCTCAACCATTTTAGCCATACTACAATTTAATTATTTCAATAATTTCTTACTTTTCGTTTTTAATATATATTTAATCGAATATTAATTATTAAACATGCACGCAAATCAATAATTGAATTGTACGATAGTAATCAAATCGATTCATGAACATAAAATTTAATTAATTTGAATCCATGGATATAGAATAAGAATAATGTATATGCATTTAAACAAATGGGATGCAAGTGAACCAACATAAAATTTAATTAATTTGAATTAATAGATATAGAAAAATAATAATTTATATACATTTAAACAAAGGAGTGTACATGAACCAACATGAAATTTAATTAATTTGAATCAATGAATACAGAAATATGATAATTTATATACATTTAGACAAATGGGTTATATTATAGAGTAAATGAATAATATTTAAATTAAATTTGAATCAATGAACTTAAATAATTTATCTACTTCTATAATAATTGAGAGCCTGTTTGGTAAAAATTATCATTTTCTACAGTAAATCAATTCTCATTTTTAACCACACATTCTTCAATAAAATAATATTTTCCATCACATCAATATTTTTTTCTTCTTTTTCAACCACACATTTCCCATCATATCACTATTCAAAAATCAATTCTTCCCCAAAAAATCACTACCAAACACACTCTGAATATCAACCAAATTATATGATCTTTAATAATTTATATACTTTTAAAATAATTTATGATAAAATAAATACGTGTTCATGAACTTGGAATAATTTATTTACTCCTAAAATAATTGAATAACTCCCAAAACATGTGTACATGAATTTGATGACTTGATGTTATATTTAATATATCTATAAATAAATGTTAATTAGTATATATGCACATACATAAATAATTGAATTGTAGTATTTTTAGAGTAATTGAACAACCTAAAAAATATATAAAGTGTGCATGCATGAACTTGAAAAATTAATTAATTGAATTATAGTAGAATATATATAAATTAATGTTAATTATTATCATACACGTAAATAAATAATTACATTGTATAAAAAGTTCATTTCACGTAAACAATTTTTTATATTCACTGATTTTCAATATCATTTTTATAGTGTTTATAAAGTATTTCAAAATAACGTGCAACGAACGTTTAGCCGTGACATACAAATACGTCTTTGTGTGTCTTCTAACTGGCTTTTGGAACAAAAATCATTATCAGATACGATACCGTAGGAGCTAATTAGTAATTAATGGAAAATTGAATGGTAAGAGTGTGACAAAAAGTTGATGATATAAGTATTATAATAAATAAAAATTAAGAATTTTAAGTGTAAAAATAGGGCAATTTTATTCACACCATAATTTTTATTTCTTGCATCACATTTCAGTTGTGCTTAAAATTCTTAATCTTTGTTCATTATAGCAATTGTGTCTCTAAATATTTTCCATGTCGTTTTTATTAGTTAACAAATTTTGTATTTGATAATATTTTATGTCCAAAAGTCCATTGAAAAGATGTAAAACAACTTGTTTTTCTATTATATTTTTTAAAAAATAAATAAAAAGTGGGAAAAATATTTTTTCCTCATTTCAAAACTTGAAAACAAGACATTTTTATATAAATCATCATCAATGACGAGATGTACAAATTAATGAAATGTTGAAAATAAGATTTTGACCGAAGAAAATTAAGGAAATGCATGTCACAATGAGGAAAGACCAAGGAGCTTAATATCAATTAAAATGTGGCGTAACAAATAAAAATTGTGCTGTCAATATTAGGACTGTCCGTGGGTCGATTCGGTTCCGTTCTGAAGAGATCCGAACGACCCAAAACTTTCGGGTATTTAATAAATGGAACTGTCGGGTCTAAATATAATTATGGAACCGTTCGGGTTCGGTTCCGTACCATAATTAAATTTTTTAATATTTACAACAACATTACATAAATACAACTAATGACATTTCATTCTAATTATTACAAATTAACGTAGCCCGATTCAAAAATGTATAAATAACTAGCCGTCCAATAAGATTAATTCAATACATACAAATACCAAAAAATAAATATTAATATTAGAGGAAATTACACCTAGAAAGGTTTTTAGATTTCCATTTTCATAAATAAGGAATCAAGTTTAATTATGCAGAAATCAGGTTTTAATTTATAATTAATATAAATTAATATTTAATAATAATAATAATCTCCAAACCCTAAATTCCTTCCACCACATCTCATTCTCTCCCCTTCTCTCTCTCCCCCCGTCCCTGTGCTCAGAAGACCGCTGCCTCCACCCTCTCCACCGTCTATCCATCGCCGCCTCCACCCTCTCCACCCATCGTCGCTTACATTCCTCTCTCTCTCTCTCTCTCTCTCTCTCTCTCTCTCTCTCTCTCTCTCTCTCTCGACTTTCGAGGCGATGTTGGTATAGGGGAGGCGTAGGTTTCGTCTGCCTGTGATGGATCGAAAACCCACCACCACTGGATCTGAAAACCAGATCTGCTTTAGTCGGGACGTCGTCGCAGTTGCCGTAATATTTTGTGGTGATTTTCTGATCTGCTGCGTTACCGAAGTTTGGGTCTATTTTTTGTTGATGATTTTGCGGTTGGGGGTTCTCGTTGATGCGGTGGTGTGCGATGGGTGGTTGGGTGCCGTGCTGTTGACCAGTGGGTGGTGGTTGCCTGCGGGTGGGAATGGTGGTTGCGGGTCTGGAGATTTTTTTGTTGGGGTGGTAGTTGCGGTGCGGTAGTTGCGGTGCGGTGTAGGTTGCGGTGTTGATGGTGGTGCTACAGGTGGTTGATTGGGGTGAGACATTGGTTTTGGCTGTTGGAGTGGTGGTGGCAGTGGCGGGCGGCCATGGTGGTGGTAGTGGCAGTGTGTGTGGGTGGGTGTTTGTAACCAATTATTTGGTTGATTGTGACTTTTAAAATTTTAATTTGTGACCGATGAGCAAACTGTAACCTATAATATTTTTGAATTGTGACCGTAAAATAGTTGACACATATAAAAAATTTGATTATGTGACCTAGAAATAATTTGTGACCTACAAATTTATTAATTTGTGACCAATAAAAGTAATATGTGACCTATAATTTGATGTTCTGTGACCATAAAATAAGTTGTGTGACTTATAAATTTTGTGATTCGTGACCGATGAACAACTGTGACTTTTAAATTTTTAATTTGTGACTAATGAACGAACCATAAACTATAAAATTTTTGAATTGTGACTTTAAAATTTTTGAATTGTGACCTTTAATTTTTTGAATTGTGACCAAATTGTATAGATATGTGACCTTTAAATATTTATTAACTAAATATATAATTAATTAATTAAATTATAAATAAATTTTAATGAAAACCTGATTTTTGAAATTTAAAACCTCAAACCTTAATTTTGAAATGGTGATACTTAAATACCTTATTTATGTATTGTTCCCTTAATATTATAGTAACATTACATAAAGTATATTCATTTGTTTCAAATTAAAATGGACTAATGGGTTTTAAAAATGATTTGGGATTTAAAATTAAAATTATGAAATAATTTGATTTATTTAATTAATTTGCTAATTGTTTAGGAAAAAAATAAAATAATTTAATTAATTCAATATAAAAAATAAAAAATTTATTTAGTTTCGGTTCTTATTCGGTTCTTGGTCTAGACCCAACCCAAACCCATCGATTCTTGATTCGGGTACCCGTTCGGATATTTAATTTATGAAGAACTGCTCGGTTCGGTTCGGTTTGGTCCAGTTCGGTTCGAGACTTTTGGACACCCCTGGTCAATATAATCACCCTAAAAATATGATGAAACAAATAAAAAGTGTAATGTAAATATAATCGCCCTAATTTATTATATTTCAGATGTACAACTTGGCATTTTGATCAAAGGGTTTTGAAAGCTCACGCCCAACCAAAAGGAAATAAAAGACCTTGTTTTCGACTCTTGCTCTTCCGTTTATAAGGGTTTTGGAATTTAAGATACGGCGTCGTATTCAATCCTTGTGTCCATGATCACGAAAAAGCAAGCTGAATTCTTTACATGCTTATCCATTCACATTTGGAGAATCCTTTAAGGTTGCAACCCATCCACATAAAGTTGGAATTGATGTGTTTTTTCTTGTCTAAAAGGTACTCATTTTTAGCAAACCAAAATGTTGTAGTGTTCCTACTTTTTCTGTTAAGGAAAGAGGTGAAGGGTTTGTTGAATTAAGGTCGGGGCGGCCAGGTCGGGCCATGACTAGTGGATGACTTGCAGAACCATGTCTTGTATACGTGACATAATTATTTATTTGAATTCCCTCTTAAATACATTTTTTACATGCTGGTCATTCATTTTGTTATCTATACCTATCTTTCATAATGGATAACAAAGACACTGGCGGACCCGGGGTCCCGGGGGCACGTGCCCCCAACTTTTGAATTTTTTTTATTTTAAGTCATGTTTGGTATCGATTACAATCTAAATTTTAATCTAAATCAAAGTTAACAATTAATTTTAATAATATATTTCATGGAATCCATAACTGTTTATTTTTTATCAAAATTTACTAAAAATTTGATTTTAATCTCCACCAAACAGGGGCAAAATCACAATAAATTTGAATTTCGATAACATGATAATTTTCAAAATTTTCCGATGATCGTACGCTAATCGAATCTACAAATTGTTTATATCATCTCAAAACTTATTTTGAGAATTATATTATGGGCATATTGAATAGTCCAAACAGATATCAAAAATAGTTAAAAATATGTTAAACGTGAGTCTTAAAGAAAAACGTCTAACTCGTTTTTTTTTTTAAAAATCAATTATTTCTTTAACATTTATTATTTTTGCAACACAAATTTCTTAATGTAATTTTCATCATTTTATTAGGAAATTTTATAAGGAATATAATATCAAAAAATTTCGAAATTTTACATCAGAAAAAGTTATATCCCATGAAAATTTTTGGATGGAAATTACACGGGGTATGATTTTTTTAGAGATAAATTTCCGATTGTAAAATTTCTCCCAACTTCTTTGCAAGTTCAATTGTGCCCCTAACTTTAAAGCTTTGCGTCCGCCCTGAAGAAAGAGAATTTGATTTTGAACATTTATACACCCATGTCATTTGATTGTAGTATAACAGGTCAATCAGCTTAGAACATCTTATACTATATTAAAGAAGGGTAGCTGCAGAAACAGTATTCCCGCTCATAATTCTAGCCTCCATCCCACCCAAGATAAAAAAGAAAAAAAAAATTCTGCTTCTTGATACCGCCCAGATTTTTTGAATTGAATACCGCCCAAAATTTTGAATTCAATCTCGCCCAACCAAAAGCTTACTCCTTGATGTAAGTGTCATAAGTTGGAAAAATGCCCAGCCCGCTCGAAAAAAAGAAAAGCTAAATCTACCGATCTCCTCCCTCAGTGACTAACCTCTGTGTCTCCAAACTCTGCCCAGACATTTTTATTGAACCGTTGCATAGACGACAATGGTGGTGTGTGTGGCTGGGTTAATGGAGTATATAGAAGTGGTGGGTAAGGGTGTTCTTCCCCCAAGTCAGCATGTTATCCCTCATTGCATACTTACAAAATTCGAACTTGATGAACGAAGATGAGATGTCGCCCTATTCTCTTTCATACGAATGGTCCTAATGCCGGTGGTCAGGTAAGCTTGATGAACGAAGATGAGATATCTGTTTTGGTATGTGATTTTTGAATATTGGATGGTATTATTTAAATTACCATTAACATATCGCTCCATTAGAATTTATTATTGCAAATGATTATTTCGCGACACAGATTTCTACAAAATAGAAATTATATTTTTGAATGTTTGATGGTAAACTAACAAAGATTTCATCCGAGTGTTGTTAGAATTTATTAGTGTTGTCCAGAACGGAGCTGGAGACAGTTTGGTTAAGATTATTTATGATTTTCACTAGCCTCAAATGCGACACTTTGAGTAAGACCACGTATTTTCTTGATATTTGTTAATTCTTTCAGATTTGTCATCATCTTCTTCAAATTCTATATTTATTTAAATTTTACTGTAGAAATCTATTTGAGTTGAAATAGGTCTTTTGGTTAATTTCATCTTTGCTTTGTTGGTGCATCAAAAATTGTTTTTCAAAAATCAACTAGAAGTCACAGATGAAACTTCATGGAAGTGAAGATGAAAATGGCTACTGTGATGGTGTCCTCAGAGAGAATAAAGAGCAGGAAGCGGTTGCAAAGTAAGGACCAGATCTTCGTGAGAGAAATAAAAGTTACCAGCCATCAAATGTGTAAGAAACTCTGCAAATTTTTGGTTTGTTTTTGGGTTTACTACTAAGACTTGGTTTGCCAACCCACCAGAACGATTTTGGTTTACAATGACATGAAAAATGAAAGCTAATCTCAAGGTTGATAGAAGTTTTGCATCTCTTTCTTTCATTTTTTTGTATAAAGGTTTGTTCCAAAATATAAAATATCATTGACTTATTTAATCAAATTTGTATGTTAGTTTAAAAATTTGTTATTTTTATGTTAGTTTAAAAAATTGTTATTGGTAGCAAAAAAAAATAAAAAAAATTCTTAATTTGTTATAATACCCTCTGAAATTCTTAATTTGTTATTATATATCACTCTTAAAAAACAAAAAAACAACTACTACACAGACACCATACTAGATGGGACACACGGTGTCTCCGTTCTAGATGGAGACACTGGCGATGTCTCCATCGAACAAAGACACCGCGTTTCTCCATGCTAGATGGAGACACGAAGCTGGACTGCTTATCGAATTGGATGTTATTATATATTACTCCTAAAATTTTTTTTTTTTAAAAAAGGGCAGACACAGACGGTGTCTCCGTTCTTGATGGAGACACGGATTTATTATTATTTTTTTAAAACCACCCCAAACCCACAGTTTACTTTTGCACCACCCCAAATTTTCTTTCATTTATCTGATTTGCATATAATTAGTTATATGGTGTATATATTTTTATTTAAAATTATGAAGTGGGTTGCAAATTGGCTTCGAAAATCAATTAGCATATATATTTATCATTAGAATTGTTTGTCACTTGATATAAATTTGTCAATGCACCGTGCATCGCACAGGTGAAAGACTAGTGTTTATTCATCTAAATTTACTCTTCAACGTGCTTCTTTAAGTGTAAGGCGGTGTAAATTCTTTTTTTTTTTGTTTTCCATAAAAAACCTGACATATGGCAGGACTGCACGAATTAAACTCAAGACCCGGATTTGCTCTAACACACCGACAACCCAACTCCTAGATCACAAATAAACCAGCTTAGATCACAAAGTATTGTCCTAAAAGTGTGAACCATAACTAGTGGATGAGAGGTTACAGCCAGAAGTATATGCCTAAAGATGAAGTCTATCTTGGATCAGATATCCCTTTCTTACAACTGGATAATATCTCAGAATTAAACACACTTCATGATCCCTTCTGGGGTTTTTGTGACAGATTGGCTTCATTTTATGACCCCACCAACCCATATGCCCTGCCCATATACCCCATTATTGTTTGCCTTTTTTTGCCTATTTAAAGCACTTGGGTACCTCTCTCAAATGGAAAAAGAGAAGGCCAAATTGGGCTAAAGTTCTTTGAGGACTTTCATCAAACATATGGCAGCAGTTCTTGAAGTAGAAGATGATGTCTTTTTTGCAGATTTAAGTCACCAAATCTCCCTCCTTCTCATGGATGATGATGAAGGATCACTTGTTCATTGTGTTGGGAATTTACTTATCATGCACAGCGGAAATTAAACAATTTTCAATTCCCAAACGAGGATCTGCAATGTGTTTAGATAGAAACTGTGATGAGAATGATACCTTTGATGAATTCCACAAACTCTTTTGCTTTTCCTTGAACTTCAATGATCACGATCTGCAATCCAAGCTGTCCAATTGTCCAGCCTCCAATGGTGATCCACACAGAGAATAAGAATGACGGCTAGGGTTTTCTTTTCTCGTGCTAGCAAGAATAATGAAAATTCTCTCTTGTTTTTCAAACCCTAACAGCTTATTAATATAAGTCCAGATGGGCTCGACCCATCTATTAAACTTAACCCGGTCCAAGATTTAATTAATCAAATTAATTAAATCTGGTCCATGAATTAATTAATCCAATTAATTAATTCGGGCCTATTAATAAACAACCCAATTAATTAATTATCCAACACTTGTCAATTAATTAATTGGTAAATCTCATTCTTCTGATTCTCTTTTGTGTGTGACCCATTAGGTTCCCGATCACGATGCCGAACGACGTGAATTATTATTTTGATCTAATCAAAATCAATAAATTAAAACGCCCCTTTTAATTTATCACTAATTCATTTTCGTTGTCCCGTAGTTGACATCTAGCAATGTATCGTGGCAATACATGTGACGGGAAATATCACGTAGCATGATAAAACCAAACTTGTTCGTTTCTGGTGAAACTATAATCCTTTCGTCAATATGATCCGATCAATTATGAGATATGGATATGTGTCAATCTCAATTATCGATTATATCTTTTATCCCACTGTTAAGTCAATGTACGTCGAAAACTCTTTTCCGACTTATGAGTTCACCTTGGCCAAGGATTTCATTATCAACTTAATTGGATAAAATGTAGATCATAATCTCTTACTATCTAAGAGTGACGAATCCTCTATTGATCATTCACAACCTTCATATGATTCTTGACATACCCGAACGATGCTGTATTAGCGACCCTTGACAGAGCAACATCCAACATCACCAAAGTATGACTGCCCTCATATAAGCTACTATGATGACCTCAAGTCAAAGGACCAATTCCACTACCGAACGTTAGAGATTAACCACTAACACTTAGATAGTTATCCAAGTGGAATCTCTCAGCGGGTCTTCAATGTTTTGTTCTATAACAAAGCATCCACGTGTTCATTCAAGTGTCACCACACTTTAGCTTGTGAGATCAGCTACTTACTTCACAAGTAAGAATGCCACACGCGATAGTCTATCCGTAATAACGATATCCGTATCTCGTTATTACTTCGACCATGAACGATTTAAGATTCAGTCATATGTAATTTGTATCTCACAATCACAACTCCTTGTGATTAACAAATCACCAAGACTTGAATCTACGGATTCTATTATTTAATTTATTAGAATATTAATTCAATTAAATAATAGATATTTCCATATATATGCATTGATTATATATATTCAAAGTGTTTATGTCCAAAGTTGATTGGACTAGGGCATAACACTTACACATTGTTCATCTGTTAATTTACAGGTATCTTCAACCATGCTAGATAATTAGGCTCGACCCTGTTTTAATAAAGGCATGTTTGATACACGATAGAACAATATTATAATTATTTTTGCTTCTTAACTCCGTCTTGTGTTGTTCAGTTTATCTTATCAAACATACTGACATAATTGTTTAAATTTAGACCAACTAGGCAACTCCAAAGTTGTGATGAT
The DNA here is from genome assembly GCA_035079005.1 of Fraxinus americana. Lineage (NCBI taxonomy): Eukaryota > Viridiplantae > Streptophyta > Magnoliopsida > Lamiales > Oleaceae > Fraxinus > Fraxinus americana. Next base: position 33,566,731 of record CM068716.1, read on the forward strand.
CCTAACACTAGTACTTAACAAAGAAGAAAAACTAAAATCTTGTCAACTATATTGTCATCAGGGGGCGGAGTTAGCACTTGGCAAGCCATGAAGGCCACCCGTGCTGGCCTTGACGGCAAATAATAATAATAATAATAATAATAATAATAATAATAATAAATACATATATTGGATGGCCGCTCGACAGGCGCTCACTTGAATCCGCCGCTGACTGTTATGTTGTGTCTTTGGACCGTATAGTCGAGTCCACTTAATTAACCATCCTAGAGAATTAATCTTAAACCCATTTTTTCTTAATTATGTGTGATGTTGTCCAATTTACCTTAACAAATTAACATTCCACTGAAGGTGGCTTTTTTATTTTTATTTTTCCACTTAAGGTGGCTTGAATGACATTTGACAATATTAACAAGGAAAAAAAAGCTAAATTATTGTCGATCGTGTTGACTTCAAAAAATGAGTCAACAAAAATTCGGGCCCCACTAACATTCACATAAGTAGAAACAAAGCCACGTGTATGAGGAATCACTCTTTGAGACGCGAGCCAACAAAGTGTTTGAGCTCCGGGGTTGAATCAACACTATAACGAGATAAAATTTTACTAGATCAAATTCCAACACACAAGCAAGTAATATGAAAAACTAGCGAGAGAAGTGAAGTTTTTTGTATTTGGAATTGCATCAGCTTTGAAATAATACAAGAGAGGGTATTTATATCAATAAAATTGAAGCTGTGAAAATTGGATGAAGCGCACGTGGCTTCATCCGACCCACTGGGACGTCCCGTCACAGATGGTTGTCACATCAATCTCACTCGCCTGATCCTCAAAGGATCTTGGGAGCCTTCTTTAGTCCGGAGCCCTTAGAAGCTAGGAGCTTCGGATGGCATGACTTCGGTGAGGGGCTTCGTCGATGATGGCTTTGTCGTTGTATGTGTGCTTCAGTCATTATGCATTGTCACAATGACTCCATGTGGAACGCTACTTGGCAACCACTTGTGCCTTGTTGGCGGCGCGTAACAGACTGTATTGTCCAGTCTGTGTATAGTTCTTTTTGAAATGGGATCAAGATCTAAGATCAATGCCTTGTGAACCACTTACAAACATATATTTGACATATTTTTCCTTTTTATCTTGAATCTTCAGGCCTCAACTCAAGGAATTACCTCAGCTACACAAACATCATATGATCAGACAAGCAGAATAGAAAGAAAAGGGACTGGCGTTTTCATACCTCGTTCTTTGCATCCTTCTAGGAATAACAGACATGGAAGATTCACAGCTAATTCTAGGATTAAATTCCAAAGGAATTCTGATAATTCAAGGGGGCTTCATCATGTTGCTAATTACATTAATAAAAATTAAGCAATGAAGAATTCTGAATTTTCAGATTTATGTACAAAGAAAAAGATTGTCTTCGTTATGGAGGAGAGGTTTCACCAAAGGTTTGTGCCTCTCCTGTAATTCAATTGTATGATTGATGGAGGTAGTATAAATTTGTCATGTTTACTCAATGCAGTAGATCTTATTAATTTTGTTCCTTGAGAAATATTCATTCTACACACTCCTTACAAGGAACAAGTAGTTCGTGGACACGTACCATAAGTTTAGTAGTCTCGACTAGTTAATGTAGCACATGTTGCCATCTAGAGTAGAAGCACACATACCATACGTGTAGCGACCGAGAACTTTTAAATAATATAAAATTAATTCTCGAAAAACGTGTCGCTCGACTTTAACCCTAATTTTAAAGAGATAGCGCGTTCGTCTAGCCGTTGTAAACAAATTTAAATTATTTTGAATCGAGTCCAAATATCGAATAATTATTTTAGTATCAATTCCGATTTATTTTATTTTTAGAATCCAATTTATTTAGTCCATTACAATTAAGTCCAATTATGTTGGCCCAAATATTGATGTTTAGGCCCAAACTAAAAGAATCCCTGCAACCCAATTGGCCCAAGTGGCACCTAGGGATTTGTGCCCTAACATTTCCTATTTTATTCACCATCACCTCATTCTCCCTCTCCTCAAGAAATTCACGCAGCCAAAGCCATTTGGTAAGAATCTCTCCCCTCCCCCTCATTTTGGAAATTCTAGTTTGATGCTAGAACATCAATTTCTAGCATCAACAACAATCTCAGCTCACGTTGATGCCAGAACAATGTCTAGCATCAGCAAGCTGGATATCCACCAAAAATCGACCCCAGCTAAGTCACCATTACTAAACCAAGACCAAGCTCACCTCAAACTAGACCACCCACTCCACTGTCCAAAACCGAAACCACCAACCCACCACCAAACCAACACCCAGCAAGCTGCACCATCACCGGTTTCACTCAAAAATCGAAACCCAACTTCACCACTGCTTTTCGAGTCACCTACCACCATCACCATTAACGCACACACCTCAACTCATTAGCTCAAAACCGAGATCACCACCACATTCCACTACCAACCAAACCATATCCTTAGCTCGGAAACGAGAGCAAAACCGCCACTGCTCAACACCACCATCCAAACTCCAGAGAAACCGTACCACCACAGCCACCCAACTCACAGCTCCAAACCGAAACCGGCAGCCTCCAAAGTCGAATACAAACCACCAAAAAAAAAAAAAAAACCAACCCCAAATCATGAAATAAAGCCCTAGATCAATAACCCAAAGATTTACCTTATTGCTCGACCTTTTTATTGCCACCAAGAAGCTCAAATCGAACCTCCAAGCCTTGGATTAACTCCCAAATTTGAGCACCAAAACCTCACACCCTCCCACAAAGCACCGACGCCACCACGTGAGGGTGACGCCGTCGACGGCCTACTGGCCGGAGGTTGAATCGACGGAAGGGGCAGAGCCCCTTCCCTTCGCCTCTCTCTCTCTCTCTCTCTCTCTCGAGAGAGAGAGATGAATGGTTTTTATTAAATAATTTTGATTTTAGAAATTTTGCCCTAAGCCCCTGATTTTTAAAAGTGTTTTAATTTAGCCCCAATGATTTAGTTTTTATTCGTTTTGTTTTAATTAGGTTTTGGGAAAATTATAGCCCTAGCCCCCACATTTTGAAAGTGTTTTATTTAGATCCTTAAGTTTAAGTATTTTTAATTTCAGTTCTGTAATTTTAGTTTCAGTTCTAGAAAATGTTCAATTTAGTCCCTAAGTTTATCAAAAGTCTATTTTAGCCCTTTTAGTTTTATTTTCAGTTTTAATATATTTTCAGTTTAGTCCCTAAATTGTAAAAGTTATAATTTCAGCCCTTTTAGTTTTATTTTCAGTTTTAAATAAATTTACAGTTTAGTCCATAACTTATAGAAGTTCAATTTCAGCCCTCAAACATTTATTTTCAGTTTCAATAGTTTTCAATTAAGACCCTAGAATTTCTATTTTTCACATTTAGCCCAAATACTTTGAACATAGTATTTTCAACCCTTAGATTTGTCAAATTCAATTTCAATAACTTCCAATTTAATCCCTAAACTTTATTTTATCACTTTAAAGCCTTAAATATTCGAAATACTAATTCAAACTTATTTTCTATTTTGGCTAGACGATACGTACGAACAATTAGGAGATTGAGATTTCATCCCGCTCCACTTTTCACGCAAATCGAGATATTTGAGGTAGACTCGCCACCATTAATTAGTTTAAATTATAATTGCATGTCTTATGTGAATTTACGTGTATTATATGCTTAATTGCATGAGAAGAGAATATGTCATATGAGATATATGATATTGTTATGCTTGCCATAATTTATATGCTTAATTGCATGAGAAAGAAGAGAATCTCTTATGAGATAAGATGAGAATGTTATGCATAACTTATGTGCTTCAATGCACGAGACGAGACTACCCTCAGCCTATGTTTTTAAAGAGCCTATGATTTTTCAAGAAAATGAACCAAAGATGATGATGATATCACGTTGTATATTGCATAAGTATGTGTTCAATTATTCTGTAAATTAATTATCGGCGATGAGTCTACTGAGTATTTCAAAGAAATACTCACCACCCCGTTATTTTAACAATATTTGCAAACTTCGGAGGCGATCGTGATTGATGGGCAGTGTGGCAACAATTTAATGAATTCAGTTATTTATATTCGAAAATTTCGTATTTGAACGCTATTAATGTACTTTGTTATTTCAGTATTTCAAAAACTCGAGATTTGAAATTTAATCAATTTTCTTAAGTTATTAAAATGAGTTTTGTTGTCGACGAGATTTTTACCGTTATAAATGCGAAATTTGAATTTTAGTTATTTTTCGCAAAACTTTTTAGTTAAATCAGTTACAGAAGACGATGACGTGGCAATCCGGGTTAACGGAACTCGGGGCGCTACAATACGTGATTGTGTTAGCGAAGACTCACTAATGCACAAAATCTCGTATAAATAGTAAAGTGGGCACTTGAGAACTGAATCCTTGTTCGGTCATAGTATAAGATTGCAATATACTATATTTTTCATCTTTTACATTGTCTAATACCGTTTAATTCAGCTTACCAAACACAAAGATAGCTCGTTTTGACGAATATGTCTTTGCAGGTGGGTTGATAGTCAATGATTGACTCTAATCCACAGCTTATTGGTTAGTATGGGGTCGGGTGGGGGTGGGTGGGTAATAAGAGGAAATGTAATTTGTTCAATAAATGAAAGGTGTTTAAAAGACTCGTTGGTCGTTTTTTCTTCTTTAATTATATAAATATTGTACAGTCGAGTGCACCATCTAAGGCTTGGAAATACAGCACCCCACATCATTTGTAGAATCAAAGCGAAAGGAAAATTGTTGAACTGAGTAAAAACGAACCGCGAGAAGAAACAAATAACTAGGTCGACCGAGATCACACGAGTCATTACAACAAATTTAATTGCAAATCTATAGCAACCCTAGGAAACAATTTTACAAATTATGTTCTTCAAGAAAAAATATAATTAAATTACCCTCTGCATGTCATTTTAAGGGTTCTTATCCCTAAACTTTATTGCATCTTTCAAAAGACACTGAATGTGACAAACCCTAAAGCCTCTCCCTGCACTTATATGGGATTCATGCTGAGATTCCTGCATTATCATTACTTCAAGAGTTCTTCAACCTGGTCCTAGTTATGATCATAAACCTCTTCAGTGCAATCATTAGGACCCATGTAGTCATTGTGATATTCTCCTTTACCATCAAAAGCAACGCTGAGCTAAGGACGGTCTTCAGTATTTGGGCTTGTAACCCTTTGAAGAAGCCGAGAACGCCTTCTTTTTTCCAAATGGCACGGACTGCCCCCGAAATTGTTTTTCGGGAGTTTGGTTGAGCTTTATCCTCCTCGTCTTCGTCTGACTCAGCTGACTGAATCATCACCTTACACCTGTCCATAAAGAAGATTTGAGCCTAATAACAGTATGAGAATATTGAAATCATTAAGAGCCACGTCTACTTTGTCGCTACTGTTCTTCACTATAACAAAGAAGATTCGAAGAAGAATACAAGGTGACCCATAACTTCTCACATATAAAAAAGCCGGCCTCATAAAATCCTGTAAATAGTAGAAATATTAGGTAGATCTATAGTCAAGAATAAGTGTACTGTATGATTAAGCTTCACACTATCCAGCAAGTTCGTCCTCTCTTTGAATGCAAGTCTTGAATGGATGAGTAGTGCATAAATAATAAGTTCTATTAGATAAAAGAAAGAATGAGTAGATATTTACCTTATTGCTGGATAAGTTACAAAGGTAGCAATGCATTTTGAGACTGCACCAAACACAAAAGCAGAAAATGCAGAAAGAGCTCCTCGAGATGAAACGCCATCTCTATTTTTGCTCATGCTATCTTTCAATGATCTCTGCTTTAATTGATCAAAAGCTGTGTACTGCATACCGTTATAATCTAGATTGGTATTTTATTTAATCATACTTTTTGAACATAAATGTATAAATAATAATGCTAATCCATTTTGAACAAGACAGATTATAAAAAGGAAGAAAAACCATCAACCTGAATGGAAGGATTTATTGTAAGAAGAAGAGAAATGCCTAGACCGTCAAATGACTCGCTCCAAGTGTTCTCCGAGAGGGTTTTCCAAAGTCCTTTGGATTTCCCAAAAGTACTTGTTTGCATTTTTGAAGATGCTGTATCCAGAGGCTGAATTGATAAAAAACCAAAACGAACAGAGAGTACTTAGGTCACATGGTTCCGACAGGTGACATTAATATGCGAACGGAATAGATATCAAAGTAAAAAGAGCCACATAACGACTTGGAAGAAGCACCATTTTCAAGAAATCCATGAACCAAGATCATGATGCATACGGAATCCTTTTATTTGTTATCAACTTGCGTAAACTTTCATTTGCATTTTACTTGGGATCTTTATAATAATTCTTTATTCTGTTCTATTTTCATGTTTCCAATCATCAAGAAAAGTGCAAAGAACATTTTAAGCCATGTAACTCTTCAAAGCCAAGAAGGCAAGAACATAAAGTTTTAAACTGAACTTGTGTTAAAGAACACATTAACGGTGACAGTAACAGTAACAGTGTAAAGGCTAAGGTATTGCTATTGTGTCTACACAGTACGTGTGACTCTACAAGTTACAAGCGCTGTCCAATTTTTCCTTTGGTTTACATTAAGCATGACTTTTCAACATCTTTACCAAATCACGTAATATTCCTTCAGCTTCTCAGATTGCCATAAATGGTGGTTTGGATTGAAATTTGGCCTCTCCTTTATTCTAGGAGATATGTTCTACAAATAATTTTTTATTTTTTTTTATTTCCCCTTCTGTACTGTCAATGAACAGGAGTATAAAGAAAGGCTTGAGCTCAGTTGTTCAATTTGAGCTGAGATTGATATAAATTACCTTCTTCAAATTGCAACGACCTGAACTGACAATTTCATGCACATGATATCGATTATAAAAAATATTATAAAACCAAACATCTATTGATGACTACTGCCATTTTCATGATTCAAATCAGAGGATCAATGGAAAGGATGACTTGCCTGTGTCAATACGACCGTGCATGCACCAGCAGCAGCTGCTAGAATCAAGTTAACTCTTGTTCCTAGAGATTTAGATCCACTTTTCTTTAGGTAGAGTCTCTTGAAGAAACTGTATTCATAGAAGTAGATAAATGATGAAATGAAAGATTGCAAATTCTTCGTCCCTAGGCCCTGGTACAGTGAAAGTACTTGACCTGTGGAAGTTGCTTCCCACAGGACATCTGAGATTTTTCTGCATGCAAAGCAGAGCAATCATTTAGCTTACCTTAGTAAAAATTGATCTTTATAATCATGATATAATTCAAGGGAGAACTGTTCTTTTTCTAAACCCTGCCTAGCTTTTATTGGCGGTAAGGATCCTCAGAAATTTCAGTAAAGAATAATTTTATCAGTTCTATCGCACGGGTCATGGACAATATTGGCTAGAGAAAACTGGAAAAGAGAGTAACACATTGTATGTCTATAAGCATTCATGTGAATTCAAGGCACAAGGGTATCAGATTTGAATATCTGGAGAAGCATGAGACAATTCTGACCAACATTTCGAAGGATATCAACTCGGACCTTCTAAAAAGCTCGTCTTTTTATTTTTCCGCTTCACATTCAATCTTAATCATACTTTGATTTGTTTTATCTAATTTCCAAGTCCCAAGATAAAGATTCTCTCTTCACGGATGCTGGAAAATAGAACACACGGTGAATGACTAAAGCATTATATAGCAACCCAAAAATTAAAAAACATCTAGTCCATGTTCCATCCCCAAAAGATCAAACATCAGAACACACATGCAAGATATACTCCACCAGAAGAAAACATCAAATCTGTATAGACAATCGGAGATAATAAAGTTCTTATCATAAAATCATAATATTCTTCCAGAATCTACATGGTGTTATGACTTGGTCCCATCTTAAAAAGCTCCTTGGGATTCCATCTTAAAAGAGCCACTTGAGGTTCCACCTTAAAAATGCCAACCTTATTAAGAGTAGGCCAAGCCTTATCTAATCATTATTCAATGCGGGATTAATCCTTAACAAGTCCATACAAGATGGTGACTCGTTTGAGAACATCAATCTTAAAATCCATGTTTGAGCTTAATGTACACTTTAGGTAGAGCAGCCCAAGCCCCCTACTGAAATATGCAACATAAAGAATGTACACTTTAAAGTGCTCCACATTTCGGGTTAAATCCATTAATGGCCACCGGGCTTTACACTTGATATTACCATGACGACCCAATTTGATTTTGTTTCATCATGACTACCCACTTTATATTTAGTGTCACCATGGTCACCTAATTTGATTTTATTTCACCGTGGCCACCCAATTTCATATAATGTTTAATTATGACCACCTAACTTCTTTTCATAATTTTCATTAATTTTAAAATGGGTAAAACGGTAACTTTGTGTACTATATAAAATATTTTTTTTAAAAAATTAAAACAAAAACTTATTTTAAAATAAAATAAAATAAAAACTTATTTGAAAAACACGTTACATAAAAAAATAAAATAAAAACTCATTTTAAAGAAAATGTTTCTTAAAAATATAAATTAAAATAAAAACGTTATATGAAATTGGGTGGCCGTAGTAAAATAAAATCAAATTTGATGGTTACGGTGACACTAAGTCAAAAGTTGGCTGGTCACGGTGAAACAAAATCAAATTGGGTGGTCATGACGATACAAATTATAAAGTTGTGTCGCTGTTGGTGAATTTAACCCCCACATTTCTGATTTTCCAACTGCTACTCTTTAATACACGCCCAAGCTTCAAATGCCAGAGTATTTCCAACTAAATCAGAGAACACAAACATTGCTACTGAAGATAATTTACAATTTCTTCCATAAATTCATAAAGCATCAAAGTATGCCAAAAAAAGCCCCATTGTTTCAGTTATCCAGTTTCCACAGAATCCTAAAATAAAATAACAACAAAAACTCAGATTAAATTGAATTCAAAATTCAACAAAACCGCTGAAATCACAAATATTTTTCTGAATTTTTAATGATAACCGAAGAATTCCCAAATGAAAAAAAATAAAAATTGCGTGAATGGGTCCCCGCAGATATCTAGTGTACCTGTATTTTTGGTTATTGTGAGCACGATTTTCAGCTTGGTACTTTGTCTTGCAAGTATCGAGAGGATACAAAATGGTGGTGCTTACCAATGACCCAACTGCACCTGACGTTGCCTCAACTAAAGATTCCATATCCAAAAAACTTTGAAAAAACCTTTTCAAATACAACAAAAAATACCCATAGACAGTATACTATAAATGCAAGTAAAGATATCAAGAATAATTGTTGTTCGGGTTCCGGGTCGGGTGGGGACGACAAAGGAGGTCGTCACTTTGGCTATCCCGTGTTTGGAATTGGAAAGAATGGACCTTTCTTTATCTTCTGCAGAGTGGTGGGGAGAGTGTGGGCTCGAAAATTGGACTGAATTGTCGATTTTAGTTATGAAATTAAGACCCTCCTGGATAGAGATTAAAATTTTAATTCTAATAAATTTTGAATCGGTTTTCAAATTATTTTTTATTAACCTATTGTTTCGAAAAAAAAAAAAAAAATCTCCAAGCAAGCGACGAGGATTTTTTTCTTCCCATTTATTTTATTATTATATGGAAATATTGGAATATAAATGAATACGTTGATGATCAAATTTAAACCCGACCTTCTATTCATTAGATATTACGGCACACCAATTAAAAATTCATCTATTTAAATGTCACGTAGATTACAATTCACATAATACATTAAAGATGCTCTCGGCATAATGAGAGGGTAGATTCATCTTTAAAATACAAATGCTAGAGATACAAAAATTATATATTTTGCTGAAGTTGCATTCTCTGTAATAACTTTTTACTTTTACTAGTGAAAAATAAAGTTAATTTACTATGAATGCATGATGTTTACTTTTATTTAAAAATCAAATTATAGTAGTAGAACTAGAGTGAAAATTACAATTTCATTCCTGTTTTGTATGAGTTATAAGACATTGATTTAAATAAGTGAAATTGATAGAGATGGCATCGAAATCTTCTTCGTCAAGAAGTTTAAGGAGATGGAACATGGAGGGGTCGTGATTAAAATATTCGTATTTCTCGCTCAGTTTACTTATTTTTATGAAAATGATTTAACTTAAAAATATAAGAACAAAATAATTAAAATCAAAAAATATAAAACGAGGGATAAAATCTTGTTTAAAAATAATAAGGGAAACTTCCATAATTAAGAAGTTTAGTTTTACTAATTTCAAATTTAGGACATTAAATTTCAAATTTCAGAGTTTTTTAAAATTTATTTATAAATCAATTAATTAAATATATATTTTATTAATTAAATACATTAAGGTCACAATTCCATATATTTTGGTCACAAATTTCATATAATTAGTCACAAATCAAAAATTTTATATGTCACAAATTATTTTACGTTTACAATTCAAAAATTTTATAGGTCACAATTTGTTTGTCGGTCACAAATTAAAAATTGAAACATCACAAATTATTTTATAGTCACAATTCAAAAATTTTACGTGTCCCAATTTGTTCATCGGTCACAAATCAGAAATTTTTTAAGTCACAAATTATTTTACTGTCACAAATCAGAAATTTTATAAGCCACAAATTATTTTATGGTCACAATTCAGAAATTCTATAAGTCACAATTTGGTCGCAATTGTATACAATTTGATTACAAATTCATTTATCAGTCACAAATTAAATTTTTTATAAATCACAATTCATTTATTGGTCACAAATCACAAATTTCATAAGTCACAATTTAAATTTTTAGGTCACATATTATTTTTTAGTCACAATTTATTGATCACAATTTATTTTTTAGTAACAGAATATCCAAATTAATGGTCACAATCTTAAATAATTGGTCACAAACCCTCTTAATTCCACTACCTACCCCAATCTACCGGCACCACCACTTTCAACAACCTCCACCACCACCAACAATATCCAACAAAATCGTTGCCACCGTCGTCCAAAAAAACCAACAAATCAAATCCACAACAATAGCGACACCCCCACTGATGGGTGTTGATCAAGACATTCCCTTCTCTTTTCATCTCAGTTCTTAACTGCGGCACTTCTATACTGTAGCTTAACTTCTGGTCGTATAAATTCGAGTCTAGTAGGTCATGGACCGTGTCAAAACTTGAAGCACCATCGAGGCAGCTCTGCACAGGGGAGGTGTCTACACTCTACACCTGCAGATTTATGTTCGGTAAATGAGGTGGAAAAGAAACCAGGAGGAGCTGTGGTCGGACTTGGACTGAAAAATGACCAGCGAGCCCAAACAACCAAAAAAGCCACCAAAGCTCCGCAGGCGTAAAGATGAGTGTCAAAAAAGAACGAAGTAGTTTTTCTCCGATCACCGGGCTTGGCCATTGAGAAATTTTGATACGAGGACTGCAAGGAAAAGGAGAGAGAAGAATATGATACGGAGAGAATGAAATGTGATACACGATTTGTAATTTTTAGCGTTTGGGTAATTATAATTTAGATGGAGATGAATTAATATCTGATTTTTGTATAAATAAAATTTATGTCTGAAATTTGAAATTGTAATTTTAAAAGTCTGATTTTATGTAATTTCCTCAAACAATTAATAAGAATTAACATTTACTAATATTTTTGGGCTCGTAGACTACTCCTTGTGGGCTCGGCCCACGTCGACTGGCGTTTTGATAGATTCTGCATATTCGTATCACTTTTGTCGTGTTCGTACCATAACGGCTATTTTCCCCATTACTTTCAAAATTTCAGGGATTAAAATACAAATACAACAAGATTGAAGGACCAAAGTGAAAATTCTTTCCTCATTTTATTTTCAAACTTCAGATCACCGCTCCTATGATCCTCTCTCTGTCTCTTACTCTCTTCAGTCTCTCAGTCCCTAGATTCTCTCTAAATAGTTTTACTTTTACCCCCAAATTTTCTGTAAATTGCGTTTAGACTCTTTCTCCAATGCAGGACTTCATCGGCTCCGTCCGTCGATCTCTGGTATTCAAACCCTCCGGCGAAGAAACCAGTGGCTTCGGAGGATTTGTTGATAAAATTGGGTCAAGTATCAGAAAATCTCGAATTGGACTCTTTAATAAGCCACCAGTTCACGCACTGCCGGCAATTCCAAATGCTGAGACGCCATCGCCGAGGAAGTACGTGAAGAAGGAGTACCCGATGCCGATGATGGAAGATGAGGCATTGCCGCCGATGGAGGAAGCCATGGAAGACGAGGCGCCATTGAAGAGGAAGAAAGAAGAGATGGTTCCGTTGGCTAGAGTGGTGAAGGAGAAGAAGGAGGCAGTGGGGACGAGTAGAGCGGTGGAAAGAAAGGAGTCGTCGATCCGGTGGAGGAAAGGGGAGATGATTGGGTGCGGGGCATTTGGGAGAGTTTACATGGGGATGAATCTTGATTCTGGTGAATTACTCGCTGTCAAAGAGGTTAATAGTTTGTAGTTAAATTTGGTGTGTTGAACAGTGTTTAATTGATTTTGGAGGGTTTTGGATGATGTAGTTTGTTGCATTGATTTTATGCAGGTTGCAATTGGGGCAAATAGTGCCTCGAAGAAAGCACAAGTACTGCCACTGGACTCGGCTGATTTTTTATAATTAGTTTATGCTTCATTTATGGTGTACATCAGAAGCTTGAACTGCACTCTAGGAATTTGACACACTCCTTTGTGTATTGAAAATGCTAGGATCAACTTTTGGAGCTTGAGAAAGAAGTGAATCTTTTAAAAAATCTTTCGCATCCAAATATTGTGGTGAGTAAAACTATATGTTGGTTGATGATGGAAGGATGGGTGATTTATCTAATCTCTAATTAGACGTATTTTTGTTGTTTCTCAGAGATACTTGGGAACTGCAAGAGAAGAGGATTCACTGCATATATTACTGGAATTTGTTCCGGGTGGATCCATTTCATCGCTCCTGGGAAAGTTTGGGTCTTTCCCAGAATCTGTAAGTGATTGCCACTTGTGTAAATGGCAATTGTTATAAAATTGAGATATCTACCAAATCCCTTTGCAATAGATATCTTTATCAGTGTATATAATATAAATTAGTCTGTTGATATTGTTAGTTTGATGCCCTTCGAGTAATATTTTGTGAACGATATTATGAATTAATATTTGATTATTCGCGTGTTTTAATTTGTAAGAATAATATAAAGTTCCATACATGCATATAGGATGTCACAAATTGTATATTTCATGGTTCAAGTATATTGAGATACATTTTGTGATGTGATCAAAATATATCGTTCTCAATTGGTACAGAAAGTTGGACGCTTTATATTGATAAGATTGAATTGTTCTTATTTAGATTTATCTAGATCTTGGGAATAAGAATAATAATGTGTTTGGTGCACATTGAACGGAACCGCGTGGATGACTTGTATTAAAGAAGGAGTAGGATATGTTTGATTGCATTTATTTCCCATGGAAAACGTCAGTTTTCCACCCAAATTCCTACTTTGAAGTGTTTGATTGCTATTTTTTTCCATAGGAAATATTTTCCAACTTTTAGATATATGCCTAATTTTCCTTGTTTTTAAGGAAAACATTTTCTTTGGGGTGAGTATGTTTTTATTTTCCTCAAAATAAGGAAAATGTTTTCTTTTCTAGAATATATTTTCCATGTCTATCAAACACACTCTAAGGGTCCGTTTGATTGCAAATGTGAAAAATGAGTGGAAATAAAATGTTTTACAGGGAATTGAATTGCCTAAAAATTGTTTTACTAGGAATTGTAATTAATTGGTATAATTTTCCACCTGGAAAATGTTGAAAGTTTGGTGTCCGTTTGACTTCATTTTTTATGGAAATTGTCCATTAAAGTGATAATTTTTTTTTACCATTGAGTCTATAATTTGTTTCAATTGTAAAATTTTTTTTAAAAAAATTAAAAAGAAATTATCATACTGAATGCTATTCGTTTGATTTCGTTTTGCATGGAAATTGTCAATAAATGTGATAAAAATGTGTCTAGAATTTGATCCAATTGCAAAAAAAAAAAAAAATGTTGGAAAACCAGTTTTCCACAAAACCAAAGAAAATGTAAGCATGTGAGCCAAACCAAGAAAGTTTTTTTCATAAAAAAAAAGTGTATCAAACAAGGCAAAAGTGGAAGTTGGAATTTGTTTTCCATTTTCCATGGAAAATGCCTATCAAACATGCCCTAATTTCTTATTCAATTCAAGTGTTTGTATGTATCACAACGAACTGTATAAATAGATGAAATGGAAATTGAGCTAACTAACTTCTTCAACTAACTACTAGCTGTATTATAACTAACTACTAGCTAACTAACATCAATACAATTTAGCGCTAACTGAGCTCTAATACTCTCCTTCAAGATGTCAGCTAACTGATGCTGAGTACGGATAGGTAGATGTTTCATAAAATTATCAGTTATTTTGTCTCGAATGAAATGACAATCGATCTCTATATGCTTCATCCATTCATGGAATATAGGATTATTGGCAATTGGTTGCAGCTTGATTATCGTAAAAGGTTAGAGCTGGGGAATTGAAAGGAATCTGAAGTTCATGAAATAGTTGTTGAATCCAAATTAGCTCACTGGTTGTAGAAGCTAGTGCACGGTATTCTGGGAAGAGAAGACCTGGACAAAGTGCTCTATTTCTTAGCTTTCCAAGAGATTAATGAGTCACAAGAAAGATACAAAAACCTATGATTGACTTCATGGAGTCGAGACGTGAGCCACAATCAGCGTCAACAAATGCTCGAAGTTGGTATGATGATGAAGTAGCAAACATCAGCCCTTGGCCTGGAGTTGCTTTAAGATATCGCAAAAGGTGATGCATGCACTGTATCAAGATGAGGCTGTCGAGGCTGAGCAACAAATTGACTGAGTTTATGGACTGCAAATGCAGTGTCAAGTCGAGTGATTGTTAGGTAAAGTAAGAGTCCAACAAGTCTTCGATATAAAGATGTATCTTTAAGGAGGTCTCCTTCAAAGGAACTAAGACGAACTTTGGGATCCATAGGTAGGTAAGTTAGTTTGCAAGCAAGAAAGCCAATGTGTTCAAGGAGTTGGAAAGTATAACGTCTTTGAGAAAAGAAAATGCCTTTATGTGATCTGGCTATTCCAAGCCAATAAAATATTTAGGGTTTTCAAGATCGTTAAGCTTGAATTGATTATGTAGAATTGCTTTTAAGGATTCAATTTCTTTAAGATCTGAACTTGTTATAATGATATCATCAACATAGACCAGCAACGCTATAGAAGAGGCACCAAATCCCTTTGTAAACAATGAGTAATCTGACTTTTACCGTTGAAAACCATGGAGGATAAGAGCTTGAGAAAATTTTGAAAACCACTGTCTAGAAGCTTGTTTGAGTCCATAAATGGATTTATGAAGATTGCACACGAGTTTCTCCCCCTGATTACCAGATGTAGGCAGCTTAGAGTAACCCAAGTGTAGGTCCATGTATATTTCTTCAAAGAGGTCCTCATGAAGGAATGCATTATTCACATCCAATTGAACAAGGTGCCAATTTTTGATAGCAGCAATTGCAAGTAGAACCTTCACGATGACAAGTTTAGCAATTGGGGAAAATGTCTAAATAAAATCCAACCCCTCTTGTTGAGTGTAGCCTTTAGCCACTAAGCGAGCTTTGTAACTATCTATGCTACCATCAAACTTGTATTTTATTTTGTACACCCATTTACAGCCTATAGAATGCTTCCCTTTGGTAAACAAGTGTTCAATTCCATGGCTGCTAATTTAGCAGCCATAGCAACCCTCCAATGATCAAACTGCACAGCCTGGTGGTAGAATTAATGCTCAAAATTGGAAGATACATTAAGAAGCAATGTGCTGTGTGAAGGGTTGAAATTGGTATATGAAATATAATTGCATAATGGATATGGAGACCGGCAATTTTGAGGAGTGGTATTGGTTAGAAGATTACAATGAAAGTTATGAAGATAAGATGGAGGTTTATAGGTTCTAGTAGTCCTTCTAGGAACAGGTGGTGGAGTTTGAGCAAGAGATGAATTTTGGATATGAATATTATGTGAAACTGTGGGATCAATTGTCACTGAACCTGGTCATTATTGGATTGTTGAGGAGAATGGTTATTGGAAAGGTCAGGAACAACATTAGGTAGAACTATATCAGGAAAATGATCAGTTAAATCATTTAACTAAGGAATGGAATGAAAAGGGAAAAGATGCTCATGGAAGACAACATCTCTAGAAATAAAAAGAAGATTTTGAAACGATGTCATGTAGCTTGTAGCCCTTAATCCCTGGACGATAACTAACAAACACATGCTTTGGCTTGTGGTTGGAATTTAGTTGTGGGATGGTAAGGTGGAAGCAAAGCAAAAGCTTCCAAAGAAGGAAATTATAATCTACTGGAGAGTCATAAAGCAAGGTGAAAGGAGTTTTGTTTTGGAGGATTGGGGAGGGAGTTCTATTGATCAGGTATGTGGTCTTTAGAATACATTCTCCCCATAATTTAATGGGAACTTGTGTGTCGAAGAATAAAGCTCGAGCTACATTGAGTAGATGCTGATGCTTTCTTTCAACCACATAACTCAGGACGTTCCACATAGGAAAATTGATGAATAACCACTTTTGTATTGAAAAACTCCACAAACTGTAATTCTTGAGCATTGCTAGATCTAAATCTCTTAATTAACTTGTGGAATTGAGTTTCTATTAAGGTGAAGAATTTGGGAATGATAAATCTAACATCAGATTTTTGCTTCATCGAGTAAACCCATGTAAACCTTATGCAATCATCAACCAAAGTAAAGAAATACTTGTAACCGGCCTGTGTTGGAACATTATAATGGCCCAAGTATCACAATGTATTAAATCAAATGCAACAGGTGAGAGATGATTATTTGAAACAAATGAAAGTCTCTTCTGTTTAGCTTAAGGGCAGATTGAACAAGGAACAAACACTTCACCCTTTTGATTATTACAAGCAAGTTGTAACTGGTCTCTCAATATACTAAACCTTTTGAATGACAAATGGCCAAGTCTGATTAGTTACATTATTGATATTCGACTAAGCAAAATTACAAACATTTTCGGAAAATACACATTCTCTTTGCATTGAAATAGGTGAATCTTCATCTATGATATAAAGATCTACGATCCTTTTACCTTTGCCAATCATCTTCAATTTGTGTAGATCCTGAACAACACATGAATCAGTAAGAAAATTGATACTTCGGGAAGGTTTTCTGGTTAAACAGCTGACTGATAAGTTAAACTTGAACTGAGGTATATATAACACATCTTCAGGTACCAAAGTCACGAGATAGCTTCACATTTCCAATAGACATCACAGGGATTTTCTTTTGATTTGGTAATGTAACAAATGCATTATGTACAAGCCTCATTGTGTAAAAGACTGATTGATGAGAACGAATATGACTTGTAGCACCTAAATCTACTACCCAATATCTAGATGAATTGAGTATTGGATTAATAGATATGGTAGAAAAACAAGTACCTAAGACATGACCAGATTTTGTATCCACTTTTGTATCAAATTTTGCAGCTGTTAGATGAGGGTTCAGCATACTTATCAAATGCTGATATTGAGCAGGATTGTATAAAATCCCCAACTTTGCTTGATGTTTGATCAGGAACAGATTCAGATTCAGAAACTAGATTGGTAACTGCACAGTTTGCTTGGGTGCTTGAGCTTGCTTGATTGCTAATTCCAGGCTTCTTTCTAGGCTTATAACTGGGAGGAAAACCATGTAACTTATAACTTTTATCTACTGCATGACCACTATATCCACAATTTGTGCAAATAGGTATTTCCCTCTTTGTTGGATATTTGTTATATGATTGTCCTATAGCCGGTTTCTAGCCTCATTCTTGACGTAAAATGTCATTGATCCAGCGACTCCAGATGCATCAGTGTTTAAATTCACCTTCCTTCGGTGCTCTTCCTAGGCAACCAATGCAAATACTTTGTTGATAGGAGGAATGTGATCCATTAATAGTAGCTTACCTCCGATTTGAGCAAATGAGTCGTGCAATCTCATTAAGAATGACATAACATATTCCATTTAGTAATGTTCAACAAGTTTTTTACTACCTCCACATATACATTTTCTACATTAACATATGGGCCTGTAATTGCTGAGCTCTTGCCAAATAGTCTTCAATTTTGTGAAATAAGCACTCACTGATAATTGTCCTTGTGAATTCATCAACTCCCATCTTAACTGGAAAATGAGTGGACCCTTTTTTTGCTGGTAACGTTCCTCGAGATCTATTTAAATCTCATGTTTAGACTCCGAATATATCACACTTACAGAAATTTCTTTAGATACAGAGCTAAGAATCCAGGATATTACCATATTGTTATTGTGAATCCATGAATTATATAGATCATTAGAACTCTCAGACTTCGAAATGGATCCATCAACAAATCCCTATTTATTCTTCACTGATAAAGCTATCATCATAACTCGACTCTAAGAGGCGTAGTTGTCTCTTGATAAGGGCTGTGAAACTAGCACGAGACCTTGACTATCTGAATGATAAAGAAAGTAAGAGCTGGATCCATCATCAACGACGAAACTGCTCATTGATGATGAAGAAGCATGGAGTGATTGAATCGAAGTTTCCATAGTCGTGAATTATTGAAATTCCAGGATAAATTGTATGGATTAATCATAATAAATCTGACCTAGAGACTATAGTGATAGCGGAGCAGTAGCTCTAATACCATATTGAAGAAGGAATAGAAAATGAATAACTAATTTCTTATTCAATTCAAGTGTTTGTATGTATTACAACAATCTGTATAAATAGATGAAATGGAAAATGGAAATTAAGCTAACTACTTCAACTAACTACTTAACTACTAGTTGTATTATAACTAACTACTAGCTAACTAACATCAATACAATTTGTCTCTGATTGAGCTCTAATAACTTGTTTGTAACTGCTAGGAATGAGACTCTACTCAATTATCAAATGAGTCATCTAAATTCTGAGAGACTAATGTACCTTTGATTGCTAATTCAAGTTCTTTGAGATTCCAATGAGTAAAATCTTAATTAGAAGATCGATCTCGGTGCTTTCAAAATAGCGACGAAATAGTTAGAGATTATATACTTGAAATAATGGAATCCGCTAATCATCATGATGAGACGATTGTCACCTCGAGACATTTTCTATATGCATTTGAACTTGAGCTCATTAGTTTGACGATGGGATCGTTGGACTCTATGTTGTGATTAGTTCACAACTGATTTGGGACTTGGAGGGCAACACATGTTAAAAGGGTAAAACAATCATTTTGCTGGTTTCAACATATTGATGTCAAACGGGGGTTTACTTGTGGAATGATGATCGAAGGATATCATTATCGTATCATAATTTGATTTCATAATTATCATTGGACTCGATAGTGCAATTTCGACTTTTTGGTAGAATAAGCCGGGATTAATAGATGCATCTTAATTGGTCAAGAGTTGACCCAATTAGAAATATCTATTGGAGCTTAGGTCTTGTGAGTTCAGTTAGGTCCCTCTCTTGCCTCTGCTATAGGTGTGAGACTTAATTAACCTACTACAATAAAGTCCAAGGGAAATTGTGCAAATATAAAACCCTAATTGAGCATTATAAATATGCCTTTTATGGGCACATTTTCTAAATATTAGGGTTAGCCACATTCTCTCATTTTTCCAAAAAGGGAGGCACCTAAAGGTGGAGAACAAGGAAGAAGAAGGGAGGAAGCTTTAGCTAGAAAGTTGGAAGCCATTTAAAGCTCCTTCAAGATTACTATCTTTTCCTTATTTGAGAGGATTTAAAAACAAAATACAATGACTCAAGGTGATCTAATATCTATTATTCATTTGGGTTTAATCTTCAAAGGAAAAATAATTTTCTTTTGTTGATTAAATCCAAGAACCAACAGAAATTTATAAATGTCCACCTCGGATCTTAGGATATCATCATACCACAGTGTCCTTGTTGGGAAATAATTATGTGCTTATAAGTTTTATGGATTGGCTTGTTAGTTGTTATTACGTTGAAATTTTTGAGCCATTCTGTCCTGCAAGTTGGTTACATAAATGTATGCAGAGCAGCTGGTTTCGATACCACATCATCTGTTCTCAAACCATACATTAATGACCTTCTTTTGATTTTTTCCTTTCAATCCAGGTCATTAGAATGTATACAAAACAAATCTTGTTGGGACTTGAATACCTGCACAAATATAAAATTATGCACCGGGACATTAAGGTACTTCCTCTTTATTCAAAATGTTTGTTTTAAAGATGTATTACATGCTTGACAAGTCTTTGAATGTGGTAGTATGCTTTCTTATTAGGGAGCGAACATTCTTGTGGATAATAAGGGGTGCATTAAGCTTGCTGACT
This sequence comes from Fraxinus americana, assembly GCA_035079005.1. Taxonomy (NCBI): domain Eukaryota; kingdom Viridiplantae; phylum Streptophyta; class Magnoliopsida; order Lamiales; family Oleaceae; genus Fraxinus; species Fraxinus americana. The sequence continues at coordinate 33,587,135 of CM068716.1, forward strand.
TTGGTGCATCAAAGAAAGTTGAAGCACTGGTATGCTTTTGTCTTCCACTCTCAGTTTCCCCTTTGGCTGAACAATTTATCATAACTAGGATCTGAACGGTTGTGCAGGCTACTGTAACCGGCGCCAAATCCATGAAGGGTACTCCATATTGGATGGCTCCTGAAGTTATTGTCCAGAGCGGTCATAGCTAGTGAGTAGAGCCAGACATCTTTATTGATTTTTATCTATTTGGTTAAAGAAAAAAGATTTCCTCCCACAACTGTAGTATGCTATTTTGTAAGGCCATATGATGATACTGAAATATTCACACTAGTGGCACAAGTTAAGATGGCTTAAAAATTAATATTTTTTTTGCCTCCATTTATTTATTTATTTTCTTTTTCCTTTTATAATTATATGCTGTGGATATGAATGATTGTGGTCGTATACCAGAGACTTGAACTAATTTACTTCCGCATGCTTAAGCCCTTGTTTGACATCTATTAAATCAATTTTTTTTTCTCAAATTCATTTTCAACCACACATTTTTACTATAAAATTTTTTACACGTAAACCCAAATTTTTTTCTAGTTTTTAACCAATACATTCTCTAAAAATCACTATTTTAAAACTCATTTTTCTCAAATTTTTTGCCTCCATTTATTTATTTATTTTCTTTTTCCTTTTATAATTATATGTTGAGGATATGAATGATTGTGGTCGTATGCCAGAGACTTGAACTAATTTACTTCCGCATGCTTAAGCCCTTGTTTGACATCTATTAAATCAAATTTTTTTTTCTCAAACTCATTTTCAACCATATATTTTTACAATAAAATATTTTGCATGTAAACTCAAAATTTTTTCTTACTTTTTAACCATACATTTTCAAAAAATCACTATTTTAAAACATTTTTCCCCCAAAAGAAAAAAAAAACTCGTTAAAATGGATGTCAAACAGGGGCCAAGTAAATCTCATCTTGTCATTATTAAAGGTCACATCTACGAGATATAATGGTATTTATATATCTACTTGAAGTAGTTTAATTTCGTATCCTTGAGTAAATCTCATCTTGTCAATGTGAAAGGTCGCATCAATGATATATATTGGTGGCTATTTTGGTTATTGTTTCGTACTTTCATGGTTTCATCAAGTGTGCCCCATCTTGATAAAATATGATCTAGGTGAACTTAGGTAATGTTTTTAACTTCCTTTTTCTTCTTTCCTGTTTTCTGGTATAAGATTTGAAAAAACTATTTGATGGTTATCTTGCCTTTCCATCATAACACGAAACATCACCATTCTCCAATTATTAAAGGAAATAAATAAGTTGAAAGCCATTCTTTATAAATGAGAAAACTATTAGCTACTTGGAGATTTAGAGGACGAGAAAATTATTTCAATTAGATGGAGTGATTATGGGGGAAAAGTAATTTGACAGTGATAAATAATATGTTTTTGAGGAATATACAGACTGTTTTAGCCAGGAAACTTGTTTTAAGTAAAAATCTCATAAAAACTAGACCTAGTTATAGCTAGGAAATGTTGTTCCTATCATCTGTGGTAGGCAGTAGACTACATAAGTACATTTTTTTTTTTGATCTGTAGAATCACATTCTTCAATTTCTTTTCATAATATTTCAAATTAGTGCTTATCCCAGCCTGCAAATTTTTGACATAAATTTTCAGTTCTGCTGATATATGGAGTGTTGGATGCACTGTCATCGAGATGGCTACTGGAAAAGCTCCATGGAGTCAGCAGTATCAGGAGGTATACAAGTTATTTTTTAATTTAGTAGCGAATCTACTGTTCCTAATGTTTGGTTAAGTCATATGTTGTCAGTTACTTTATGCTCTAACAGTTGTGTCATTTTTAGGTTGCTGCTCTCTTTTACATAGGGACAACCAAATCTCATCCACCGATACCTGAGCATCTTTCTGCTGAGGCACAGGACTTCTTACTGAAATGTTTACAGAAGTATGTTCTTGATTTATATTTTCTTGTTTCTTCTTCCTATTTAGCATTTTATCCTTTTGATAGTAGTCGTTGTGTGCTTGGAAGGATTCAAGTGACTGTTGAGTCCTTCTGCATGCTTTTCTTCCCTAATTTTTCTTCACTCTTCACTTAATTGTGACAGGGAACCAGACCTGAGGCCTACTGCATCAGATTTATTAAAGGTAATGTTGATCTGCAGGTTTACTTTCTAACAGTGACCAGTACAGAAATGACTCAAATAGGATGACATCTTTGTACTTTATGCTGTGGTGCAATAGTTCTTGGTGTTGCAATACCTGAAGCATAATGCCATGAATTTTCTATTAACTGCATTTTTTCTCTTTGATTGTCATCTGCAGCATCCATTCGTTACTGGTGAACGTCAGGAATCTCGTCTTCTATGTCGCCCTTCACCTGTGGTAAGCAGATGTTTATTTCTTGGTTTATGTTTTGTAGCTTTATTGACACTATTATTTTGGTAATATCAACTCATCTGGATCAGCAGGGCAGCTCTGGAAAGCGAATGGCTGCACTTGGAGTTGACCTTGAGAAGTCGTAAGCATTTTTCTTGCGAAGGGTTTGGATTGCTTATAGACGTCAGTGGAATCAATTTTGATTCCTGGGGTTTCTTTTCATGTTTCAGAATGAATGTAGAGACAAAGATGACCTACAATGGTCTGAAGGATGTAAATGATGTGGATGGTGTGAGATGCTCAACAGTGTATCCTAACCAGCTATTAGAAAGTCAGTCCATTTGGCAGCCTGTGAACTCGGATGACGATATGTGTCTAATAGATGACAGTGATGATCTAGTTTTTGGTACACCAGCTAAATCCACACCAACTCTACTCTCTCGTGATTATAATCAGGTAGCAAGTTGTATATGGTTCCCAATGTCTCTCTATACCACATATTATGACGTTTCCTGCCTTCGAAGCTAATGAAGATTGTGTATTATTTCTGCATGCAGAGCTTTAACCCTATGTGTGAACCTAGTGATCATTGGCCGTGTAAGTTTGATGAAAGTCCAGAGCTGAAGAGAAGTGGAAATGAGTTGCTTTCCAGTCAAATTATCGAGACTGGAAATAGATCCCATGTTTCTGGTGATATGGATTGTGGCTTCACATTTCCAAGAGGACCAGCATCTGAAGATGAAGATGAAGCAACTGAGTCAAGGATTAGGGAATTTCTTGACGAAAAGGTACAAATTTTATGAATAGATTTTCTTCCATAGTTAGCTAGAGACAGCTGACAAGTTCTCTGATGCATCTACTAATTTGAGGAATGTAGTGGAAATGAGATCTTACACATGATATGTTAAATCTTGTAGGCTCTAGAGCTTAAGAAGCTGCAAACACCTCTATATGAAGAATTCTATAATTCCTTGAATGTTGCCGGTCCTCTAAGTCCTGTTGGGAAGGAAAATGTTTCAAGTAATAGCAACTTGCCTCCGAAAAGCAGGTCACCGAGTAGAATGGTTAGCAGAAGATTTTCTACTGCTCTTGATGTTGAGAATAGCCCGAGCCCCAGTAGTTGTTCCAGGCGTGTATCAAACATTGGAGATATAAATTATCGAGCTTCTCCAGACAAAGAACCTGATTCTCAACGTGACCCTCTTACTCCACGGTGTGTGAAAACTACCCATGCTTGCTTTAAAACATATATTTGTTGTTAAATTTTCATTTCTTCTGTAACTTGACATTGTGTCTTTTTGCTTGTAGCGCTAGCTTCTCCGAGAGAGAAAAGAAGTGGAAAGAAGAGCTTGTTGAAGAGCTCGAGAGGAAACGAGGCAAGTTCTATGTGCATATGATTAGAATTTTTTATGTTGATTCACTCATGGATGATAGAAAGCTAGGCATCAAAGACACGTTGATTCCGCATGATACAAAGAATTTGGATGTACAACTGAGAACACTCAATTTTGTATATATTAAATCACAGGGGTGGTTTTATTTATACAATGAAATAGAATAAGAAAATCTTTAACTACTGTAAAAAAATAGTGATATAAGGCAATAATTGAAAAACTACAGTACAATCAAAGGAAAAATCTAAAATTACCATACAATAATAAAACCTTAAAACTACTAAAAACAATTCATAATTTCCATATGTGGATTGCATCAATTTTTAAATAGTGATTATTTATGCTTGGGCTGGAAATCCTGCTTTGGGAGCTCTTATATTGTCGTACAGCGCCTCAACTTCTTGTATAAATGAGGTTTACTTTTCTAATTTTATTGCTAAAATATTCCAGTGTTAATGAGAAAATAATTCTAGGTATGAACAGTGGTTGATTGATTGATGGATAGATGTTGTCGCAGGGTGCACTTTTTAAGTGCCTGTTCAGGACTTCTGATCCATTTTCATATTGCAGAACTTATGAGGCAGGCAGGCGTAGCAAAAACATCATCTCCAAAAGACCGAATTGTGAATCGACACAAGGAACGATTAAGGTTTGCATCTCCATGAAATTAAATGTAAGCTTCTCGTGGCTTAACAATTGTAACGGGTTTGGTGAAGCTTAAAAGTAACTCCTGTATTTTTGCATGCTTTTCAAGCTTAGCCAAACATGATGTCTCCTTTTGCTGTCTAAAAAATCTATTACCTTTCTCAAGCACAACAATTTACAGGAAGTTTTAATATTTGTATACGTTGAGGCAACGATATTTGAAATAGAGGATTGGCTTGTGCCGACAAATGAAGGTTTACATTAAGGATTGCCATGCCTTTTGAGAGACTGTATCAGTGGGGTGTTTCAGATAATAATATAATAATATTTTCTTGTTAGAGTTGTGCGTAGTGTTGGTTTGCTGAAAATATTGCCTCACGACGTCCTCCGACTTGGCTATATATATATGTAATGTAAGGTTCGCATGATGATTCGCTGTATGTATTATTAAATTATGTATCTTTTTGCAGAATATAAAATACGATAAAGAAAAGATTCAGAGTTTTGTTTCACGTGTAAACTTGATGGCTAAATTTGAATAAATGAATGTATCATATTCTCTTTCTCTGCATTTTGTGCTTGTATTTGTCTGCACAAATGTTTGAGCCCCATTTTTTTTTTTTTTTTCAAAAAATGCAGTATTATGATAAAGAATGTGTGGTTAAAAATTAAGAAAAAGGTTTCGATTTGTGCGTAATATTATTTTTTTGAAGAATATGAGGTTGAAATGAGATCAAATAACTTTTCAATAATGCATTTTGATAAAAAAAAATGGAGCTCAAACACGGGTTTAGTTTGCTAGCTTAAATCTCTCTCTTCCTAGTACATTTTTAGATTGTAGAAAGCACTAAATGGCTGGTTTGCATCGTACCAATAGACAGTTGAAGTATTCATGGCACTTTTTTACAAAATTAGCTTTGGTCCGTGAAATGCACGGACTTTGTTATTTTTAAGGTAATGTTAGCATCGTATGTGAAGGATTAAAGAGAGATATGTGCATTGAATGTGGTTAGCAAAATGAACTTAATTTAACAAAGTAAATTTATATATGATTTCACCCATAGAATACAATTATGAAACATCCAAAGAGTACGAAGAAATAAAGAAAACTTCAACCAGATCCATAGAGAACTTATCTTTCGAAATGGTTACGTGAAAAATAAAACAAAGAACAAAGATACCTCTAGAGAAGTTTGGAAAGAATAATTTTTCATCAATACAATTATCTTGTGTTGCATCTATTTGTTTGTCTAATGCTTTCGGATCTTTGTTTTACAGAAAACATGAATGGATTAATAAGTCAAAACAGAAGATATTATATTTATGCTAGTACAATGAGGATTAAAATAAAACGTCTATTCCTCTGCTGAAATTCAATAGATCAAAATCATGCCACCAGTATGAGAACTAATAAATATTGTCACGACACTTATTTACGAATGATTGCTTAAAAACTAATTTCCAAAATGTTACTTCTTTTATGTCTAATATAAGTTATGAATAATCCGTGAATAACAAACTTTTTCCTACTTCCTTTAAAAGAGAGGATCCGAAATTCACTGTTCATTCCGTGTCCTACTTTTCACATGAAGAACCGGTTTGGAACTGATTATGTAACACCGAAATTCACTGTTCATTCCGTGTCCTACTTTTCACGTGAAGAACCGGTTTGGAACTGATTATGTAACATGGCATGTGTGATGAGGAGAGAATCACATTTACTTTCGTCTTTATCTGACTTTTTATATTATTACCTTTTCAGAATTACTGTTCATTCATTCCACACAAATCCATAAATACTTCAATTGGTAATTGACATTTAGGGTACTGTTCAGATTATTACATTTTTATTCAAGTCGTGTCGGTTACTGTTGTGTTGACGTATATCTTATTTTTCCTCCTTCAGTTCACACGTAGTTTACTGTTCATATTATAGGATCACTGTTCATTTCACACAAATTAATAAAGACTTGAATTTTCGGAATTACTGTTCATTCATTCCACACAAATCCATATATACTTCAATTGGTAATTGACATTTAGGGTACTGTTCAGATTATTACCTTTTTATTCAACTCGTGTCGGTTACTGTTGTGTTGACGTATATCTTATTTTTCCTCCTTCACTTCACACGTAGTTTACTGTTCATTTCACACAAATTAATAAAGATTATTCAACTCGTGTCGGTTACTGTTGACGTATATCTTATTTTTCTTCTTTCAGTTCACACGTAGTTTACTGTTCATATTATATGATCACTGTTCATTTCACACAAATTAATAAAGACTTGAATTGTGACTTGACATTTAGGTTTCTGTTCATATTAGTACATTTTCATTCAGCTCGTGTCGGTTACTGTTTACGTTATCTCTTATTTTTCCTCATTCAATTCACACGTACTGTACTGTTCATAGTTCCAGGATCACTGTTCATCTGGTTACCTTTCCATCTATTCGTGGCGGTTACTGTTGAACTTATCTCGATTCTTGAATCAATTAAAAAAAATTTAAATATCTTCTTTAGTACGTAATGATAAAAATTAAAATATCTTCTGCATATTATTTGACTTGAATTTCAATGGCCCAACGAAAATGAAGGCCATTTAATGTTCAATAGTCTTCTGACATTTACTTGGTGGCGGTTACTGTTCATGTCATTACGATTTGTTGTTCTACTAAATCGAGAATCGTGTCGGTTACTTAAATAAAAATATCTTCTATTTATATCTTCTATTTATGCACATTCACGCATATTTTTCCTCCATCTTCTACGAGATATAATTTTAAACGTCAGGAGGTAAAAAAAAAAAAAAAAATTTCTCTCTCAATTGTACGTGCCATTTCCTTATGTGCCTCTACTATCCATGCTATATGCGGGTTTGTTTTTTTGTTAGATTTGTTATAAGTTATTTTTATATTTATTTCTTATTTGATTTATATAAAATTATTACTCTACTATCCATGCTATCTGCCTGTTTGTTTTTTTGTTAGATTTGTTATAAGTTATTTTTATATTTATTTCTTATTTGATTTATATAAAATTATTATTATTAATTTGGATTTCTTATACTCGTTTTGTTTGATTTGTTCAGCTCACCTATTCAAAGTAAGAAAACATTACATGCTCGATAGCACATTTCAATAATCTAAAGTGATATATGAATCTCATAACTGTTATACGTTAGATTTATTAACTTTTTTAAGTTTGTTATGTTTCTATCTCCCCATGTATTCATTTATTATGATTTCCGTTTTAATTTTTTGCCATATTATAATTTGTGTTTTAATGTTTTTGTCATATTTGTGATAGGTTATTTTTAAAGTTACTTTCTTTTTTGTGCTAACTAACTATTTCTTATATGTATTTACTTCTGTTTTTTCTGTTTTTTCAGTTCACCTATTTACACTAAAGAAATATTATACGTTCGATAGCGCATAAGAATTATATAAGGTATCTACCGATTTTATAACTGTTGCATAATAAATTTATTTACTTCTTCAGCTTTTTTGTTTCCCTATTTCCCCATGTACTTATTTCTTATGATTTAGGTTTCAACTGTTTATCATATTTTGTAGATTTCAACTGTTACACGATAGATTTATAAATAATTTGTTCTCCAGATGATTTGAAGCTTCACATTTCGTATTTTTAAAATTCGTTTTTCCCATTTCGTAGCTGCCTACTTTATATTACTATAAATATAAATATTTACATTTTGAACACTTTCAATAGTTCCTTCTAATTATATATTAATTATTATGTTTATAGATATTTGAAATTCTGAAAACTTTCATAATTTCCAGCAGTTCTTTGTAATTATATATTAATTAATTATGTTTACACATTTCAGTCTTTTATACTTCTTTCATTGGTGTCTTCTCATTATATATAGATATTAGAAATTCTGAAAACTTTCATAATTTCCAGCAGTTCTTTGTAATTATATATTAATTAATTATGTTTACACATTTCAGTCTTTTATACTTCTTTCATTGGTGCTGAAATATTGAAGAATCCTCGTTGGTAGCGTGATGGATATTTTGGAAACCTCTGTTAATGAAAATAATGCTCTTCCTAGCATTAATACTATTCTTGAAATTGGAGATGAGTTACACAGATCTTTCATTCGCCTACAACGAATTCAAAGAGAGAGAGATGGACGACGTAGACATATAAATAATTGTAGTCCTTCGTATAAAAGGAGACATGCCCCTATGTTAAATAATTCCATGTCATCTGAAAATAATTTCCCTTCTGTCATCGAACAACATGAATCCATATTACACAACAATTCTAACGATACTTCAACTTCGAATCAAGAAACATTTAATAATCTCAATTCTGAATACGAATTAGAAGACACTCTTGAGAAATTCACGATTCCATCTTCGCATATGTATTACCAACATCCATTTCTTGTGAACACTGTAATGCACGTAAATTTTACAAAGAAAGTAAAGGTTTCTGTTGTTCTGATGGAAAAGTTAAACTTGTTATATGTGACTCACCATTTGAACTATACAATTTGTTTACTTCTAAAGAAATTCATTGTAAAGAATTCAAAAAAATTGTAAGGGGGTACAATAATCATCTTGCTTTTACTTCATTCGGTGTAAAATACGATAAAGAATTGTTTAAAACTTATAAAGGTATTTACACATTTAGAATTCAAGGACAAGTACATCACTATATAAATGAACTGATGCCAAATAATAATACGCCTTCTTATATGCAATTATATTTTTATGATACAGAAAATGAATTGCAAAATCGAATGAAAATTTCATCAAACTTTGTTGAATCTACTTTAATATTTTTGCTGCAAATCTTAAAAATAAATCCTTACAGTAAATTTTTTAGATCTTTAAGTGATATGCCTAATTTGCATGATCATCAAATACAAATACGATGCGATCCAGGACTTGATCAAAGAGTTTTTAATATACCTACAACATCTCAAGTAGCTGCCGTATGGGTCGAAAATGATGAAAATGCTAATATTCGTGCTCGTGATATTATCATATACGGCCACTCTAATGATTCACATAAAGTTCATTATTATTATGGATGTTATGATCCGTTACAATATCCGTTACTCTTTCCATATGGAGAATCCGGTTGGCATGAAGGTATTGAGAGATACAAAAATACAAACTTTCAATCTCAACATCTATCTACATCGGATGTTTTCCCTAACATGGATACTTCTGCAGTTGAATTCATTCAAAAAGAAAATGAAGGTTAGTAAATATATTTTTACTATTAATCATGTATATGTTTTAGTCATACTTTATTTTATTGATGAATATTAAATTAATTTTTTCTTCCGTAGTACTTGATCATGCGAAGACACGTACACAGGTATCTTGTCGAGAGTATTATTCATATAAATTACAAATTAGAACTTCTGATAAGTCTGTACTACTTCATACCGGTAGATTATTTCAACAATATGTCGTAGATATGTACGTTAAAATTGAAACAGCAAGATTAGACTATTTTCGCAATAATCAAAAACAAATTCGTGCGGAACTGTACCAAGGTATTGTAGACAGTGTTCAAAATGGAGAAACAAGAGGGTCTAAAGTTGGAAGAAAATTTGTTTTACCAAAATCCTTTACATGTGGACCTCGTGATATGTTACGAAGATATATGGATGGAATGGTTATTATACAACGTTATGGAAAACCTGATATATTTTTGACTATAACATGTAATCCTAATTGGCCTGAGATTAAGCAAGAATTACAAATGAATGATGAAGTTCAAAATCGACCAGATTTAATTGTACGTATATTTCGAGCAAAATTAGAAGAATTAAAACAAGATTTATACAAAAAAAATATCTTAGGCCCAATTATTGCATATATATACGTTATTGAATTTCAAAAAAGAGGGCTTCCACATGCACATATGTTATTAATATTTAACCCTGCGAATAAAATTACTTGTGATCAACATGTTGATAAAATAGTGTCCTGTGAGATTCCTGACAAAAATAGATACCCCCATCTTCATTCTGTTATTGTTAGACATAATATGCATGGTCCTTGTGGTAATTTAAATCCCAAAAACGTATGTATGTAAATTAATAAAGGTTGTAAAAATAAGTATCCTAGAGATTTTTGTAATAATACTATATTCGGTCAAAATTCATACCCTTTATATAAACGTCGTAATACCAATTTTTGTGTTAGAGTTAGAGGCCAATTGTTAGATAATCGATGGGTTGTACCATACAATCCATATTTAAGTGCGAAATTTGATTGTCATATTAATGTTGAAGTATGTTCTTCTATTAAAACTGTAAAATATTTATACAAATATGTTTACAAAGGACATGATCGTATTAATTTTTCAGTACTTACCCCTGACACAGAGAAAAATATTGATGAAATTTCTGCTTACCAATCTGCTAGATGGATATCTCCACTTGAAGCTATGTGGAGGATTTTTTCTTTCAATCTATCAGAAATTTGTCCCACCGTTTATTCTTTACAATTTCATATCGAAAATCATCAACAAATAATATACGATAATGAAGATAATTTATGTACTGTTGTTGAAAATGAAAATACAAAAAAAACAATGTTAACTGAATTTTTTCGAATGAATGAAGTAGATGAATTTGCGCGTACGCTTTTATATCGAGATTTTCCAACACATTTTGTCTGGAATACACATAAGAAAATTTGGAGTCACAGGAAAAAACAAATTGTTACCGTAAATCCATCTGAAGGAGATCGTTATTATCTTCGTGTTCTTCTAAATCATATTCGAGGTTGTACATCGTTCCAAGATTTATGAACTTCACGTGGAGTTACTGTTGTCACATATCGAGAAGCAGTACTTTTGCATGGTTTGTTAGGTGGAGATAATCATTGTGAAGAATGTTTATCTGAATCTATTATTTATGAAATGTCTGCTTCTTTAAGACGTCTTTTTGCTACACTTCTTATTCTCTGCAATCCTAATAATCTGAAATTATTGTGGAATAAATTTAAATCTTATATGATTGATGATTACATACATGAAAATATTCCTTCACATAATGCCGAATTGCATGCTTTAAAGGATATTAATTGTATTTTAGAATCTGTAGGTAAAAATATAAACGACTATGAAATTGTACCATTTAATGTAAATATAAACGAAAATGATAAATTGAAAAGAATGATTGAAGATGAGACAACAAATTTAAATATTAATGAAAACTATATTTATGAAGCAAATTTAAATAATGCACAGCAGATTGCATGTGATATGATTATTGAAAAAATATCATTGGGATTAGGTGGTGCTTTCTTCATTGATGGTCCAGGTGGAACAGGTAAAACATATTTATATAAAGCATTGTTACGTACAATTCGATCTAAAAATGTAATTGCTTTAGCAACTGCATCTTCTGGAGTATCTGCATCTCTTTTACCAGGAGGTCGAACTGCTCATTCAAGATTTAAAATTCCTTTAGAAATAACAGGTGAAGTAAGTTGTTCTGTTAGTAAACAATCTGCTTTAGGAATTTTATTGAAAATGTGCAAGTTGATCATTTGGGATGAAGCCCCAATGGTCAATCGATGTGCTATTGAAACTGTAGATAAAATGTTAAAAGATATTAATGATTGTAATTTAACTTTCGGTGGTAAAGTAATGGTCCTTGGAGGAGATTTTCGACAAGTTTTGCCAATAGTTTCAAAAGGGAAAAAAGAAGATATCATTAATGCTACATTAGTTTTCTCTTACTTATGGCCTTTATTGACACATCTATCGTTAGTTGAAAATATGAGAGCAAAATTTGATCCTTCTTTTTGTAATTACTTATTAGGAATTGGGAATGAAACAGAGCAACAACATTGTTGTAATTGCATTAAGCTTCCAACCGATATAATTATACCATTCGAGGATGACATTACATCTTTAAAACTTTTAATACAACACGTATTCCCAAATATTGAAACATATACTGACAATTTACATACGATGGCAAATCGAGTTATTCTTACGCCTCGAAATGATTGTGTTGATCATATCAACAAAATCTTATTACAACAAATTTCTGGTCAAATTTTTACATACTACAGCTTTGATGAAGCAATCGATCAATCAGAACACAATTTGCAAGAAGATTTTCTGAACAGTTTAACATCAAATGGTATTCCACCACATGAATTAAATCTTAAAGTAAATTGCCCTGTTATGTTGTTACGAAATATTAATCCTTCCGAAGGATTGTGCAATGGAACAAGACTCACTTGTCGAAAATTTGAAAAAAATGTAATTCTTGCTGAAATTACATCTGGTGAATATTGTGGAAAATATGTTTTTTTACCAAGAATTCCTTTCATACCACTCCAAAATGATCATACTTCAATTCCATTTAAAAGAACTTAATTTCCAATTCGGCCTTATTTTGCAATGACAATAAATAAAGCACAAGGACAAACACTTGATTTTGTTGGTTTATATCTTCCAGAGCCAGTATTTTGTCATGGTCAACTTTACGTAGCATTATCAAGAGCTAGAACTAGCAAATCTTTAAAAGTTCTGTTGAAACCATCAATTGCTGAGCCGTTACACATGACATGTACGCAAAATATAGTGTACAAGGAAGTTCTTTCACTGTACATGAATAGAAGACATCGTTAAAGTACTACAGTTTTATTAGGTAAAATAGAAATTGTACTTACATATTTTCGCACTCCTGTTATTTTGTAGTGTTACATTATTCATTTGTAATTTGCATTATTCATTTGTAGTGTTTCTTTTTTATTTATATAACTGACTTCATATTTTATGCCATATATATTTTATAATTTTGTATTCTATGTTATACAAATAAAATAATAAACAAATACACTAATCTTCTAATTTTATAAATTAAAAAAAGGCACATATCAGTTCCTATTTTTTATGATCTTTTATTTTTTCATATAATTGTTATTACGTTTTCATTTTAAAGGATAAAGAAATAAATGATATACTTTTAATTATAATTATTATTATTCTAACTGCATTTCCTATTAACTGAATTTTTCCTCTTCTACATTTATTGTCGTTAAATAAATTTTTCTTATTTACAATAAAATTGAAAATATTATTCCTGTCATCACCAGTAACTCCATATCGCAACTCCATATCGCAAACTGAAGAATCAAATATTTATTCAGGAGGAATTAGTTCAATGTTTGTGTAAAACACATATTACTATTTTTAGTTACTTTACGGCGCTTACTAATATATAATCTCGTTCCGGCATATTTCCAGAACTACATATATATTCAAAAGATCTAAATTTAAATTTCTTACTCTTTATAAATCAAAGTCATTTTTTCTTACTTTCATAACGTTTACTCGTAACATTTTCGCTGTTAATAGTTTTCAAGTTTAAATTAATATCTATATTGTACATTATAGGTTTAACAATTTGTCAAAAAAAAAAAAAACACTCCCGAATCCTTTTTTTTCCAGCCCTATCACCTTCCCTAATATCACTTACCACATAGTAGACCCTATCCAATGCACATTTACAAATAACATTTATATTTATGGACTAAATCATAGATATGTAAAATTAAAGGCTATTTACAATTATAATAATTGAAATTTTATAGAATACAAATAAGCATAAAAAAAAATAAAATTATATTCTTACCGACTAATATATAGTCAATTTCACACCACTTTATTATCTTCAAAAAATATAACTTCTTTTACTAAAAAAAAATATATTTAACCACATCTTTTCTACTAAAATTGATTCAAAAATGAATATTTACAACGCATCTTCTGAAAATAGATATTTCTCATCCGACACGTCGCTACATTGAAACTTGAAATAGTTAACTTTATCATTTGCAAAACTTTTACAGCTTGAAATACTTAACTTTATCATTTGGAAAATTTTTAAACTCATATACAGAAATTTATAAATTGTTTATTCAAATCAAAATATCTTCTTATGCCTTCTATAAATACCCTCACTCTATACTTGGAAATTAGAAAATCAAACAAGAACTATATATTACACTTCTCTCAAACAACATGGCTAGACACTGTAAACTTATCCCACAAATTGCAATTTTAGAGACTAATTGGTCTGCAAAGGTAATCGTCACCGGAAAACAATCACCAAAGACCGCTCGTCATTCCACTACCAAATACCAAACTATTCTTCTCATGGATTTAGAGGTACATAAATTATTATAACGTAAATAATGTTTCATTTTTATTATACACATATACGTTATATAAACACTTTGAATTTTTCTGTTTATATAATAACTTGAATTTTTCTGTTCAACAGGGTAATGAGATTACAGCAACATTGTATGATACAAATATTACTGCACTTAACGACCAGCTTGAATTGGAAAAAACATACATAGTTTCAAATGCAACAGTAAAAGAGAACCGAAGCCATTTTCAAAGCTGCTCATCTTCCGATCAAAAAATCTAGACCAAACAGGACGAACAAAAATCGAAGAACTGCATGAAGACAATTTGAACTTCGTTTTCACACAATATCAACCTACTCCATTTCATGAATTAGAACATCACATGGATAAGGACATCAACATCAGTAAAAAATCTATTACATATTTTACAGTTATACATATGCTTTTGCCATATATTATATTTAAACTAAATGAAACCATAACATCTTTTTCTTCAGACGTTGTAGGTGTGGTAATTGATGTTAAACAAAAGAGAATCATCCAAACCCATTTTGGCACAGAAGCTGTTCTTCAAGATATCATGTTGATAGATAAAGAGTTCCAAACAGTTACGTTAACCCTATGGGACAGTTTCGTCGAACGTGAATGCATTACCATTACAACAAACTTGGCCAACAGACCAGTCATATGGGCTACAAACCTAAAAGTTTCTTCCTACGACGGTATAAATATTTATCTTTCATTTTTCTCATCCAACTTCATTTACACTGTTTACATAAATATACAATAATATACTGCTTAATTTTTTGTTCCCTTATATAGGTATTACTCTATCGACCAAAGCCAACAACACCTTCTTCATC
Source organism: Fraxinus americana (assembly GCA_035079005.1). Taxonomy (NCBI): domain Eukaryota; kingdom Viridiplantae; phylum Streptophyta; class Magnoliopsida; order Lamiales; family Oleaceae; genus Fraxinus; species Fraxinus americana. The sequence goes on from CM068716.1 coordinate 33,602,601, forward strand.
AACCCTGATCTACTGGCTATTGCAGACTACAAAGATTGGTAATTATAATAAGTATAATAATTAATAACAAAAATAAAAATCATTACATTCATAATAAATTATACGTGCATTTATATTTATTTTCTACAGGGTGCAAGCTAATAAAGAAGACCTTGACAGACTTGCACAAAATAAACCTTTCGTTCCTATGAGTCCGCCGAAAGTATTACCTCCACCCGAAGACAAATTCACGCAAATCGCCGACTTACTAGGAGTTTGTCCAGGAGTATTTTCTCAGCCATTTCATTAAATATATATAATGAATATCTTTCTATATTTTTAAACAAATCATTACTATTTTTTAAACGTATACTGGGAAATTAATATTCTCTTTTCTTCACAGAAAATTTTTTTTTGGGTAAAAGCACACTGGAAGATCAATTCAAAAAATCAAAAAATTTGGTACATGTCTTGCGACAACTGCAATAAATTATCTAATGCAGACCTCGGAGAAGTTCACAAATGCCGGTTTTGTAAGTGTGAACATGCACAAGGCATCCCAAGGTAATTATAATTTAGGCTATTCAACGTATATAGAAATTTAACCTAATCCTATAACATATTGCAAAAATTACATAATATATCCCGTGAAAAAATTCATTCTCAGAGCAAATGCTTTTATACAATTACAAGACAAATCTGGATCGTTAAATGCAAGTATCATTGGAAAGGCCGCAGAAACTTTATTACAAACTACTGCGAATGCCATAATGAACCATTTCGAAAAGGTAAACTTAAGTTCTAATACACCTGTACATTACTTGTTCCATACTTCAATATTTCCTATTCAAACATATTTGTGCTATTGCAGGAACCGAATGAAGACATCAACAGTTTTATGGAAACTGAAAGTGAAACAGATTGGCTCTTTTATCTGAAAGGGACACAAAAACGGCAAAACCCTTCTGAATGCCATTTCGAAATCATCTTTGCATTCGACTCTTCAGCGACAATGATTGACGATGAACCTTCAATTGCAATCAGTAAACCAAATCCTGAGGCTAACATACTGACTATGAGTACTCGAGCTGAATCAGCAAAAAATGTAGACAAGAAAGACACGCACAGCAAAGAAAAGACACATCCTGAAACATTTAAAAATATCCAGGCAGTAACTAGAACAAATTCAAAAATGTCTCTCTTTGGATCAGATGATGTTACTGAAACAGAATCCAAGTCACAAAACAAGGCTCACAAAGATTCTCAAAGCAGTGACAAACCACTCTCCTCATGCTAAAAAAAAAAAAAAAATACTTTCCTGCAAACAACCTCACCTAATATGTCTGTGTATAAAACTCTCATGTAGAACTTTAGTAGTTAACAATAAGTTCTTCCTTTTGAGACTGCGAGGTGAAGAGGTTGTTCTGGATGTTTTTTGGCTAATGTGAAAATTCTAATACACATTCTCCTTTTGCTACTATATCCTCTTTGTATCTCTTTCACATGTACTGCAGTTATATATAAACGTTTTTAGTTTCGTATCTTTACAATTTATTACTCTCGTATCTTCAAATTTAACTTTCTATACTTCAACTAATACGAATTCATTGTAAGTTTATTAATTGTAAATTTACAAATGAACAAAAAGAAAAAGAAACTCATTGTATCGACAAACTAGAATTAACCTAAAATATACAAAAGTATGACAAATAGCATGACTTCAAAACAGCAAGTTCTCCGCAGCAAAACCACAGGAACATAACGATCTTCATATTGCATTTTGAACTTTCTAATGGAGTTCACATTTCTCGTGGGATACTAACAATCTCATTCTGATTGTTCTTGCATGATTGTTCTTGCATGCACATTGTACTTACGTGATGATGTGGTCGAATTACGGGGAGTCAAACTCCTCGTGCGCGCACGGGGAGATCGGGACTCGCCGTCCGAGCACGGGGAGAGTCTATCTCCCGTACACGCACGGGAAGAATTGAAGTCCCCGTGCGCGCACGGGGAGAGTGCATTGAAGTCCCCGCGCGCGACTCCCCCCCCCCGAGCGCGCACGGGGAGTATTGAACTCCCCGTGCGTGCACGGGGAGAGATTGATTCTCCCGTGCACGCACGGGGAGTATTGAACTTCCCGTGCGTGCACGGGGAGAGTGTATCAACCCGTGCGCGCACGGGGAGATTGGAACTCCCCGTGCGCGCACGGTGACATTACAATTTTTTTTATTTTTTAAAACAAGTTATATTATTTTTTCTTCCAATTTTAAAACTATCATTTACTTACAGTAAAAATATATACTCCTATAATTATACTACTACCTAAATATACATTATTTAATATCTTTTGAATTCACGCACAGGACACATCGATTTTTTTTTTTTTAACTTCCCATTTTAAAACTACAATTTACTAATATATACTCCCTACTATAATAATACTTATAATACTACCTAAATATACATTATTTAATATATTTTAAACTCTCTGTCCCGCAAAAATTTTTTTTTAAAAAAAAACAATTATATTAATTTTGCTTCCAATTTTAAAACTACATGAAAAAATATATACTCCTGTAATTATAATTACTACTAACTAACTAAGTATACATTATTATCTCTTGAATTTCCTAATATTCCTAACCTTCAAAATTATTTTGACCTTTACAGTTAAAAACAAACTTAATGTAATAAATTTTAAATTCTATAATCAATAGAAAAAAAAAATCATATAATAATATTAATAATAATACCATCAACTACCACCTACCCACTCCTCACCAACCACTTCTCACCTACCACTTCATTAACTCAACATACCTACACACCAATACCACCAATACTTCCACTAATACATTCAACCAAATACACACACGATAATCACCAAACCTTATAATTTTATTACTCTCCATCTTCCCAAATACACAAATTCAATACTCACATTCCAACTTCCTGCTACAAAAAGGTAATTTTATCTACCAAACCAACTTACTGTAATTTTATTCGCAATATTTGATTAGATTTTTTATTTAATTTAATTTTCTAATTTTCTATCTATGTCTTCGTGCTTATTCATGGAAGATTTTGAATTGTACAATAATAAAAAGAAAGTATACGATAAAACATGTAATTACTCATGCACAAATTAAAATGAAGCAGTTGAAAGTTCAAAATCAACAAGATGAGAAGTTGAACTAACAATAAAGTAGGTGAAACATATTACTTATTTATTTATCTTATAATAGAGTTTTTACATTAGATTCCCTGTCTTAATCTTGAGCAGTAGAGAGGAATTAAATAGTGAGATTATAGTGTCACCAATATCTTAGTTCTTCAAGAATATATATTGAGAACGGATGTTTATTAGATGGACCATAGATATGTTGGTTTTTATTTTTGAGGAAAGTGTTTTTTATTTCTACTTATTTATTAATTCTCTATACCTTAAATTTAACTTAGACATTTTAATTTTTGACAAGAATGTTTTGTAATGTAAGTTATTATTTATTAATTATGTGGGATTTTTGAGACAGAATCTCTTTTGTTTTGTAATGTAACTAATTATTTATTAATTGTGTAGGGATTCTTTGGACATAATGTTTTGTAATTTAAATTATTATTTATTAATTATGTGGGGATATTTGAAACAGAATCTTTTGTTTTGTAATGTAACTTATTATTTATTAATTGTGTAGGCATTCTTTGGACATAATGTTTTATAATTTAAATTATTATTTATTAATTGTGTGGGACTTAAATTTCACGTGGATTAATGATTTAATGTATAAATTCATTCACTTTGTTACTTCTTTTATAACATTTGTGTAACATTTTTATGCAATATCTTTTTCCCGTAATATTTTAATCAATTGGTCCACCACAAAAAATTAGGCAAACGTGGTTTTTATGTCAATTATTCCTTCTCTTTCTTTACCTTTTTTTCCACTTTCTAATTAACAATGATAAAGTTAACATATTTATCTAATGATTTCTTTATCCTGTACAGATGTCTTTGGAATATATCCTTCCTCCAAACCAATGGTATTCTGCTGGCATTACTCAATATTCCAATCATCAGTATCTCAGAAATTTTTTTGAGCTCATCAATGAAGAACAACAAGCTGAGATAATGGGTAGTAACTTTCATGCATTTATATGCAGTGTTTTTTATAGATCTGAAGAACAACAACAGTTTAGTGGTAAACTGGTTCATGAGTTTATAATACGCCTTGTGAATTGTGGAAAAAATAATGAAATCTGGGTCAAATTAAATGATCAGCTGGCTCGCTTTAGTATGCTTGAATTTTGCCTTATAACAGGATTACCATGTCATGATATACCTCTAGAATGTGAATTTACTAACAATCGACTTAGAAATCAGTACTTCAATGGTATTAACAGAATCAAAATGACAATGCTATCTGAAGCATTTCGCCTTTGTCAAAACGAAGATGATAAATTCAAGCTTGGTCTAGTGATGTTCATAGAATGTATTTTAAAACCTACGAGAAGATATATTGACCAAAAAACTTTATCTATGGTTGAAAACATTCATACCTTCCTTGCATATCCATGGGGTCGACAAGCATATGTTGTTCTACTAAGGTTATTACAAGCATCACATGTAGAAAGGGTACAGAGAATGCATCAAAATGAACAACTCGAATCCAAATATTCATTACATGGATATCCACTTGCATTCCAGGTACTATTCTTTTATTATATTGTTTTTCCTACTTTATATATAATTTTATTCACTGATTTATAACTTTATATATCTAATATATATTTCCACTTATGTAAGTACTGGATATATGAAGCATTTCTACGGATTGGCCGAAAATTTGGACAGCCTAAAAGTAGAACAATACACATACCAAGGATGTACAAATGGAGGCCGCATAAAGTATTAACAGAAAATACAATTAAACATTTTTTGTCAACCTATGAGGTATTCTACGTAATCATTACATTCCTTATCATTTTGTTATATATACATACTTACTTTTTGCATATACAAATACTTACTTTCTGCACTTATGAAAAAAATCAAAATAAATTATTTATTTATTTTTATTACACTTACAGATTCAAACAAACATAATACTACAACCTACGGCAGAAGAATTACAAACAATTTGGTATACAACTCTTTCAATGCCAGAAGACAACCATCATATCATACTTCACGGGACTCTCACAGGACAGTTAAACAATATCCCTCAAGAAGTTCATCAGCAAGATACCATACCACCTATTCATCGTACTTCCGTTCCAGATACTTCAACATCTATTCATATTAGCTCCAACTATCTTACAAGAGAAGAGATGGAGCAAATGCTAAACACACATAAACAGCAAATTATATCAGATATGTCTGCTTTATGTGATAACATAAGAACAACCATTGTATCAGATATATCTCATTTACACAACAACTTGGAAACAACCATTACAGAACAGCCAAATAGACAACAACGCCAGTACGAAACAATTTTTCAACGCCAAGATGAATTGTTTCAACGACATCACAAATTACAACAGGACTACAATGAAATCATACAATCTAGAATGCATCCTCAACATAATCCTCTTCATCAAGATGCTTCTGTCCATACAAGTCCTGTTGTACAACATACATCAACGTTTGAACCCACAGAAGACACTACACAACAGACAATACAACAAATACAAAAAGGGAAAAGCGCACAGTCTTCAATACCATTAATGAATTATCCTTTAGAAGACTACTCAACAGACAGATACTTAGCACTTACAAATTGGATAGCAACAAATCCACCAAGGTAACCGCTCTAATTCTACTCCACTCTTTTACACATTGTTGAATTCATTTAATTCATCTCGAATTAAATTATAATTTTTTTCACAGCGCATTGTTGGATGATGGATCTAAAAATATGTACCGAATGAGCATAATAGAAGCTATGATGGATATAGCACAACCTATAACTACTGATGTTAGTAAACTGATTTACTATAATAAATTTAATTTTATATTTAATGCACATTATTTACATCTATTTCTTTTATTAAACTCTTGATTTGGAGTTCAACTTGTTGAGGCGATTCATAAACAACAATCCTACATCCGTTTCAGAAGAATATGCAATTATGGATTTCAACTATGAAAACGAGTGTACTCATCAGATGATGGCACAAATGCAAAATCTGGACACAAATACCGTAACCAATGGACCAAATTTACCTATTCTACAAGACTACGTGAATGACAATTTGCCAATAAACGGTCGTCCATGGTTAAAATGCAAGTACCTGTTAATTCCATGTTCGTATCCAGGAAATATATGGTATTTATACTGTGCAAACATTGATAAATTGAAAACATACATATACGACTGCAGCAACAACAATCATACACCAGAGCAAATTAGAGCACATTCAAAACCAGCATTCGCTATAACTATGCACTTCCTAATGCATCCGAACTTCACAGCCCACAGATCCTTGAAGAAGAAAAATACAAAAAGAGAAATAAAGTTGGAAATCATGCCGCATCAACCTTCAGCAAATAATGGGTAAGTATTTAAATTATACGCTATGTACTATACCATTTCATTCTCTGTTTACTATAATTATACATTCAACATACTAATTAAATTTTATTCTCACCTATCTTTTTCATAGGCCAAATTCTGGAGTATTTTTACTTAAATACATAGAATGTTTAGTTCGAGGTTACCCAATAGAATCAATTTCTGCAGACAGAATGATTTTTTATAGGCGAAAGATTGCCTTAGATATTTGCTTCAATGATTACTTCGTCCATCCTCATTGACTCTTACACTTGTGGGTAATCATACCTGTGGAGAAGACAGTATTTATGGCCAATTCTGCATAAGGTTTGATAACTTTCAATACTCCTTTTACATTTCTCATTTTTGCATTCATTTTATTTAGAAGCTTTTTCTTTCTTCTTTTTGCATTCATTTCATTCAGAAGCTTTTTCTCAACTGTTTATATCGTAGTAAAAAACTGTTGTTCTCTGTCTTAAATTAAATTTAAAACGGATTTGAAGTTGTACTTCACGGCCGGTGTCTCTGACACACAGACACAGATTCCTTTTGTTTTTTTTTTTTTCCCTTTTTTCCATTTCTCAGGTGCTTTCAAGGATTATATTGGTACTCTTTCCCCAAAATTTGTTTATTTATGATTCTATTAAGCAATTTGCTGTTAATTACTGTTAAGATTTATTTTTGACAACCTTAACAATGACATTTTGGAATTTTTGCACATTTCCCCAATTTTAGTTATTTTTATGTTGAATTTTTGGAGTGAACATGATTATATTTTGTTGTTAAATAGTGTAAAGATTGATTTTTGTGAACCTTAATGAAATTGTGGAATTTTTTTGCATAAGGTGTGGCATTTATTTTACCAGACACTTGCAAAATTGTTTACTTTAATGTTGCCAAATCTTTATATTAGTGCTGCCTTTTTTCATTTTACTTATTTTTGTATTTATTTGTTTTTTGTTTGATTTTTATGTGATTAGATGTAGATCTGATGTGTAAATTGAGGAATCTAATTGAAAGAGTTATCTTTTCAGTGAAGAGGCTCTGGGCATGTGGAAATCTGAGTGAATCTGATATCTATTTGCTTGTAAATCCATTGCTCTTATTTACGCTAATTGATGATGGAATCTGAAGCAGAAACTAAGGTTAGTATGAAAAAAATCGCTATTTGTTATTTTCAATATTTGTTTGTGTTTTGTTTTCTTGCATTTCTTTCTATCGCTCATTGAGGGTGTGGAGAGTGAAAAAATTAGAAGCTTAATCAAAAAATTCCACAAAACTTCTATCACAGATTCAAAGGCGTTGTTTATGTAAGTCTCTTTCTCTGTCTTTTACATTGTGGTAAAAGCTTATACTTCTTCTACTTTTTCTTCAACCTTTGTTATTTGTGTTTTTTGATTTAATATTCATGGATCGTTGCTAAAACTTGAAGATTAACTTTGGGTAAGAAGATTCGAGTGGAAAAATTGAAATGCATGTCGTTTTTCAATCCTCTTCTTGGGTATTTGTTCTTCTGTGTGGTTTTGTGGAAAGAAACATCGGAAGAATCATGACGTTTTTCATCACATTTTGTGGACTACATGGAAGCATTAAAAAGAAAAGTTTGAAGTTATGGGGGCATTTCTTAAACAATTTTGGATGTGAATTGTTTTCTGTAAAATTGTGGTATTGGATTTTAGACCGCCAGTGCACTCAAACGCCACACGCACACCAGAGATGTGAAAAATTCAATTTTTTTAGGAATGTATATTAGGGCATGCACATTCATTAAGCCCATTTGCATGTGGATGGTTCTGGCAAAGTTTGTGCTTTGCATTTTAATTGTTAGTGCTTCAGTTAAATGCTGAAAAAAATTGACTTGGATGGAAAAAATTCACAGAACTCTTTTTTCTTCCTTCTATAAGCAAATGCCTTTGGAATAAATTATGTGCGGTAAGAGTTGTTTCTCCGAAGAACTCTTTGTAGAGCGATTTAAATGAATAGGTGTTGTAAAAGAGTTATGGTGGAGTTAATATCAAATTGTTTTAGTGGCTCATAAGAAACAAAAAAAAAAAAAAAAAATTGAAAAGTTTTTCACCCATCAATTGTTATTTGTTTTATTTTGTTTGGCAGTCTCCAGATTTGATGGGTGCTTTGGATAATTGGATGCCATGGAAGAGGGTGGACCTAGCAGCCTGAACGAAAAGTTTTCAAATGTTATCTCCAAAATGGTTGTCGATGATGATGATATGTATTTTGATGATTCCGATTCCGATGACGAGGCTGAAAACTGTTTGAAAGAGTTAGGTAAAGAGTTCCCGAAAGGTTTCTGTAAAAAGACTTCAACCGCATTTTTTGATATTTGTTCCAATGGGATCCTTGTTTTATACTTGACATTCTGTTCCACCTCGTTGCCTAACTTTCACTCCAAAGATATGTTCATAAATCTATATGTTTTTTTTCCGTGTGTTTATGAGATTGGTATACCTTAGATAATTCATATAATATCGAGCATACAATATTTCACTGTAAATACGTAAACTGAAAATACGAACCAAAACAAGCATAAGAAATTCCAAGTTAGCACTACGGGGGAAAAAAAAAAACATAATACTAAACGCTACGGGTCACAGATATTCCATTTTCCACGCTAACATTACCTTCAAAATTACGATTGCCCGTGCGTTGCACGGGCGATAAACTAGTATGTTAAAAAAAGTAACACCCAGTTCAATTTGGTATATACAGGATCGGTAATTAGCAGAAGTGGGCCTTGCTTCCGTCAGCATAGAGGAAAAGAACGATAATAAAAAATCTCTCCAACAAAATCAACATAAAAGGCTCATATTGTCCCCTCTTCAGTTTCTAGCTCCAAACATCTCATCCTCTATATAAAAAGGTCAATATGAATTGCTAGAAACTGCGTATTGATTTGGCTTCAACACCGCAACAGCCCCCACTTTGTAATGCACATGAGTCTCCAGGTATAGCCATTAGCATAGACTTGAGAATTCCAGTGGGAGGTTTCACTATTTCTACGTCATAATTTGGATTTACATTGGTTGGGCAGCGCTCTATAAAATGCACTACAGAAAAGTATTTTATCAAGTATGCTCTTTAATAGTGTATTTGTTTCATCTAAGAACTTCTATTTACTTAGTGTTAAAAAGGCCAAAAAAAAAAAAAAACGAAAGAAAGAAAGAAAGAAAGAAAGAAAGAAAGAAAACTATATTCGCAGGTACACTAACATACCATGCACCTTGCACATTTGACATATGTATCCCACAGGTGTCGTTTTTCGCTCGAATCCACCTCTACCTAGAGGAACAAAATGCGACTCTCAGTCTTTTGCAGCATACTTGTAGAAAACATAAGTATTAATAGACTATAGCAACAAAGAAAATTTTGATCCTCTCGTCCACATTTTCTATCTAGCCTAGACAAGAAGATGTCCCATTAGTATCAACTTTCATTATATAACAACAAAGAGAATCAACATAATTTTAGCAAATAAAGGCAACAAATTTTTTTATTTTAACAAGTACTTTACCTATCTACCAACTTCAGCACACAGCTCTAGTCTGAGTGAACTAACAATGGGGACAAGAATGTATGAGCTAGAAATGTGTCTTGGCAATCATAGAGATATTTCTGAGGAAATTTAAAGAAACATCCCTTTGAAAGTAATTGACATGTGCCAAAAAGGTACCCGAATCAATTATACTAAACTAGCATGGACGTATATCACTTCCATTGACTCTCAGAATGTTTTCCCTCAGAGCTAACACCGTGTAAAGGTACAACAACCACACCTGGGAGTAAGAGTTGAGTACTAAAAAATCGATTCTTGTATACTTTCTGCAGAACATCCATGACCACAAACAGATTATAAACCAGGTGAAGAAAATGCTTTTATGGACACGATACCTGGTAAAGTTGAGTATACAGTTTTGGCAAGATATTTAGTTCAAGAGGAAACACATATTTGAAATAAATCTAATGGAAGAGTTGGCAAGAAGAAGACAATGTGTAACAATTACTTAAGATTCTAACATCTCTTCTGAATAGTAGCCATCAAAATAATTATGAAGAATACTCATTAAAGTCCTACAAGGAAAACATACGAAAAAGAAAGAGATTTTTGGATTCAGATAGCCCAAAACATGAATGAGACCAATGGGGGTCAAGAGAATTAAAAAAATAGGAGCACAGTAGAACCCATAGCTGGGATATTGAGAAAAAAATACAATTATTTAACTGCTAAACTACAATTACAAAAGCCCAAAAGAAATAAAAATAGAATTACAAAAGCTGACATCAAGATAAGGAGGGTTTCGCTTAATGTGGTTCATATATATTGTCTGATGCATCAAGACCTTGTATGCAGTTTATTTTGATCCCAGAGACATTCCATTGACAGAACCTACAGAATGTAAAATGACTGGTCAAATAAGAACATATTACAGAAGGAAATCAAATACTCTCATCATTCAAACTTTTATTCCCAATTCTCCTTTTGGTGCTTCGACTCTTACATAAAGTTCTTCTTTGGACAATTCAAAAGTTGGAGAAAGTTTTTTACTAATCGATCAATATTCCAAATTATTCCATTCAGTACGAAAAATCTCAAGAAGTACATCAATGTATGATTTGGCTAAGTTGTATCATTCCAGAGCAAGCAAACAAATCAAGGAGCCCATTTATTAAGTAAAAAACATTTTATTGCAAGTAACAGCAGCAAAGAGACTTACAAATTTCTGGTTCTTCTGATTTGTGATAAAGTACGGGGTAAATATAGCATTTGTCCAACTTCATTCCCTCAACTACTTCCTATTCATTGGAAAACGTCTTTCCATCCTACAACAGCATATGGACACCTTATCAGATTTACCAAATGAGTGTATCTACAATGCCTTCACATGTACATGCCCATCACAATAAACATCAACTCCCATTTTTTCATTTATTATAATCATGAATTTGGGAACATAAGCAATTACGAGATTGTATCACAAAACTGAAAATGTACATGACATGAAGAGAAGAAACGAAAGTTTAAAGCTCAAAAACCCATCAATTAATATATATTTTGGAACACGACACAAGTTCATTATCAATATTTGAAAGTCAATATGAAAGCAAACGTATAAAACTTAGAGATAAAATGTCGCTTTATCTTTCTTTGATGCATCAGGGGAACTTTGGGGGAGTTAGCTAAATGAAAGTCAGGATGACTCACGATCTCGTCCATGAAGTTGTGCCATGGCATCAACAAACCGTTCATGAAGCTCATGAGTCCAATGAAGCTGCTGCTTAGAGGCCATATTAGGAATGTTATTAGCATTGTTTACTTAGCTGACGGGATCCATTGAGCTGGCACCACAGTCTAATGGCTGACTGCGGACTAATGGAGTACTATGAACTAAGCTTCAAGTAGGAATACCCTTTGGTTGATACATATTTCATTAAGGGAAAAATTCACAAGTAAGAAGATAACTATTGTCCATTTCAAAACTAAGAAAACATGTTTCAAATTTCAAAAATCAGAATTTTATTAAAATTTATTTATGATTTAATTAATTAAATATATTTAAGTCACATATTTATACAACTTGGTCACAGATTCACAATTTAATGAGTCACATATTATTTTTCGGTCACAAATCATATTTTTTTATACAGCACAATTATTTTTCGGTCACAGTTCAAAAAATTTATAGGTCACAATTTATTTATCGGTCACAGATCAAAAATTTTGTAGATCACATGTTATTTCGAGTCACAAATCAATAATTTTATAGGCCACAGATAATTTTATTGGTCACAGATCAAAAAATTACAGGTCACAGTTAGGTCATAGTTTGTTTATCGATCACATGTCAAAAATTTTGTAGATCACGGATTATTTCGAAGTCACAAATCAATAATTTTATAGGTCATAAATTATTTTATTAGTCATAGATCAAAAAATTATAGGTCACAATTATCTATGAGTCACATATTTTCAAATTTATTGGTCACAGATTAATTTTTAGTCACAAATTGTCAAATTTTAAGGTCACAGTTAATCCATTATGTGATTTTTTTTGTAACCACCCCCGACTTCTATGACCACCCCGACACTTGTGACCACCACCTCACCACCGCCACTACCACAATTACCACCATCACCACCACACCAACTCACTGTGACCTCCAGCAACCGTCACCACCACAAAACCGCACCCCTGCCACCGCCAAATTGCTCGCCACCACAAAACTCACCTCCACCGCCAGATCCACCATCGCCATTAGACCCACCACCATCGCCAACAACCACACAAATCATTCACGGCCAGATCGTAACTACTGCAGATCGCCACCAGATTCGCCAACAGCGCCAAATCCACCACAAAACCACCTCACCACCGCCAATATCCACCACCAACATCACCAAATCCATCTGCACCACCACCAACTAAAAAACCTCCAAAAACCATCTCCACCACCAACCACAAAACTACATATCCACAATAAACAAAAGTAATCAAACCAGTGTAAAACCACAAATACAAAACCACCACTACCATCACCAACACCGCCGCCGCCATCACCAACCAAAAATCACCAACAAAAATACACCTAAAACCTAAGCAGATAGGAGAAGGAAGAAACCACTTCCCAAACCCCAAAAATACCCACAATCGTCGTGACGACAAAGAGAGAAAGAGAGAGAGAGAGAGAGGATAGCAGCGAGAGATAGGCGCCTCATAGCAACGTCGTGAACGCCACTTCCATTTTCAGATCCACTGTCCCCAAAACCACGACGCTCATCGCTTCTGTGATGATGCCGTTGGTAGGGAGAGAGTGACGCTGCCAATAGAGAGACGCCGCAGAGCGGTGCCGGAGAAGAAAGGTGGTGACTGTTTAGTAGAGTGAGGGATGGCGAAGAGAGTGGAGGTAGAGAGATGGCAAGTTACACAGTGTGGCCGTGCGACTCACAACAGTGGATCGCTACGCTTCTGCTCCGCTCGCCTTGCCGCCGCTAAATGATTGGTGGTGCTGGATCAGGGGGTGGGTGCGGCGAAGAAAGAAAGAGGGAAATGGAGAGGAGGTAGGCTGGCTGGCTGGCTGTGGAGAGAAAGAAGAAGACGGTTTGGGGGAAATTAATTAGGGTTGAGTCGAAAATTGTATAATTAAATATGAAATATCTGATTTTTGAAAAATGAAACTTGTGATCTGATTTTTGAAAATGGATCTTGAAAAGAAGGGTTTTGTGTAATTTCCATTTTCATTAATCTATAGTTAGGTCCAGAAGTGTTAGGCTTCCCTCCTAATGAGAGCCCATTGTAATTAGTAAATGGGCTTCTTTAGTCTTGGACCCAAAGATCAATATATATTACCAAGTTGGAGACCAAACAAAATAATACACACAACACACATACATTAGACAAGGAGCAGAGAATGAGAGAGTGAGGGAAAACTAAGGTTTTGGTTTCTTCTTGCCAACGATCGGAGGTCCATTTGTGGTCCGATTTTACTGATATTTTAGTATGTTGTTCCTGGCAAAGAGGGCTACATTTTGACCGGAGCTGATCATCCAGATTCCTCTTCATTTGTCTGGGCTTTGCACACTTATCTGTGAGATTTTCCTTATTATTGTGTGCATTTATCTTTATGATGTTGTTGTTGTTGATATCCAAGGACTAGATGTGTTCTTGATATAGTGTTAGCCTTTGGAGTTGGTTCTAGAGAAGAAACTGTGTATCCCATTATTTTTATAGTGGATGGCTCTTTTACTGGACTAGGTCCCGTGGTTTTTTCCCTTCGCAGGGTTTTTCTCGTTAACAAATCTTGGTATTCAATTTATATTCCCGCTAGTGTGTGTGAGTTTGTTGAATTTGTCTATTATAGCTGCCATTTTAATTCTTGTGCATTGAGGGGTTGGATTAATTGTTTCCGCTGCTTGCTTGTTATATTGGTTCAATCCCCAACAAAGTGGTATCAGAGCTATTTGGTTGAGTCTCTGTGTTTGTGGTGAGAATTAAAATGGAGGATTCTGCTAGTGGCATGGTTAAACTCACATCTTCCAATTATTCCATTTGGAAGACGAGAATGGAGGATATCCTGTATTGCAAAGACTTGTTTGAACCCATTGAATTGAATGGCAAGGAACCCGATTCTAAAACTGATGAGGATTGGTAGAAGTTGAACCGGAAAGGCTGTTGGACATATTAGGCAGTGGGTTGATCAGAGTATCTTCCATCATATAGCCAAAGAAGTTGATGCTTATAGTCTTTGGCAGAAATTGGAAGGTCTTTATGAAAGAAAGACTGCACAGAACGAGGCCTTTGTCATCAGAAGGCTTGTAAATTTGAAGTACAGGGATGGTAATAGTGTTGCAGAGCACTTGAGCAGCTTTCAAGAGCTATTGAATGAGTTGTCTACCATGAAGCTTACACTAGATGATGAGGTGAAGGCTTTACTTCCGTTGAGTTCCTTACTAGACAGTTGGGAAGCTTTAGTCTTAGTAATTCGGCTCAAAATGGTGTGATCACTGTCAACATGGTAAAAGACAGCATGTTTAAATGTTTAATGAAGAAGCCAGGAGAAAGGAGCAAGGTGCTTCTTCTAATTCTGAAGCACTCATTACAGAAAGAAGGGGGAGAAACCAAAGTAGAAAACCTCGTGGTGATGATAGTCGTGACAAGTCCAGAGGAAAATCAAAGTCAAGAAATGGGATAAAATGTTATCATTGTGGTAAGGTGGGACACCTTAAAAAGGAGTGCAGAAAATGGAAAAGGGAGCAGTCAAAATGGAAAGGAGAAGAACATAAAGAACAAAAGGAGACCGCTGCAGTAGCATCTGAGGTAGAGGTGCTTATTGCTTATGATGAAGCATTTGCTAGTCTTTCATGTCAGGATACTACATGGATAGTCGATACAGCAGCGTCTATTCATATTACTCCACGTAGGGATTTCTTTTCATCCTACACCAGTGGTAATTTTGGTTGGATCAGGATGGGAAATGAAGCTAAAGCTTAAACTGTTGGCATGGGGGATGTGCAATTGGAAACCAGCAGTGGTAACATGTTACTTCTCAGGGGTGTCAAACATGTTCCTGATATGCGCTGCAGCTTGATTTCGGTCGGAAAGCTTGATGAAGAAGGCTATCATAATCACCTTGGAGATGGTTGTTGGAAACTGAAAAAGGTTCTCTTGTTTTAGCCAGAGGAAAGAAGACTAATGGTCTCTACAGAACAGAAGCAAAACTTATTCATGGAGAGGTGAATATTGCTGACAATGAAGTCTCTACTGAGCTATAGCATAAGCGACTTGGTCATATGAGTGAAAAGGGACTTCAAGTTCTTGCTAGAAAGAAGATCCTACACAATGTGAAAGGTACATCACTTACACCTTGTACTCATTGTTTAGTTGGAAAGCAAAGTAGAGTTGCATTTCGTAGATTTCCTGCATCTAGAAAGACTCATATTCTTGATTTAGTTCACACTGATGTCTGCACAATGCTAAGTAAATCTCTAGGTGGTGCATTGTACTATGTTACATTTATTGATGATCACTCTAGAAAGGTGTTTGCATATTCTTTGAAATCTAAAGACCAGGTGTTGGAAGTTTTTAAAGACTTTCATTTAAAAGTTGAAAGAGAAACTGGAAGGCAGTTGAAATGTGTCAGAGCAGATAATGGTGGTGAATACAGAGGGCCATTTGAAGAGTACTGCAGAAGATATGGCATCAGGCTTGAGAAAACTGTTCCTAAAACCCCACAACAGAATGGGGTGGCAGAGAGAATGAACAAGACTATTTGTGAGAAAATCAGATGTATGCTTTCTCATGCAAAACTGCCTAAGCATGCTGAGGCAATGAGGACAGCAGTTGACCTGATTAATCTTTCTCCATCAGTTCCTTTGAATGGTGAAGTTCCAGAGAGCTTTTGGATAGAGAAAGATATATCTCTTGATCACTTGAGAGTCTTTGGTTGTAGAGTATCTGTTCATGTTCCTAAAGATGAAAGGTCCAAACTTGATAGCAAAGCAAAGCAGTGTATCTTCTTGGGTTATGGACATGCAGAGTTTGGGTACAGGTTGTGGGATCCAGTGAATAAGAAGATTATCAGGAGCAGAGATGTTGTCTTCTTTGAAGATGAAACCATTGAAGATTTGGGTTAGTCTAAGAAGCCAAACACAATCAATGAAGAACAAATCAGTCCAGCTCCACATGTACCAGACCCTGTGGCACATGATGATCATAGAGAAAATGTGCAAGAAAAGCATGACAGTATAGGAGACAGACATGATGAAGTCTCTACACAGGGTGATGCAGAACTAGATCAAAGTCAAGAGAATATTCCTCTTGAGGTACCAGCTGAAGAAGAGTTGAGAAGATCTACTAGAGAGTGTCAGCCTTTCAAGAGGCATTCTAGTAATGAGTATGTGTTACTTTCTGATGGGTGGAGAACCGGACTGTTATCAGGAGGTTCTACAAAATGAGCATAAAATGGAGTGGTTGAAAGCTATGCAAGAAGAGATTAAATCCTTGCATAAGAACCACACTTATGATCTGGTGGATTTGCCTAAGGGCAAGAGAGCACTGAAGAACAAATGGGTGTTCAGATTAAAGGCTGAACCAAATAACTTGCAGCCAAGGTACAAGGCAAGATTGGTTGTGAAAGGGTTTTCAGAAGAAAGGCATTTATTTTAAAGAAATTTTCTCACCCGTTGTCAAAATCTCTTCAATCCGGGTTGTATTAGGGTTGGCAACCAGTATGAACATGGAGGATGAACAACTTGATGTGAAGACCGCTTTCTACAGTGACCTTGAGGAGGAAATATACATGGAGCAGCCAGAAGGATTTACAGCTAAAGGCAGAGAAAATCTGGTATGTAGGTTGAAGAAAAGCTTGTATGGTCTTAAGCAGGCTCCAAGACAATGATATAAGAAATTTGATTTCTTCATGGTTGAGCATGGGTACACCAGAACAACTTCTGATCATTGTGTGTTCATAAAGAAATTCTTTGATGGGGAATTTATTATTCTGTTGCTCTATGTGGTTAAGAAGTTGAAAAAGGAGTTGAGCAAGTCCTTTGAGATGAAGGACTTAGGACCTGCAAATCAAATTCTCGGTATGAAAATCTCTCGTGACAGGAAGAATGGAAAATTACAGCTATCATAGGAAGGTTATATTGAGAAGGTATTGCACAGGTTCAACATGGATAAGGCAACACCAGTAAGCTCTCCACTTGCAAGTCATTTGAAATTAAGTCCAAAGCAAAGTCCTTCAAGTGAGAAAGAAAAGGAAGAAATGAAGAATGTGCCTTATGCATCAGCCGTTGGTAGTTTGATGTATGCTATGGTTTGCACAATGCCAGATATTGCTCATTCTGTTGGAGTTGTTAGCAGATTTATTTCTAAACCTGGAAAAGAACACTGGGCAGCAGTGAAATGGGTACTCAGATATCTCAGAGGGACTTCTAAGATATGTTTATCCTTTGGCACCTGCAAACCCGAGCTTGTTGGGTTTACAGATGCAGATATGGCTGGTGATGTTGACTCTAGAAAGTCTACTTCTGGGTATTTGATCACTTTTTCAGGGGGAGCAGTTTCATGGCAATCAAGACTACAGAAATGTGTTGCTCTATCTACTACAGAGGCTGATTATATAGCTATCACTGAAGCTAGCAAGGAACTGCTATGGATGAAAAAGTTTTTAAAAGAACTTGGCTTAGAGCAAGAAAAGTATATACTCTACTGCGACAGTCAAAGTGCTATCCATCTCAGTAAGAATCCAACCTTTCACTCAAGATCCAAACATATTGAAGTAAGGTATCATTGGATTCGAGATGCTTTGGAGATGAAGAAGTTACAGCTTGATAAAATCCATACTGATGAGAATGGTTCAGATATGATGACAAAGCCATTGCCTATGGAGAAGCTACAAGTATGTAGAAGGAAAGCAGGCTTGGTGGAGTCCCTCGCGTAGTCGGGATGGGGAGATTTGTTGGGCTTCCCTCCTAATGAGAGCCCATTATAATTGGTAAGTGGGCTTCTTTAGTCTTGGGCCCAAAGATCAATATATATTACCAAGTTGGATACCAAACAAAATAATACACACAACACACATACATCAGACAGGGAGCAGAGAACGAGAGAGTGAGGAAAAACTATGGTTTTGGTTTCTTCTTGCCAACGATCGGAGGTCCATTTGTGGTCCGATTTTACTGATATTTTAGTATGTTGTTCCTGGCAAAAAGAGATACATTTTGACCGGAGCTGATCATCCAGATTCCTCTTCGTTTGTCTGGGCTTTGCACACTTATCTGTGAGATTTTCCTTGTTATTGTGTGCATTTATCTTTATGATATTGTTGTTGTTGATATCCAAGGACTAGATGTGTTCTTGATGTAGTGTTAGCCTTTGGAGTTGGCTATAGAGAAGAAACTGTGTATCCCATTATTTTTATAGTGGAGAGCTCTTTTACTGGACTAGGTCCCGGAGTTTTTTCCCTTCGCAGGGTTTTCCTCGTTAACAAATCTTGGTGTTCAATTTATATTCCCGCTAGTGTGTGTGAGTTTGTTGGATTTGTCTATTATAACTGTTATTTTAATTCTTGTGCATTGAGGGGTTGGATTAATTGTTTTCGCTGCTTACTTGTTATATTGGTTCAATCTCCAACAAGAAGTCATAAGCATAAAATATATACTACCTTGTAAATTTGGAAATCCATAAAAAAAATTGTGAAGGGTCATGATGATGGAAATAAAACCTTAAGCGTACAAGAGAGGTGGCATCAAACCACATAATAAGAATCGATTGGGCGGTCATGATAAATAGACACCATGCAAAACCATTGTTTTGATTAACTAATTTATCTGCTATAAATTATCTTTTCTCCCATCCCATCTCACAAACGGACACAACCCCTTTTCCCTCCATGTCACTGACTTCCCTCGTGTTTCTTGAGAATTAGAGAAGCTCCCAAGGAACATAGGGGAGTAGTTATGTGGCAAAGGGCACGAGCTACTTGTCAGTTTGGCTCGTGCTCTTCTTCTAGACAACTGTGAGATGAGTCGAGTCCAAATTTTTTCGTGCGATCCACTTGTTGGCTCGTTAGGTGGGGGCTTATGAGCCCAAGCAGCCATGATTTGTTGCACTTGCTAGTTTAAAAATTGAATCGAAATTTCAAAATTTTCATTTCTTTTTCTCTAGCGGTTTATTCGTACATAAGTAGAGATTTTTCACATAACATTTCTTCATACTTTTGTACTTTTTTCTAGGGGTAGACATTGTCCCGTTCGATTCACTTCTAAGGAGAACTGAACCGAATCCGAATTTTCAGGCATTTAGTAAATAAAATCGTCGGGTCCAAATTTAATTATGGAAGCGTTCGGGTTCGATTCGGTTCGATTCCATCGGGTTTTGGGTTCCGTAAGATAATTAATTTTTTTTTATACTTACAACAATGCTACATTAATTCAACAAATGATATGTTCAATTTTATCTATTACAAAATAACGTAATCTAATCATGTGATATCTTTTGTGCTTCTCTTTGTTAAATTCTCATAGATTTGGCAGTTAAAATTATATGAAGATGAAAATAGCGAGCTCGCAATTTGATTTCTCCAGACAAAAATGATAGTACGGTAAAATAAGAGATTTGAGTAAAATTTAGGTCGATTTGATTAATTGAACTTGGGTTGGAAATTAGAAATATAAAAATCATATTTTAGGTTTGAACTAAATTAATTAGCTAGCAAATTTATTTAGGAAAAAATAAAATAATCTCACTTATTTAAGATAAAAAAGTTAGAAATATTTAGGTACGTCAAAGTGGCCCGCCGACTCGTGGCTAGGGACCATCGAGCTGTGGCTCGAGCGAAGCCCCACTTTGGGGCATCAGCTCAAGCCAGTCCGTGTGGCTCAACATTTTCAGCACGGACAAACCAAGCTGAGTTTCATTAAAAAAGATATTAATTTTTTTAAAAAAAATATAGCTACATGTATATAAAAAAAAAAGAACGAGTCGGCTTGGATTGAGCCTCAATTTTTTTGCCAATCGGCTTGGGCAAAAAAAGCCCAAACCATTTTTTCTCGAGCCGAGTCCAAGTTTCGAGTTTCGGCTCAACTCGGCTCGTTGACATCATTAGGGATATTCGGTTCTTAGTCTAGAATCGAGAATCGAATCAAACTCGTCGGTTCTTGGTTCAAATACCCATTCGAAAATTTAATTTTAAAAAAATTGCTTGATTCATTTCAGTTCAATTCGTGTCCGATTCGAGAGTTTCGTCCAACCCTACTTTTTCCTCTCTACATTCTTCCAACATTTTGCATATGATTCTCTAGCATTACAACTTTGTAACTTTGTAATGGTTCCGCAATTGTTATGTTTCAATTATTTTTTTCCCACTTCTTAGTACCTATGGTGTTAATAGTGTGTGTGTGGCAAGAGTAATGTTATTCATTCTCGTAGGGATGAAAACACAGTTTATGTGACTTTAAATGATAGGTTAAATGAAAGGTGAAATTAAATGACTCATTTAATGCCATATTAAAGTGTTGTGTCATTAATGACACTTAAAATTGTGTTCTACATTACATTATTCTATTTTGAATAGATTATAATAAATATAAAACGATCTTAACCAATTTCTTGATAGTTCAAATAATCTAATCGATGATTTTATTGGTTTAATTTTTCACAAATTTTCCAACAGCATTAAAAAAAAAAAAAAATAGCTCTTGATAAAAAAATATTGGACATTGCTAGTGGTACATAATTTAGGATACATATGATAAGAGTATCCACCCCCTCATATAGGGGTGGAACCCACTTAAAGAAAATATTTTTTATTCATGTGGGTCCCACCTCCATGTGAGGGGGTGGATACCCTTATGTAACCCAAATTATGTACAACTAGAAATATCCAAAAATATTAGTTGGACAGAGCGGATGGCTTCACCAATATGTGAACCAATAGGGCAAGCCGACCCAAAATCGGCCACAAGCAGCTCATGCATGGCTCACCTATTTGGTCGAGCCGAGACCATGGGCGAGTGAATCGAGCTAAGTTGAGCCAACCCGATGGAAGAGGCAGGCAAGGGAAATGGAGTGGGACATATAGGAGATGAACGTTGCATGCAACTAAACGTGATGAGTTAATGAAAAAATTATTACGGCAAAAAGATAAAAGTGTAGGTATACTTGGAATATCACTTAAATAAATGTTGTTGTGAATAAAATTGAAATATCTTTGTGCATTATAATGCTCAAGCTCCAAAGAGTAATATCATACATACAATGCACATCAAAGACCGTTCAAGGTATACAATGTGATTTCAAAAAGTTATAATATGTTGCCCCTTATTGCTCCGCTTGGTGAAAATAGTATCCGTATTGGCGGAGATTTTATTGAATCGGGATAGCGATTAAGAAATTCCTGCTTATTTATTTATTTAACTACGGTTTAAATCGAAAAGATAAAAGTGTAATCAAATATGAAAAATAAAAAGAAGCGGGACGGAATAATATATGTTCCCGTTCCCCGTTGAATTTAGGGGCACGACAATGTTTGGCGAGTCAGAGCGTAAAATTATCATTCATAGAAGAAATTTCATTGATCATAATTATTTAAAATTATTTATATTGTTGTGTGTCTAACTGTCATCTTTATCCACATTACGAAGTAATTTCGCAAATATTTTTTTCACTTTCAATAGCTTAACTAGGTTTATTATCCTAAAATTCTTAATATTTTTATGTATAGCAGTAATGGGAATATTTAACACCAAAATCCAAAAAAAAATAAAAATGGACTTTGGAAACTTTTTTGGAATGTCACAAAACACACGGTCCTTCTAGGACAATTTTCTCAATACCATATAAAACTAGGGGTAAATTAGTCATTGAAAGCCATACGCAAGGACCTTTTCGTAATTTTATAAAAAAGCTGTACATATAAACCCGGTTGAGTTGAGTCCACGAAATCACAACCCGACTCCTCTAGCCCTGCCCCCTAACCCGAAGGCACAGAGAGAATTCTAATCGAAAGTCGAAACATCGCAAAATAATTACTTATTTTAAGCTAAAATTATAAGATTTTACAAATAATCTGTTAAATCTGCTTATAATTTAAGTTTACGGCGCCGTTTTAGTGCTCTGTCCTTCTTCTTCTTCCCGCCATGGTAGCCCAGGTAGCAGAGCCCCACACCTCCTCCGCTGCTTCTCTCTCACAGCAAAATGGGTTCGACCGGGAAGAACCCGACCCGCACTCTGACTCCAATTTGGATAGCACCAAAACCTTGATCTGTGCCCTCAATTTTCTCTCCCGGAATTTGCCCTTGCCCCAACATGTCTACGACGCCGTTTCCTCTATTTACCTTTGTGCCGCCGACGATGGAGGCGGTGATGGTGTTTCAATCGATGACGTCATCGAAAGTGCTGAGGTTGGAGTTGAGGAAGGTCTCCAGATGGATAAGATTACTACTCGACGGAGAATGGTGAGTAGTTTTATTTTATTTTATGTTTTTAGTAGGTTTAGAAGTATTTTTAGTTTGTTTGATTTTATTTTCTTGTGAACTAATTATAGAGAAATCAAGGTTTCAGCTTTATATTTCTTGTTCTTTCTTGATCCTTTTTTTATTTTTTATTTTCGCGCGTGTGTCTTGAATTTGGCAGTTTGGTTTTGTAATCGAGTCTATTTGGTTCTAATTATATATTTTGAAAGAGTAAAAGATTTTAGCTTTGAGCTGCTTCTTTCTTTCTTTCTAAAGTTCTGCGTTTGGTAATTAGGTTTAGTGATTGAAGCTATTTGTTGGGAATAAAGTGTTTTGGAATCTTTGTTTCTTTCTGATTTTGGACTATCATGGGTTTAGGAGTATATCTAATTTATTCTTTTGAAATTTTGATTTTCGATGTATTTGTTTTGATCTAATGCTTTGGGAGTGTGAGATATTTCTCAGTTATATACATTAATGCTATGGATGATTGAGATGTGGATATTCTGCTTGTGAACGAAATGGTATAAGCAGCATATAGGAGTAAAACATTGACTAATTTCCTCATTTTAAGAAACTTGACCAATGAGATTGATTTTCTGTTATGGAAAAAAAGAACAAATATTCTCTTAGTTAATTCCGGCGGCGAAGAGAAAAGTCGGATTGGGACAAATTGAAAGTTTTCAACTTTTCTACATTTTGTTTCTTTTTATATTCAAATTTGTTTTGTAGTTGGTTTTCAATTCATTTTTGTGAGACTTTCTTGGTGCTACACGTGCAAAAATATAAGGATGTAGCACGTGTACATTGGTTATTGATTGAACTTGATTTGTCATAAACAGCCGTATTTAATAACTCGACATTCTCCGACATTGATATCTGGCTGTATCTATCAAATAGTGGTTGGGTAGGGCCGATTCTTAAAAGGATAGACCACTGAGTAGCTGTTGAAAAATTGTACCTTGTATACTCAGAACCGACTTTCTTTGGAGACTTCAGCTAACGTGGCCTGTTGTAGTTGCTAACTATCTAGTAGTGGCACAGAAGGAATGAAGCAAACAAAAGAATTCATGTACCCGATCCAAATTTTTGGTGATAATGCTCAATTTGTTGTTTGTAATTGTTTTGTTTGGACAAATTTTGACCAAAGAATAATTCAGAGTTCAGGAATAAGTTTTACAAGTATTTATCCATATCGAGAATTGATTGTGTATACCATATGAGAGAGGGAGATGTAAGTAAAACTACCGTCTTGATCGTAGCCATATATATGTAAATGAAACTTTTCTTTCCAATCCTTCTACGTAGTATCTCTACACAACTTTATTAAGTAATTCATCATCTGTGTTGCTATGTGACCCTCTTCTACTTTTTTCTGTTAGGACCATATCAGTGGTTAAACCATATTGCTCAAATATATATATATATATATATATATATATATATATATATATATATATATATATATATATATATATATATATATATATATAAAATTATTTACGATGCATAAACTAATTTGGTAATATAATTCTAAACTCTATTTTTCTTTTCCTTATTGGAGTTCCACTTTTGTTTCATATCAAAATTGGATTTGTAACAACGTCTTGATACAGGATGGTTCTGGTGGTTCAAGTTACAATGATTTAATGTTGGACTTCGAGGATGCCGTGTTAAATCAACAATCTTGCACGTCTGGTTCTAGATTAAATGAGTTAAAGGAAAACCGCTTTCAAAGCCAAATACAGCACCGGTTAGCCGAACTTGAAGGTAGCTATTTTCACGAGTAATTCTATTCTAGACATTGTTTTGCAAATAAATTATTTCTGCTGCATGACTTAGGCCCAATTTGTGTGTTTGTGCGGTTTCTCATGATATTGAAGTCCTGGCCCTCTCTATCTTCTATTGCACATTGTGGAAAAATTTCCTGAAAGCACTCATCAAAGCAATGTCGGTTGACCTTATACTTTGTTTTGCTCAATTTCTCTTTGTCATTTACCACCGCCTTGCATGTATTCTTACTCTCCTTCAGCTTTTAAAAGGCCTTTTGCTATGGATATTTTTCCATTTTTTGGTGGTAAATTTATCTTAATATGCAGTGTATTTTGACTTAAATCGCCTGATATAATTGTGTATATCCAAACCCTCATTATTTCATTCTTTTTTGTTTCTTATTCCCTTCTTTTCCTGAAAAAGATATCCTCGGCTACTTTGAACAAGAGGAGTTTTACCATTCAATGACAAAACCATTTCAAACTTGTTTTCACATTTTATACAATCATTTGATCATCATTATTCTAACAATAATCACTTGATTTACTCTATCCTCTCCCTGTTTTTGTGTTGAAAACCAGGATGGTTGGAAAATGAACTCCCATACGGTTCTTGTTTTTAGGAGTACAACAGCGACAACAAGCTAGGCCTTATATCGAACAATGACTTGAAAATCTATCTTGTTTTCTGTTTATACCTTCAAACCGTCTTGAATGGTTGAAAAACGAGTCACTCAAATGGTATTATTGTATTTTTTATTGAAAGACACATTTGAAGTGGTAATATGTTTGTTGTTGTCCATCCTGTAGCTGATGGTGGGTATATTGGGGTCCTGACTTGGGTAGGGATGCAAGCACGATTACAGTTATTTATATGCATATGCATGTATCCTATTCAATCTCTATATGCTGTTCTTCTGCAATAGATAATTATTATCCTAAACTAGCACACTTCTACAATCTATCTTATGTTTCAAGGATGTGCCTAATAACTGTTTTGATGTATCTCTTTTAACTTATTTTTGGAGTTATGACATACTTCTTTGTGAATGATTTTTTGTGCTTTCATTTTGAAACAGGATTGCCAACAAGCAGAGGTGAGGACCTCCAGTCTAGGTGCTTGCTTGAACTCTACGGGCTTAAGGTAGAGCTTAATTGTTTACCGTGCAGGAAGTTATATTAATTGTAACTAGATCCACCATAATCATTAAAGTTAAATGAAATGGAGAAGGTGGATGTATTTCGTGACAATAAGCCCCTGTTTGAGACCCATTTTTTAGGGAAAACGTGTTTTGGAATAGGTATTTTTTGGAAAATGTGTAATTAAAAAATAAGGATTTTTGAATTTTTTTAATGTGAAATTTTTATGGAAGAATGTGTGGTTGAAAATGAATTTTGAAAAAATGGGGGTCAAACAGGGGTTAATTCCTGTCCCGAAAATGTGTCCGCCATAATCAAAGTTGTGCGAGTAGAACTCCATTTAAAACATAGCATTATCTTTTTCGAGTAAAGTAGATGTTTGCAGTTGTCCTTTTTGGTCCAAAATATTATCATGCTTTAATGATTATGATTTTTTTTCGATAAATTTGCAACTCGGATGTGTAATAGAAAACCAGATGCTGTGAAACTAATGAATATCCGATTTTTCATTGCCAATTGGTTCCTGCATGCATACAAGTTGAAGGGGGAAATCTGTTTGCAGGGTGACTGCATCTCATTTAATCCATCAAAAATTGTCAAAAAGGAGTGTATCATTTCCTGTTCCATGAAATGTTAACACGCAGAAGCACTTTTTTAATGCTGCTCTCTTCACCTATATGTCAGATATTAGTGGTTTATATTGCTGTTTATCATCTTTGACTCCGAATTCTTTTTCCTATCAGTTATCTGAGCTGCAGAGCAAAGTGCGGTCTGAAGTGATTTCTGAATATTGGCTTCGTCTGCACTGCGCAAATCCTGATAAGCAGTTGTTTGATTGGGGCATGATGCGATTGCGCCGTCCTTTATATGGTATTGGAGATGCTTTCGCTATGGAAGCTGATGACGCCCTGAAGAAAAAACGAGATGCTGAGGTGAGTAGGTTATCTGCCCGCGACTGTTCATTGATTGGCAGATATGAATGAATCCTGAAACTCTCCTTCTAGCCTCATAGCTGAGAAATGACATGTATTTAACTGCCTGGGGAAACAATATTAATTGAACTTCAAATATCTTCAATATATCTGTTGCAGAGGTTGTCAAGATTAGAGGAAGAAGAGAGGAACCGTGTAGAAACCAGTAAAAGGAAATTCTTTGCTGACTTACTTAATGCTGCACGGGAACTCCAATTGCAAGTACAGGCTGCCCAAAAACGTCGGAAACAAAGAAGTGACGGTGTCCAGGTATGCTGCCTTACTTTCTACTATTTATTTTCCAATCATTTTCTTTAAACTAACATGTTCCCGTGGGGTAAATAAATGTAATATTGAAGCAGATATTGCACAAAAGTACAGAAAATATTGGAAGCTAAAAAATGTTATCCCAATGGTTGTTCCTCTTGTTTTGTTTAATAGTGCATGGCTTCTGGTCATTAGTGTTTAGAGGTTAAGCCTATTACTCATTATTACTCCAAATAAATGGCATGTTATTTGAATGAGTTTTTATTTTTTAAGAGGTTAAACCACATTGTGTTATACCGTTCGAGGAGTTTTCCACTTTGGTCTTGTAATTCTTGAGTTCTGCCATGCATCTGATCAATTAGAGATGCTGCCAAACACTTGCAGTTTCCATCCATGTCTCACGTGGGTCCTTGGCTTATTGTAACCCTGGGATTTTTTATGAATGGTAGATCATAGAAGATTAGAAGTTATGTTATAGGATAAGATTCAATTCATTCTTACTTTTACAGGCTTGGCATGGGAGGCAAAGGCAACGAGCTACGCGGGCTGAGAAATTGAGGTTCCAAGCTCTAAAAGCGGATGATCAAGAAGCTTACATGAAAATGGTTGAAGAGAGCAAAAATGAAAGATTGACAATGCTTCTAGGAAAAACCAATGAGCTCCTAGGTCGTTTGGGTGCTGCTGTCCAACGTCAAAAAGATGCTGAACATGATGGCATTGAAGCCCTGCAAAATTCAGGCAATGACTTGCTTGAGTTATCTGGTTCGAGGACAGATACACCAGGGCATTCACCTCCAGAGGAAGATGAAGATGTTGATGATGATTCCGATCGTCAAGTAAAGACAGGTGATTTACTGGAAGGCCAGCGAAAGTATAATTCTGCTGTACATTCTATTGAGGAGAAGGTATTCTATTACTATCTTCATAATTTTATTGAAATTTATGACTTTGGGTTTACTGCTTTTGCATCAATTTGCTAATTTCCTGAAATGAATGGGTTGTTGCACATGAAAATGTGCAGAGAGGGAGAGGGAGAGGGAAAGGGAGGCAGGGAGGGGGAGAGAGAGAGAGAGAGACTAAACCATGATGAGGATCCTGGAAAGAACTAATATTTCCACCTTATTCTCTTTTTCTGTTCTCATTAAAGTTATTGTTTGTATAGCAAAAAAGAAAATTGAAATATAGTATTTTTAATTTCCTTGTGTTGGTTGAGTACAAATATCATGAG
Organism: Fraxinus americana; assembly: GCA_035079005.1. Classification (NCBI taxonomy): domain Eukaryota; kingdom Viridiplantae; phylum Streptophyta; class Magnoliopsida; order Lamiales; family Oleaceae; genus Fraxinus; species Fraxinus americana. The sequence goes on from CM068716.1 coordinate 33,630,983, forward strand.
AAATACTTTGTTGCAACAAAATATGTCCTGCCTTTTCTGGCTCCTTAGGAACACTTTCCTATATAATTTTCATCTCATTCAAAAGGAGCCAAAGTGCAGGGGAAAATTTACAAACTCTCTTGTTGTCCCTCTATACCAAACTGCAATGGTATTTTCTGGATTTCAAGCATCATGACATGTCTTGGATGGCCAAAGTTTGGCCGCATCTTTTTTTGCTTGTTCATGATATTGTGTAATTGGATATACTATTCTATTTCATATAGTATTTATTCTATGTATATCTTATCTAACCTTACAAGAATCTTTGTAGGTGACTGAGCAACCAGCTATGCTTCAAGGTGGCGAGTTAAGACCATATCAGTTGGAGGGGCTTCAATGGATGTTGTCTTTGTTCAATAACAATTTAAATGGAATTTTAGCTGATGAAATGGGGTTGGGGAAGACAATTCAGACAATATCTCTGATTGCTTATCTCATCGAAAACAAAGGTGTTACTGGACCCCACTTGATTGTGGCCCCAAAGGCTGTCCTACCAAATTGGATGAATGAATTTTCAACTTGGGCTCCTAGGTATGCATGTCCCACCATCCTCTCTGCCCCCGACCCTTGCAAATAGTTTCTGTATAAATGCATGAGTGCTCATAGACTTTCTGCTTTCAGTGTTGCTGCTGTTCTTTATGATGGGCGACTGGATGAAAGAAAGGCAATGAGAGAAGAGTATTCGGGAGAGGGAAAGTTCAATGTTTTGATCACCCATTATGATCTTATTATTAGAGACAAAGCATTCTTGAAGAAAATTCACTGGTACTACCTGATTGTTGACGAAGGACATCGACTTAAAAATTATGACTGTGTTCTTGCACGGACTCTTGTCTCTGGGTATGTTGCATCTCCCTCTCTTGATTGAAATTGCATCAACCACCTTATCTCAAGCCTCATCCTTTCAACGATTGTGCTAGATCTTTTGGATGGCTGCTGCTATTTGTTTTCCAGTCATCTCGTGTCCAATGGTGAATGCACTCACAAGTATCATAGGAGTTTACTTTTGCAAGTTATGCCTATTGAGTATGTTTGCCTAATCAAAGAGATTGTGGACTCGTTTCCGTGCTGAATTATTTTAACGACATTTTTTATTAAAGATTTAACCTATTTAATCTGACCCTGACCCAATTATTCAATATCCTTTAATTGCATAGCAGCATCAAATATCATGATTAATTTCAAAAGGAAATGGTTTTCTAAACAATTCTTGGTCTGGACAGTTATCGAATTCGGCGGAGACTTCTGTTGACTGGTACTCCCATACAGAATAGCTTGCAGGAATTATGGTCCTTGCTTAATTTTCTCCTTCCAACTATATTTAATTCAGTTGAAAACTTTGAGGATTGGTTCAATGCCCCCTTTGCGGACAAATGTGATGCCAGTTTGACAGATGAAGAACAACTATTAGTCATTCGGCGATTGCACCATGTAGGTATTGGTTTTTTCGTGTGTTGTCTGTTATACTGTTTGACTTTCTGATGTGAACGTTTTTCTTCCTTTCCTTTTCTTTCTAATATACCCCCAGGTCATAAGGCCATTCATATTGAGGAGGAAGAAAGATGAGGTGGAGAAGTACCTTCCTAGTAAACGTCAAGTCATACTTAAATGTGACATGTCTGCCTGGCAGAAACTATATTATCAGCAAGTGACAGATGTGGGAAGGGTTGGATTGGCTAGTGGTAAGTAGTTTTCTGCTGCCTCTCTCTCTCTGTGGTATTATTTTATCTCTAACGCAATGGCCTGTCTCAGGATTGTTTTTCTGTTATAACTCTTTGTCTTGATGCAATATCATGTCCGTCATCATTTAAGTGTCTTGCATGCATTTTACTTTCTCCCTACTTCTCTTTCACACCCTGTCCAGTCATTGTTGTTATCATTTTAATATCTTTTGTTTTGTTTGTATAAATGAGTCAGGATTTATTTACAATACCTGCAAGTGTAATGATTATTAAATATTACTCATATAAGACAAGTGTTTTTCAAGACCTAGCATTGATTGCACAATGCCGCCTGTGTCCATTAGAGCGTAAAATGTAATTCTTCTTAACAGTGTTAAAAATGATATATTCAATACTATGTGGAATTACTTGACCAAAGGGGCATCTTTTGCTCCAGTTGAATTGATTGGCAAGTACAATCATTATAAAAATGAAAGTCTGGTTAGCTGTAAACACTCGTATTCCAAGAAAATAGAAAGAGTATTGGCAGACTTGTGCTGCTTATAATTTTAAATAAAAATGAATATTTGTGTTAATTAATCTGCCCTACATTGTTATGGACCAAGAAAATGCTGCGTGTTATTTATTGGCTTCATTTCTTGTAAGAACCAAAGGTGCTCCAGTAGTCCGTCTCATTATTAACATGAACTGTAATGTCAATCTACACTCACACAATGTTCTGTCAATTTTTATGTTTACCAATCTATGCTGCTTTCTGATGCATGTGTTTGTATTTTTCAGTTATGTCCATTCGATTCTCTTGGTTTTCCCACCTTCTACTCTTCCCCATAAAAGGAGGATGAGAAAAAATGTTGTTTTTGAACCTTTTTCTTTCCTTTTTAGGTTAGGGGAGTTTGCAATAGCATGAACTACACAATCTGTCCCACCTTTGCTGGGACACGGCACTTTCCTCTCTTGAGGTCATTACCTTTTTCTTATCAGCAAATTTCATTGCTGACGGTGTGAATTTGCAGGAACTGGGAAGTCCAAAAGCCTACAGAACCTGACAATGCAGCTCCGGAAATGTTGTAACCACCCATACTTATTTTTGGGTGATTATAATATGCTGCGCAAAGAGGAGATTTTCAGATCATCTGGAAAGTTTGAGCTTCTTGATCGCTTACTACCCAAGCTTCGTAAAGCTGGGCATAGAGTCCTCCTTTTCTCTCAAATGACGCGGCTCATGACCATTCTAGGATATTATCTGGAATTACATGGTTACAAGTTTCTTAGACTTGATGGCTCAACAAAAACCGAAGACAGAGGGGAATTGCTAAAAAAATTTAATGCTCCAGACTCTCCTTACTTCATATTTCTTCTAAGCACACGTGCTGGAGGACTTGGTCTGAATTTGCAGACTGCAGATACCGTGATAATTTTTGACAGTGACTGGAATCCTCAGATGGACCAACAGGCTGAGGATAGAGCACATCGCATTGGCCAGAAGAAGGAGGTGGCAGTTTTTGTGCTGGTTAGTGTTGGATCAATTGAAGAGGTTATCTTAGAACGAGCCAAGCAGAAAATGGGCATTGATGCCAAGGTCATCCAGGCAGGATTGTTCAATACAACTTCCACAGGTTTGTCGCTTGTGAAGATCTGGCCTACTCTCTTTTTACCTCCTATTGAGAATGGAAAATGGGTTTAAAGATGTGAAACGAGTGGAGCTGGTTTATTAGATTGATTGCTACTGATATTGGTCTAGAATTGACAGATGGGTCTCCCATATTTTGCATATCTTCTCCATCACGAAGATTTAAGGGAAACTTGCACCATTGGTTTTTACCTATTCTCCCCAAACCTTTGAAAAGGGGGAAGTTGGTCGCCAAACTTTCTATACATTTTGTACCATTAGTCCTCAATGACAAAACTGTCCAAATTTTCATTAAATTGTTAGTTGACCCTCATGAAAACATACCCCACTTCAAATTTCTGTCCACCAGCCGAACTTGGGAAGTTAAACGTAGCTTCATGGAGTTTGACATGTGGTTCACGTGACGATTAAACAGATATTTGGACGGTTTCTGTCATTAGGGAGATTGTGCAAATATAATTATAGGCAAGGTCCCAATGGTGTAATTTTGCCCAAAGATAAATGATGTGGTTGACATATCTACTTAACTTTTGAACTATTAAATTGTTGTATACCAATGATGTGGATGATCATTGTCCGGGTGTAATGTACTTCTCAAATTTCCTTTTAGGAGGTTATTGTAAGAAAATTTTCTCACTTTCTTATTGATTATGCAGCTCAAGACAGGAGAGAGATGTTGGAAGAGATTATGCGCAGAGGTACAAGCTCACTTGGAACGGACGTGCCGAGTGAGAGAGAAATCAATCGTCTTGCAGCACGGACAGATGAGGAGTTTTGGTTGTTCGAGAAAATGGACGAAGAAAGAAGGCAGAAGGAGAATTACAGATCCCGTCTCATGGAAGAACATGAGGTACCAGATTGGGTATATGCCGTGCCTGATATGAAAGAGAGCAGGGGGAAAGGATTTGACAATTTCACTGTTCTTGGAAAGAGACGTAGGAAAGAGGTAATCCATCACGATACACTCACCGATTTGCAGTGGATGAGGGCTGTGGAAAATGGAGTAGACTTATCTAAGCCTCCTGTAAGAGGGAGAGAGAATTCTATGGTCTTGAATAATGAATTTCCCAGTAATATCGGAACTAATACCGCCATAGGTGAGAAAAAAGTTGCAGAATTGAAGAGTGAAACTGGTTCTCTTGTAAGCGAGGCAAAGAGTGAAGATACAATTGGTTGGACATCTCAAAGGTACAACAAGTCTGAAGCTGAAAGTTCTCAAAGAAGTGGCTCTGAAAGTTTGGAAGGAGGGTTGGATGTATTGACATGGAGAGCATATAGGAGGAGGAGATCGAGCTTGATGTGATTCGATAGGAAAACTCGAAACTTATGGGACGGAAAATTCGTAAAGTTTATTTGATGTGAACATGAAGCTGCAACAACTTTCTTTAGTAACTGTTGTGTAGAATTAACCAGTTTGCAAATGCTACTCTTGACTTTATTATTGTATTAGACTATTAGTATAAGATATGGGTTTACTGGATGGATGTATCAACTCTTTTGATTTTACCTTTATTTTATGTCTTGTCTGGTGCAGTTGAATGCTTCCATTTTCAGCCTTTTTTTTACTGTTACCAATGGCTGGCGGGTCCCACCTAACTCACATGTAGTCAAAAATTGTTGGCCACTTTTGAAAATAACGGGCAGAAAAGCCATTTTTGGTGGATAAAAATCTACACCAGATACACGCCTAGTAAGATTTAAGGATTGTTTAGGTGCCATTCCGAATTTGAATGGAGTGTAATAACAAAAATAAAAAAAAAAATTCCTATTTATGATACTATTTTGTGGGGCCCATGACAAGATCTTGTACAAACAAAGGGGGAATGCAAATTTCACTTCTTGGTAATTTACACTGTTAAATCTTTAAAATAAAGAAGAATACAATGGATTTCAACTGCTGGAATAGCTCAGTTGGTTAGAGCGTGTGGCTGTTAACCACAAGGTCGGAGGTTCAAGCCCTCCTTCTAGCGTTTTTACTTCGAACTTCAATATTTTTCTTTTTTGGGGGAAGAAATAATTTGCAAAGTTCGTCCCTGACTTATTGTCCAAATAGCGAATTAATCCTTTTAATTTTAAAAGAGAGCGATTTAGTACTAAATTCTCATTATAGGTGTGTATTCATAACGTCAACAACCTTTTTGAAAAAAAGTAATTTGCAATGTTGGTAACTATCGTCCAACTAGCAAGTTTATTCTTAAATTTAGAAGAGAGCAATTTAGTACTCAATTTTCATATAAGTGTAAAATCGACCAAAATTTAGTTTCACCCTTGGTCCTTTATCTTTGAAAGATACAATTTTTTCCTTTACTTCTTATTATAATTTCACTCGTACCTCTTCATTAAACGAAGACAAATATACCTTTTTTTCATCAACAATTATCAATGAAAATATCTTCTATGATGTCTGAAATCATCAACGGTACTTCGGTCTCCAATGGAAATTCGTGTTAATCATAATTTATTATTATTTTTTTATGTTAAGATATTAATAAATAAGTTAAAAATATCTTTAATCTTTCCTCACAATATTATTGACTTAAGTTATTTTTGAACTTTTCAAATGTTCCCAATAGAATTTCCAATTAATGTTCAATTTTTATGTATTTAATAATTTATTTATTGATAAAAAATTATTTGCTAAATTAACTTATTTAAACTTTGTATTTTAATATTACTAGCTAAAAAATAGTTAATTATTTTTCACCGTTGTTAATTATTGACAATTTCCATAAGAAAAAAAATCAGAATATGCAAGCTTTAAAAATGGAAACTATACGTTCGGATATTGTAGATTTTAATTTCGAAAATCAAATGCGAGCTGTCGAGGGATTTGATTTAATTCCGAAATTGAATTATGATATAATGGTTGATTCTTATGATTGAAAGCAATATATGTTGATGATTTAGACAGAATTACAGGCATTAATGGTGATTATCGATACACTTTTGTCATGATTATCAATGAAAATATCGTCGGTGATATTATCGGGAATCATCAACGGTGCTTCGATCTCCAACAGGAAGTCGTTGTGTCAAATCACAGAAAATATGTAAGCTTTACAAAATTGAAGACTTTGCGTGATAATCTTACTCATATAATGTTTGAGCATGATGCATCCATCGGCTTCTGCACGAATTGACTTTACACTATGTTTGGAATTCCTTTATAACCACCAAAAGTAAAAGCTGCTGAGTTTTATAATCGATTCACTAAAAAATTTCTTTACGTAAAATTTAAAAATAATTGAACCACTTACCATTCACGAAACTTGTGTGTGTCCATGTAAGTAAAGTTCTTGAGTGAATTGATCATTGAATGTTGTAGTTATGGTTACATAGATTATCTTGATTTGGATTAAACTACAAGTCTAGCCTCATATGAGAAAGGAGGAATAACATCTTAGGATTCATCATTCATCCAACACAAAAGAAAAACTAGTCTATCATCCTATTACTTAAATTATACGAGATAATATGGAAAAACATCACTCGGATCAAGAAAAGATGGTGAATGGAAATCTTGGTTTTGGTTGAATAATCTTCAAGAATCTTGAGTAATTCACTTTTGTTTGATGATCAAGCGCCATTCTTTGCCTCCAGAATATGTAGAATATAGAGATTTTTAGGTCTCAAGAGGTCTCTCATGTTTTGGTTGAGTTTTGGTATTTAAAGGATGCCAACAATATTGCATCAGATTTTTTTCTCGTTTTATATTGAGCGCAATTAGTACAAACTAGGGTGTGTGCCTGAAAGCTTTAGGTAGCCTCAGGCATTTCAAAAGAGAAGGAGGCGCGCGCCTAGGTTTGTCTCAAGCACATTTCAGTATTTCTGTCACAACGTTTTCTTCCGATATGCGATTGAGGTGATTCAAAGTATGTTGGAAAACTAAATTAAAGGGAAACAATTCTTCTATAAGTACCATTTCTCCAATTCGAACATTTGCTATGCCAACAATGGGTTGCAATCTAGGACTGAAAATTCGGAGAATAAATTTTTCGGGTGAAAATTGATATTTGATAATGCTTTGACTATATTTCATTCTTTTGACTTCTTTCCTTATATAATTGATCTCTATCACTCTCGAACCTTCATCGTGGTGTCCGACATAACTTTTAAGTATTTGCACTTTAGTCCCCGAACTTTGAATTTGCTTCATTTTAGTTTTTTTCGTTCTTTCTTCCAAACATGAGTTTTTTTCCTAATAAAAGCAATAAATAACAAATTAGACACTAACTCGTCCAAAGAATAATAAAATATTATCATTTAAGACACTGAATAAGTGTATAAACTGCACTTATCAATCAACATACCTGAAATATTGATGTCATAGCTGGACATTAAACCTCCAAAAACTGGAAGGATCCAACATGCCAACACATAAACCATGATCTTAGATTTGAACATTTCACCATCACGGTTTACCATTTTTTCAGCTCCAAAGATGCCTGAAAATGTAGAGATGGATTCGAATGATATCTCAAAACAAAATGGCTCTATTTTTTTCTTTTTCCAAGAGAACTTGGAAGCATGAGCAAGGGAGAGGAACGGCAAAGATATATTGAAATTGACAGATTATTTGCCTCTTATTCTCCACTTACACTCTGGCTCTCTAGTGGGATATTGCATGCACATGAGAGTATGCAAGTTGAGTAACTGCACAAGGCCTAAGCATTGTAGGGGCCCCAATTTTTTTTTTTTATTATAGGTGTATATATAAATGTATAGTTATATAGTTAAAATGTTTTACTAATTTTAAAATTTAAAATTTTTATATTTATGTTAAGTTAAAGGGTGCAATATTTATGAAAAAAGTAAAAAAAAAAAAAAATTAATAGTTTTTTAGTTTAGCATATTATTAAAAAAAATTGTTTTTTCAAATTTTAAACTATCTTACTTTCAATAATAATAATAATAATAATAATAATAATAATAATAATATCTATTTTAACACCCCAATCCAAATGTCATATTTACTTCATTAACCAATTACCAATCCAACAGACAATAAACAACCCAAAATCTAAGCAATTAACGTGAAGAGTGAAAAACTAACCTCAGATTCATTTTCACTATTTCCCTCTGTCACACCCTTTAACCCACGAACAACAGTCAAACAGTGAAGAGAAAAACTCTACATAAGTCTTTGTTGCTAGTTTTACAATAGTACAATCTACATAGTAATATCACCATTTTAATGATTGGGCATATCTTAGTGTCAGACTTAATGATCGTGAAATGAGTAGTGTGCATATCAACAACATGACTACATAGATTGATTTACGTGCTAGTGAAAATTTTGCAAAATCTTTTACCAAAAAAAACGAATGATGCTTTTGATATATTAACTTATTTGAAAAGATGGTTGATTTCCGAATACATTTATTACTTATAAAATACTATTGAAAATTCTTGTTATTATTGTATAAGTTTTTCAAAATTGAAGTTATTAAAATCTTATTTGCGATCAACATGTTACAAGAACAATTGAATGTGCTAGCTTTGATATCCGTTGAACAAGATTTACTAAAACATATTGATTAAGAAAGCTTAATTAGTGATTTTCTTTTTAGAAATGCGAAGGAAAAAAATTTTACTTGATATTTTGTATTATAAGATTTACACGTGGTATTTAATGTTTTTGATTTCAAAAATTGCTCATATAGAATTGCACGAAGAGTTTAGTCGCTTGGACGATTTTTTGTTGACGACATATGAATTTTGATGAACCTCAGGAGGATCTTCTGAGCTTTATTTGTACTTTTGTTTTTATTCAAGACATATAAAAAATAAATAGATATTTAAATTTCATATTTTTCAATGAAATAATATTATTGAAACATATTTTTTTCTTAATATATTTTTTAATTTCGTCAAGGGGGAGCATCATTTTAAAATGTTGCACGGCCACTTAAAATTTCAGGGCCCGCCTTGGGATATTGGAAGATTAATGATGAGTTCAATGTATTAGGATAATTGACTTTTTATCGTAAATTATTTTCTAAAGTTTGGTGCTTTAAATTAGGATATATGTGTGGATACAAAGATGGATATGAACTGTGTTTCTTGAAATTGCAAACACAATTAAACGACAAACATTCCGCTGATTTCTCTTCAGACAGTTGTCTTAGTTGATTCAAAAGTTTTATCAAAACGTTTGTCACGCAATCCGTATGATAATTATTTATTAACGAGTTTTACAATTATATCATTCTTTCGAGTAAATAGAATTTTTGCGTTTAATATTTTCATACAAATTCATTGTCTTCAGCTCATAATAAATTAAAAGTTGCTCCCGTTACTCAACCGAGAGCCTTGAACATTGTAAAGGGATGTGCTGTAGGAGTAACCCATTACCTTCTGGGTGGAATTGCCACAACATGGGCGCTCTTCTCAGCAAGAATTATTATAGTAGGATAATGGCTAGGAGGATTTGAGAAGTGAAAATTCAATTTTCAGTTAAAAGAAACAAACACGAGAAGCGACTCGCGAGCTGACTCGTCCCACCAAAAGGTGAATTTGGTGGATGAACCCAATCGAAAATTTGTGAAGAGAGCTAGCTCATGCTCGGCTAGCCACATTCGCGAGCACGAGCTGGCTCCCTATGTGGGCCAAGCCGAGCTCGAAGGTGGGCGAGCAAGCGAGCGACTCGATCGTTTAACATCCTACCATCAAAGAACAATATCCTAGTCCAAATATCAAGAAGAATGAAAGTAATTAATCCTCCAATGCCAAAAAATAATCATAAGTTTCCAATCTGAACTCGCAAACTGTTAACATTTGCTTGTAAGTTCTCTCCCAGTCCCCCGAAATAATAGTTCCTGCAATTTCTGTTCTTTCTATACAAATTCCAACTGCAGGATTAAAGATGAATATTCTTTTTAGAAACTTCAATGGTGACTACCTGTCCTATTAATCATAACAAAGGGGAAAAGAAGAATTGGAAGGTCATCTAGGTGAATGATCAGAATCATTCGATGACTTGTTCTTCAAAGCAGCTATTTCCTCTTCTTGCTGTTTCTTAAGATACCTGTGTGCAGTTGCATTCACAATCTTAACGAAAAAGCCAATTAGCATGAACCATACTATGGTATTCCAAATGAAAGCAACTGAGAAATCCCATTTCTTCACCTGATAAGAATACATAAATTGTTAGCATGAATGTAAATACAGCATGTTGACTGGAAGAGGTTGGAACGAGGAATACCTCAATATTTGAAGAAACGTTTGGTTTCATAGCCATGTACTTGTCTTTCACGGAATGAAGCTTGGTGATTAGGTTGGGTAGGATAGAGTCGAACCCAGGTACAAAACTGAGCACCCAAATCAATTCATTTTCTATCCAGTTGAGAAGTTGATTGTTGCACACACAAATAATAAACACTGTCTGCAGAAGATTTAAGTAACATTTATGAGAATTCTTGTCAAGTTTTAAAGCTTAGCAGCTGAAGTGATGAACAATAGAATATTTATTTGGAGTGGCAAAACACCAATCCAGTCTGGTTCTGACCCATCCGGTTTTCTTCAGACCCAGATTGAATCTCTAATAATTGGAAATTTTACACATGGAGCCATTGATTCCATGTGTATGCATGATCCGAACCAAACCAAACCCAAGCTTAGTCCGGTCCTTTAAACAGGCAATGATGCACTTATCATTTCAGATAACACTAAACCAGCAATGATAAAAGTTTAGCACGGTCCTTTGCCCGAACAATATATATATATATATATTCACCAAATCGGCCAATCTGTTTTATTCCTGTATTTATTTTACCCACCCCTAAATTATTTACTCACTGCCTTTGGGCAGGGTGCTTGCAAACCTGTATGTGAGTTTTGATGATTGCTTTCCCTATCAATGTTGCCAGAAAAAACTCCCAAAAAGGAATTCCAAATTGTCCACACATGATTCCTGCAAGATCAAATAAAGGATTTGGAACCTGCAAAATATACCAGTTTGTCAACAAGTGCAAATAAATCTTGAAACTGAACACTCTTCCTGGGATTTCACCAAGGAGAAAAGGATCATCTACTTTCTTTGCCATTTTCTCAGCATATTAGGCTGGCTCTTAAAAGTAAGTTTGTCAAACTTACTTTCAAGTTACTTGTTGGGTCAAACATGACATGATTTTAAATAGGGGTGTAAGCGGTCCGATTTTTGCGGTTTTTGACAAATTTTCAAACCAAACCGTTTTGACCGGTTTGAGAAAAACTCAAACTTAAACCAAACCGTTTTGACCGGTTTGAAAAAAACTCAAACTTAAATCTAACGGTTTGGTCCGGTTTTAAACCGCCGGTTTCGCGTATATTTTTTTCCTGTCTAGTATCTACTTTTATGCCATTAATTCAATATATATTTATATCTTACTAGAAATAAATCTAAAACAAACTAAATATATTTACTATAAATTTAAATACCAACAAAATAAAAGTAAAATCACAAAAAACTAAAGCATATTTTTTTATTCGCCCTTTTGACGTTTTAGGATAATACTTTATGATAAAGATACAATACAAGTCCACTAAAATAAATATAAGGTCCAAAAAAAAAATAATGGCCCTTTTCAACTAGCAAAAGAAATAAACAAATTAATTTTGTCACAAAACTCAAGAAACATCAAATTTTGTCACAGAACTCACAGAACTAGCAAAAGGAAGAAACATTCACATATTCAAGAAGCCACAGAACTCATGATCAATTTTGTCCTTCATACAAAAAATAAAAAATTTAATTGGCAAATTAAAAAAAAAAAGAATTAAGACACGGATCCATCTAATAATGGCTTTCAAAAGACAAGCTGCAAATATTTTTTCTCCCCCATTCTACTATATATACCCACCTTCATCTTCTGCAATTTAATACAGAATTATACATATTCTCTTGTATGTAAACAAATGTCTTTTGCGCACCTAATAGCCCGAATTTCAACTTTAAGCCTTACTTACGATCAAAAAATATGTAAACAAATTTCAACTAAAAAGTGACAATTTCAATTTTAAGCTTTACTCACGATCAAATAAATATGCAAGAACCTGAAATAGTCTAATAATACCGGCGAACGTACACGATCGGCGATTGGGAGGTTCGAGATTTCGAGGGCGTTGACGATTTGGGGGATAATGGGAGGCGCCGCGGGGAGCGAGGCTGCGACCAGCGAGTTGAAAGTGAGAGAAATGGAAATTGGAAGATTAGGGTTGTGACTTGTGAGTATATGATTTGGATTGAGCTGTTTAGTGCTACTTCTTTCAAATTTATAATTAGGTTTGGGCGGGTCATAAATCTTAATAATTAATAGAAAATTAGAAATTGACAAAAATACCTACAAAATGACAAAATTATTCAATTTTACAAAATTGAAATTTTGGATAAATTTTCAAAAAAAATCAATTTTTTATTTTATATATTTTTTTCCGGTCCGGTTTGGTTTCAAACCATAATTAAAATTCTCAAACCTAAACCAAATCGTTTTTGACTGGTTTGGTTTGGTCCAAAACCATTTCGTTGACGGGTCCACGTGGCACCAAACCGCCGGTTTCGAAATTGCGGTTTCGGTTCGGTTTTTCGGTTTGGCGATTTTTGCTTATAGCCCTAATTTTAAATCACATTTTCCACTAAATCTTAGCTCACTTTTTAGAAAAGTAACTTTTAAGCACAGTGAAACATGCTACTTTCCAACAGAGTGATCGAGGTGTGTATTCGGAATAAATAACTACATGCTATCTATCCGCACAACTAAAATATAGCAGACAGTAAACAATATAATCTAAAAAGTACCAAGTTGCATATGATGGATCGTTAACAGAATGAGTATGCATCACAAGACTAACCGAAGCAAGAGCTAGAATAGTAAAGTAGTTCAAGTATTGGGCATGTGACAGGAACCAGCGCTTAATTTGATTTAACCTAGCAGATATAATGCCATTCTCTTCGCTTGTGGACATATCCAAGTCTTCCATGGGATCCACTCTGTCACCTGCTAAGCTCGCTGTAAAAGAAAATATACAGAAGTCCTGAACATGTGCACTATTAACCAATAGCAAGGATAAGACTCTTTGAATTAAAAATAAGACACACTGATCCATGTAAAATTAACAATCAGCATCAGAGTTTAAATACATATGTGAAAACTAACTGTTTTCCTAATAAGGGTGAGAAAGGTAATTAATTCAAACATTTTATTAGAAATACAAATTTACTTAAAAGTAATTCAAGTTATTGTACACTGTGCAAAAATTTCATACCTGCCCTAGAAATAAAATAAGGGGGAAGTTCTCCAAGTGCAGTCCCAAGGCCCCACAAGATTGCCTCTAATTGGACCTGGGGCAATATGCTACCAAGCGGAACCCGTGTACCATGTGAAGACGAAAACAAAGGGGGTCCAAAATCTGCACAATCCTTCCCAAGCCATGAAGGGCCTCTTTTTAATTGTATTGTATCATACGGAGCACTTTTGATGTCTACTCGGCCACATTGCATTGCTTTAATGGTGAATAAAGCAATATGAGGCCCCAAATAGAGAACAAAAGTGTGCAACCCAGACCCTATGAAATATAAAACAACAATGATGTGTTTAAATAATTATCCAAAAATATTTTGGATAAGATGTTGCTACAAAGACAGCAATGGTACTTATTACACTTCAGAAGAATTCAAATAATAGGCTGTTCACCAAATTATATATTTTGATGCATTAAATTCCTCAGGTTGATTCCAATAAAAGGATGAGATTTCTCCAACGCTTTGAAACCAATAGGGTTTAAAGTTTTGGGGACAGTTACAGGTCAACCTACCCTGAGTTTATCCACGATCTTAACTAAAACTAGAAATAAAATTAATTCCAGGATTATTCCTTAAATATAGCTCACATAACCACAGACTCCACTCAACAGTTTCATGCCAGCAATCCAAATATCACACTTCTAACTCCATTCCCCACCAGTCAACCTGATTGGACACTCCTCCCTTCCAACTGGCTTCTCATCCCCGAAGCCATGAATCTTTGGTTCACAATTGTCAACTCTGGTGATTTATGGGAGTGGTTCTTAAGTCATATAGATATGGCAACACATTATGTTTCTTACTATCAACTAAAATTTGGTTGATTGGAGTGGTTAGTTATTTAAGATTTGGTTCAAAGAAAATAATTAACCAACAGCATTCTCAGATTTTATCATCAGCACTATAGAATTTTCCAAAATATAATTCTAACATTATTACCAGCTATCAAGATTATCAAGGAATCAGAAAACACCATGCATGTCTTAAAATCAATATAGCTTACCAAGGCCAATAGAAGATGCAACGCCAAGAACCACCCACCATAATCCAAATTGTATATAACGTAGAACTTCCTCAACATGCTGTGCAACATAGAAAAATGAAAGACCATTATAAACATTAATCTAAGATCAAGAGGTTGAAGCAACAACAATTTAGCAAGGACATGATCCTCCTTTGTCCATAATAGAGATAAGGAATCTAAACTTGAAACAACAATAAAGTGACGTAAAGAGCTCTTAAATACTGATTCCGAATTATAAATGAATTCTTCAGGGAGCATCCTAGAATCGTGCCTCATAATATTGCATGGTTCCTAAGGAAACAAAGTATAGATGCTTCTTTACCAGTAGGGCAAATCTTCAGCCCCTTCAGGCTTCAGAACAATATATATAAAGAATAACAAAGAACTAGTGAACTACTACCGATTTGATTACCTTCTCATGAGGACCATCAATAGTCACAAGTAGTACCCCAGCTATCGCAATAATGGTACTGAACAGCACAATCCAACCACCATGTGACAAAAGATATGCTACTGAGCGCCTGAGGTACTTGACAACAGCCAGAATGAAAAACTTCAGTGTTCTGACAGGCTGCGTTATCAAAGTCAAATTTTCTAGTTCTTTTTCATGTTTAACACGAAGTCCTGCAAAGATAAAATCTGAAAACTCAAAATAATATGAAAAAGTATCCTCAATGGTTAAAGGAATATATAAATACTTCATTTCATTTCCCAGAAATTTGATAATAGTAGGGATGACTAAGAACATGTTTGGCATGCTTAAAGAGAAGTACAGTTATTTTATAATAACTAATTGTTTTCAAACATGTTTGGATAACTTACTTTGAAGTAACCAAAAAAAAAAGTAATGTCTTGAAAGTAAATCTAATCTTACAACCTAATGTCAAAAAAGTAACTTATTTCTAACATTAACCAATTGAAAAAGTAATTTTAAAGTTTACTTATTTCCTTATAAGTAACCGTTTTAACCATAGGTACGCATGCTCTTAAATACAATTTCTTTTGGGTTTTACATATATCGGCAATATCTCTTAGGGCTATAAGCAAAAACCGTCAAACCGGAAAACCGAATCGAAACCACAATTTCGAAACCGACGGTTTGGTGCCACGTGGATCCGACAACGAAATGGTTTTGAACCAAACCAAACCGATCAAAAACGGTTTGGTTTTGGTTTGAGAATTTTAATTATGGTTTGAAACCAAACCGGACCGGTGAAAAATATATAAAATAAAAATATAAATAATTGATTTTTTTTTAAAATTTATCCAAAATTTCAATTTTGTAAAATTGAATAATTTTATCATTTTATAGGTATTTTTGTCAATTTCTAATTTCCTATTAATTATTAAGATTTACGACCCGTCCAAACCTAATTATATATAAAAAAGCTCAAATTTGAAAGAAGTAGCACTAAACAGCTCAACCCAAGTCCATATACTCACAAGTCACAACCCTAATCTTCCAATTTCCATTTCTCTCACTCGCAACTCGCTGGTCGCAGCCTCGCTCCCCGCGGCGCCTCCGGTTTCCCCCAAATCATCAACGCCCTCGAAATCTCGAACCTCCCAGTCGCCGGTAGTGTACGTTCGCCGGTATTATTAGACTATTTCAGATTCTTGCATATTTATTTGATCGTGAGTAAGGCTAAAAATTGAAATTTTGTCACTTTCTAGTTGAAATTTGTTTGCATATTTATTGATCGTGAGTAAGGCTTAAAGTTGAAATTCGGGCTATCAGGTGCACAAAAGACATTTGTTTACATATGAGATAATATGTATAATTCCGTATTAAATTGCAGAAGATGAAGGTGGGTATATATAGTGGAATGGGGGAGAAAAAATATTTGCAGTTTGTCTTTTGGAAGCCATTATTAGATGGATCCGTGTCTTAATTCTTTTTTTTTTTCCAATTTGCTATTTAAAATTTTTTGTGTATGAAGAACAAATTGATCATAAGTTCTGTAGCTTCTTGAGTATGTGAATGTTTCTTCCTTTTGCTAGTTCTATGAGTTCTGTGACAAAATTTGATGTTTCTTGAGTCCTGTGACAGAATTAATTCGTTTATTCCTTTTGCTAGTTGAAAAGGGACATTATTATTTTTTTTGGACCTTATATTTATTTTAGTGGACTTGTATTGTATCTTTATCGTAAAGTATTATCCTAAAACGTCAAAAGGGCGAATAAAAAACTATACTTTAGTTTATTGTGATTTTACTTTTATTTTGTTGTTATTTAAATTTATAGTAAATATATTTAGTTTGTTTTAGATTTATTTTTAGTAAGATATAAATATATATTGAATTAATGGCATAAAAGTAGATACTAGACAGGAAAAAAAATATACGTGAAACCGGCGGTTTAAAATCGGACCAAACCGTTAGGTTTAGGTTTGAGTTTTTTTCAAACCGGTCAAAACAGTTTGGTTTAGGTTTGAGTTTTTCTCAAACCGGTCAAAACGGTTTGGTTTGAAAATTTGTCAAAAACCGCAAAAATCGGACCGCTTACATCCCATTATCTCTCATATTCCATAGGCCTGTAGTTATATAGTGTCGCAATAGTTATATAACTGCATCAAAAGTGACATTCTGCAGGTATTTCCTTTCTACAAAAACAAAATAAAAAATAAAAAAATTAAGTCATATCCTAAGGGCTACTTTCTCCATGGACTATGCTAAATTCAATTGTACTTTTGATATCTATCATAGATATCAAATACAACCTACCAATCTTATAAGCTTCTGAGCTAGAAACAAAGTTAGTTAATTTAATAATTCAACTGTAACAGAATAATGATGAGATTTTGAAAACTAAACCAATTTTACATTAAGGGGCAGCATGAACCTACGGAGCAGTCGTCCAAGAACATTTGCAGCCATATGTAAACACCAGCATAGCTCTTTCCCTTACTCTCACTGACACACTTATGATGAAAAACAACGAAGTATTATTTTTCTCATTGTTGGAATGGTTTGGCAATTTTTGAACTTTTACAAAGGCTGGCATAATTGTGTTAGTAAGCATTCGTGTTTGGCTAAGCTTGAAAAGTGCTTAAGAGAAATGTATGGCTAACTTTGAAGGGTTCAACCTCGGACCTATTTAAATGCAGTGGATAACAGCATAGTGCGACTGTGCGAGAATCAACGGTGTTCAAATTTCGGGAGCTAGAGATCATCAACAGGACATAACCCCACAGCCACGTGTCATAATGTAGAGGGTAGAGGAATAAGATTCACTTACCTCACTGGGGTAAGCGAAATCTTTTTTTTTCCCATATTCTTGGTAAATATTCATGAGTGAACACGTGTCGTGCAGTGCGTGTGCGTGTGTTCATTTGAATCCCCTAAAATCCGACAAAGGAACCCTAATAATAGCTATGCTCATGTCAATTGAACAGCTGAAAGAAGACCACATTAAAACCGTATATACTGCTATAACACACACATAAATCAGTATAATTTCAACTATAGTATATACCCAGACAATAAGGGATCATTTTTGGAATCATTATCCACAGTTCTCCCTTTCACCATCAAATCCAAAAAAAAAAAAAAAAACAAAAAAAGGAAAATCAAACACACAAACTATCAAATTCAAATCATACAATCGAAAATTCAGATTCATATTAAGCTCCTAAGAACGAATCGGATTTTTCTTCTATCAATAATATAAGACAGATCCAACTGTTAAAACAAAATCCCAAATCAAAAATTAGTAAACTGAAAAACTTGCCTGATATCGACATGTCTTTATCTTCAGAAGCAGAGAGAGAATTCTTATTGGAATTTGATTTTTTCTTAGACCCCATTTCTTTTGTACAATCTTTCACACGCCATTTCACACTCAATCACACTTCTGTGTATGCGATTATATATTAATTTGACCATATAAATGTTTATCTGTTGAATCCAAGACTATCGGGTCAGAGAGAGGAAGAGTATGATTATTGAGAGTAAAATAAAAGCAATGAATTTGTTAGAGAGATCTGAGGATTCTTAAGCGAATGGGATAAGAAAAGAAAAACACCAACCTCGTTGGGTGAGCCGTGTGCGAAAGATCAAACATATGATTAGAAAACCGAACAAACCATAATTCCTCGAAAATGTGTACAATTATATAAAACAATAAAGAAGGAAAGCTTTAACTACGTAAATATATTAAGGCCTGTTTGGGAGGAATTCTTATTTTCTACGGTAAATCAATTCTTATTTTCAATCACACATTTTTTAATAAAATAATATTTTCCATCACATCAATAATTTTTTCTTCTTTTTCAACCACACATTTCCCATCATATCAATATTCAAAATCAATTCTTACCCCAAAAAATTCATACCAAACAAGCTATAGGGGAATTTTTAAAAATGCCTAATTCCATGCTTATCAGTTAAAAATTGTCTAATTTTGATAACTCTGTAAAAATGGACAAATTTTAATACTAAACTGTCTATTATTACCTTCATGAAAAATGAAGCAATTTTTTTTTTCACTTTGTCGCGAATTTCGAAAAGAACCGACTTCCCTTTGATGACGTTCTCGATATTTTAAAATTGTTGTCGATAACTACCACATTAATGACTCAAATAACTACATGTCATATGTGTGCCACATAGGACGACTACTGCAATGAGTGACCGCAAGTAGCATTACTCAACAGGGATATGTGTCAATGAGAAATATAACATTTATTGTGATTTAACATGTGTACTTTTAAAATAAGTAGGGTATGTTATGTGTCAAAATTTTATTAATCAACAAAATTTTTAATTGTATACACATTTTTGTCTTTGGTGTGGAATTATAAATTGTTAACAATAATATTTTGGTCTAAAATATTGAAAAATGGACATTGACCAAATTTTGGACATTTTTATAAATGACCAAAACATCTATATATCTTTGCAAGAAAGAGTCCAATGTTCAAAATTTAATGCTACAAACGTAATGAAAAGGCCAACCAGTAAAACAAGATGGCTTCCCCTCGCCATGATGCATGAATTCTAAGGGCCTTTGAAATGAGGCACGATTAATTCTATCATTTATTTTTGTTTGAGCCATATTCTCATTTTCATTTTCATTCTTTTACTCATTTTCAACCACACATTCTTCAATAAAATAATATTTTTCATTACATTAATAACTTTTCCTCTTTTCAACCACATATTCACTGTCACATCACAAAAAAATACATTATTTCCATTTTAATGTGCATCAAACATACTCTAACTTAGACGATGGTTGATCTAAATCATAAGCATGACGTAATAATACGAAAACAATTAGATTTAACAAGCACATATCTTTGTTATTAACAAATTTGTGTAGATAACATGATTTTACTATGTTTAGAGTATGACATATCTGTTAATTTCAATGTATTTAGAGATGAAAAGGACTACTCCTATAGACATAAATTAGCATGCTTTAAAATGATATTTGACCTGGAAATTGTCCTATATTGAACATGAATTCATACACCGTGTTGACATTAGATTATTATTTAGGATTATCGAAATGGATAGTTTGATTAGATATCTCACCTACAATCAAACATTATTTTGTCACATCAGTAACGGTTTGGTTTAATCTTCAAAATTCAAGAATCAGCTCGACCTATGGACCCGCAAATTTGAGAATCAACCTAACCCATGGAGTGGCGAATGTTGCGAGTTAAGTCGAGTCGGTCCAACATTTTGTTTTCTATTATTATTTTTATATTTTTCTAGAAATTTAATAAGACAATTGGAAAAAGAGATCAATATATATTATGTGAAAATGTAGAAAAGAAATAAGTATTTATAATAAAAAACTGATTCTTTACAAAATTAAAAAAAAAAAAAAATTCATGTTAGAATTTTAAAGGAAAGAGTCATTGGGTGGGAAACAAAAAATTGGGGTAAAAAAAAACCTTCAAGCCATCAAATCGAAAGAAATTGCGATGTGTAAATTGTTAGCTGGGATACATGTGATTTAGATTTCGACAGTGTCTAAACTGAATCAAACTGTTTGGAAATGAATCTATTTAGATCTCGATAGTTAAAAATCATTTGAAATCAAATCAAACTTTGTTCACCAAATTTTTCGAAAAATGTTATTTTACCCAATATATATTATTTATTAGATCAATTTATAATTGAACAAGGCTTGTAGTTATTGACTCTTTAGGAAAATAATAATTCACTTATGACATTACCTTTCTTATCTAAAGAATGACTTGTATTAGTTATTGGTGTGATTTGTATCGAGATAAATATATTAGTATTGTCACGTTTATATTTAAAATGTTTCAATTTAAGTGTTATAGTGAAATTTCAGACCAATACATTTACTTTGTCACTTGTTTGAAAAATGTTGTCTTGTGTCGCTAAAATCATGGCTTGAAACCAAATCAAACCCCAAAAAATAGTTTGGTTTGATTTGATTTGGAAAATGAATGGTTAATTTAATTCGAAATTTTTCCGAACCGTTATGGTTTGACTTGAGAATAGTGCAAAAATTGTCCAAGCCCATTACTGAAAGACATCAAAAACTCTTTTAATTCACTTGAAACTTCTGATTTTTTTTAAGTAAGTCGGCCAATCGGCTCCACATCGACTCATTCATTATGGCTATTCAACTCGTGAACCGACTTAATTCAAAGAGTAATGCTATTTAGCATAGTTGTCAAACCCAATTCGAACACTGGCCCGAACAATGTAGCGGGTCAACGGGCCTGTGGTTCGACCATCGGGTCAATTCCTGTCACATATATTATTAACTATTTTTATTGAATAACAAAATTGTGACATTTTCTATTATAACTAAGTTAACCTTATGTTATTTAAATGACTATTGATCAATCTGAATGTCAAAATTAAATAAATTCTAGATCATATATAGTAAAATATGCATTTGAAACAATAAATCATATCAAACCCAAAATGAAGGCTTTTTAAATTGTACCTGTTCAGATCACAACCTGCACCTGTAAAAGAAATAATCCTCTAGAAGGAATAAATTTTAAATATGGAGGATTTTTTTTTTCTAAAACCTGCTACTCAGATGCAGTCAAATATGCACGTGAACACTTTCTCGGTCGAGCCCGTCCTACCGGGCTTGCCTAGTACGATTTACCCCTCATGTGTGGTTTGTGGGCTATTACACATGGAGCGGGGTTTACCTAGTACGCATTCACGGTGGTTGAGGCTCTGCTGGAGAATAGAGGCTGCGGTTTCCTACGTCAACAAAAAAAAAAATGCATGTGAACACAATGATAAAGCACTAAGTTCTCTGCAATCTGCATATCAGCCAACTTTCAAGAAATTTTTGAAGTTCTGCAGTTGCCGAATCAAGGTGCAATTGATGCATCTAATAGTCTACTATGACAATAAAATTCCAGAAGGTAATGTCTGTATGTCTTGCAACAGAATAGCACATAAAATCAACCATCAGATTACTGGAATATGCTTAGTTTCAGATGTTTCATAAGTCATCCATCTTCCTCTGAATTTACCAATGTAGTTTAATTTAAAACACAAAAAAAAAAAGAAACAATTATAACAGTGAAAATGGTGAACATTTTCCACAATTTTCCAACACAAGAAAAAAAAAATAATAAAAAAAATCATATTTTCGCGGATTTGAAATTCCACAAAAAATATTAAATTATAGACTTACATATTCTTCTTCCATGTATTATAACTTAAAATTGGAGATTTGGATTTTTGGGATGGCTGAACAGCAGAGAGATTGGGAGACGGCAAGAGGATTTTTTTTTCTTTTTTATTTCTCAATGCATAGTTATGTGTGGTAGGTGAAATAAGTGGGTTATCTAGAAGGGAAAAATTCATAAATAAGGTGTTTACTTTACACCAATTCAAAAATCAGATTTATAGTTTGAAAATTCAAAAATCAGGGTTTTTTTTATTTTTTATTTATGAAATAATAAATTATTAAATATTTAATTCTTATATAATATAATTAACCCATCCCATATGCACCACCCATACCGCTTCAAGGACTATTTCGGCGACCATTCCGACGACTACTCCAATTTCGACAATTATTCCTGCGACAATTCCGGTGACCATTCTGGTCACAGATTTACAATTTACGGTCACAATTCAAAAATTCTGTAAGTCACAATTAATTCGTTGGTCACAGATCAAAATTTATATGTCACACAGTCACAGATTTCCAAATTAATTGGTCACAGATTTTTCCTAGATCACAAATAAAAAATTTTATACGTCATAGTTTATTTTATGGGTCACATATCAAAAAAAAATTGTAGGTAACATTTTATCGATCGATCACATATTTTCAAGTTGAACCAAATAGTTGGTCACATATACTAAAACACCCCACCCTGATCCGATCCACCAGCCATACTTGGTCACAGATGACCAAATAATTAGTCACATACCACCGCCACCAACACTACTGTCACGGCAACTTGCGACCACCCTCACCCGGCCACTGTCGTCGCCATACCACGACCACAACAACACAACCACCGTCACCACTACACAAATGCACCATCGTCACCAACAATACAAACGCACCACCATCGCCGTCGGAAACAAAGCCATGACTATCACATCGTTGTCGTCACCGCCACCACAAACACCTACTGTAACACCACACACCACCTCACAAACACCATTACCACCACACAAAAACCCATCCAAACCCTCCCTAATCGCTAGATCCACTGCACAAACACCATCACCACCATCACCACGACCACCACACAAAAACCCATCCAAACCCTCCACAACCGCTAGATCCACCACACAAATATCAAAGTACCTGAACCCTCCATTTGTCCTGGCAGCGTTGCGATGCCGTTCGTGCAGCAGCAACTTCTCCTTCCACCCGCCACCAACACTACTGCCCTTCTCTCTCCCCTTCCCACTACAGCAGCTTCGCGACGCTGATGCACTCGACATCGTCGTGACACCGTTCTCGCAGCAGCGTCGCGAAGCTGCTGCAGTGGGAGGGAGAAGGGCAATGTGAGGGCAAGGGAGAAGGGAAGAGAAGCTGACGGTGGCGGTGGAGGCGACGGGTGAGAGAGTGGAGAGATGAATAGATTGGGAGAGAATAGAGAGAAATGAATTAGTTTAGGGTTTGAATAGATTAAGTGTTTAATATTTAAAATAAAATACCTGATTTTTGAATAAATAAATTGTAGACCTGATTTTTAAAAATCGATCTTTAAACACCTGATTTTTTATAATTTTCCCATCTAGAATAACATTGGCCCGGACGGTTCGACAAAATATGGGCTAACGGGTTTATTAGAAACCTGGTGGTTCTACGGGTTTTTAATTGGTTAAAATTAAAATTTCAATTATAAAAATAAATGAACCGGGCCGGACATGGGTCCGGTTTGACAATTTCCAGACCGAACCGATTAGTCTGGCCCGAATTTTATAACACTGCTATTTAGCTACACTGGGATTACAACCACGGTCTATGTAGAATTAAAGTGACATTGCATGATAGGTGAAATTAAATAAGTCATTTAATTTCATCTTTAATTTAACCTATCATATAACGTCACATGGACTGTTTGTAACCCCAGTGGAGCTACATAGTATTATTCTAATTCAAAGCGGGCAGATTTCGATCCAATTTCTTAAGGTGATGGATCATCATGAGATTGGGCAATTCAACCCATTTTGACACCTTATTGTTACATGAAACTTAATATCAAAACAAGTAACAATATGCTCTTATTAGTTATTATTGTGTATGTTCGAAACCTTTGCACGCCTTCGTTACGTTTTGGGAAGTGTATGTCCCATAGAAACTATTTACTTCATATTGTCAATTGACACTGTGAACTTGAAAAAACGTTGAAAATTACCAATTAAACGGGTATTAGTAAGCTCGGCCATATCTGATTGAATGGTGTTATTAATGGTGTTAATAATTGACAAAATTAATAAGTTGATTGAAAATGTTGGGATCTAAATAAAGGAGAGATGGGATCCTTCACATTAACATCTCCTAATTTTTAGATGAATCACATCTGTTTGGACAAAAGCATGATAGAGTAATGTCGAATGGAAGTAGAAGATTCTCAGATTGTGAGTGTCTCATACACTTTGGTTGTACTTCAAAATTTTTGAGTAGAGCTAATGTTGGAAAATTTCGGGGCCACACATGTAATTTATTAATATGTGTGGTGCTATTGTTTAAAAAATATTAGTCAATTAAAGTGATCCATTAAAGTTAATTTTGACTAATGAGTATTAGGTTCCATGGAATTATAGTGTAGAGGTCAGAATATTGTTTCATATTGATGAGGAGCCAATTTGAAACATCTGAAAGATAATGACTATTCAATTAATATTATGTTATATGATTATGGTCCCCATTTGATAGTGTTCTTGAGATTCTCTGCATCCCCATCAACAAAGAGTGAAATTGAAAAGAAGAACACCAATCAATTGGAAGATCATAACACATTCAGGCCAACAATCAAACAATATGAATCAATGTATGTTTATGCTTCCGCTATTTTGTTATTTTCTCTAGTTTCAACATGGAGTTTTATTTAGGGTTTATATGTGAAAAATGATTTGATTAAAGCATATGAATCTATAATCCCTTTCCGTTGTCTATCAAGTGATATCAGAGCCACTCCATAGTTGATTCTTGAGAAATTGAAGTTTTAAAATTCTAAATTTTTTGGGTTATATGATTTTCCTGTTGTTTTATGGAATCTGGAATTATATTACATGAAATCAAGCATATTATTGTAAGGATTATGATATAATTCAAGTTTTTATTCATGAAATACGGATTTCTAGAATGAGGATTTTCGGATATGTTAATTTAGGGGTAAAAAAAAAAAAAAAATTGGCCGTCGCCACAGCACTGGCAACGCTGCCAAGGGAGGAAAACCCTAATTTTTTGTTTCAGTTTGGAAGATTAGAGGCAGGGGCTTGGGGTGTAAATTAGATAATTTGAGGCCCCTGGTTGCAATTTTAAATTAGGGTTAAGGTTGAGTTATCTATAATTCAGCCCCTGAAGTCTAAAGTTTATTTAAGTAGGGCCTTAAGGTTATGGGTTTTAATAATTCAACCCATGAAGTTCTGAAATTAATTAATTTGGGTCATTTAAGTTCTGAATTTTATAATTAAGCCCCTAAATGTTCATAATTGGTTTAAATTGGCCCCTAAAGTTTCGAATAATTGATTTTTGACTCCTAAACTTTTCAATAATTAATTATTAACACCTAAAGTTTTTGAATTAATTAATTTTGACCCCTAAAGTATTGAATTATTAATCTTTGGGCCTTTAAAGTTTCAAGATAAATAAAATTAAGTATTTTGTTTTTCAAATTTTGATATAAATGACTCATTTGAGAATATAATATTCAAAAGTGAATTGATTGAAACAATATGTTGCCAAAAAAACCTCTCTTATGGAAATTAATTAATTTAGAATATTAGAAGGATTTCGTATGTATGCTAGTTCATGCAGATATTAGCTGGCCCAAATGAAGATTAATATTTGACCAAATTGCATGCACACTTGTGGTGGTAAATGTGTGACAATTATAAGGTTTCCATGTGAATAATAAATCAATCCAAAGATGGGTTTTTTATTTGACAAGAGTTATTGTCAATGTTTGATCACTACACTAAGAGTACCATTTGCAATTAATATTACTGTCCAAAGACTTGATATTAATGTTGCGCTAGGTATCTTGAGATGGGGTTTACCATTATTTGAATTTATTAATTGTTTAATACGGATTCCTATGTGAACATATTAATTAAGTATAAGTTCTCTATTCGGTTAATCCATCAACTTCTTCAATATCTGCCTACGTCAATTCTCTTCCTGTTCTAGAACCAACATTTAAGGCTTGGAAAGAGAACGTTTAGATCATTCTTGGCTGCATGGACTTAGACATTGCATTAAGGATTGAACAACCCGCTGCACTTACAGATAAAAGTTTTGCTGAAGAAAAAAAAAAAGGGAAAGTAGGCTCTTAATGAGCTCATTCCATATTGTGTGCAAGAAGAAAGACTATAGCAAGATAAAATTGATACTACTCACTTGGCAACTATATCTAAGGACAAGTAATAAAGAATAAAAAAATTGCATCCGGTTCGGTTCAAAATAAACAGTGAAATAAATTTAGTTGTAACTTTTGTGAAACTTTGAGATATATAAAGAGAGATTGTACTAAATATCACGCTTGGTGTGTAAAGAAAAGTACATTTCTCACTTTTGTTTTAAGGTAAATTTAGTATCAATACCTTAACATACTTGGCAGATAAATTTCGATACCACTACTCACATAAGTGTGTCTATGCGGGGTTGTCTGAGCTGCCAAAATCAATTGATGCTAAAATATTCATCTATTTGGGGCGATGGCAAATCAGTTAAGGTTGAGGCTATATGGAATTCAGGTTATCATTAAAGACTTATTATTATTTGGATTTGAAAGAGAAATTTGCGGTACCGTCATTTTAAATGGAATTTGGTTTCTATTTCTAAGCCCTCATTTGGTGCATATTTTGAAAGTAAAAATGCATTTTTACTGTTGATGTGATGGGAAATATGTGATTGAAAAAGAAGGAAAAGTTATTGATGTGATGAAAAATATTATTTTATTGAATAATGTGTGGTTGAAAATGAGTAGAAGAATGAAAATGAAAAAAATAATGTGGACCAAACAAGGCCTAAATTAGACAAATTTGGTTACTCTTGTTCAATTGAAAATAGTCAGTTTGATTTTTTTCTTAATTCAAATATTATGGGTACTAGTTCTTTATCTGATTACGATAACATATATTTACTTAATACGGTTTCCTCTTATAAATAAACATTGTATGTGAATTCACGTGGTATTAAACATAAATTAATTAATGAGAATTCTACTTTGTTATGACACAAACGATCATGTCACATCTCTCAAAAGAGAATGGAAAAACTTGTGTCAGAAGGAATTCTCGATTCCATTGATTTTTAAGACTTAAGTGTTTGTGTAAATTGCAATAAGGGACAACAAACAAACATAAAGAGATTAGGTGCCAATAGAATTTCAGACGTCTTAGAACTAATTTATACAGATATCTGTGGATCATCTCTTCGGATTCTTGGAATGGTCAACAGTCATTTATTACGTTCATAGACGAATTTTTCTCAATGTGGTTACCTATATTTCATCTATGAGAAATCTCAAACACTAGATATATTCAAGGCATACAAGTCTAAGTTTGAAAATCAACTCAGTAAAAGAATTTAACAAGTCAGATTTTACCTTAATGGTGAATATTATGATAGATATGACGAATCAAGAGAAAAATGTCCAGAGCCTTTCGCAATATTCCTAGAGGAATGTGGAATCTACCCACAGTACATCAGGGATTTTCTAGGTATAAGCACTAAAGATTGTAGCTTAAATTCTCAACCAAATCACTAGTAAAGCAATTGTTAAGGGTTACAAATTTTTAAAGGTCCCACTTTTAGGTCAATTTTTAAAATGGGAAATGTTCGATTTCTTGAGGATGTAGAGTTTGTAAGGAGAGATAATGTTATAAAGTTAATGATTTTATCTTGGATGAAGAATACGTATATATTTCTTTTGTTGCGATTGACAGTGATCAGGTTCATGGACAAATTCTTGCTCCAAATTTTGTTCAAGAAGCAATTTCGGATCAAGACTACATTACAAAATCCCCTATACACAATCAAGAGATTGTTCCAAAAAAATAAACTCAACAACCTCAAGAATCCACTATAAAAGGGAGAAATACAATTTTGGATGCCTTTCTAGTCTTTCTCCAAGAAAATAAGGATGGTATGGATTGACGAAAGAAGAACTGATGAATCAACTTTCATCAAACCATGCAAAGGAATAATTCTAAAGAGTGGATTGATGTCATGCATAAAGAAATAAAGTTCATAAGTAACAATGACGTTTAGGAACTTATCATATTGCCTAAAGGTGTGAAACTCATTGGTTGTAATTTGATATTTAATATCAAGAGGGATTAGAAGGGTAATGTGGAGAGTTATGATACTCGTCTTGTTGCAATGACCTTTACTCAAAAGGAAGACATTGTCATTAAAGAGATTTTTTCTCCGATTTCTATGAAAGACTCTTTTAGGACAATTATGACATTTGTGACACATTTTGATCTTAAATTATATCAGATGGTTTACAAATTAAAGAAATCCATCTATGACTTCAGCAGGTTTCCCGAAATGGTATCACAAATTTTATCAAATAATTATCTCATTTGGTTTTGAGATGAATTCAATTGATGATTGTGGATATCACAAGTTCAGTGAAAGTAAGCATATTTTTGGTATTGTATGTCGATGACATACACGTACAGTTTGTCTGCAATGATATAAACTTATTGCACGAAACCAAGAAATTTCTGTCATGGAATTTTGAAATGCAAAAACAACCTTGGTGATACCTCTTTTGTACTAAGAATATAGATACACAAGAATTGTTATTGTTGTATTTTTGGATTACCACAAATGAGTTGTATCGATAAGGTTCTTAAAATATTTGAAATGGAGATATGGAATTCAGGTGATATCCCTATTGCTAAGTGAGACAAGTTTAGTCTCAATTAATGCCTCAGGGATAAATTTAAAGAAAAATGAATACGTGAAATTCTCTATACTTCAACAATTGTGAATTTAATATATACTCAGGTTTATACACATCCGGATATAACATTAACTGTTGGAATGTTAGACAAATATTTAATTAACTCTGGGATGGAAATTTGGAAAACAACCATGAGGTTATTCTGTATTTACAGAGAACTAAGGATTACATAATCACATTCAGGAAAATCAGACCAATTGAAGATCATTGAATATTCTGATTCTGATTATGGAATATGACTGCAAAATATTGTCATAAGGCTGCATATTTTGGATGGATTTGGAAGACCATTTTGACAATAGCAGTCTTGTATTCCAACAGGAACCTGATGATGTCAAAGTTTATAGACATTAAGTTCCTAGTTGTCAGGAAAGAAATCAGAGTAATTAGATTTCTATTAAACATATTAGGACAAACTCCATAATCATTGATCTATTTAGTAAATGACTGCCACTCAAGGTCTTTAATGAGCATAATGCTCATATGGGTGTTGCATCTTTTAATGATATGTCAGTTTAGTGGGAGTTTGTATTTGAATGTTGTCTATTTTAGACACTTTTTAATCCATGGATATTCGGTTTATTTCAGAAATAAAGTATTCAGTTCAGTTTTCACTCTGATTAAAGTTTCAGTATTGATCTCACTTAAAAAATAAGGCTGGACCAGTTGAAAATAGACATGTTTAGATCACATAACATGTAATTTCCATGCTACACTCCCATAATTGATCTATATCATTTAGTCGTATGGGTGTATGTGATCATTGATGGATTTATCCACGTTAAATGTGACGAAAATCGCTTTGATCCTATATCAATATGACTAATGGACGAGATTGTTTGGTAATATCCATAATAATGGTAGCAAAATTTTGAACTCATAAGGTTGTGAACATTTGTGAGGTTACATGTATGACCCAGTAGGAGATTGTTGGAAAATTTCAACATATGGGGCTATACATGTAATATATTAAAATGTATAGTGCTATTGTTGAAAGAATATTAATCAATTAAAGTGATCCATTAAAATTAATTTTGACTAATAAGTATTAGATTTCATGGAAATATAGTGTAGAGACAGGAATGTTGTTTTAAATTGATGAGAAGTCAATTTGAAACAACAGAAAGATAATTACTATTCAGTTACTATTATTTTATATTGTTATGATCCTCATTTGATGGTGTTCTTGAGATTCTCTGCATCCCTATCAATAGAGAGTGAAATTGAAAAGAAGAACATCAATCAATTGAAAATCATAACTCATTCAGGCCAACAATCAATCAATATGGATCAATGTATGTTTATGTTTCTGCTATTTTGTTATTTTCTTTAGTTTCAACATGGAGTTTTATTTAAAGTTTAAATGTGAAAATGATTTGATTAAAGCATATGAATCTATAATCCCTTTCTGTTTTCTATCAGCCAATTCCGTCCTAATTAAGTCGAGCAATTTAATCATATCCGACTTTGCAATTTACATGAATATCGATATTTCTAGCTCAACCATTCCAAGTATAACTTGAGATTTCCACATACCGAGCCAATCATTTGAAGAATGACATGTGGCAATCTATGCGGCGTGCAATCTATGGCTAAGACTGCATATCAAAATCATACACTCTAATTGGTCTAAACCATATCACCTTATCTACTGTCCGAACCTATGGAAAATAAAAAATCCAACACAAAAATGTAAACCTTTTTGTTATCAAATATTGATCTTTTTTTATTCTCATCACATTCAACTAAACACCACAAAGTTCTCTTATGGCCATGGCAACTCAAGCGTCCCTCTTCACCCCAGCCCTCTCCGGCGGCGACCGGGTGGCAGTGCCGTGGAAGCAATCCTCACTTGCATCATTCACTAGTCCTAGGCCGATCAAGTCCACCGTGGCACACCGTCCTATAAGGGCCATGGCCGAGGAAGCGCCTGCCACGAAAGTGGTGGAGAAAGAGGCTCCGGTCGGCTTCACTCCGCCAGAACTGGACCCGAACACTCCATCACCAATCTTTGGTGGCAGCACCGGTGGACTATTGCGTAAAGCCCAGGTGGAGGAATTCTATGTCATTACATGGGAATCACCTAAGGAACAAATTTTTGAAATGCCTACTGGTGGCGCCGCCATTATGCGTCAGGGGCCGAACCTATTGAAATTGGCTAGGAAAGAACAGTGTTTGGCTCTTGGGACTAGACTGAGGTCCAAGTACAAGATTAAGTACCAATTTTACAGAGTTTTTCCTAATGGTGAGGTGCAATATTTGCACCCTAAGGATGGTGTCTACCCCGAGAAGGTGAACCCCGGTCGCCAAGGAGTTGGGCAGAACATGCGATCCATCGGTAAAAATATCAGCCCGATCGAGGTCAAGTTTACTGGTAAGCAAGTATATGACATATGAGGCGAGGGAAATTAATTATGTGACACAATATCTCGTAATTACTTGATCTTTGTCTTATGTTTTATTTTTATCGATGCCACAAATATTGGTTGGACTATTTATGTTTGTATGTTTTCGATTGGCACTTTGCTTTCTACGATACTATCAAGCTTGCATATTAGTCTTAAGAATATCAAATATGGCCAATTGTATTTCTACTCTAAGGACTTATTGGCTGAGCTTATAAGTAGCTTAAAAGCTACTTTTTTATGAAACTTGGCATTCTAATATTGATGATTAGTGCTTCCGGAAAAAAGGAACTTTTAAGCTGCTATTGATGAAACTTAGCATTCTAAAATTGATGATTGTTGGTTTATTACAACATACACCCAAAACTTATCCCAATGAAAAAAGAAAAATAAGTGCATGTTTGGCAAAGAGAGCAATATCAAGGGATAATATTATGGAAGAAAAAGAAGTGAAAATGTTGTTCCTGCTACTGTTGAGTCATCTTGGGTGCTGTGTACCAAACGTGCACTTAGTCTTTCAGCGAAGGGTTTCTTTCAAAAAAGTTTGCTGGTCTGAGCTCAAAACCGTCATATAGTGTTTGCATCACTGGAAAATCTTCTTGGTATGGATTGTGATGAAAGCCGATAGTATACCACATAACCACGTCTTTGTTTACCAATGGCCTATTCCTGCTCAGCATAAGAAAAACAAACGCGTCATATTGGATCCTAAGGAATCATTTTTGTTCTTAACATTATAAAATTGCAGAATTAGATTTAACCTTCGGCTCCATTTAGCTAAACCATCATCTCCATGGCTCCTATCGGCATAAAAACCTCCAGCCCACCTCTCTTTCTTGTTATAGCGGGTCACTTGCACCTGATACTTTGTATAAGATGCACGTATTTGTGGGTAGTCATCGTCTAAGAGCAGGGATTCAGCTGGTCGTCCGGTGATCAGCCTGTAACCTACGTGATTTCCGAGCTTTGTTTTCTTATTAGGATTAACTATCAAGAGCTCGACCGGATCCAAACCTAGTCGAGTCCTAGCAGCAGCTTCTGTTTTAACAGTTTCTTGAATAACTCTCCAGTAACTCTTCCTTGATGAAATGCCAGTGGGCATTGGCCTAACAGTTTTCAATTTAGATTTCACGAATGAGTTATCAATACCATCGATATCAAGGTCGAGGTAGTAAGTAAGAAAATGATCATGGTTGCCTGCAATTGTGTTATCTGCTACTAAGTTTCCATAAGTATCCTCGTTTATTTGATTAGTACTCGTGTACTCCGTTGCCTTCATCTCTAGCACGCCGGTTAGACTTACCTGCCATAAGAGGACGGATCTGTCATTGAAATAAATGAACAACTTGTCTAAGAGTTAGTTATTCCAATGAAAATGTGAATTAATGTCCATAGGAAAGCTAAATACTCAGTTTACTGTTTAAGATGATGAAATTGTTGGATTTTGTAGAACCTAAACGTACTATACACCTATCCTCGACGGCAGATCACCTGTTTTCTAAGAGCGACGCAAGAAAACCATGTATACATTTTTCTTCAAATAGAAATTGTTCAAGGAGAAACCATAGTAAGTTGTATAAGTGGTGGCTACTTACCCCAACTTTAATGGAACCACTTTGCTTAAACTCCCAATCAAGTATATAATCATAATTTCCGACAGTTGCCACCATTCTTACGACCAAATTAGCTTCGGCCTCTCCACTGGTTATCTACAGATCAAAGTAAATTCGATTCAGCACAAAAAAGGTTCTCCATTAAGCCTGCAAGAGATAGCTGAGTTTAAGAATTATACTTTACCACTTTTCCAGGTACACCAACTTCTGTATGTCTCCAAGCAACATTCCCAGAATATCGCTCGAAAATGCAAATGGCATTCGGAACTTCCTGTGCATGCCCGTCCCCTCCAGCCATGTATCCATTCATGTACACTGCATTGCCTGGACAGTCGATAAGGGGAACTAGGGTACTGGCGGACCGGCCAAAACCAAATTCTCCAACGTCCAGGAAAGTCCGGAAGTACCATTCTGGAGTAGGGTCCATATACGGAACAAATGTCTCTGATACGTGCCCACTGTATAGCACACGTCGAAACTTGTGTTTCATCTCATCAAATATAGAAGCTGTCGATATAATTAGTCCTGCTCGAGCATTGAATGCCACGTGAAAAACCCAATTAGCCCATCGAACTTCATGTCCATCAATGGCTATCTGAGAGTTCGTTCCATTACAGAGGACAGAATTAGGCCTCTGGCTTTGGAAATCAGTGCCTTCAGCTTTAGGCAATGGAGCTTTTAACCTGTCCACATATTTGATAACTTCCATCGACTCTACATCGATTAGTAGAGTAATGCCCTCAATTGGCCTTGCCCAAATGTTAGTCGTACCTCCACGATAGAAGCATGTAACTCTAACAACTCTTCGAGTTACAACTTCTCCAAACCAACCTGTTGTTAATGGTAAGCAAGTGACTTCTGATAAGCTTAAACCCCTTTTAGAAATCGAGTTTTGAAATTCGGGATGCTTCATAGGGAGCCTGCTGGCCCGAAAAAACTCGATAAATGTGAAAGGAGGGTAACCATGGCCTTTATGAACTTTAGCAGAAACGATCGAACCAGTTGCCAAGTCTACAACGAGCTCGTGTGTTTTATGCTTTACGCGGATTACAACTTTAGCTTGACGGTGAGGAAAAGATCCATTTTTATGCAAAGATAGCCACCTGAGGACATCATTTTTCTCTGGCTCTTCGATGTCAACAAAATGAAAGGTTAAATTCGAAAGGGCCCCAAGGTGAGACTTTTGAACGAGGAGCCTAATTTGTTCGATCTCAGTCGGGGTTAGAGGATCTAGAGGGTGAGAAAGGCTGGTAATGAATGAACATATCCAAATTATAGCAAGAAATAGGACAGGAGTTTTCATGGACATTAACTGCATCAAATTTGATTCATTATTGATGCATTCAGAATCAAGAACAGTTGTGAATATATATATTCCATTATGATCATGATTGCAGCAAATGGCACTACATTTTTTTACATACAGTTGTTTACAATTCTCGATAATCCCGGGTTGCTTCGATCCAGCTTTTAAGAAATAATAGTCTTTCATAATTAATGTTGATTAGTCAATAAGTTTGATGTGCTTTTCTTGGTGTGAGGGCTAAGAATACTTGATTTGTGCCTTTGTTTGATAATAACTAATAAGAGATTGTTCTTTACGCTTCATCTCATGTGCACTTTTAAAGAAGCAAAGCAGCAGCCAGTCAACAATATCTCGAAAACTGATGTGTTTGGAAAGGAGGGTTAGACGACGTTGCACAACATTAGAGAAGGAAAAAAAAAGTAAAAATTTGTTCGTTTGAGCAGAATTGTTGATCAACCTTCTCAAACTGAGATCAA
Organism: Fraxinus americana; assembly: GCA_035079005.1. Taxonomy (NCBI): domain Eukaryota; kingdom Viridiplantae; phylum Streptophyta; class Magnoliopsida; order Lamiales; family Oleaceae; genus Fraxinus; species Fraxinus americana. The sequence continues at coordinate 33,666,069 of CM068716.1, forward strand.
AACTTTTGACTAAAAAAGAGTTCTTTTTAGTTTTTTTCTCTGGGAAACTTTCTTTCGAGAGAAACTCGTGGCTGGCGCCTTGATAGTCAAATTTAGACGAAATTAAAATTAAATAAAAAGTAAAAAAGAGGTGAATCAACGATCAACTAGATTAGCTCTCTGTTTATGCCAAGAGTGTAACATTGTAAGACATTGCCTCTATAGTGAATTTAAAAGTATATAGAAAAGTGAACTAAGGATAGTTCTTTGTTTTTTGTTATCAATAAATCCATGGCATGATTGTAAGATTAAAAGATACTTGAAAATATTAATATTGAAAAATAAGTTAACTATTGGTGTCCGATCTCAAGGGGTCATCTCGAATAGCGTGTTGACCCACTTCAAAGTGATTAAAGGAGCTTAATAACTAGAAACTCAAGTTCGAAGCACATGATTCAGTTAGTTAGAATGATCAGAACCACCGTCATCAAGAAATATCATCACGAGAAAGCAATCAAAGACAAGGTGCACATCTAAAGTCGGCACCATCATGCCCACCAATCAAGAGAAAGCAATGACTACCTAGGTCACAGGCTACCCCCAAAGAAAGCCTAGCTGCTTTTCTCTTTAATACTTAAAAAACAACAATGAAAATTACAAATTTCTTTACACTATTTCGGCAACAAACACTGTTATTCTACTAAATTTCTCGAGTTGCTCTAAAATTGTTGTTGGGATTGATACCACTTATTGTGAAACCAACCAAGATATCAGAATTGAACTGATATCAATTGTTGTGAAACAAACCTCCGAATTAAGATATTGAAGTTATATGGCAAATAATAATGAAGTATATGATCAAGCAAAAGAATAATAAAGACAAGAATATGACAGAAAAATTAAGAGATTTTATTGACTCAAATAATAGAGAAGAGAAAAAATTACAATGGATCCTATAATTCTAGTAATCTATTTTCTCACCATTTATAAAATTGTATAGAATATCCTAATATTTATAGGGAATATGTAAACGATGTCAAAACCCTCTGATAGAGTTGTTGATGAAGTCAGATGTCAAAAAACCAAGTCAAAAACGAAGTAGGAGAGAAAACATCGAAAAACCCGAACAACATAGGTGGCGCTGCACCCATTGGGGGGGTTTTTTTTTTTTTAATTTGTATTCTCCATCCAAATTCTTCTTCAAGTCCAATGTCAGATTTTCAACTCTTAATGGACTTCCAAAATAGAGCTTCAACTTGATATATAACTCCAATAGCATTCCAAACTGAATTCTCCTTGACTTGCACTTCAATTAGAATTTTTCAATATTTCAAATACTTCAACAAGTCACACCAAAATTCTAACAATCTCCACCTTGACACGAATTTCATCAAAGAATGAACTGACTTCTTCAATAATAACTCAAAAATTATTTTCTTCAATAAAACACAATACTCCACATTTTTCAATGAATCCAAACACTACCCTGCAGAATTATATCAAATCCCAAAACATCATAATGATTTTAAATTAATCAAAATGACGGTAACACATCTCAAAGCAGAATCAAACCCAAATACTTTTAAAGAATGTCAATTGCTAGATTGTACATCTTCTACTCCACTTAAAGCATGCTCAACAAAATCAACATTCACATACCATTTTCCATTGCATCTGTCCCTAACAATTGAATACAACAGCACCACAGGTGATGGTGGCAAAGCGACATTATCCATATCTCCTGAATTCTACTGAACTGTATTCTTCAAATCCGACACTTTATGAGCTCCTAAAAGTATTGTACCAAACTGAATGTCTACCGCAGTCTCGAACTTGTGCTAATTGACTCTTCTAAATTCTGCACGACCTTGCAAGATATATAACAGAGACATTTCTCTGTCCCTCCAATACAACTTGGGCACCCTTACAAACCTTCAAAACTCCACATTCACCAAAGAACTCATATCCTTTTGAATCAAGGATAGACAACGAGATGAGATTATTCTTCAAATCTGAAACATGTCGAACCTGGCCAAGTGTTCTAATTATCACATCCAAAAGCTTCAATCTGACTGTACCAATTCCAACAACCCGACAAGATGCGTTGTTTCTCATAACGACGACACCTTTGGAAACAGTTTCATATGTAGTAAACAAGTCCTTATTAGGACACATATGAAACACACATGCTGAATCAAGAATTCAATTATCTTCCGGTTTAGACTCGATGTCAGAAATAGCTAAGAGATCTTCATCACTTACAACATTCTTCGCGATATCTGCTTCACCTGAAGTATCTGAATATCTACTTGCAGCCAACCTTTCTTTATTCTGCAATTTGCAGCAATCCTTCTTCAAGTGCCCCATTTTCTTGCAATAGTTACAAATTTGATTACTAAATTTAGATTTCGATCTACCCCTTCGAGAACTACCATGAGCAACTAGACCTTCTCCATCTCTAGCCTCAGAAACTAGTTGTTTCATCTTCTCTTTTGAATACAAAACATCATACATTTCATCTATGGTGAGAGTATCATGACTATATAAGATCGTGTCTCTATATGAAGAAAACGAAGCGGGCAACGAACACAATAAGATCAAGGCCAAATCTTTTTCATCATACTCTACTTCCAAAGTTTCCAAATCAGCGACGATCCCTTTAAATACAGTCAGGTGATCTTCCAATGATCCTTCTTCAGCCATTCGATGATAGTATAAAACGCTGCTTGAGGTTCAACTTGCTTGTCAGACTTTTAGTAATGCACAATTGCTCCAACTTCAACCATAAAGCAGCTGCTGAATTCTCCTTCAAAACGTCCTGAATAATGGTACTTGATAGATGAAGATGAATGTGAGAAACTGCCTTCTTATCATTTCTTAATTTATCATCCGCGGTCAAAGTTACGGGCATTTTGTCAATTCCCAGCAACGCATCATCTAAATCCAGTTGTGCGAGCACCGCACGCATCTTAACCGACCATAGTGAAAATCTAGTACTCCGATCCAAAAGCGGAATGTCATTCTTCATGGAAGCCATCACGAACAGAAACTTCGAACAAATCAAACCATGCGTTCTTGTGGAACTGTTGAACCGGGGCTCTGATATCACTTGTTGGGATTGATACCACATGCTGTGAAACCAACCAAGATACCAGAATTGCTCTGATACCATTGTTGTGAAACAAACCACCGGATTAAGATGTTGAAATTATATGGCAAATAATAATGAAGTATATTATCAAGCAAAAGATTAATAAAAACAAGAGTATGACAGATGAATTAAGAGATTTTATTACCTCAAAAATAATAGAGAGAAGAGAAAATTACAATGGATCCTATAATTCTAGTAATCTATTTTCTCACCCTTTATAAAGTTGTATAGAAGAGTATAGTATCTATAGGGAACATGTAAGGGAAGTCCAAACCCTGTTGGTAGAGTTGTTGATGAAGTAGGATGCTAAAAAATCGAGTCCAAAATGAAGTGGGAGAGAAAACAGCGAAAAACCCAAATAGCATAGGTGGTGCCGCGGCGCCCACCTCCAGCGCCGGACAATCTGCCTAATTTTTTTTTTTTTTAATTGTTATCTCCATCCAAATTTTCTTCAAGCCCAATACCAGATTTTCAACTCCCAATAGACTTCTAAAATAGAATTTCAACTTGACATAGGACTCCAATAGCATTCCAAACTGAATTCTCCTTGACGTGCATTTCAATTAGAATTGTTCAATACTTCAACAAAAAATTCGAGTCACACTCAAATTCTAACAATTGCCATGTCAATTTTAATCCTTAACATTTATCATCCACAATTGCAAGTTCAACCGTGTGGCGTGTATGGTAAATTTACTAACAAAATGTCTAGATCGCTCGGTATGTTCCTTTAAATGACAAAAACCAACATCATGTCTCTAATTCAAGCACCCAAAGTAGGAAAACTGAAATCTTAATAGATGCAAAAATCTTAACTGTCAAATTATGCCTATTCACAAATTTTGATGTTGAAAGCTAAAAAAGCATCAAAGTAATTCATCGGTTGTTTTTCGCCTTTTTGGGGATTTCTTCTTTCTTTCTCCTTTTTTTTTTTTTTGGAACACCATGCAAAACTTTCTTATGATAAAACATCGTGAACGAATGGGACTATGAACCAAGGAATACAATCAACCCAGTTTCGAACAATCAAGGAATTAGTAGCAAAGGAGGCAAGAATGTGACTACTTTGTTCCCATTCCAACGAACAAAACAACAAGGACCACGTCAAACCGCACTTAATTAAGCTACAATGTCAAGGGAAAAGAAATAACTAAAAGATGTAAGATGTTGAACGACAAGCTGGCCATTGCACTCGACTGCATCCACTTTCATTGCATTATTCGTAGATACGAATAAAGAGACCTAGAAAGTGCAGAATAAAAGAACATGTTGGGAATATATAGCCTATTGCAGACACAATGCACAGGATAAACAAGTTCCCTCAGCTCATTAACCAATGACAAATCAAATAATCAATCCCAGAAGTCAGAATTCAACAGAGTTTAATATATATCATCAATCACCAAATTCAAAGCCTAGCATTTACATATATATATATATCAGAAACCAACATTAACAATAATGTAATCAACAGAAAACTCCCCTATCAACAGTGCTACTTCCCTTCCATCTTGGTCGAACCCGTGTGCACCCTTTTTCTCTCCAATGGTTGAAGCTTTTAGGCTCAGGAACAGTTTCAACCCACGCTTGCAATCCGCCATCCAGAGAGAAGGAGAACTCCAGAGAATACCCGGTGAAGAATCGGTTTGGTCATTGATCGATGAAGATCTCCCAAACGGCCAAACGACTTAGAGAAGGATGCCAATGTTCTAGCCACTATTTCAGGCCTAGAAACCCCACGGTATCACCCTCTAACTCACCGAATATCACCCACACACAGAACCCCCAAAAAGGAGAGAAATCGAGAGCCCAAAGTCGAGAGCATTCAAGAGAGGAAGAAGAGAGAGTGTCGTATGGAGGAAGCCAATGTTATATTCAAAGTATTGACCAAGAAAATGTCTAACCAAGAATATAACCCAGCCATAGATTAAAATCCAAGGGTCACAAATGGTTCCAATAAAACACACAATCCGGGTCATCTTAAAGTTACCAATAAGTAAGTGCCACTTAAGCAACAAAAAGAATGGGTAATAAACCGGCTCAAAAAGTTAGGAGAACCACAAAAGCGGCCTAATAAACTCACAGAACAGAAATGCTTAACTAGTTAGGTTCCTTATTTTATGCACACATCATTCCACCAAGTCAGATTCGTACTTGTATATAAGCCTTCACTTCTATCCGTTCACTCTAATTTCATCCCAATAATCCGCTTTCAACAACTGCCTTTTTCCCTCCACTCCCTACCTCTCAGTCTTACGTTTTTCTCTTTTGAGATCTTTAACAAACTAATTTAATTCCATATTGCTCGTGATATAAATACTTTGGGCACCCTCCCCTTACAAGCCGGTTCTAAGGGCAAGTTCAATCCAGAGTGGTTGTTAAAATTGTATAAGATAAGAAGGAATCCCAACATACCTGTCAACTACAGTTTCTTGAAAGAACTCCACCCTCGTCCTTGTATCCACAGAGCCATTCAGATCTTTAAAAACCCTGATCGACAACACAGATTACAAAGGTTCCTACACAGTTGGTAACTTTGAATTCAGATAGTTAGAACAAGATGGGGTTCCTGAATCAGCAATGCTTAATTGTGGGCAAACAACTGGTGGACAGCTAACCATATTCAGAAGGACCTACTTCTTGACAATGGGATGCAGATTTTCATGAAAAACCGAACTGGAAAACAATTACAATCACAATGAAAGAGTTTTGAAACAGCTGTCAAAATTAAGGGACCTCCTGATGCGAAGTTACGAAATGCAACTCACAGTTGCAAATTCATCAATGTATAGTAAATTTACTAATAGAATGTCTAATGATCTGTCTAAACTCACACCGTATGTTCCATACAATCAAGAAGCCCGAAAAGTATGCCTATTCATAGATTTGATGTTGAAAGCTAAAATGGCATGCGGGCAATTCATCTTTCCTTCTCAGGACTAATCCAACAGCCTTAATTTCGAGGAAACAAACATGAATTAACTGTTGATGCCATCTCACCAACCAATTTCAGTAGGGCGGAAGGGGGGGGGGGGGGGGGGGGGGTGTTCGGTCAGTATTCATGTTATCCTTCAAGGTTGTAACTAAAACCAAAGGGTCGTGAATCGAAGCTTAACTACTTATTGCACAGACTGATTGGTTAAATATATTGAATTTTAAAGGACGTTTCATTTTCTTTTTCAGTAAATAAAGCTGCATTGCAGTTTCAATATAGTCATGTCACGTGCTAAAGAATGACTCATAAAATTACTTGCTGTGTAAGGCTTTAAGTCGAAAGCCCGGCTAATGACATTTTACTTATAAACAAATCATTCACCAGAAAAAGAAGACTACAAAACAAGACAAATTCCCAGTTGAACAAGGCAGACCAGCTAATGACATTTTACTTAATAAATATTGTTATCAATCAAGAAACAAAGACAATTCTATTCAGTCTTCCAGGCATACAAAAATAACGTAAAACCAAGACCTGGTAAATTAGAATCCCGGAAATTCTCCGAGCCACTCCGAGAAAATACGGCGGGATGAGACACTGGTTGCCTTGTCCACAGGTTCTCAGCAGGCAAACAAGTTTGAAACATGAATACTGCATTGCGTAGACTCGGACAGAATAACCAATTATGCACATCCCAAAAGATTTCCACAGGGAGGCCATCGACCAAAATGGTATAGTTTCCACGAAATTTCCACTGTAAGTGCTTCACCTGCATCACTTGTTTCGTATCAATACGAACCACAAGGCACGGATCATTGCCTCCATTTGTATCACACTCGATTTTGAGATCATGAATCGGTCCATTATGGTAGAATTGTGCCCTAGTACCATAAACCCTCTTCCCAAAAATATGTTCCCTTTTGGAAAGGAATATAGTACTGGAAATTGAAGAGGCTGCACCAGTTTTCTTAAATGCTTCTTTCCTCAGATCCCCAATTAACACAACTATTTCCCCTTTACAAACAACTGCTACAAAATACGCCTCCAACGGCTCTGGCCCAGATCCAAATTTTGCCAAAGAAAGATCCCAAAGTACTTCAATTTTACTTGAATTAACTTCAAAACATTTTGATCCTTTCCATTTTGAAAACAAAGAGGGTTTTATATCAATTTTACAGATCAATTGATGTGATAAATCATCTATTTCAACACTTAGGCATTGACCCATCAAACTCTTGCTCCAAACAAAGTTCACTAAACAAGACTTACCAAGCAATTTACACCTATATGTGCAAGTAACCAAATTTTGAGAAGCTTTACTAACACCTACACCTGAACAAGAAGCATCAGCAACTTGAACTCCATTTTCACCAAAACAAGATGGGAAGTCCCTCATTTTTCAATATATTCAAGAAAATCCAAGATCTTGTAAAAAATCTGATCTTTATGTACCCTTATGAACGCTTAATGAATCGAGCCTCGACAAAATGGAAAAAGGACAGGTGAAAACATACCAGATATGAATTATCAGATGGTGAAATCAAGAACTCATGTCCTCAAATGTTAAATTATCACTTCAAATGGCGGAAATTATGAAGTTTTTAGAGGTAATGAAGAAAAGTGCATTGATTTTAAAGTACCAGTAATCCAAAAAATTGAAAGAAATAGGAGAAATGAAATTCTAGATTGTGGGAATATATTTTAGTTTTGTGGGGACGTAGAAAAGCAGAGGACTGGAATCATTTTATCAGGCTATCTTTGTCTTTTTTACTAATTGGAAACCATATCCAGAGTTTGAAACTACTTTTTCTTGTAAATAATTATACTCACATCACATGCTATTGCTAACTGCGCGTGTTATGGAAAATTAGAAGTGAAAAAAGGAAAATGAAATGTGCTTTAAAATTCAAAATATTTGACCAATCGACCTGTACAATTTGAACAAGAGAATGTTTGGCTAAGCTTAACAAAAATATAAGTATTTTGCACGATGTGTTGTACTTTTTGATGTTTTGAAGTAAAAGAAAAAGATTGTTTATTCCAGAAATAAGTTTAATTTTACTACATCAAACGTGCTCTTATTTATTTTTAATTTATTATGCATAAAAGTAGTAGAAAATTTACATACAAGGTCCTCAAGGTGAAATTGTCCATCATTTTTTTGGCTAGCTCCTCATCAATTTTCAGATTAGTTTCTTCTTTGTTCCCGTTTTAAAATTCGTGAGTCAATATGAAGTTGCGCATGCAGGACGAATATAAATAAATGTCATTTTTTTTCAACTTTAAAATAAAGACTACCCAAAAAAAAATGTAGATCATAGGCAAAATTTCTCAAATGGCCTTGAAGAAATTAAAATAAAAAAATAATTAAACGAAACAAATAATCGCTAAGAGGCTGTCAATAAATACAAAAACTATTATAATCGATGATCGTGATAAAAATCGATATTTGTCAATGTACCCTCGATTATCATTAACGCACCTCCGTTGACGAATACTAACATTATTGTTGTCGACAATCAAAGACTGTACTTTAGCTGATAATTGCTGATAAAGAAATTTTTCACATCACCAATTACTCTTTCTTTGATTTTTGATTATTTTCGTCAGTTTATACACGAGGAGATCTTTACGAAAGATAAAGTAGAAGAACAAACGAAGTCAAGAACAAGGACTGAGTTGTTCTGAAAATAGAAGGCTAAAGAGCATATTGTCGAAGAGAGAGAGAGAGAGAGAGACCAGAGCAACATGTTTTAAAAAGTTAATAAAAAGGGAAAAAATCCAATATAATTATTTTAAAGGTCAAAAAGTGATTGTGTAAGAGACAAGCAAAATAATATATAAATTATCTCATGAATTATATTATTAAAAAGGGTCATGCTACATGTACATTAAGGTACTAATAATGGTGTCCATAATGTACATGTGGCTCCCTCCTATTGGGGGAACACCTGGCCCACAGGCACTCCCCCAATAGGAGGGTGCCACATGTACATTATGGACACCGTTATGTGTACCATAATGTACATGTAGCATTATTCTATTAAAAAACCCTAATCATACCATAATCCAATTTCATTTTTTAAAAATTTTGCCAACCAGAAAAGTTTGAAATGAAAGCTGGCTTGCAATGAAAGCAATTAGCTTTACTTTTTGCTTTTTTATTCACAAGAATATTATTATACTATGTATTATTATTATTATTGTCTTTTTTTTTCTTTTTTCTTTTTTTTTCTTTTTTGAGTCATAAGTATGGATGTATTAAGCTGTCTATTTATACTTTTGTCCTATAATGCCCATAAGAAACCAACATACCATGTGGAATTTAAAAGTTATATGGAATATTTGTCTTTAAGACAAACATTATAAATACAAGATATGGTAGAACACGTAATGTTATTAAAATCGATCGAATTAGTTATGGTCAGAAATCAATATAGTTAAAACCAATGTCGTCGGATCCTCAAGAGATAGAATTAAGCACATAAATAACACTCAAAATGGGCCACTCACAACTAAAAAGACGGAATAATACGACTAGGTCCAACGCAAAAGGAGAGGAAATGCAACAAAAGAATAACATGCAGACATGATCGAGCACTCTCAATCCCAATCTTATGCATCGACACTTCGAAAAGTCTCATCAAACTCAAAAATATAGACTAAATGATGGATACTAAACCTATTAAATCATTAACAAATTTACCCGGATATAGTTCTTTTCAATATCATAGTCGAGTCTAAAATTATGTAATATTCCTTTGTTTTTTTTTTTTTTCATTTTTGGAAACTCAAAAAGAAGTTGGGATATTCACTATTTACAATGGGATTTGGTAACATTTGAGTTGGGCATCGAGATTGTGTCCAAATTCAATCACAATGGGTTTCTTTTGCCAATCCCATTTTTTGAAAAAAAAAATTACATTATTGAATAGTTTTTTTACCTCATTTCAATCACACATTATTCAATAAAATAATATACACGTAAATTCAAATTTTTTCTTATTTTTGACCGCAGGGGTTCTCATCAATTTACTATTCGAAAATGTATTTTTATATTTTTTTAAAATGGGGCTCAAACATGCTAGTACGAAGCTTATTAATTTATATGGGCCAGGTCCAAGTCCTTGTTGGTGCGCCACCAATCACAAATCAGTAACACATGTGAGCAGATCATGTCTCTGTTTGTAAGTTGGGTTGACCCACATAAAGGCCCAATGCCGCAAGAGTTGAAAGGAATTACACTGTTTATTGGGGTAATTACAAAAAAACACTTGAAATTAGGGAAGAGTTCACAAATCTGACATTAACTTTTACAATTGCAAAAATCAGGTATTAAGTTTTAAAAACGTAAAAATCAGGTATTTAGTTAATTAAATAAATATATTTTATTAATTAAATATATTAAAATCAAAATTATACAATTCATGGTCACAGATGCACACTTGCGAGTCACAATTTATTTACTGATCACATATTATCAAGTTAATTGGTCATAGATTATTTCGATGTCACAAATTAAAAATGTTATACATCACACTTTATTTCATTGGTCACAGATCAAAAAAATTATAGGTCACAATTTATCTATTGATCACACATTTTCAAAATTGTTGGTCACAAATTATCGAATTTTAAGATCACATTCATATTAAACCAAATAGTTGGTCACATGCACCAAACACCCCACCCCGGATCTCAATCCATCACAAATATTTGGTCACAGGTCAACCAAACCCCCTACAACAACACCAGTGCCAACAAAAATATCACAACCACCACTTCCATCACCACCACCAGTACCACCGCTACCGCCATCACCATTTTTCCAACATCACAATCGCCACACCAGCAACACCACCACACATACCACCAGTCACCGTCGCCACCATCGCCAACACATCACCACACACCACCTACTACACACCACTACAGCCACTACCACAAAACCGCCACCACATAAAATACCACCTCCACACAAAAACACCACCCAAATCTCTAGTGCATCATCAGTGTAGCCAGAACCACCACCATTGCGCCAACACCAACATCACCAGAAACTCAACCACCTCACGACAACTAGTGACCAGAATCTCTCTCTCAAACAAACAGCCACTGATTCACCACTACCACCACCAACAAACTACCATTTTCAACTACAAAACCACCACTTTCACCGCCAAAATTCAATAAACCCACCTCAACCGCCAAATCCACCGCCCACCACACAAAACACCACCACCATCACCACACAAACCTCACTACAATATTAGGGATTTTCTCAAATTTTCCAAATTCCAATTCCCAAATTAACTACACAAAATAACCATTTTGAATCCAATAGTAGGAGCTAAAGAGAAGGATTAGGGCAATGGAGTGGAAGAGGAAGAAGAGGCAGTAGAGTTGCGTGATCTCGTTCTGAGCCGAGTCGATTTGGGTTGCTTTGAGGGAGATCCTGTAGAGGATTAGATCTTCTTCTTTCAGCCATTGCTTGAGGAGGAGCTTGTGAGATGGGGTCTCTGCTATTTGGTGGAACGGGTGTAGAGGCTTCGACTCCATTATTAACGACGTCAATTTCTTGTTGTCGTCTTCATCGGGCATGAATATGGAGATTTATTGAGAGAGAGAGATGAATAAGAGAGAGAAGGGAGAGAAAAGAAGAGAATGAGAATGAAGAGTGAAAAATAATTAGGGTTTGGATGGATGAAGTTAATTTAATTTTAAGATATTAAAAAGTTTAAATTGATACCTGATTTTTGAAATGTGATCTTGCAATATCAAGATTTGTGCAATTTCCTCTTAAAATTAATGGCTTTTTGAAAAATAATTGTAAAAGATATTTAATTTGTACTAAACTTAAATTAGTAATTAAAAAAATATTAACTACTGTCAAAATCCACAATTAAAATACCCCATTACAAACTCCAATAGCTTGGCAGTAACTCCCGAAGATCAAAAAAACTGTTTTTATTCCCCAATTATTTCCAATAAATCCAAATTCAATCACAATACCTAATTGTAGAAACGAAATATTCTCATCCACTAAAACATGTTAAATAACTTTGTTATCAAGCGATATATTCCCATCCACTAAATAATTTTCTAGAGGCATCCATTTGGATTTTGTTGAATTCCTTCAAACTTGCTCGCCAACAAAAAGAAGGATCAAAACAATGGCCAGAGCTCTTTGAATGGAGGCGTGTTCAGAACCCAAAACCTATAATGAAGCCATATTTGCCCTAAAAGAGTATACTACTAATGAATTTAAGGTTTCCATAATGGCTTTTCTTTTGCAGTTATTATTTTGCTTTCTGTTTAATTTGGTTTAGTTTCATTTTTGAGCTAGGATGATTGGCTCTCTTCTTAGGCCTTTGAGAGGAAATGAGTTGAATTAATATATATGAAAAATTAACTTTAAATCAATTTTTACATGTGAGATGTTTATGAAAATGAGAATGTAAAAGGTGATATTCTCCGTCACTTTTATCTAAAAGGGTCGCAGTATATCTCATTCAAATTCTGTTGAAGCCATTAAATAGATGCATACATGTTTATTTTTAAAAATTTAAATATATGAATTCAAATCTTGTTTTACATTAAAAAGTGATAATGTAACACTTTATTCGTATTTTTGCATATGAATTATTTTGCTGAAAATTAGAAGTCGCAGATTATATCACTTTTTTTTAAAAAAAAAGTCTCACATAATTTCATTTGTATTTCTTTGTAAATAAAATTAATGTCTTCATTTGTTATCGAGGCAAGTGGAGACAAGATAATAAATATAAAAGTGATAAAATGAGAAATTATTGCCCCGATAGATTGTACATACAACTTTTGTTAAAAATGTAAATGTCACTTTCTGTAGTATGATTAACTCTTAATCCTAGAAAATGAGAAGAGAAAGACTATTAAACGAAGAGTGATAGAAAATTTTGAAAATGACAAATATTCAAAAAAATGACAAAAACTCAAAATAATCAATTTTAAGGGTATTAATCTAATATTTTATTTTTAAAGATAGTGGCCCAATTTTCCCATTTTTTGTTTATTAATTCAAATACTTAGCCCACACCAAATGTCCATATTTAACCGGGGCAACTTACAAAAATACCCCTAAAATTAGGGGTCTTTTGAAAAATTATACGAAAAGTATTTTGAAAGTAAAAAATATTGTCACTCTTTTTATTAAAAAGTGACACAATGACCTTTTTTAAAGTTAAGTATTACTTTTTTTTATTAAAAAATGAAATACAATCTCGCTTTTATTAAAAAGTGATGTTTGTTACTAAAAAAAGTGACAAAATTTTTAAGAAAGTGATAAAAACATTCTAAAAAGGCACAAAAATTCCAAAAAGTAATAAACATTCAAAAAGTGGCAAAACACTAATCAAAACCTTATAATCAATTTAATAAAATGAAAAAAATAAAAAAAATGACTACTAAAAAAAGTGACAAAACACTAATTAAAACTTTGAAATCAATTCAATAAAGTGACAAAAATTTTAAAAAAATGATAAAAATTCAAAAAAGTGACGAAACACTGATCATTTTTTTGGGTGAAATGTATCACTTTTTAATAAAAAGTTAAGTGCAATGTCACTTTTAGTATCACTTTTTAATATAAAAAATGACATATAATATCACTTATTAAAAAGTGAAGTGAAATACAATATCACTTTTATTACAAAGTGATTTTTGTCACTAAAAAAATGACAGAAATTATAAAAAAAAAAGTAACAAACAATAAAAAAGATGATAGGAGAAAGTGACAAATACTAAAAAAATGACATGACTTTAAAAAAAAAAATGACAAATGTTTAAAAAAGTGACAAAGTTTAAAAAATTTGAAAACATTTGAAAAAGTGACCACCAATAACAAACAAAAGATTGATAGCAAGTTTGGTTGAATCCATTCCAAAGAAACAAAAGAAAGTAGGACTCTCAAAACCAATAGATTGGTAATAACATAGAAACTTGGGGATAAATCCTTAGACAATTAGACGTGGTTTAGCATTCCTCGGTAACCAACTAAGCAGCAGAGCCTCCAGTCCGATGCAACTTAGCATCAATCTCATATCATCCTCCATTTCCAGTTATAATGAATAAATTCAAAAATTAAACTTTTTTCCTTTAGATTAAAGAGCATGCAAGAAACAGGAAGATGAAATGGAGAGAGATTGTAAATGCTTGGGAAAAAGAAGAAGAAATCAATCAAATAATAGGGACAAAAAGACCCACCAAACCATGAACTCCAATTTCGATTTCTCATCAACGAGTCATTCCCAACTATCCCCCAAAACTCCATCACTTTGTCTTTCTTTCCATGCTATCTATATCTGAATACAAAAAAACAAAAAATGTATACAGAAAACTCAATTGCTAGAAACCATAAAGGGAACAATAAATTCCAAATAAAATACTCAAATTAATCACGACAAAATAGGAATCAAAAAAATGTATTCACACAAAACCCAGTTGCTAAAATTCATAAAATATTCTAACTATTAGAATCCAGCATGAATTGCAGAACTTCACAATCAAAATCAATGGTGAAAACTGAGAAATTCAAAATTGAGGGAGATACCAGAAGACGTGGGAAAACCAAACGTGATGTAAGTGTAGAGATCGATGGCGGTAGCCACAACATTGGATCCATGAATCACTATATATTCACCTTCGAGTATAATTTTTTTGAGGTGCTTTGGCTCTCAATTCCATTTTCAGGACAAAAATTGTAGATTCTTCATCTGATAAAATCAATCCCTTTATGAACTACAAATTTGAGTCTCTCTGTGTTTGTATATATAAATGCTGGTGTGTTAAAGTGAGGGAGGCAGAGATGGTGGAGAAATTGAATGAGGTAATTTGATAGATTTATCAACATATTTAATACGGTTTTGGAAGGTTTTACATTTTTTTTAAGGATATTAATCTAATTTGTTATTTTTGTAGAGCAATAGGCCTAATTATCCCTTGTTTATTTCACAAATAAATTTCCTTTTCTCGGTTATATGTGAGAAATTATCATTCAAATAATTAAAATAATCCAGTTTTTTATTAATTTTAAGTATGTACAATAAATTTATTCAAAATTTAGCTACAGAAATCCTATAATTTCAATATAAAAAATCATATTTATAAATTTGAAATTCATGAGAAGATAGCTCTAACTAATGAATTGACATAGGACATACAATTCTAAAATGGGAAAGCTTAAAAATTTCTATTGCGACTTGGATAAAACTACTTTACCAAAAGGATTCGATAGAAAACTTGATATAATTGCATACAACATTAGATGATTGGATGAAAAAGTTAACTATGTTGTAAATTGTCCAATAATAGAATGTTACGTGACATTATGTCAAGTTTTATGTCAATCTTGATTTTTATGTAGCATAATTGTTGCAACTTTGTTCCTTAGTCTAATATAATTTCGTTGCATATTTGTTATAAGATCAAAGATCACTTTCTTTCTCTCACCAAATTTCTTTGCAAGTTCAATGAAAAATCTAATTTTTTACTATGACAAAAGTGTTGCATTCATTGTGGTTGAATGTATAATACTAAGCAATACGAAATGAAAAATAAAAAAAAAATTTGAAAAAATCAGCGTCAAAGTGATGATCAAAGTAATATTTATATTTTTTGTAAATGGAAAAATAATGTCATCAATGTAATCGTTGATACATGGTATATGACAAAGATCATTTTTCTGTAAGTGATACATTCAGTATTATTGACAACAATTCAATTAATAATCAACAAACACATCCATCAACGCTTGGGACATCGCAATAAACGTCAGTGCTTTTGGCATAGGTCCCCAACTACGAAACATTTATTGTTTCACTATTTTTTTTAAACAAATGTATAGTGAACGTTGGCAACTAACTACTGAAGTATTGTCGACGATATTATCGTTAAAAATTGCTAACGAATATGCATCAGTGATAAATGATTCCTTCTATGATCATTTATTCTATTTAAATTCTTTTTATGGTCAATTTTTAAAAAAATATTTGGAATGAAATTTCTAAAATTTTGGAGTCTTCGATTGTCTCAATTGTTTAAAGTTAAATTGGATACGAGTCCACTGCCATTTATAATATATATTTTGAGAAATTATTTAAACTATAAAATTGAGACGAATGTCAATACAAAAATGATTTAATTATTAATCTTCATTTTATTATGATTTAATTCGAAGGACTGTTTTTCTATCTTGCTAAGATAAAACAATTCGTTTGAAAGATCAAACTTATGGTCAGCCATGGCACCTTTCATGACCTTCTGAAAGCAAATCTCTAGACTCTAGGGTTTGGTGGGGCTATTTAAATTATCTAATAATTCTGATTTTACCCATCTCATAGTTGACCAGCTCAATAGACATTTCGCTTCAAGCTAAAGGTCTAGAAGCTTCTAATTTGATTAAAAACAGGCCACCTATGAAAAGTTTTTTTTTTTTTTTTATGGGATGTGCAAGGCATGAAAAATGTGCGAACATTCTAATTAAATGAAATCTTTTCACGAGTAACATAAATTGAAAAGGGTACTAATTGGTGTTTAAAATGTGTTAAACTATACAGAGTCGAGGTCCATACCAACTTATTTTCTTTCGAAAAATAAAAAATTAAAACTTGTGCGAAGTCGCTTCTATTATACGAGATTAGACAAGTTCAAAAGAGGGTAGGTGCCTAACTCGAGTTCACTCAAAATAAGGTTGCCGGCCAAATGTACATCCAATATCTCTAGCCACTAGCCCACTAGTATGATTTGCAATGCAAAGGGACCACAGGATGAGTGACTAGACCCACAATTATCACAGACATTATGAAAATTGAAAAATGTCATCAGGCAAAATGTTTCTCTTGACTTAATGAAGTACCGAGTAACGCAACTTGAACTAAAATCTAGTCACCCAGTTGTGCAAATGCCACACAAAGAAAGATAAAATCTATATAATATACTGTGCTGGTCCCTGTTTTGCAAGCTGTTGTAATGCATACAGACACATACACTAGTGTCTAGTGGGGTGGTGGCGTGGGGCGGTTTTACAACTCGTGATGAGATAGAAAGTAAAATATCAAGAAGAGAGAGGTATTTTGTCTGGATTTGCCTGTGGAGTAGTCTATTAGTCTTTGAGAAATCTTTACACTACATGGATTAATTTATAATATACAATAGTATACTGGTTTTCTTGTATTGATCCTAGATTGATTGAAAGCATTCACTATTTGAAACCAAGAAATTATAGCCCAAGAACTGTTTGATTAAATAGCTAAAA
The DNA here is from genome assembly GCA_035079005.1 of Fraxinus americana. Taxonomy (NCBI): domain Eukaryota; kingdom Viridiplantae; phylum Streptophyta; class Magnoliopsida; order Lamiales; family Oleaceae; genus Fraxinus; species Fraxinus americana. The sequence goes on from CM068716.1 coordinate 33,683,424, forward strand.
GGGATGAATGCTGTCACTGGGCATGAACCAAATCTTGATTCAGATAATTCTGGGTTTGTTGAAATTGATCCTACTGGAAGATATGGAAGGGTATGATTTTGTGCTTTTCATTGCAACTAATTGTTAATGTGTTGTTTTGTCCTTAATTTGATGAATTTAAAGTTGTTTCTTTGCTTCTTGCAATTGCAGTACAATGAGATTCTTGGTAAAGGGGCTTCAAAAACAGTGTTAGTAGCTATGTTCCTGTATTTCCTTTCTGCAAAATATGATATTTTTAGCATTATAATATTGGGTTCTTTTTGCTGCAGTTATAGAGCTTTTGATGAGTATGAAGGGATTGAGGTAGCCTGGAATCAAGTGAAGCTTTATGATTTTCTGCAGAGTCCTGAAGACCTTGAGAGGTTGTATTGTGAAATTCATCTGCTCAAGACTTTGAAACACAGAAATATTATGAAGTTCTACACTTCTTGGGTCGATGCTGCAAATAGGAACATCAATTTTGTGACAGAGAAGTTCACCTCTGGTACTCTCAGACAGTAAGTTATTGAATCATCTCGTCTAAAAGTAATTTATATAAATTTTAATGTGAAAATTTAGTCTCCCCTTCACACGCAGGCTGAATTTATTTTTCATCAAAGGTGACAATGTCACACCCTCAATTTTCGTAAATGATGAGATTTGAACTCAGAATCTTTGTTTGCTCTATGATACAATTTTGAACCATCTATTCTGTAAGTTTAAACTTTTAGACGAGATGGTTGAAAATAAGTACTAATGAGTATCTACAAAATAAATTCTTCTACTTTTGGAGATTCTATAAACAGGGCATTCCCAAATTTTTATGTTCTAATACAGCGTTTTCATTTTCATTAATCTGTTACAGGTATAGGCTGAAACATAAGAGAGTTAATATTAGAGCAGTAAAGCATTGGTGTAGACAGATTTTGCAGGGTCTTCTTTATCTCCACAGCCATGACCCACCTATTATTCATAGAGATCTCAAATGTGATAACATTTTCATTAATGGGAACCAAGGAGAAGTGAAGATTGGTGACCTTGGCCTTGCTGCAATTCTTAGGAAATCCCACGCTGTTCATTGTGTAGGTAAGGTTTGAATCTTCCCTAATTTCCTCGACTCTTATTTAATAGTTTTTGAGTTTTAATTCATACAAAATAGGAGCATTTGACGCGTATTGTTCTGTAGCTTCAATTTGCATCGATGAGTATAATGATGGAATTGTTTAAGGACAAACTCCATGTTTCAAATTTGACGCTGCATTAGTTTTGATTTGTATTAGTAACTCTCAGGAACACCAGAGTTCATGGCTCCAGAGGTGTATGCAGAGGAATACAATGAATTAGTGGATATTTATTCATTCGGTATGTGCGTTTTGGAAATGGTGACGTTTGAATATCCATATAGTGAATGCACTCACCCTGCCCAGATTTATAAGAAAGTGATCTCCGTAAGAACTTGAACCTTGTATTTATGCTGTCAGTTACAGCATGTTTGGCTAAGCTTTAAAAATGGCCAACTGACTATTCTGTCATATAAAAAAAATGGAAGTAAAATTTTGTACTAAAATTTCGAAAGATGTAACTTTTGAAAAACCCCGGCACAAAAAGTTAAAAGTAAGCTTAGCCAACCATGTGCAAGAAACTTCCCTCTGAAACTTGAGGTAACTGATCTGCTTTTTTATCTAGGGAAAGAAGCCGGATGCTCATTACAAGGTTAAGGATCCTGAGGTGCATCGATTTGTCGAGAAATGTTTAGCTACAGTGGCCGACAGGCTATCAGCGAGAGAGCTTCTTAATGACCCTTTCCTCCAGATTGATGATGATAATTCTGATTTGAGGCCATTAGATTATTGTAGAGATTACGATGAAGTCGATCCTAGGTCAAGGCAACCGGTCTTGAGTGTTCATAATAGCAGTTCTTTCAATGATTACTCCAATTATCAAGGTTATGAGCAAGAGAATGACTTGGATTGCCATTCTATTGAATACGAGGCAAATGAAATAGATTTGTTCACGAGTCAAGAGGATGATCACTTGGAAAATGTAGATATTACAATCAAAGGGAGAAGAAAAGAAGACAATGACATCTTTTTAAGACTAAGAATTGCAGATAAAGAAGGTATGTTTTAGTTTCATTTAATTATAGTAGTCCAATTATCATCTCTTTACATGCACTACTGGATAGAACTAGGGAGTCTAGTAGACCATGCTCAACTCTTTTACACTGGTCTTTGCAGGTTGTATCCGAAATATTTATTTTTCCTTTGACATTGAAACTGACACGGCTTTGAGTGTTGCTGCTGAAATGGTTGCCGAGTTGGATATCACTGACCAAGACGTGACTAAGATAGCAGAGATGATCGACAGTGAGATTGTTTCCTTGGTTCCAGAGTGGAAGAGAGGCAAAGAAATTCTCAATGATGCAAACAATAGTTACTGTCAAAATTGTGCTTCAGATGGTTCTCTTGTCGACTATTTATCCTCACACGGGCAAGGCAAAAACCTTCAAGTTCTTCAATGCTCGAAGCACGGATGTGGTGAAGTACATGGACGGTTTGAAGAGATCACGTACCAGTTTGAGGCGCCCGAGGAATGTGTTACAGAAGGTGCTCCAGTGGTGTCGAGCCAGTCTAATGGCATGCACTATACTGATATCTGGGCACAACACGAGGGTCCTGAATTAACTTCTGGTGATAATGATAAATATGAAACTGTTGACCAATCAAGGAAGGACGACAGAACTGCGAGGATTGACAAGAAGTCCTCCAATGTGAGAGGTTCCCTGACTAAAACTTCTTCGACTCTGGCAGAAGATTATGAGAACAAGATAAGGCAGGAGCTGAGGTGGTTCAAGGCCAAGTATCAAATGCAGTTGAGAGAGCTTAGAGATCAACAACTTGGGGTTCTGTCAAATTATTCTACTTCTGATTCCAGCACGCCGAAAGAAGAGAAGGGTGAGGGTGATGTTCCACTTAACTCTTTTGCATCCGGGAAACAATTTACTACATTCAAATCCATAAATGGCAAAACACATCGTATAAATCAGATGGTTCACGGTTACGAGTCTGCATATAATTCTTGTTGTCCAGATCATACGACCACTGCCAAAAGTTTCTATGCTGGTTCATTGTTTCAAAATTCACTTCAAAGGGCCACCTCTCTACCAGTTGATGCTACGGATATCTAAGTTTTTGCTTTTGCTCCATGGTGGGAGTTCCACAGTTATTACAGCTTGTAGATTCTCAACTTCAAGCAAAAGTGAATTCCACTTGAGTAGAAATGATATTTTACATTTCCAACTTTGTAGCGGAAAAGTAATGGACAACAGACTCGATTAAAGAAAGAACTGAGAAGTTAAAATCTTCTTGTTATCTCATGTAGTGTCATTCAATAATTCATATCAAATGTTGCCCTTAATGCACCAAATTTATGCTAGCAAATCAACTCTCCGAAGTTATCTTTTTCGATTTGTGAACGGTAGAGTCGACCTTCCTTTCGAAATGTTATTATTAATATAAGGATTAAGTCTTTAAATTTTGATTTAAAGTGCGACATTTTAAATATTGTCTACTATAAAAAAGACATTCTTCTCCTCTTCATCTCTCCTACTTTTCATCCCACCCGTTACTTTGTCCAGGGTGAGGGAGAGGGTTTTCCCAAGATTAGACACCTCCATACCAAGTTGATCTTGTACGACAATGAAATATGAAAGATTTGATTCGTAACCTAGATACAAGACTTGTTTGGCACAGTTTTTGAAAAGTCAAAGCAACTTTTGAGACTCAAAAGTTGTTTTTGGATTCGTTTGATTAGTTTTATAAAATTTATTTTTGTAGTTAAAAAAACTTTTAGAGAAAGTTAATCCAACGTGATTTCCTCTAAAAATTATTTTAGAAGAGAAAACTCTTCAGAAATTGGTTTTCAAAAACTAGTTAAGGTATCTTCTTGAAACTCTTTAAAAAAAACAAAAATAAAAGTAAAAATAGATACCCTGCCAAACAGGCCTTAATATTACTAGACCTTCCATCTCTTTTGACAATTAAAGTAAACCATCTAATGCAATGCCCTATTCTATGACAAATTGGTGGTGCTGCTCTAGAAAAGAAAAGTTAGGGTGGTTACATGAGTAGACCATCCACTCAATGGAATACCAACCAAAGATTCCCATAGCCCTAGTTGCCTACTTTCAGTAAGATATTTAAGCCCCCTTTTCATTAGAACTAAAGGTAAAATGAATGATTACAAAGTATAGTTTTTTGTTTCTTTGTACACAAGAGAAAATGAGAAAGTAGATAGACACACTTACAAGTTACATGGGTGGATATGAAGCCTTCATGCTTTTCTCAAGTCTCAACCCTCTTAATAATGTAATCAAGTATCTCTAATAATGCGATATCAATAATTTTGAAACTGCCTTCTAATTATAGGTGCACTGGCCTCCTATCCACACTAGATGAGACAATGGTTCAATATTGTGTCACATAAACGAATGTTCGAACTTCAGGATCCACTTTTAACTTCATACTTGTCTATTAAAAGTTCATGTAATGTGCTTTTTCAATTTTACGTGCCAAAAACATAGTCAATCAACCAAGCCAATACCATTCTTTTTTTAGTATATGAAACATACTATTAGATTCAAAGTTTTGCCCTTTGTTAGAGCTACGACCTAGTAGAGTGCATCTCTCAATTATCTTGTTCTTAATTGTATTGCATACTGGCTTGACGCGTCCTCCATGTGCATATGTACTATTTTTTTCTTCTAAAATATCATGTGTTAGCGTACCCTTTTCATGTCTGTATTTATGTATCATGATGCTCATCAAACTCAAACAAATCTAAACTATGCATCACTCAAACCCGAATCATTAACCTAAACATCTTCTTTCTTACTTTTACTGTACTCCCTAATCCATTGTTGTTTTCACTCTCTTTATAATAATCGAGCACCTAGTTGACTTTTTTTCTTTAATGCATCCCATGATTTTTAGTCTTCCCTTCGTTTATATTCATCAATTATGTAAAACTAGTTGTATTTCAATCCACTTCACATGAAATTCAACCCAAATACACCATTTCAAGAAAATACATCATGAGCCATATGATTTTGTAATTTTGGTAGTCTAAAATTGTCGCAGACGAACAAGGAAATAAAGAGATAACCCCAAAACACCTGGAAAAATGTTAAGAAAATTTTAGAAAAATTGATTATAAAGGAGGTGAATGATTAAGAAGCACGTCACACTAAGCTAAAAATAACTTTTTAAGTAAATTACCTTCCTTAATAGCATATTTATATTTGCTTAAAAGTGATTAAAAACTACTTTTTTAAAGAAGTACGTCTCTTAATTTACTATTTTTCAATTTATTCTAAACATTTATTATACGAACAATCAATAGAGTTACACAAAAGCAAGACAAAGAAACTCAAGTACTAGAAAACATTTTAAACTAGACTTAATAGCACAAAACGTCCATACGTTTGGTATGTAGTGTGCAAAACGTCCCTACGTTTCATTTTTTTTTTTTTTTTGCATTTTTGTTCTTATTTCAACGTTTCATTGCGGAAAACGTCATTTTCATCGTTTTTAGTGTAAAATAACCAATATACCTTTCTATATAAATAAAATAAACTGTAATTATACTCCCAAACTTTTTAAAAAATGCAAGTGAGTCCAAAAACCTTATTAAAAGGTTTAAGCACAAAACGTCCCTACGTTTGACACTTATTGCGGAAAACGTCCTTACATTTCAAATTTTTTGTACTTGGCTCAATAACACAAAACGTCCCTACGTTTGACACTTATTGCGAAAAATGTCCCTACGTTTGACAATTATTGCGTAAAACGTCCTTACGTTTCGTTTCTTTTTGCATTTTCGTCCTTATTTCAACGTTTCATTGTGGAAAACATCATTTCACTATTTTTGAATGTAAAATGACCAATATACCCTCATATTTAAATAAAACAAAAAATAAAAATAAAAAAATAAATTACAATTATACTCCCAAACTTTTTAAAAAGTGCAAATGAATTCAAAAACCTTATTAAAATATTCAAACCATCAGCCATCTCCTCCTCCCTCAGCCTTATCCTCCCTCCACCACCTAAACCACCAGACCCCACCACCATTCAAACCATCTCACCTCCCTCTACGATACTGGGGCTGATGGTTGTGGCCAGCATTAACAGTGGTGGTAGAGCTGGTTCTCGGCCAGACATTGATCGGAGGTTGTAAAGGGAGGTGAGATGGTTTAAATGGCCAACCTTATTCATTTTTTGTTTTATTTAAATATGAGGGTATATTGGTCATTTTACATTAAAAAATATTGAAAATGACGTTTTTCGAAATGAAACGTTGAAATAAGGACGAAAATGCAAAAGAAATGAAACGTAAGGACGTTTTATGCAATAAGTGTCAAATGTAGGAACGTTTTGTGCTAGTGAGCCAAGTACAAAAAGTTTGAAACGTAAGGACATTATCCGCAATAAGTGTCAAATGTAAGGACATTTTGTGCTTAAGCCTTTTAATAAGGCTTTTGGATTCACTTGCACTTTTTAAAAAGTTTGGAAGTATAATTACAATTTATTTTTTCCTTTTTCTTTTCTTTTTTTGTTTTATTTATATAGAAGGGTATATTGACCATTTTACACTAAAAAACAGTGAAAATGACGTTTTTTGCAATGAAACGTTGAAATAAGGACGAAAATATAAAAAAAATGAAACGTAGGAACGTTTTGCACAATACATGCCAAACGTATGGACGTTTTGTGCTATTAAGCCTTTAAACTAAATAGCCTTCCTACGTTCCATACAACTTCAAAAAATCACAATATAAGCAAAAACTATTCCAGATAACACCAAACATTTCATTAACCTCGACAATTCTTAAATATGCCTCTAATTATTTCATAAATCTTTACAACAAGACGATTCCATATTAGATAAGATAGTTCAAGAAAAAATTGAGTTTAAATAATCATCTATCTCACTCATCAAAATTATGGACACAATTTTCACCCAAAATTAAACCAAAAGCCCAACTTTAAAAAAAAAAAAAAAAAAGAGCAAGAGAGAGAGAGAGAGAAAATTGCCCACATATACATCATGTTATATATATTGTTCAATATTAATAAAATGAAAATGGAATATAGAATGAAGAAGAAACGATAAAAGGAAAAGAAAAAAAATTTGAACCATGCAGTCGCATGGGTATTTACCGAGACTTAATGTCTCGGTATGGATTGTACCATGCAGTCGCATGGTACAAAATTCTGGACTTTTTGGTAGATTTTTACCGTTGGTGTTTTTTAACTTTGTGCCTTTCCATATGTTTTTTTGGCATTATTTCGTGCATCTAAACTTGGCCTATATATAGGACATTGGTGTTCATGGATTGTACATGAAAAACAAGTGAAGTTCATTTATATTCCAAATCAAAGATTAAAACTCTTTCTTTCAATTATATTCATCATTTTTCTTTGTGTTCTTGAGTTTTCAATGATTATACTTAATTGCTTGAGTATTAATCCTTTCAAGGCTTGTTTAAATCCTACAAACCATTTGCCATTATCCCTTCAAGCATTAAATCAATCCTAAAGAAAGCAAATATTATTTGAGGACAACGGTATCGTGATCAAGTCTTTGGTGGAATTCTTCAAGTTTAATTTCTTGGTTCCAAGTTTGTGATTTGTTGCTGTATATTTTGGTAAGTTTCTTCTCCAACACGGTGGTGTCCCCAACAATCTCAAACAATATTTGTAAATGGAGAACGAAATCACGATGGCTACTATCAAGTTGATGAATCAAGACCTTGTACGGTTGGATCGCTTCGATGGAACAAATTTTACGAGGTGGCAAGACAAACTGAAGTTTCTACTTACAACCTTGAAGATCTTCTACATACTTAATCCGGAATTGGCACCAATACCGGAACCTACAAATGGATAAACAAATGCGGTAAGGGCTGAAAGACAAAAACGCGAAGAAGATGAACTTATATGTCGTGGTCATATCCTAAATGCTTTATCAGACCGGCTATATGATCTCTACACCAACACTTCATCGGCAAAGGAAATCTGAAACGCATTGGAGAATAAATACAAAGCCGAAGAAGAGGGAACAAATAAATTTCTAATTTCAAGGTATTTTGATTTCAAGTTTCTTGAAAATATTCCTCTACTTTCCCAAACCCATGAATTGCAAGTACTTGTGAACAAGTTGAAGGCGGTAAAGATTGAAATTCCAGAAACTTTCCAAATGGTGGCTATCATTTCCAAACTTCCCGGAACTTGGAAAGGATAACAGAAGAAAATTATGCATAATTTCGAAGACTACTCTTTGGAACAATTGCAAAAACATCTTCGAATTGAAGAGGAATCGAGGGCAAGAGATAAGAATGATAATTCTTATGAAGGTACATCTAAAGCCAATGTCGTGGAGAAGCCCGAGCCGTCTACTAAAACTAATAAGAGAAAGCCTTCAAGGAATTTCAACAATTCCAAGAAGAAGACCAAAGGTGGTTGTTTTGTTTGTGGGAAATCTGGACATTGTGTAAAAGAATGTCGATATCAGAAAAAGAACAACACCGAAAGAAAAGTGAACTCCATCAAAGAAGACAATATTGTGGCCACCGTTAGTGAAATCAATGGAATCAAGGGAAATGCTCTCGGGTGGTGGTATGATACATGTGCAACTATACATATATCATATGATAAGTCATTGTTCAAGACTTATTTCAAAATTGATGGAGAACAAGAGATTCAAATAGGTAACGAGGTCAGATCCAAGGTGTATGGAAAAGGAAATGTGGATATCATCTTCACTTCCGGCCGGCAAGACGGTTACATTAACAAATGTACTACATGTTCCTGATATGAATAGAAACTTAGTTAGTGGAGATCTCTTAGGAAAATCGGGCATAAAATGTGTTTATGAATCCGGTAAACTTGTACTATCCCTAAATAAGATATTTGTAGGTAAAAGCTATTCTAGTGAAGGAATGGTCAAACTTTGTACTATCGACAAGTCTTTAAATAATAAAGTTGACATTTCTTATATTGTTTTTGATTCATTTTCATTATGGCATGCTAGATCACATAGGTAAAAGTACTATGAAACGTTTGTTAAAATGTGACATGATTTCATATAATGAAAATGATGCTTATAAATGTAAGACATGTATTGAATCTAAAATGACTAAGAAGTCATATCAAAGTATTAATAGGACTCCTAGTATTTTAGATTTAATTCATACTGATATATGTGAATTAAATAGAATGTTGACTATAGATGGTAAAAGATATTTTATTACTTTTATTGATGACTACTCTAAGTATACATATGTTTATTTAATTAAGCATAAACATGAAACTTTTGATATGTTTGAGACATATAAAAATGAAGTAGAAAATCACATAAGTAAGAAAATAAAAACTCTACGAAATGATAGAGGAGGTGAATATTTTTCTAGTGATTTTAACTCATTTTGTGAACAACATGGCATATATTCTGCACCTAGGACACCCGAACAAAATGGTTTAGCTGAAAGAAAAAATAGAACTTTAGTTGATATGATTAATGCTATGTTAATGTATGCTAAGTTTCCATTTAATTTATGGGGTGAAGCGTTATTGAGTGCATGTAGGATTTTAAATAGATTTCCTTCTAAAAACACTAAGGTCTCTCCTTATGAATTGCGGAAATGAAGAAAACCAAACATTGGTTATTTTAAAGTGTGGGGGTATCTTACTTATTGTAAGAACACAAATCCTAACATGGCCAAGTTGGGTCCAAGAAGTATTAAATGTGCCTTTGTAGGATATGCTAACAATAGCAAATCTTACCGGTTATTGAACTTAGAAACAAATGTGATTATCGAATCAAATGATTTGAAGTTCTTTGAGAATTTATTATCTTCAGATACTGAATTGAGGGAAATTCATAATGATATCCCTAGCTCAAGTGGAACACGAGATGAAACATCTTCTAAAGATGTTAATGAATCTAGTGAACTACGAAAAAGCAAAAGATCTCGAATTGCGAAGTCCTTGGGATCAGATGAGATTGACTCTCAACTTATTTCCTTTTATTTGGTAGAGGGAAATAGTGTGAATGTTGTAAGTACAATTCCTTTTGTTCTACAAGTTGAAACCGACCCTAAAACTTATAAAGAAGCTATGACTTCACGTGACAACATCTTTTGGAAAGATGTCATTAAGGACGAAATGGATTTGATAATGTCAAATAATACATGGGAACTTGTCGATTTGCCACCCAGATCTAAACCTATAGGTTGCAAATGGGTGTTTAGGAGAAAGTATAATACTGATGGTTCTCTTAATACCTTTAATGCTAGATTAGTAGCCAAAGGTTATCGACAAAATGAAGGAATCGATTATTTTGACTCATATGCACCGGTAGCTAGAATAACATCTATTATGATATTATTCGCTCTAGTTGCGATATATGACTTGCATGTTTATTAAATGGATGTTAAGACAACATTCTTGAATGGGGATCTCGATGAGGAGGTCTATATAGAACAACCCGAAGGGTTTGCTTTACCTGAAAATGAACAAAAGGTGTGCAAGTTAGTAAAATCATTGTACGGTTTGAAGCAAGAACCTAAGAAATGGCATGAGAAGTTTGACTTAACGATAATATCTTTTGACTTTAAACATAATAGTGTAGATAAATGTTTATATTGTAAAGTATGTGAAAATTATGTGACATTTATTTGTTTATATGTTGATGACATGTTGATTATGAATAATCACATGGATGGGTTAAAAGAAACGGAGATGTTTCTATCTTCCATTTTTAAGATGAAAGATCTTGGAAAAGTGGATACTATTTTAGGTATCAAGGTTACCAAAAATAGTGGGAGTTATTATTTGAGTCAATCACATTATATAGAGAGTGTGATAAATAAGTTCAAACATTTGAACATAAAAGATTGTAGTACCCCACTTGACCCAAGTTCAAAGCTTATGAAAAATGATGGAAGAGAAATTGCTCAACTAGAATACGCAAGTGCTATTGGGAGTCTCATGTATGCTGTTTAATGCACGAGATCGAATATAGCATTTGCAATTAGTAAACTCAATAGGTTTACTAGTAATCTGAGAAATAATCATTGGAAAGCTATTGGAAGAGTTCTTGGATATTTGAAGAAAACCAAAAATTTAGGTCTACAATATACTAAATTCACGGCTTTATTGGAAGGGTTTATGGATGTTAGTTGGATATCTAGCACAGGTGAAAGTAAATCCACTTCAGATTGGATGTTTACACTTGGTGGTGGGGCTGTTTTTTGGAAATCAAATAAACAGACATGTATAACACACTCAACTATGGAATCCGAATTTGTTGCACTATCGAAAATCGGGAAAGAGGCTGAGTGGCTTAAGGATCTCTTATACGAGATACCTTTGGGACCGAAGATAACATCTTCTATACCTATCATGTGTGATAGTCAAGCCACGTTAGCAAAAGTATACAATGGAAAGTCTAGGCATATGCGTCTACGACATGATTATATAAGGAAATTAATCAAGAGTGGAATAATTTTCCTAAATTATGTAAAATCAATTGAGAACTTGGCGGATTCTCTAACTAAACCTCTAAATAGAGATTTAGTAAATTTTACTACGAGTAGGATGTGGTTGAAACTCTTGAACTAAAAAGGTCCACCAATAATGGCAACCCTACCCATCATTAATCAAAAGTAATCCATGGGTTCAAAGGGTAACAACAAGTCATTCGATATGTGGATAGTTTCAGCATTATTGATATCCGTAATAACCCTATCCTAGTTATAATGCTGGTTGTTACTGAAATGATGGATGAGTATTAAAACTCTTAATGAAGTTCTGTATTAAGTGCAACTATCTTAAAAGTAACAAAGATACTGGAAGAATTTCACCTAAATAAACTTCGAGGTGGTGCCGTCTCAATAGAGAGTTAAAGTTTTCTCTTTTAAAAGTTTATTGAAAAAATGATTAGCGCAAGGTCATAATAGCGCTAAGCGAGTTTGAGAAATTCGAGAACACGTGATACTCGTGTGTGTGTTTGAACCGGTATTGTCATTTAGAGCAAATAGCTCAAAGCTTCATGCTACCTTTGATTCCGACTTTACTTTATTTGAATTACACTATGATTAGATTCAAATCAAAAGATATCTAATCCTTATGCATTAGTATCGTATAATTTTGAATATGAGATTTTATTAAATTTTGAACTAGTGGGAGATTGTTATATATATTGTGCAATATTAATAAAATGAAAATGGAATGTAGAAAGAAGAAGAAACGGTAAAAGGAAAAGAAAAAAAAATTTGAACCATGTTGTCGCATGGTTTATTGACTATGCAGTCACATGGGTATTTACCGAAACTTAATGTCACGGTATGGATTTTACCATGTAGTCGCAAGGTACAAAATTCTGGCCCTTTTTGACAGTTTTTGACCATTGGTGTTTTTGAACTTGGTGCCTTTTCACATGTTTTGTGGCACTATTTCGTGTATCTAAATTTGGCCTATATATAGGACATTGGTGTTCATGGATTGCACATGAAAAATAAATGAAGTTCATTTACATTCCAAATCAAAGATTAAAACTCTTTCTTTCGTTCATATTCATCATTTTTCTTCGTGTTCTTGAGTTTTCAAGGATTATACTTAATTGCTTGAATATTAATCCTTGCAAGGCTCGTTTAAATCCTGCAAATCATTTGTCATCATCCCTTCAAACATTAAATCAACCCTAAAGGGGCAAATATTATTTGAGGACAATGGTATCGTAATCAAGTCTTTGGTGAAATTCTTCAAGTTTAATTTCTTGGTTTCAAGTTTGTGATTTGTTGCTGCATATTTTGGTAAGTTTCTTCTTCAACATGGTGGTGTCTCCAACACATCATATCACTCCTAGAGTCCTAGTCCAATTTAATATTTCCAAAACCATTAAAACATCTATAATAATAAATGAAAAAGAAAAAGAATTTTAGTGCATGATGTTTTGGAATTTCAAAATTAAGTTTTTTTTATAAATGAATTAATATGAAGATCATAATTTTCCTTTTATTTCAGTAGGAGAATGCAAAAGGAAATAACATTTATTGTCCCACAAAGTAAAAAAATTTAAAGCTTCTTTGAAAGTAATTTCAATTCGAGCTTATTTCATATTTATAAAAATATTACTAAAGCACGATAGATATTAGTATAAATAATATTTTTATCATTTATCAACTATTTTTATAGATGTTATTTAAAATGTATAGCGCATAAACTATTAGATTTTCCAGCCTATTTGGAAGTTTAAAATTATTTTGAACTGTTGAAAATATTGATTTTTTGATAAGTAATTTTGTGAAAAATGGTTTTTAAAAATATGTGATTAAAAGTAAGAAAAAATATTAATTAATATATAAAATTATTTTATTAAAAAAATATAAAATATATATATTTAAGAAAAAGTGTCAAAATTTCTATTTTTTTTGTAAGCGGTAAGTTTATTAGTAAATTATAATTGTTCCCCTACATCCCTACAAATTATTACCATTGTATCTCTAATCCTTTCCTATAACAATAATGCTTCTCATCCAGGGCCAAAAACAGGAAACAAGGAGACATGGTGATGTGTAGGGAAATGACTGGATGTTGTTGTTTTGTTTTTTTTTTTTTTCAAACTGTTCAATCCGACGCCGACACGTGTCCTCCCTGAATTTGAGCATGTTCTTGTAGCATTGTTCTTCCTTTAAATGTGACACTTTGATTCTCAATAAAATACACACAATTCTATTGACTTCTCTATTTTGTTCTCTCTTTTTCTCTTTAATTTATAACACGTTATCAGTACGAGTCTCTAAAAATCAAAGTGAAGTAGTTAGAATGTAATAATTTTTTTTAAGTATAATAATCCGTCACGTGTACCGAAATCAATTTGGTGACATGTGAAATATATATGTATTAATTCCCAGTTTTTTTTATATACATGTAAATTTTTATTTTATTTTTTACATATGCATTAATTCTATCGCAATCATTGCATTTTGATTCATACCTTTTGAGACGTGGAATTTGTGCTTTTAACTTCTGTGTGTAAAATTCATTTTGAAGTTATTCATATAAACTTATTCATGTTTTTAACTTTTATATATGTGAATTCACTTGTTTGGTATCTTTTGCATATTGGTAAAAAAAAATTAGTTAATTATTTTAACTTCTATATATGAAGTTTTTTTTTTCTAATACATGTTTTGTAATTAATTTTTATATCACATCATGTATGTAGGATAATTAATATTTTTAACCCGGTTAAATATTTTTAGACAATCATTTATAAATTTTAAATTGATAATCCATTATGTTGTTGTTCTTGAAGTAGCACAACATTATAATTAATATTTCAGAAGAATATTATTTGCTCATAAAGAACATGAATTATAATTTTCAATACTTTAGAAGAATATTGATATATTTATCTTCAAAAAGTAATAGTAAAATATATTGTGCTCTCGAAATAGTACATTATAATTCCTATTAATATTCTAGTTAGATTTTATTTGCTTTCGAAGAGTATAATAATATAAAATCTAATATAAATTATGTTTTTACTCCTGAAAAGTAAAATCTTATATAATTTATTATTTCAAACACTAATATGTTATTACTATGGAAGAGCATGATATTATTGTTATTCAGAACAAAATATGATTCGGACATTTAAATATTCCAAAAGATTATTGCAGAATTATTTGAATCAATTAATACAAATCAATATTCTTTAAGAATATTGTGTTGCTCTGGAAGGAGCACAATTTTATATTTATTAATATTCTTGAAAAATATTATGTAGCTATTTTTTAAGAATCAGAATTTAGACATTTCAATGTAAATATAGTATTGATACTGGAGAATTGTAATTTTAATTAAATTGCTTCTAAAGAAGCAATAATTTATTTATATCAATATTCTTGAAAAATATTATTTTGAGACTCTAAAAGAATCAATATTGCGTGATATGAAGTGATAAATTTACTATTGTTAGTAATTTATTCTCCATTAAATAAAATAAAAACCTACAAAGGTTTTAATAGTATTTTTTAATTGGCGCGCTATATTAAACTTAATGACTATTTTGATAAATATTGTATTGAACCAAAAGTTCACTAAATTTTATTTTTTATTGTTTGACATATCCAATTAGATCATCATTGGATCAATAATGATGCTAAATTAGAAATTCAAATGTACATTGAACGAATAACCAAAAGATTATTCAATCCAATGAATCCCTATATGTTATTTGTTCTCTTTATTGAAAATAGGTCATCAGTAGCTAAATAGGGACCGAATTGCCAATATTCTTGAAAATTAATTAGGATAATATATGGGATCCTATCATCCTCCACTTTGACAATCTAGATATTATTTGTATATAATAGATTTGATACATATACTAGATAATTGCATGGTGTTCGTAACCTAGCGTTTGCAAAATTATTGTTCAAATTTTAAATTATGAGCATAATTTTCAAATTATATAATTAAGACGGTGTCATGTTAATGCTAGTTATCATAAATCCTGATCTTTAATAAGTGTTAGTTGAGACTTGATAAACGATTTAACATTATTTTTTGTTAAACGCATCAAATTAATTTAATTGAGAACAAAATGTTTTCAATTTTCTGCTTAGTGAATGTTATTATGCATCATGCCAATATCAAGTTCTCCCTATTATAATTAACTTATGGTTAAAGTCTGATTTATTCATCTAATTATTTGATAGTGCAATATATACACAATTAATCCCCCACATTACATTGAGATGAAAAGTAGAGAATGCTAAGGAAAAAATGAGTAGTTCGAACCATATCTTAAATGGTGATATTTAATAACGCGATTTGCTGATTGTCAATTTTGATTAGACAATTCTCTCAGCATTAGGGGGAATTAAGAAGTTTAAAGTAATGTACAAGTGCATCATTATCTAAATTCTCGCAAAAGATAATTCGAGTCAGAAATTCAAAAGATAATTTATTTAGATACATTTATTGACGAAAGAGATCAACAATGTCTCATACACCAACTTTAAATGGTTCAACTCAAATTAATGTCTTGGATGACAATTAGTTAATATTATATTTGATAAATTTATGGCACGCCTTAAGCATAATGTATTCGATTTTAATATAAAAATATTCGAACGAAAAATGGAGTAATTAATAAAGATGGTATAAAGAGACATGTACTCTTGGTGGTTATTTGGACATAAAAAATTATAAAACCCCAGAAGAGGTTCAGCTACCTGATATGTTGAAAATTGAGATATCTCAATAAGTTACGTCATTATTGAGAAAGAAACAGAATCGAAAAGAAAAAATTGTTGACGACATTTTTGCACATGATGTACTGCATCATATTATGAATAGTAAGGAATCAAAATAAATTCGTTGAAACATATCGATCGAAGTAACGATTAGCCAAATAAAATAACACAATCATACTAAAATTGAATTTACTAGTGAAACCTGAAGTTTCTAGACCTGATTTTAGTAAAATTGAACTTACTAGAGAAACCTGAGATTTTTGAATCTAGAGTCTGAACACGTAAAGGTGTATACTTATGCGAAATGAAAATGGAAGAAGTAAAATCGTAATGTGAAATATACGACTCTTTGCATAATGAATTTCATGAAGACTTATATAAATAGATAAATTATCATATGGTGGATTTAATCATAAATCTCTATTTCATTAGCGTGAGAATGCATGGAATTTGATATACATTTAATAAATATGATTATAAACAATTTATCTTGTATGATTTTGATATTATCCTAGAAGGATTTATCATCTTTGAAGCATAATTCAAGTGATATTATTATGAGGAAGAATAAATACGCGTTGTACTATTTTTCCTTTGATTGGTTTTGTCCAATTGGATTTGCCTAACAAGGTTTTTAACAAGAAAACATTTGTGACATATTCAAAAGAATAAATGTATTTTTTTTTCTTTTATTAGAATTTTTCAACAGAATTTTTCCTAATAAGGTCTTAACGATGCATATTTTTTGTGTAATGAATGTTCATAACATACAATATATTTACCCTCAAAATAATGTTTTTATGTGTACGAGGCTCCCGAAGAAATCAATAAAAGCTATTTTTTGAATCATCATGTTACTATAGTCATCAAATTTTCTCCCACTGAATTTTCTTGAAGACATTGACAAACAAGACATCAATATTGAAGACATTGATATACAAGACATGGATCGATTGATATAAAAATTGAAATAAGGGGAGTAGCTGTACTCTTTTTCCTTAAACTCGAGTTCAGTGCTATTAGGTTTTCTTGACAAAATTTTAACGAAACAGATATTTTATAATGTGTCATTCAAGGAGAGTGCTGTAAATTGTAAATTTATTATTGAATGATAATTGTATCCGTGCAGTATTAAAAATTATTACCGTTGTATCCATAATCCTTCCATATAAATTTGAGCTTTGATTCTCAATAAAATGGAAAAATTAAGCAAAACCCCATCTCTAAACTTTATACTTCAAAAATAAGATGTTAAAGATATTCTATCAGAAATCAGGTGTTAATAAGTTTCAATTAAAATTAAAATATTTATAAATTAATTAATACAAAATTAAAAATAATATCTATATATTAACCTTTTTTTATCATTATCTAAAACCAAATCAAATATTTTCAAATAATTACATTACCATAGCCACCAAACCACTTTCTCTTTCTACAACCCATCTCTTCCTCGACTCAAATCCTGTCCTCAACATCTCACTACCCTAAATCCCTGGGATCGGCCATTAATACCACCTATTATCACCATTGAGCTTTTTGCACGAGATTAATTTGAAAACTCCCACTATTGAATCCTCTGTTTGAGCAACATTTACCACACATTGTTTGTTTAAAATGGTGATAATTCGAAGTGTAGATAAAAATCAAAAAGCTAAAAAAAAGGGAAAGGAAAGAAAAAAGTTGAAGAATCTTCATCCAAAAGAATAAAGAAGCCCGCATCCGATGAAAAATCCTCGAAGAAAGTGAATCTTTAACTTGTCATTCATTTTTTCTCTTTCAAATTCTTTTTAGTATGAAATGTAGTATATGGGTATGTTGGGTATGCTTTGAATGGGTTTTTTGTGACCCACATATGCAATTGTAACCTATTTTTGATTATATGTGACGAAAAATAATCTTGCTTATGCAATTAATGTTTATGTGTATATGCTCATCAATGTCAAATAGAACATGGGTATGATGTGTATGACGTGAATATGTTTTTGTGACCCCCCGTTTTGGTAATCTGTAACCTCCTTTCGGTAGAATGTGACCTTATTTTGATATTTCGTAACTGAATTTTGCTATATTATGACTTGATTTTGCGTATAGTGTGACTTAACATCTATAAATTCTGACATAATCTCTTATTGTGGTCTAATGTTATTTTTTGTGAAATAATTCATGTTAAATTTGTTTTGGTTTGAACTTAATGAGTTTGATATATGGAAGATGATATCCATTTGTATGTGTATATGCTCATCAATGTCAAAAGTATATGGGTATGATGTGTATGACGTGAATATGTTTTTGTGACCCCCCGTTTTGGTAATTTGTATCCTCCTTTCGGTAGAATGTGACCTTATTTTGATATTTCGTGACTGAATTTTGCTATATTATGACTTGATTTTGGGTATAGTGTGACTTTAACATCTATAAATTCTGACTTAACATCTATAAATTCTAATGTTATTTTTTTTGTGAAATAATTCATGTTAAATTTGTTTGGGTTTGAACTTAATGACTTTGATATATGGAAGATGATATCCATTTGATTGTACACGAAATTTGGTAAAACGGTTATAAGGGGCGCTATCACCTAATTTTTTATTTGTTTGTGACTTTAGGACCATAGATTTATATTAAGATACATGCAAGTTATAATTACACAACATTATAAATCTGCATGCCAAAACACAAGTGATTACATAGGCCACATTTTATTATTTATTCTGTAAAAAAGATCACAGTCACAAAAGAACATATCACAATTACATTTTTCTGTTTGTTAATGAGTTTGATATATGGAAGATGTTGAAGACTCAATTGTGAAGATGAAATTTGTTGGAAATGCGAAAAATTCTTTGGAATTACTGGAATGAAGAAATGCTAGCACCAAGGTTGCGGAAATAAAGGAGTGCTAGCACTAATCTGAAAATGTTGAAATAGATTCCATTTATTAGTTGTAATTTGTTGTAACAGATTTGTTATTGCCACATGAGCAAGTTTGTTGTAATTTTTGTCCATATATATCTTTGTATTTTGTCCATTCAATCAATGAGAAATTAACACTTAGCAGACGAATTACTGCTGCATTGATCATTTATATTTCTTGTTCCATTTGTTTTATGGTATCAGAGCATGGCTGATAATGAAACAACCAGTGTTACTGATACAAACCAAAACCAAGTTCCACAGCAAAACACAAATCCCATTCAAAATGTCCATGATCCATCTCTTCCAAATAGCCCCTACTTCATTGGAGCCAACGAAAACTCTGGAGCACTTCTGGTAACTCAGATGCTTGACTCCAGCAATTATCACTCCTGGGCAAGATCGATGAAAAGGGCACTTCGAATCAAAAATAAGCTCAGCTTCATTGATGGAACCATCTGTGAACCTACTGATGCTGATAGTCCACTACTAGAACACTGGCTTCGTTGCAATGACATAGTCATCACTTGGCTACAAAATACTATGGCAGTAGACATTAAGGCTAGCACACTTTATGCAGAAACGGCTCATCAACTCTGGCTGGAACTAGAGCAACGCCTGGCTCAACAAAATGCTCCCAGAATTTTTGAAGTTAAACAGGGAATAACAACATTGATGCAGGGCGAAGCTCTGTCGGTACTTATTTTTCGAAACTCAAAACCTTACTTGATGAACTCATGAACTATGAGACGATTCCTAATTGCACTGTGGGGGGGTCTGTTGTTATCAACAACCAAGAAAGAGATTGGGTAATGAAATTCCTAATGGGGCTGAATGATTCTTACAAGAGCATTAAGGCTCAAATTCTGTTGATAAAACCTTTTCCCAAGTTAAATGAGGTGTATTCCATCATACAGCAGGAGGAGAAGAGAAGAGATATCTCTTCTGATGCTCCAATTTCTGAAGGAATGGGGATGATGGTAAGAAGAAACAACTTGAAGGAAGGAGAGAAGAGGGATTCTGCAGCTCAAAGAAAGTACTACTGCACGTTTTGTAAGATTTCTGGTCATTCACTTGAAAGGTGTTTCAAGGCCAACAAAGACAAACCAATGTGTACGCATTGCCAGATGCCAGGCCATACCATCAGCAATTGCTTTAAGATCCATGGCTATCCTCAGTGTGGATTCTATGGAAAGATGAAGGCCAATGCTGCTATTACTGATCAAACTGCAGATGCTATGAGAACCACACAAGAACAAGTCTGTGACAGGAACCAAGTTGCTTTAACCCAAAGAGCAATACACTCGACTACATGGCCTTGCTCAAACCGCCAATCAATCGTTCACACTCCTTCTCTGCGCAATCATGTTTCAAATTCCCCTTCCATAAGTAACAACGATGCACTCAAAATTTACGGTACTTATACATGCTTGACAGACTCATGATGATAAAGATAGAATTTCATCCCTCCTTGGATCATAGATCTGGAGCTACGACCATATGGTCTGCTCCATTTCATGCTTCACAAAAATTAAATCTGAAGTTGCACACCCCATTAGACTTCCTAATGGAGATATTACCATTGCCACTCACATAGGAAATGTTAAGATCACAGAAAATCTGCAGCTTCATGATGCTCTTCTTGTTCCATCATTTTCTTTTAATCTGATATCTGCTAGGAAACTTGCTAAAACATCAAGCTGTTGCCTCATATTTTCATCTGACTTGTGTTTCATGCAGGACCTTTCAACTTGGAAGACGATTGGTCTGGGTGAAGTGAGACAAGGCTTATACCATTTAGTGCAAAATAAAGTCTCCCCTGATAGCTTGATCCAGAAAATGCCAGAAGTGGCCAGCAAAATCACCATATCTGCTACTGCTAATCAAGAGGATCATGACCTGTGGCACTTCAGATTGGGTCATCCCTCAGATCCTAGACTCCGTCTGACCAACCTTCATCAAAACCTCAATCCCAAACACACCATGAAACCGTGTCATATCTGCCCCCTAGCTAAACTTCATAGGAAACCATTCAATGTTAGTTTACACGGAATTGAGAAAAAATGCTTTGATTTAATTCATTGTGATCTATGGGGACCGTGTACCGATGTTTCTTATGAAGGATCAAAATATTTTCTTACTATTGTTGATGATCATAGTCGATGCACTTGGGTTTACTTGCTGAAATCAAAGTCAGACGCCTCAACTGCTTTACAAAATTTCTACAAAATGATTGAAACACAATTTTCTTCCAAAATTAAAGTTATTAGGACTGATAATGGAGGAGAATTTGCCTTAAAACAATTTTATTCTGACAATGGAATAATACACCAAACTTCATGCGTTGAAACACCTCAGCAAAACGCTGTGGTGGAGAGGAAGCACCAACATATATTGAATGTAGCCAGGGCTCTGAAATTTCAGAGCGGATTGCCTATGAAATATTGGGGTGATTTTGTTTTAACCTCTGTGTTCTTAATAAACAGAATTCCTACACCCATTTTGGATAACAAAACTCCTTTTGAAATCCTTTTCAAAAATAAACCTGCATATGGTAATCTCAGAGTCTTCGGTTGCTTAGCGTTTGCCACCACACTCACACAAAATAGGCACAAATTTGACTCAAGGGGAAGGAAGTGTGTTTTCTTGGGATATCCCTTCGGAACTAAGGGATACAAATTGCTTGATCTGGAGACTAATAAAATTTTTATATCAAGAAATGTCAAGTTTTATGAAGATGTTTTTCCCTTCAGAAATTACAGAGATCAAAGCTATGTTGATGGTTCAAAGCTTAATCAAAAATTACCTATTCCTACTCAACTATCCTATCCAGAACCTACTAACTTCAATTTAGATTATCCTCCTGTTTTCAATCCTCAATTGCCAGAAGAATCAGAGCAGGAATCTAATCCAAATATGGAAATCCCGGCCCAGATCAACTCGGTCTGAATCGAAGTTCAACACGAACCTTCCAATGATTCCTGTGTTCCTCGAAGATCTGAAAGAAGCAAGAAAACACCTATTTACCTACAGGATTTCATCTGCCAGCAGGCTGCCTCACTCACCCACTCTCAAACGTCTGACAAGAAGAAAGGAACTATGATTCCAGGTACTCCTTCTCCTCTATCTGCAACAGTCTCATATCATAAATTATCTAAGCATCACAAAGTTTTTGCATCATCCATCCTTACACATTCAGAACCATCTACTTACCAAGAAGCTGCCAAAATTCCTGAGTGGTGCAAAGCTATGAAAAATGAGATAAATGCTCTTGAGCTAAATCAAACTTGGACTATCAGTTGCCATCTGGGAAGGTTCCTATAGGGTGCAAATGGGTTTACAAGATTAAATTCAATGCAGATGGAACCATTGAGAGGTATAAGGCGAGGCTTGTGGCAAAGGGATATACTCAATTGGAAGGAGTGGATTATCATGAAACATTCTCTCCTGTGGCGAAGTTAGTGGACGTAAGAACAACGATAGCCATGGCTGGCAAAGGGATGGTATTTACATCAATTCGATGTAAATAATGCTTTCTTACATGGAAGTCTGGAAGAGGAGGTATATATGGAAATTCCCCCTGGATATTCTATTGATCAGAATTCGGATTTACATGACAATGGATCTTTTAAAGTTTGCAAACTCAACAAGAGTTTGTATGGCCTGAAACAGGCGTCTCGCCAGTGGTACTCCAAGCTATCGATTTTCATCGTTGAACAAGGCTTTCAACAATCAAAGGCAGATTACAGTTTGTTTATCAGAAGTACAAGTGATTCCTTCACTGCCATACTAGTTTATGTCGATGACATAATAATAGCCGGAAGCAATGAAAAGGTGATTGATTCTCTTAAGAATCTACTTGATAGGAAGTTCAAAATTAAAGATCTAGGAAACCTCAAGTACTTTCTTGGAATAGAAGTGGCTAGATCAGTTAAAGGTATCCAAATTTGCCAAAGAAAATATGCACTAGATATCCTATCAGATTCAGGGACGATTGGAGTTACTCCAGCCAAGATTCCATTTGATCAGAATGTCAAATTGTCCAAAGATGAGGGAGACATACTATCTGATCCAGCTTCATACAGAAGACTTGTTGGGAGGCTGCTTTATCTGACCATTACCAGGCCTGATCTAACATATTCAGTGCATTTGCTGAGTCAATATATGCAGGCTCCCAGAACATCACATATGAATCTTTGCCCACGAAAGATACTTAGGTACATCAAGAGAGCACCAGGCTTAGGATTATTCTTCTCTTCAAATTCAGATCTACAACTCAGGGCTTATACTGATTCAGACTGGGGGGCGTGCCCAGATTCTAGGAGGTCAATAACAGGTTATTGTATCTTCATTGGGTCCTCACTGATATCTTGGAAATCTAAGAAACAAAATACCATCTCCAGATCATCTGTGTGAAACGAATACGAGAGCAATGGTTTGCCACATTGTGAATTAACTTGGCTGGAGATACATACTTAATGACTTGCAAATATCACATCCACAGGCAGCTGAGTTATTTTGTGATAATCAGGCAGCTTTGCACATTGCGGCCAATCCAGTATATCATGAAAGGACCAAGCATATTGAGTTGGATTGCCATTTAGTTCGAGATGAAATACAAGAAGGAAGCATTATTACAAAGCATGTAAGAACACTGTTTACAAATTGCGACATATTTACTAAGCCCTTGTGTTTCTCGTGTTCAATTCGCATTTGTCCAAGATGGGAGTAGAAGATATCTACTCTCCACGCTTGAGGAGAGGTGATTGAAGACTCAATTGTGAAAGATGGCTTTGGAAGCTCTTGAAAATTTCTTGGAATTCTTGGAATGAAGAAATGCTAGCACCAAGGTTGCGGAAATAAAGGAGTGCTAGCACTAATCTGAAAATGTTGAAATAGATTCCATTTATTAGTTGTAATTTGTTGTAACAGATTTGTTATTGCCACATGAGCAAGTTTGTTGTAATTTTTGTCCATATATATCTTTGTATTTTGTCCATTCAATCAATGAGAAATTAACACTTAGCAGACGAATTACTGCTGCATTGATCATTTATATTTCTTGTTCCATTTGTTTTAGAAGATGATATTCATTTGATTGCACATAAAATTTATTAAAACAATTATAAGGGACGCTATCATCTAATTTTTTATTTGTTTGTGAGTTCAGGACCATAGATTTATATTAAGATACACGCAAGTCATAATTACACGACACTATAAATTTGCATGCCAAAACACGAGTGATTACATAGGCCACATTTTATTATTTATTTTGTAGAAAAGATCACAGTCACAAAAGAACATATCACAATTACATTTTTCTGTTTGTGATCAATGTCATAGTCATATATCTAACAATAATTTATGCAGTACTGGAAATATCTATGAACGCTCTTGATTTCAGGGAAAATTACAACAAGCATCATAACAAATGTCATCAAGTACGCACAGTACTTGTTCCACAATGTGATAATCCAATAATAACTAACAAAGAGGGGGTGAATTGATTTTTTAAAAGCTTTTTCGAAAAATTAATCTAAATTCAAGTAAGTAAACATTAAATAGATTAATTCAAATAGTAAGCACAAATATAAAAGTGATAAGTAAAAGGGAGAGATGATGCAAATGATATAATTGTGGAAGTTCGATCCAAAACAATGATCTACGGCTTCCCTTACTAAGCTCTTCGGCATAAGCAAGGCATTTTTTCGCTACGTTGATTGACTTATGGTGCAATCCAACCATTTACATCGCTTCCGGTGACTTACAAATAAGGAGCACCGATCCTTATACAATGTCGAGCTTTACAGGACCTCAACACGACCCACACTATTGAGTTTTACGGGACCTCAATATGACCCATACTATTGAGCTTTACGGGACCTCAATATGACCCACACAGTGACTTACAACAAGGAGCACCGATCCTTATACGATATTGATTTTAAGGAACTTCAACACGACCCACACTTTATCAAAGTGATTTAACAATTAAATTTCTCTCTTGATAAATAATAGAAACAAATTAAATACTAGGAGAAGTTAACACTTCAATTAATAGTAATAAATGAAAGCTTAAGTGTTAGATGAAAAAATGAGATTCAATCAATCAAAGTGTTTTAATAAAAAGATGAAAAAATAAATACAATATAAGTTCAAAAATCTTCTCAAGAAATATCTTTCTTTTAATAGATGATTATAATAAATTAAGTACTAAGAGAGAAATGAGAAATTTTGATGAATATGATGATTTTACAAGTTTAGTTCAATCAATCAAAGTTTCAATATGAAAAAGAAGAAGAGTTTATGCAATGTAAGTTCAAAAATCTTCTTAAAAAATATATATCTCTTTCAATGAATAATTTGTGATAAATTAAGTACTAATAGAGAAATTAGAAACTTTGATGAATATGATATTTACAAGTTTGATTCAATCAAAGTTTCAATATAAAGAAGTAGAAAAAGTTTATGCAATATAAGTGTAAATATCTTCTTAAAAAATATGTATCTTTTAAAATTGATATAGCTAAATTAAGCACAAAGAGAAATGAAAAACTTTGATAAGAGAAATGATTCAAGAAGTTTGATCCAACAATTAAAGTTTTTGTTATGAAAAAATAAATTTAAATTAATGTAAAAATGTAAGTTCAAAGAATATTTTTCAAATGAAAAACTTTGTGAGTAGATTTTCAAAAGTTAATTTGATCAAAAGTATTTCAAAATTAAATGATTTGATAATAATAAATGAGATGAGAAATCAATATAATTTTGCTCAAAAGTATCTCATTTGAACGCTCTAAAGTGTTTTTTTAAATGAATGGCAAGTTAATTGGTATTTATAACAGTCAGAAAAGCCAAAATTTCCTGTCAAACCGGATGACCGTCCGGTCGACTGCCAATTTTCGGATGACCAATATAACCGTTTGTACAGGAAAAATCAGACGTTGGAGAAGTCTGATCGACCGCTTGGTCAATCGGACGTCCGGTTGATCATTGACTTTTTTTTTTAGAGATATGATCTAAGTTCAAGTATACTTTAAAAGATCAATATTACTTTTGATCAAAAATATTTTATTCAAGTGATATGAAAATAACTCTTCGTGCACAAAATGATTTTTGAGCTATTGTCATTCATTACTTTTGACATTCACATATGATCTCGAAAGTCTAGTCTTTGATCTTGTTTAGAAGTTTTTTTCGTGTTTGACTCTTTAACTCTTTATCTTGTTCTTCTTCATAAACCCGATTTGATAGTCTTATTTTGATCTTTTAAGCTCTCATCTCAAATATTTGACTTGAATTTTTAATTTTCACTTTGATCATCATTTCGAGTCCGATTTATGATGTGTTGATTTTGGCAATGCTTGATTGATTTTAATGTTGAACTATTATCACTCAAAATCAATTGTTAGAAATAATATTAATCTTATGATCAAAACATTAAGGATGAAATCAACAATAGGTCAACAATTTCCCCCTTTTGATCATGACAAACAAGATGATTTGCAAGATAATATTCGACAATTGATATCATATTGATAAAGGAATATACATTATAAATTTATCAAAGAATTCATGTTCCCCTTATGACTTATCTTTTGCAAATCAATAACCATATATTCAAAGTATATAAATGATTTTCCCTCTTTCCCTTTTTTCATATATTACAAGTATATTATATTTTCAAATCAAAATATGCATAATCGTCTCACTTCATATTTTTTCCATTTTGACATAAGCAAAAAGACATAGCATTTAAAATCAAAAGATAACCATAGGAAACAATAAAAGATTTCCCTTTTCAATGCCTTTCAAATCTATCTTAATCACTTTCTCCGTTTAACATAAGCAAAATGATAGCACATATGATAGGAAAAGTATGACATATAATATCAAAATATTAAATCAACCATAAAAGATAGTAACATATTCCCCTCAATTAAGTATAAGATGCCAAATATATATAAGTTTGAATAAGAGGATAATCTTCTCATTTATAGTAAAATAATAATCAAAATATGAGTGATGAAATGACAAAAGTATAATCATTTGAGTAAAATTTATTTAGGTTCCAACCAATTATGCACATAGAATCATACGAGAACATTTAGTATGATTAAATTTACCCACATACTTCAAATTCATTGATAATAATCAAAACATAAAATATTGATAAATTGATTTTTCGTACTCACAAATTCGAATAGAATATCCCTTTTTTTGGGTGCCAGATGTAATATCTTAGTGCTACAAAGATATCTAAAATTCTTTGTATGGCACTAAGGCGTGATTCTTGAGTATTGAGTTGAAATTTAGTACATAATCACGCACTAAACATAATGCCAAGTTTACTTGTGATTAAGTAAAGAAGAGATCCGATCATACCTCGATATTTTGTTATGTTTATGGAAATACCTTGATCATCTTTGTCCATTTTGATGAGTGTTCATTTCTTAGATCTTTCTTATTTTGGTCTTGAATAATCATTTGTTCGAAAGAAGTTTCCAATCTCACATCATTAGTAATACCTTTCTCACGACCAATAAGGTTAGTTTTGTCGAAAGTGACATATATGGATTCTTCAACGATTAGAGTTTTTTTGTTAAATACTCTATAAACATTGTTAGTCGATGAAAAATCTAGAAAGATCCAAAATCGGATTTTGAATTAAATTTTTCAAAATTTTCATTTGTATTAAAAAATGAAGCATTTGCAACCAAAATTTTGAAATAACTGATATTTAAAATTCTATTTTTCCAAAACTCATAGGGGGTTTTGTGTTTTCTTTCGACTAATTGAAACCTTATAAACAATTTAGCAACTAGTGTTAACGGCTTCAGGTCAAAAGTATTTTGGTAAACTATTTTTATTTAGTTCGAGCCATTTTTTGCAATGTGCGATTCTTCTTTTTACTACACTATTTTATTGAAGAGCTCCAGGAGCTGAAAAATTATGTTCACAACCATAAGTCTTGCACAAATCATCAAAAGCAATATTATCAAATTTTCTACAATGATCACTCTTAATAATAGTAGTAGTGTATCCCTTTTATTGTGAATCTTTTTACAAGAATGTTCAAATGCATTCAATACTTCATCTTTTAGGTTCAAAAGAATGAGATTCAAATAATTTAGAAAAATCATCAATAATGACGAAAGCATAATGTTTACCATTTAAGCTTGTGATACTAGATGATCCAAAAATATTCACGTGGAGAAAAAAGATAGTTAAAGAATGTTGCTTTGATTTGAAAGAACTCTTCACTTGTTTTCCATCCATCACAAATTTTATCTTTCTCAAATTTCCAAACTTGACAAACCAACAAAACATTTTTTGAAAATTTTGAAAGTAGATCCATACGAACATGACCTAATATTCTATCTTATAACCAAGTGTCATATTTTAAATTTGATAAACATTTTTCTCCACATTCAAACTTAGTGTTTATGACATAAACATTCTTACTTCAACTTCCTATAAAATCACCTTTTTTTGATATAGTATCCTCAATAATGCACTTGGAAGAATCAAATCAAATTTGATATGATAACATTCATTACACAATTGATTAAAACTATGTAAATTACGTCTAAGGTTATTTATTAAGAAGACATTTTCAATAAAGGGAGATGAATGATTACAAATAATTTCAATGTCAATGATTTTTCCTTTCGCATTATCTCCAAAAGTATCATGATCGTCATCCTTTATTTTGAAACTTGACAATAAAGTTTGATTTCCGGTCATGTGTTTTGAGCACCCACTATCCCAGGTCTATTTGCTCTCTAATTTCCTTGGTACTTACAAAAATAATTTAATTTTTGGTCTTGATACCCATACATCCTTGGTCCTCGGTAGTTAGTGTTAGTGGATTTTTGAATCCACTTATAGTTGTTTTCATAATGTAATCTCTTTTTGATAGAACAATAAAAAGCTACAAGTCCATTTTTATTGTAAAAATTACACGTGATATTTGAAATAGAAGAAGTGGAAGTTTTAATAAAGAAATTTTTAAGAGATTTTTGTTTCAAAAATGGTTTATATCCAATTCATCTTTTATCAAAAACACATTTTTGCTCACCAAGTATTAAATAAAAAATTTTCTTACCTAGACTAAATTTGTGAATAATTTGAGTCAAATCTAAAATCATTTCTTGTAAAGAAGAATTCTCCTTAATTAAAGAATCATAATCAACTATTCGTTTTTCAAAATCATTTTCAATTTTTAAAAGTTCATTTACCTCAATTTCCAATAAAAAAATTTTCTTTTTTGAGGTTCGATTGATTATTCGACTTAAAGCGAGGTTTTCAAATTTTTCAAGAATTTCATCATAAAAGATAGATAATTCATCATATGAACAATTTTCATTCAAATTTATCTCATCATCAATAGCCATGAAGCACATGTTGGCAGTTTCTATCTAAAACACAATAGAGTAGATTTTTGGCTCTAGTATTTAAAGATAATTTTCTTTTATTCTATTCGTTATATTCCTCTATAGGAAGAAATTATTCGATCGGTTTACCATCCTCTTTAATAACCTTTTTGGGCATATATGGACCAAATTCAATAACTTTTCAAATATTATAATATATTGATTGAATAAATATCGTCATCCTAGTCTTCTAATAGTTATAATGAGTACCATCAAATAAAGGAGAACGAATAATTGATCGTTAGTTGACCGAATAATTGACTTTGACAATAATTTTGACTAATTTTAAATGGTTAAAATGGCAACTTTAAATTTTTTTATAATGAAATAACTAAAATCAAATAATTAAAATTAAAAACCAAAAAATCAACTTCATCTTCTCCATCCACACCCACACCCACACCCCACCCCAAAAACATCATCACCACTGACATCTCCTCCACCGTAATCAATAACTACACATCTACTCACCACCAACCAAGCGAACGAATTCTACTTTCTGAAATCAATTTTATAAATTAAAAGTAGTTTTCTGCACAAATGGCGACCACATGCTTGGTTGGTGTTGACTTTACTTTTGTACTGTATTATGAGCAATGAACAAAATCCATAAAGATGAAGACTCAAGAGGTAAATGTCTGGTCCTCCTTGCTTGATTCCCTTTACTGTGAAGAAGAAAAATAGAGAGAATTTGAATAAGGGAGTGAAAAATTCAACTTTAAAGGTGGAAATCTGTCATATTTTCCTAATTTGTTAACATAACAAGCTTTTTTTTTTTAAGATGAAGATCTGAACTCTTTTTTCTGCAAAGAAAATGATACATTTGTCGATGGAACATGCTCTTCTTTCTCTGTAGGCACGCACAGATGCAGTTGAATGGATCTTGAAAGTTAAATTTTTTATGGATTTTCAGTGTTGACTGTCCTGCTTGTAGTAAATTATCTCGACATGCAACATCCATTTTTAGAAAGAGAAGCCATTGATGATCTAACTTGTTTTGGTTTTTAATTTTAATTATTTGATTTTAGTTATTTTATTATAAAAATTTAAAGTTACCATTTTAACATTTTAAAATTAGTTAATATTATTGTCAAAGTCAATTATTTGGTCAACTAACGATCAAACTAACATAAATCATCAATTTGAATTTCAACTGCGACATTTTGAAAATGTATGATATCGTGGATGATACAAATAAAATCAAATTAAAAGTTTGGACAAAATCTGCAAAAGAATTTTATAAATTTAATATTTTTGAATTTGTATTCTTAAAAATAAAGAATTCTATTGCTTTGTTTTGTTATATCCTTTTCTCTTTCGAGTACTAGTCAAATGCCCGTGCAATGCACGGGCTGTGTTCTTTTTAAGGCAATATTAGCGTGTCGATCGTTCAGGATTGATAGCAAATATGTGTTGTGGTTTAGATTGGTAAAATGCATGGATTGAATTATGATAAAGGACTAAACATTTAAATCTTCTAAGTACATAGAATGCTTTTAATTATTTGTTCAAGTTCAAGGGGGTCAGTCTTGTCATTTAGCCCTTGTTTGCCCCCCATTATATTTCATTCTATTACATTAATTTTTTCTCTCTCCTCATCTCAACCATCCATTCATCAAATAAAATAATAATACACACAAATCAAAAACTTTTCAACCACACATCTCCCATCAATCACTATTCTAAAAATTATTTACCCCCCAAAAATTTAAATTAATGGGGGGCAAACAGGGGATTATTATTTAGCTATATAATAGCCCTTTCCAATTAGTTAAAATAAATGACTATATGAAGGATATGTTTCAATAGCTTGTATATCCTAAGTCCTCAACCTTCGCTTGTTCAAAATTGAA
The DNA here is from genome assembly GCA_035079005.1 of Fraxinus americana. Taxonomy (NCBI): domain Eukaryota; kingdom Viridiplantae; phylum Streptophyta; class Magnoliopsida; order Lamiales; family Oleaceae; genus Fraxinus; species Fraxinus americana. Next base: position 33,714,980 of record CM068716.1, read on the forward strand.
TCTAACTCTAAACAAATTCACCAAATGAATCACCCAGTAACCAAATTTGGGACAAACTGAACTCGTTATGCTGATGTATTTTAGGTTCCCAAACATGAAATGTTTTGCCCCATTGTACTTGTACATGGGCTATTGCGTGCCAGTGAAACCACAAAATTAGCCAAATGCATTAAGAAATGATAGTGACATAGTTAAAAATAGAAAAGAAATGAAAAGATGACTAAAGAAAGAAGATCTAGTTTTGTTTGAGTAATTGAGTTTAGGCAAGGATGAATGAATCGAGATTATGAATTTCAATAGTGATGAGGAGTTAGAATATCACATATTGATCAATAAAGGGGATTGAACAAAAAATAAGACATCACTTGCTTAAATAGAACGTAATAATAATAGAATTTTTTCCTAAGCATCATTAAGTAATATGACGAACAATCTAATACTCAAGTCACTCACTTTTCTTTCCTTGTCTTTTGGGGGCAGATGGGGTTTGTTGCAGAGGGTTTAGGAGGTGAAGAAGTTTCTTCAGGCTCTTCTATGACAGAAGTGGTTTCCATGTTCGGCTTAGGCTTCTTCTTTTTCTCTTCAGCAAGAGGTAGCGGCGATGGAGCAGCCTTTTCTGATGACTTCTCTTCAGATGGTGCAACATGAGTTACACTTTCAGCAGATGTTGATATGAGAGCAATTTTAGTGCCAGGGTCCATGTTGTCTCCCCCCTTAGCTACAAACTCATAAAGTTACGAAGGACACCATTTTAAAATATGGAAATAATAGGGAACTCAGAAAGAAGTAAACAGTATTAGTTATTATTGATGATATCTTACCTCCTGGGTTATACCTGCTTCAGAACTATTGACATGAATGGTGACCTGATGGATGATAAACAACCCTAGTGGAAGCTTCAATCAAGATAATTGTAGGATTTATATGGTATAAATGATCAAAAATTCAAGTGGGTATAGAATTTGTTCCTATCCCACCCATGCATCCGTATCTCAGAGCAATAACATGCTTTTGCAATTTTGAGACTCGTGTCAAAAAAAGGTGACAGTAGAATATATCGGTTTTCTACAATTAAGAATGATTACCTTATTTGTTCATCCCGAGCAATTGGCTCATGAACTTCTACCTTCTCACCTAGTTCTACTTGTACCCAAAACCGAAAAGAAAGGCATAAGCTTATTGTTAATGCAAAAAGGGATTAAGATTAGATATAAATATTTTTTGATAGGTAAGATTAGATAAATAGAGAAATACACACTCTTCAAGAAAGTTGCAAGTGTGCCGTCAGTTATAGATTCACCCATATGAGGAACGATAACATGAACAAGATCACCTTCTACACACGTACACGTCAGGGAAAAGTTGCACGGTAGACAAAGTATAATTAAAAAAAGAGAGAGAGAATTGAGTGTCTGGGAAGTGGTTATAAGCTCTAAGATGCTTTATTTTAGTTGTAAATACTATGTTTTAAGCACTGCAAAGTCCATGAGATAAAAAAACTACAATATACTTGCCACAAGTTCAGAAAGCACCCATAAATCAGATCAACGTCGTTAACTTTTATCAAATCTAGTAGATAATATCACTGATACCAAAATTAATCTAACCCCCACCTACCTTGCCCATACCCCAAATCGATTTGCAGCTCTCAAAAGTAAAACAAAATTCGAACATTGTGCGTCCACAAGTTCGTTTCAACGACATTGCACTCTAAATTTGATATTACTGTAAAAACAGGTCAACCCAATCCGTACCGGTTAACTCTAATGTTGTAAAGCCCTCGAAGCTTTTTGATCTCCCATAATGAATTGTCCCAAAAGATTGTATCAACATGAAAAACAGACACAATCAATCAAATACATACAGAATAAAATTAGTAATCAAAGGTATGTAGTAAGTGATAGTAACCTGTTTGATGTAATTGATGACACTCGTCGATTAATTTGTTTCCATCCAAATCAGTCACAAGGAAAACTGCAAAAACTAAAAAAGGAGGGTTCAAAAATGAATAGTGAAATTGGTATCCTCTCTTTTATAGGAGCTAGTTCCTGCCCGTGCAATGCACGGGCCAGGTGATTTCGATGGTAGTGTTAGTGTGTTAAATGGGTTATTTTTTGTGAAGTAGAAGAAGACGCACAATATCGACTTCTATGTTCTTTATTTAAGATGCAAACCAAAAATAGAAAAAAGTAAACAGGCAAAATTATCCATGATATAGTTAAAAATGATGGTGCTAGTCCAAAAAACCCATAACTATTAATGATAGAACTTACCATTGTCGTTACTATTTCTTGAATGAATCCTAATGTCTGAAAGAAGAAATTCCTTCCCATTCTTCATCTAGATAGAACATAGAACAACTTATTAAGTTTTGAAATACGAAAAATGCATATTTTAATGTAAAACCTACTTTGTAAGAACAAGAATAATCTGTTATTCATATGAAATAACATTTAGTAAAATGGATGCAGATAAATGCAATTTGATGCATCCATGAAAGAAGCTATAGGTAACTATTATTCTAATGTGTGCATTAAAACACAGAATTCACAAACTGGAATGCACATCACCGCCAATAAGTGGCATTATATGTTAGGATGATTCACAAAAAACTTGAAAAGACGATAGATAATCATCTTACCATATCCATATGCTCTCATTGAACTTAAAATTAAAGAATCATATTACTACAACTCTTGTTGCAATTGTAGTTTAAATTGACTGACAATTCCTTTTTTGTTTAATAAAAGATAATTAGACCCTTCCATCGAAAATAATGTGTTTTCAATTCAAACACTGAAGTAATATTGGGGAAAGAAACCATATGAAATCTAAACAAAAGGATATTGAAAAGACAGAAATAAAATTAAAACGCATTCGTTGAATGTTGAAGAACTCTTTTTATTTTTAAATGTTTCATAACTCACTCGTAGTAGTTAGAAAATCCTATTGAGTATTGACAAAAACAATATGTTCTTATTCGGATGTCTGTAGTAATTGAGGGAAAAAAATGTACGGATTTTGGGTGATGGGATATGAATAAAACAAATAGAACATTCAATCTTAAGCATTCCTTAGATGTTAGGTCCAATTCAGTTCGTTTCATAGATGACAATGGTGTCGACCCTGCTCATCTAAATGGAAGTGACAATGTATTAGATAATCATACTTTTTGTTGCTGCAAATGTCGATAATTGTTTCACAAAAAACCTATTGAGATGATTTTCAAAAAACCTGGAACTTCTCCCTGTTGATAACACAACCATATAAAAATCAGATCACAGACTAATACAACTATTTTGATCCACCTATGTCCATTAATTTTCATCAAAACCTCTGTATCATTTTCTAGATTTTAAATAATTGAAAAACATGTATAATAGAGTCACCATAGATACAAATGATCCTCAAAAATCAAGATTAAATCACTGCTTAAGACGAAACATATAAGGGAAGTTAGCAGAATAACATAATCTGAAACTTAAAATGTAGTAGTAAATATGAACATTATAATCATTGTCAATTTTTTTTTTGCAGAAACAGTCTGCAAACTGAAAATTAAGTCTTTCACTATTATTTCTCCAATCCTTACTTAAATTATTAGTTTCTCCCAACACCATTAATCGAGATGTTTTCCTAATTGAAATTGATATTTACATTCTTGTTCTTGCTACTCCATTAATTTAAATAAAAATCAACATTAGAACATATGGAAACCGCATGTCACACAATATCGACAATTAATTACACGATAAAATTACTTTGAGAAACATTAACAAGAATGAATGAATTCGTAAAATTACATTAGCTACTAAATGCACAAAATTTAATCACACCTCTCGTAAACTATAATCAAGAGGTAGAGGGTGAAAAATGGGCATAGTAGAGAGCCATTCCATTTGCTCAGCTTGTATTATTTTCACATAACCAACTATGAAACCTTAATGACAAAAAAATATGCACCAGCACCACCGACAGTGTATTAAAAATAAGAAAATTTGAGATGCTCACGTGTCAAAAATCTCAAGAGTAATTGCTTGTCGAAGTTGAGAGAATATCATAGGAGCAAAAGTGAGAAAATCAGCTACGTCAACTTATATGGACAATTAGTCAACAGTCTACCTTCACAGCAAATACATTGCAAGAGGACACCTATTCTAGATATCTCCTTCGAGAAATATTGTTGGATTCATTTGTCTTGTTAAAAGAAAGACTGGTCGAAAGAGAGAGATTGTTGTCGCTCATGAAAGAGTTAAGAGGGCCAGGTTGGAAAATGAAAGTTCGAGACTGGAACCCTGTGAACATAAAGAAGAAAATTAGAGGAGCAAATTGAGTGCAAGTTGAACGAAGTTGAGGAATTGAAAGTAAAAAAAATTATAGATTGGAGGCTCAGGTTTTGGAACTCGAAGCTACATTCAAAGAGAAAGGAAGTCAATTTTCTGATGTGAGAAAACATTTCAAGGAAAATAAGTTCTATGTGTCTAGAATTGAAAACTTTGAGGCTCAGGTGAGCAATCTGCATCTCGAAATACTGGGAAGTCTAGATTTCTTCAAATTAGTTTGCATTTTGGCCGTTCTTTTCTATTTACTTTTGTCTTCGTTACAGACAAACCGTGTTTGTAATTCCCTTCATGCTAGTGAACAGAAAATAAATAGTGCACTTTAATGAAACGTATCTACCCCCTCCCCACATAAGTCTCGCTTATTCTTATTTGCCGTGTTCTAAAAGTACCTTTTTCCGTAATTGTCTAATTATGTGAACTTCTAATGAATTTGTTTAACTGATTATACATTTTAAATCTAATCAAGGCATTTTACCATCACCATGTATTAAATTCTCATAATATTTTATTCTCATAATCAAGAAGTCTTAACGTAAGTACTTATAGGCATAATGACATCTCCAAGTAGAAGAAGGAATAAGTATTCATCTATATAACTCTTGGTTTATTAAGTCTAACACTAAGCCTAGTTACTAAGGAAAACCCAATTAAACTTGAATAGAAAACAAATCTTAAATTAAAGTAAAACTTGTGGATCAAAAGGTCCAAATCATAACAAATATTGAAATTACACAAGGTAGAATCATCAATTTAATACAATGAACTAAAACCGGTTCAATAGAAAATCACTAACAGGTTACAACTATTTCTCAAAAGCCATTGGCAACATGACAATTTTCATTCATAAACAACCATTTCAAATTTGAAAAGTGTCATTTCTATTCCAATTCAGATGCCTTAAGTGTACATAGTTATTAAATGAACAACAAGTCCAAAACCAGACTCAGATCACTAATATCAAAATCCACTAAATTCGCAAATCACTAATTTGAAACATAAGTGCTTCAAAATAGACCAAAAACACAAAGATTCAACCTTTTGCGGCAAGAAGGGAAAGTGATTTTGGTAGCCCGTGGATGAACAGATGCCCTCTGGATCACGTATTTTGTAATCGTCCTCCACTTCTTGCAAACGCGCCTGCATGTAACCACATTTTGGAGCTGTGGCCATTGTTCCTAGCTTACCTCCAATCTCTGTATTATCTCCCCCGACAGCTCCGACAACATACCTGCCCACAAATCCAATTTACCAATGACGATGTTTTGTTGTTGCTCTTTATTACAATTATTTTCATTTTCCGCAGTTTCTATTTCTTCTTCGTTATTGCAATTAAAACTATTTTGGTTGGGGATTTGAATTCTTTAAAGAATTTGAATTAACCTCCAACCCCACCATAAGAAAAAAAATACACAAAAAAGGATGGATTACAGAAAAAGTTGAAGAAAAAAGACAAAATAATAAACTGAGAAGCCCAATAGAAGAAATTGTTTACCCGTCTTTGACTGGATTATATTCTCACTTCATACTGCAGTTTCCTTCTCAAGATCTCTCCTTCGACCTTCCGGGTTTCAAGATCTCAGATTTTTTAGAATAGGGTCTTCTTTCGTATGGAGAAATTAAAGCGAGAGAGAGCAAAAGCCACAAACCGATAGCTCACTAATTCCAAAATTTCTAAAACCCAGAAGAATAAAGGATTAAAAAACCTCAGCTTACAAAAATAAAACATTTGTTAAAATTTCTAAAACCCAGAATCAATAAAGGATTAAAAAACCTCATCTTTCAAAAATATATATGCATATATAAGCTTCCACAAACATGTAAATACAAATATATCTCTTTGGCGGAGACGAGAGTCATAAGGCAGGGCGAGGTTGACAGTAAGCTTGGAGGGGACAGTAAGCTTGGAACTGACAACATAAAAATGGTAAGAACGGGAAAAAATATACACGAGCAAGAAATTAAACAATGAATACACAACAAGAACATAAAAGGAACAAACTTTAGCTATTTCGAGTTCGATTTCTCAAACGATCGAACAAAAAAATGAAAAAAAAAAATAGCAGATTCAACAATAGAAGTGAAGAAATCGTTACAAATATAATTGGTAGAAGCTGTATATATATATTTTTTTAGTTTCTTGGTTTTAAGAGAAGTAGTGATAAGAAAGAAAAGCAATAAAGTAGGCTGAGAAGAAGAAGAAACCCATTTACCTACGAGGCCGAAATCGTACAGTATCGATGAGTTTTCCATAGCGAAGAAGATGGCGGCAGATTTCTGGAAAGGAAAGGGAAGATCGCAGAACGTAAATACAAGGGTTTACTTTCTTTCGTATTTTTTTTTTTTTTTTTTAAATATTTGTTAGCCTCCCCGTGCGCGCACGGGGAGATCTTGTGTCCCCGTGCGCGCACGGGGAGTACGTAACTTCCCGTGCTTGCACGGGGAGAACCTGTCTCCCCGTGCGCGCACGGGGAGATCGTAACTCTCCGTGCGTGCACGGGAGGAATTTTTTTTTTTCTTTTGCTTCACGGGGAGAATCGTCTCTTCGTGCACGCACGGGGAGATAGACATGTTTTTTTTAATTGTCTTTCCTAGTAAATTTTTCAACGATTTTTTTATCTGCATAAATCCAAGTATAATTTTATGTAAGTATTATTAATTGTTGTAATTTAATTAGTAAAAAATTAATGTTGACACCCCAGTAATAATATTAATAATACTAATGTGTTGACAAACTTATTAACTTAACCTAATATGTTTTTGAATTTATTGTGAAACATAGAGAAATACTAAATCTATACAGACAAAATTAACTATACCTAACTACTTACAACCTAAACCATGCTGAAAAAAAAATTAAAATGAAAAAGCAAAAATATAACAACAATGAATAGAAATCTACATTCAAGAAATTGTTTTGTCACTTCACAGTGTTTGCATTTAGTGCATTTGCATGTTATATTATATATATAGTGTAGGAAGTAGCAAAATACATAGTGAAGTCGTTTGTAGATATTTTTTTTTAATTAATGAAGGCGGCAAATTTCACCGTCGAAGCTTGAAGAATTTAGTACATAGTGGCAAAATTCGTATAGTGTGAGCAAGTGGGTTGAAGATAATTTTTTTAATGAATGAATTAATAATTAAGGCGGCAAATTTCACCGCCAACGCTTAAAGAATTTAGTCAACAATAGTGGCTGAGAAGTGATATTTCCAACAAGAAAATCCATATTCGCTACGTAAACAAACCAAGCTTCAATGCCAAATAAGACAAGATGCGACAAAATGAACAGTGAATCTCACATTCTCTCTTTTAAGAGAAGGAGTGATAAATATAATATAATAATAGGAGTGAAGTAGTGAGTAGTGATATTTGTAGATATTTTGCAGTGAACGTTTGGACCCATTCATGAACAGTAGTTAGCCAGATAAATACCAAATGAAACCAGATAAGTGTGAAAATGAGAGTGCAAAAATGAATAGTGATTTGCCTATGATATATCACTCATTTTTCTTTTTCATGTTTTATTTTCCAATGCTACATATATAAACGCAGAGAGCCAATCCCAGTTCTATTTTCCTCCCGTTTGCCTAAAAATTACGTTACCTAATTGAAATCTCACTCGCTTGATCTCCGATTGTACAATTGCACACTTCTCTTCGGTGAGGTAAAGATTTTCTGAATTCTTTGATTCCGTCTTCCCCGATTTTGCTGTAATTTTGAGGGTAATATTTTGAAGGATTCTGTGGGTAGTTCTTCGGATTTTTAATCAGATCTGGCGGTTTTTGATTAGCGGACTGAGAATTACTGGCTTTGATGTGTTTTTTTGTAACGTAATGGTGAATTAAGGTTGAATTTTGGAATACAAGGGGTTCTAACGTAGTTGATGTATAAAAATGGAGGGGACTCTGGGATCAGGAGGTGTGTTAAAGAAGAAAAGTTCATCAGGGTGTTTAATTATTAAAAAGAAAAGTGAAAATAACAATTTAGGTGGATTGGTGGGTTTGAATTATAGTAAGGAAAAAAAGAGGCCAAGATTAGTTGTTAGTGATTCGGGTTCGAGTGATGAGAACCAGTCATTAGAATTTATGAGAAGAAAAGTGAATGAAAAGAAATTTCGGAATAGTACGTTGGAGGGTAGGAGGAGTGGGCTGGAAGACAGGGAGTATTATAGGAAAAATGGTGGGATGGAGAGTAGTAGTGAGAGGAAAAGAAATAGGTTGGATTTGTTTGAGTTTGATGAGTATGATGAGTACGAAGAGCTTGATGGGAAGAAGATGAGGAATGAGTATGTTCAAGACAGGTTTAAGATGGTTGGGCGAAGTAGTGGTGGGGATTTGAAGGAAGTTGGGGGAGGGTCGTCAAGCCGGAATGTGATGGTGGATAAACGGAGTCATGGTTCATATTTTGGCAGTTCTATTTCTGCGAAGAGTAAAGGGGTTGAGTATAGTGGTGGGAGGAGTAAGGGGCTTAAGTTGGACGAGGACGAAGGACATATGCCAATTTCATCATTAAGGTCAAAGTATCAGGGGGTGGCGGATGAGCCAATTAGGTTGCAGGGGAAGAATGGGGTGTTGAAGGTTATGGTGAATAAGAAGAAAAAGATGGATTTGCCATCTCAGCATAAGAGTTATGAACCTCATGAAGTTGAAGTAAGAAAGGATTCTAGGTCTGGAAATGTTGTCGAGAAGGATTTATTGGGAAGATCATTTCATTTGACTTCAAAACAACATAAAAATGGTTTATTTGTTGACAAAGAGAAAAGGGTTGAGAAGGAGAAATTGGACCTGCAACTGGAAAAGGCAAAACCATTTATGAGCAAAGGCAAAAAAGATAGAGATTCACAGGTTGATGAGATTGATACATTGGTCGAACTGGAGCGACCAGATCCGCATGCTGGAAGCTCAAAGAAGATGGTGAAGAAGAAGGAAGAAAGAACTCACCCTCCCGAAAAAGGCACACCATCTAAAGGGAAAGAAGAGAAAGTGAAGCGTGGTGGGAGCACAGAAAAGCAAATGCTGCGTGAGAAGATAAGGGAAATGCTAGTTGATTCTGGCTGGACAATTGATTATAGACCTCGGCGAAACAGAGACTACCTAGATGCTGTGTACATTAACCCGAGTGGAACAGCCTACTGGTCAATAATTAAGGCTTATGATGCGCTCAAGAAACAGTTGGACGAAGACAATGGGAAAAGTAAATCTGATGTTGGCTCTTCCTTGTTTGCTCCTTTATCTGAAGATCTAATAAATAAGCTTACAAGACAAACTAAAAAGAAGATTGAGAAAGAAATGAAAAGGAAGAGAAAAGAAGATCGCACTAATAAGAGTGCTAAAAAATCTGCCGTGAAAGAGATTGCAGAGAGCTCAGACAGTGATCAGAATGATGAAGTGGAAGAAGAGAAGGGGGATGATTCATGTGATGATTTACCCAAAAGGAAGCCCAAGAAAGACAGATTTGAAAAAAATTCCAACAAAACAAATTGTAAAGCTATACAAGGTAGAACAAGTAAGATAATCGGGAGATGCACTCTGCTTGTTCGCAGCTCTAACAGAGGACAAAACTCGGAATCTGATGGTTATGTTACATATACTGGAAAAAGAACTGTGTTGGCATGGTTGATTGACTCTGGTATTGCACAGTTAAGTGAAAAGGTACAGTATATGAACCGTAGACGCACACGTGTAATGTTAGAAGGCTGGATCACGAGGGATGGGATCCACTGCGGTTGCTGTAGTAAAATCCTTACAGTTTCAAAATTCGAGCTCCATGCTGGCAGCAAGTTGCGTCAACCATTTCAGAACATACTTTTAGAGTCTGGGGCCTCACTTTTGCAGTGCCAAATAGATGCCTGGAATAGGCAAGAGGAGTCTGTGCGCAAAGATTTCCACATTGTAGATGTTGATGGTGATGATCCAGATGATGATACATGTGGTCTTTGTGGTGATGGAGGGGATTTGATCTGTTGTGATAGTTGTCCATCAACTTTCCACCAGAGCTGTTTGGGAATACAGGTTTGTTTTAGATAGCTCATGTACGACCTTTGTGGATTTTTTTTCCCATGTTTGTTACATCATTAACATGGAATTAGTTTGAGTCTTATTTGTTTATTCTATTGTAATGCCCAATTTATCGTTAGTTACACGATTCATCTTGATTTATAAAAGAATATTATTTCTGTACATGTTACTTCATATATTAAATGAGTATCAAATACGCAATTGCGAGGAACACATCCATGTTACTTGACGTCTATTCCCGTGGATCTTTTCACCCCAGAATGTACTAAGCTGCACATGCACGGAATTGTAACTGTTGTTCATGCATGCAAAATACTGCAGCTCTGGTTGTCTGCTCTTTGGCATTTTGCTATTCCCGAAGTAATATAATATCTGCTGTTACTTTAGTGAATACTTTACTTGAAGATATTGTTGGAACCCTATCTTTTTTCAAGGGGAGGAGGAGGGGACAGCAGGGGTATGGGAAACTATGCCCTTGTTTGAGCCCCGTTTTTGGGAAAAAATGTGTTTCAGAATAGTGATTTTTTTTTTTTGGAGAATGTGTGGTTAAAAAAAGTTTTCGATTTACGTGTAAAATTATTTTATTGGAGAATGTGTAGCTGAAAATGAATTATGAAAAAAATGAGTTTTTGGAAAAATGGGGCTCAAACAAAGGCTATAATTATGAATTTATGATAATTTTTTTGGAAAAGCAGATTTTATCAGCTATAGGATATATAATTAGACCCATGAAACTTGTACACTTTTTGCATGGTTGCCTGCGACTTACATTTTTCATATAGTTCACGTACTACATCTTTTCTCTCACTCCCTGCAGGCGCTCCCCCCAGGTGATTGGCACTGCCCCAAGTGTACATGCAAATTTTGTGGGGATGTTAGTGGAAATGTTGCTGAAGAAAATGACGGGACTGTCGAGCTTATCAGATGCATCCTATGTGAAAAGAAATGTAATTATCCTTTTATTTTTGAAGCTTTCTATGTGTGGCTACATCCCACCTTTTCCTCTGTTTTTTGGGTTTTGAAGCAAGTCAATTGAACTTACTTTTTGTGTTTTTTAGATCACAAATCATGCAGTGAGCTGGTGGATGCTGTGCCTGTGAGTTCACATGGTGAATCTCATTCTTTTTGTGGGGATAAGTGCCAAAAGGTATAAGCTTTTGTTTCCTTCTTTGGATTAATGCAGAGAAGAATTTGGGTATTACTAGTGTTATCTCATTCTTTTTGTGGGGATAAGTGCCAATAGGTATAAGCTTTTGTTTCCTTCTTTGGATTAATGCAGAGAAGAATTTGGGTATTACTAGTGTTATTTACTTTCTGGTAATTGTCAATTACATCTTGGCTACAGTCATCTAACTGGTTGTTTCTCCTGCTTTTTGGGTGGGATCCTTGTAGAAGTGGGATTATCTCGTTTAATTCGTGTCCTGAAAGCCTTTGTGGCCTAGATGAACAATTAAAAATCATGTCTTAAAATATACGAAAGGAAAGTGATTAGGGAATTGTTGTCCTCTCTTGTCAATATCTCAAAAAAACTCCTTGCTTGTTTTTCTAAATACGCTTGTTGTGAGATGTAGTGTCTGAGCATGCTTTCATCATGTGCTGAGGGTGAATAGGGGGACCTTGTGCATTTTGACATTCTGCTGAAGGCCCACATTTCACGGTCCAATAAAGCGAATAGATGAAAGAAGTAAATGAATTGAAAGGGAAAAAATCACAAATAGAAGAAAACATAGTAGTTAATATTTTCTTTTTACCACGTCTTTTGATGGAAGCACCTGCTGATTTTTTTTATTGATTTCACAAAAACATGTGTACAATTGACTGTATAGTAATTAATAATCTTGGAATTTGAGAAGTTTATTATTTTTTCTGATTTATCACATGCTTTCAATTCTCTATTTATAATTCTCAACAGCAAATCTGTAAAGTAAAGAACACAAAAAAAATAAAAATTACGCCTTGAAAATTTTTAACTTCTTCTCGAACTAAAAAATGAAAAAAAAAAATCTTATTCCTACCAAATAAGAGGAAAAGCTTATTTAAATAATTTGTTTATTTCTTTGTTCACGAACCATAAGTATGAAAGTCGTCCTATAGAAAAAGATGAATAAATGAGCAAAAGAGATATTCATATCGATAGCAACCTATTTTATTGATTTGAAGGAACATCAATTAGATTGAGTCATGTGTGAACATGTTTTTCTAGTTTTGGAACTAACAAAAGGAATTGGGATACTGCACTCGGTTGCATGTGAATTTTGTTATTCATTCATTATTGAATTCATCATTAGTAATATGAATGCATTACATATTTATCAGTGTACATTTAATTCCTTCCAAAATTCTAAGACTAACATAAAAGATTTTCTTGAAGCGATAGTAAATATTGTGTATTAACATTTTTAAATTTTTAGTAACAGCTTCGCTAAACCAGCTGTAAGTGTCTTAAAATAAAAGGATTGGTATAGGTATTTGACAAGATGAAATTTAAGAGTCTCTTGTCTATCTCAAAGGTTTTGGATGTCAACTAATGAGTTGTGTTTCAATACTTGTTTGCTCCCTACAACATACCCGCTAATTACTGAAAAACTTCAGTTATGAATATGTGAAGTTTGATAAGAAAATTCTATTTCGACAGTTGATTTAAATTTTAGATTTTCCCACTTTTGTCGCTTTCATAAGTTTGATGTTTGCCAACTCTTATCAAGCTCTAAGCCAGGAGGTATATTGATATCTTACGGATCCCTTTACTGCAAAGCATCACCATTAGCTCTCTTGTTTTCTCCCTTGACGGCTTACTATTAATATGGCACTGATAGTAAAATATACATCAGTCATTAAAATTAAGTTCTGTACGTGTGTTATAGAACACAGTGATTTCCTGTAGATTTCAAATTTAGTTGTCAAAGTATGGTTTCCTCCTTATTGGATCTTTTTTAGCTTCAGAAGAAACTTTTCTCACATTCTTTTGTTTTGTTAGCTCTATGATCATTTGCAGAAGATTGTTGGAATCAAACATGAACTGGAAGCAGGATTTTCTTGGTCTCTTATTCAGCGAACAGATGTTTCTGATACCTTGCACCGTGGATTTCCTCAAAGGGTGGAATGCAATTCTAAGCTAGCTGTCGCATTATCGATTATGGATGAGTGTTTTTTGCCCATCATTGACAGGAGGAGTGGCATCAATATAATTCGTAATGTTGTCTATAGTTGTGGGTAAGCAGATACTGACCACACTAGAGCAGATACTTCTTAATCATAATGTGATTTGGGATTAAAAAATTCCATTTGCTCTGTTTAGTTTTACACCTAGATTTTAGTTTTCTATTGTCGAAGAAATCTTTTCTTCTGGTTTTTATGCAAATCAAGCATGTATTTCCAGTATCTGTGAAGCCATCATCTTGTGGATGTGATTCTTAGAATTGTACCGTGTTTGAGCATGAAAGGCAAGCAATCGTATTTTTCTCCTTTTACTTTATATTTGGGGATGTGCATATAACTGCATAGTTTTGCTAATATACATAAATATTACAATATTTTGTATTCTCTGTCTTCTAATATTTGTTGATCATATATCAATAACTCAGTTACTTCTTGGTGTTCAATTTTTGTCATTTTCTACTCTTGCTTTTTACGCGTGATGACTTCCCCTATATTCTTGTGTTCGTAAGCATATATCGGTCTTCTAGAATAAGTCTACTCATGATTGTGTGTCTCCTCTTTTAGATCAAACTTTAATCGTATGGATTTTCATGGCTTCTATACGGCAATTTTGGAGCGAGGTGATGAAATAGTTTCCGCTGCATCTGTCAGGTTCGTGACTTTGACAACTAACATAAATGATGGCCATGGTTTAATCAGTTTTCTGCGGCAGTGAGATTCAAGATGCATTCTGGATTTGTTAATCTCTAATGTCAATCAAATGATATTACATCATATCCTCTTCCAGCTTTTTGCTTTTGGAGTGTATGAAATAAAGGGTTCTGTCTATAGCTCAATATTCCTGAAGCGGAAATACTAGATAAATTATTCAGACTAAGATGAATAACATTTTTGATAACTTGTTGCAGACATAACTTCAAAACATAACTTCAAAAATCTTCTTGGCATTGCTTTCTTTGATAATTTTCATGCCATACACGGTCTTTCAGATTTCATTTTTTGAATGCATATTTTGCAGCTGATGGATTAATGAAATGGTTAAAACCAACCTTCCTTGTGTAGATAATGATAAAAAATGCTATCATGAGTATTTGGATTATTTTTTCTTGTCTCATGTTAAATGGCTCGTCACACCCGGATGCAAAATGTCTAGGATAGTCACACAGGAAAGATATTAGTTCAGCTAGTGAGGTGGGGAAGTTTAGAGAATGTTCTCAATCATTGGATTAAGTTAAAATCCACCATCCATTTGGAGAGGTGGAGGGTATAGGGACGAAGGAAGCATTATTTCCTCATAAATGTCTAGGATAGCCACACAGGAAAGATATTAATTCAGCTAGGTAGGTGGGGAAGTTTAGAGAATGTTCTCAATCATTGGATAAGTTAAAATCCACCATCCATTCGGAGAGGTGGAGGATATAGGGACAAAGGAGCATCAATTAGAAAAAAACTGCAAAAATGATGGATTGTGAAAAAATCCGGGACTGCAATACAAGTACCCATTTAAAACATGCCACTTCTGTGCCTTAGAGTGGCAATCTGCACAAACATACGACTACCAAACGCTTCCTCTATTTGTAGGCTGACTATCTAGGCCTCAAGGTGCAATT
The DNA here is from genome assembly GCA_035079005.1 of Fraxinus americana. Classification (NCBI taxonomy): domain Eukaryota; kingdom Viridiplantae; phylum Streptophyta; class Magnoliopsida; order Lamiales; family Oleaceae; genus Fraxinus; species Fraxinus americana. The sequence goes on from CM068716.1 coordinate 33,730,110, forward strand.
AGCAGAGCTAAGTGGCTCAAGTTCATGACAAGCTATTGAATTTGTGACCTAGACTTCATAAAGAAATGAGAAGAACGGTGCTAACTTTTAAAAGAAAAAGAGTTGATTTACAACATGTTTCTTCCTAAAGTTATATATTTTTCAAATCATCAACCTTAGTTATGTTCAATGGGAAATTTGACATTTTCTGGATTTATTTCGTCTAATTCTACCTTTTTCATATCTGGTTCTTGTCATCTATTTGCACATCCATGGATTTCATGTAGGATGAATTTCTTTGTTACTTGTATATTTTGTCTTCACCATTGGGTAAGTTAATAATTATTTGTTTAGATGTGCTTTGTTGGGTTTTCTCATTTGTAATCTTGTCAATGTAGATTGTTTATTGTTGGTATGGTTGCTTGTTGAAGTTTATTGACCTACAAGAGAAATAATTTTGATTACTGTAAATATCATTTATCTAATTAGGATACATGGGAACTGTCTTGCTGAGATGCCATTTATCGGGACTCGCGAGATCTATAGGCGCCAAGGAATGTGCCGGCGGCTTTTGTCTGCTATTGAATCGGTAAGAATGGGCATCATGTTACTACCTTCACTTGTCAAATATGCATCAGTTTATGCTTTCTGGATGACTGTTATGCCCAAGCCCCAAGCATCACTTCTTGCTTTCTGGTCACTATCATCTATTAACTCTTGAACGTTACAGTGTGTCTGAAGTTTTAATACTGTTTATTTTATCATAAACAGTTAATTTATCTGCTGTAAAGTCCTGAAATCTCTTCTTTTTGGCAATGGAAGTCCTTTTTTCCATATTACGTTGATTTGGACGAGTGATTAACTTACAACTGCTGTAACTCCAGACCCTGTGCTCTCTTAAAGTCGAGAAATTGATTATCCCTGCCATATCAGAGCATATGAGCACATGGACTATAGTGTTTGGTTTCCATCAACTTGAGGACGCACACAAGAAAGAAATGAAGTCCCTGAATATGTTGGTCTTTCCTGGAACAGATATGTTGCAGAAACAGTTAATGAAGCGAGAAATTTCAGATGGTAACATGATTGTTTTACCCTGTTCTATGAGCACCTTTTTCATTCTTATATTGAACAAAAAGAAGTTTGAACCATTATACTAGACTTGAAATTTGTGTCTTTTTTCTGTTATGCCCTTGTTTGGCCCCCAATATAATGAGATTTTTGGAAATAATGTATTTTGGAATAGTAATTTTAGGGGGAATGTGTGGTTAAAAAAGAAGGAAAAGTTTTTGATTTACATGTAATATTATTTTATTGAAAAATGTGTCGTTAAAAATAAGAGAGAAAAATGTATTAAAATTTTAATGGGGGCCAAACGGGGGCTAGATCTATTGTGCTATCTTTACCTCTGAATCTATCTGTTGTGTGACCTTTCCACATTTTCTGGAGTAGGTATTGAGGATGTTAAATCCGAAGAGAATCAACCTCAGTTGAATGTTTCGGTAGACAAATCTGGGTTGTGTGAAGAGAGAAAGATCTATGAAAAAGTTGATGCCATGGATTCTGATTCCCCAGCATCAGTTATTCCTTCAAATGATAATACCGCGACTAGTGCATCAGATGCTACTCATAGATCTGACAGAAGCAAGGTAACGACTGTAATCAAGTCTGAGATGCAGGAAAAGCTAAAAGAATCCACTGCTAGCTTGAAGTGCCCATCTAACTCCACTGGAAGTGCTGACTTCTCTGAGATGGAAAATCCCTTGCTAGAACTTCCTCTTAAGGATAATTCTGAGTCTTCTGAGGCGGCTGTCATGGATCATGAGTGCAAAATAAGTTCTAAAGTTCCTTATCTGGAATCCATTGTTGATCCTTCAGGCGAAACTTCAAAAATGGCTGAGGCAGCTGCTGAAAATGAAAACCCTGTCTCTGGTTCTGGTATTTGCCGTACTGATAAATGCACCATGCAATCCAAGTTGGGATCGGATGATCACAATGTGGTTGAGAACGAAAGCAAGGTAGAAACTGCTTCAGAGGTTTATATGGAAGTAGAAATTGCTAGAATTCAGATTGATAGAAGCTTCACAGTCGAGGTTTCTGATGATGCTGCCATCCCTGAATTAAATGTAAAAGATGGTTGCATTGAAACATCTGCACAGAGTACTACAGAGAAAGTCAATGGAGAACGGAGTTCTGCTAATCGGTTTAGTGCACTTGACAGTGAAATTGAACTTCATTCATCTGTAGAACTTCCCTCTGATTCTTTAGCTGCTGCTGATGCAAAAATCACTCTCGTTAATGGTAATATATCTTCCTTACCTTTTAAGGATACCAATAACAAATATGACTTGGCGGCCTCTTGTACTGAGGAAAATGTTGAAGTTAGTGGTGTGGAACCAGCTTTTGGTTCTTCTCTTGCCATTTCTACGCATGCTGCTAATGGGAATAGCATTGACAATCAAGATCCTGTGTCTGTTTTTACTATTGAAGGTAGTGAAAGTACGATGAGATTGAACCCGGACTTGAATCAGGAGTCTGTCCTTGAGGTGGGACGTGACCAAGAAAGTTATAAGAAAGTTGTCGATCCAACTGAAACTGATCATTCTAGTGAAAAAAGCAGGATGAATAATCCGCAAGAACTTGAAGAAAAAATTTCTTGTGTGAATTCTTCTTGTGAAGCCTTGGCTCGAAATGCAGCATCCAGTGAGGATTGTGCATAATCTAGCTAAGGTTCTGATAGAAACAGTCCAATTAATCTTTTACCTCACGATTTGGAAGGAAATACGAATGCGACAGTTTGGGGGAAGGCTTACAAATAAAAGATATATTTGAGCTGATGCTGATGTTCCACGTGTCTCAAACAGGTCACTGTCGTTGAGTGATATGTAATCATGTAAGAGAAATGTTGAACAGTTGCCTAAATTGTAGTGGTTAGGCAATAAATCTGTTACCTTTCATAACTCACGTGTATTGTATTTTCAGGAGACTATTATTTCATCAATTGAAACGATAATTAAACCAGCGTGTGCTGTGAGTAAAACCAGCTGATTTTGGAATATATTTTTTCATGTTCATTCTTGAACACCTTGTTCTATTCAACGCTTGATTTAGTAGAACTGAATTGTTGTACTTCTCATTTGGGATGCTAAATTCTTAAGCGTCATTTTCATAGTTTGACAAGAGCATGTTTGGATGGGCTTAAAAGTTAATTTTTTTTTTTTTTGTGAAAACATACATACATATGGACACACTTCCACAAAAAAGTCACTTTTAAGATACATCATGCTCTTAGGGAGGATTTTACTTGAACCCAGAGCTGAGACTACCATTATAGGACGTGCAGGCAAGTTACTTTTTTTTTTTCTCTTTTTGCTGTTTTATTCCGTTCTGTTTATATATATAAATTTCCTCTTAGAAGCAAAATGATCTACTTTTAAGTTTCATCCCTGTGAATACAGATAACACTGCTCAAGCAAATTTTGAGGCCACCTTTGAAGATGCAGGGGGAGGCAATGGAGGAATACACAGGTATCATCTCTTTCCTCTGTGGCGTTATTAGCAGAGCTAAGCGACGGTCGGGATTTCAGAGGCTCAGTACAGAGGATACTGGTACCTTACCTATGCTAACCGGGTCGAGGTTGAGTATCAGAGGTTGGGTTGTAATGTTGTTAATGAAGTGGCAAAGGAGTTTTTGGAGGCACCATGCAATTGGGTATTGAGTTTTAAACAGAGTGATGATGCCTAAAGCTGATGCTTGATTCTTGAATGTATCTATTGATTGTCCAATGTATTAAAAGAAGAATAATGTTATTCACAGTGAAGACTACCGACAGTCGTCCATGCATCAAATAACAAACTGCAATGTGTGTGGCGCGTAGGACGATTATTGATAGTCTTCACTACGAATATCATTACTCTTAAAAGAGTCACAACTCTAATAGACAATCATGAGTTCACTGCTACTTAGACCCCGTGATTGATAGCATTACACGAATGGTTGCCCTTTTTAGTTCATTTAATTAGGTAGATTGTACCGCATTGATTCTTAAATCATTTCTACTGAACTCGAGCAAAAAATTTCTGATTACATCGCACTTCAGCAATCAGTACATAGAAGATTGAAAAATCATCAGAAAATTTTTCACGAGGAATGAGAATTGAATACATTCTTATGAAGAAGTTGCAGATTATTCAAGTTGGGATTAGTATAGTCTCTTCTCTAAAATCAGAAAATAAGCTTCCAAAGCAGAGAGTAGCCAAAAGTCTTGCTTCGTCTTCTCAAACTCTATTACAAGCCTAAATTTCAAGAACTCCATAGCTGCTGAAACTAATCTTGCATTTTCCATTATAAACTGTACTGCATTGGCACTCCATTTATCTCGAGCATCACCCCATCTCTGTTACAAAGATGAAAAGTAAGTGTTACATGCGCATATCACCACGAGAGGGGTTTAAAAGGCCTCTATTTTAGAACGTAATCTTTTATAGGAACTCTTTCTTTCCTTTTAAGAAGTTAGTCGTTGTTCATGAAATTTCATTGTTTTTATTAAAATTTTATGTGGTTTTGCTCACTACATTTAAAATGTACAACTATCTCTACTAGAAGTTATCATTTCTATAGAAAAGATAATCGATTCCATTCATTGTGACGTCAACGATAATATGATCTTAGATAAAGAACCCAATTTTATTTACTAAATTGGTGACCTCTTATTCTAGTTGTTTCAAGAGCGTTCGCTAATTGAACCATGTCTAATATAACATTCTTTGCTCATTTATCTCTTTTGAAAAGAAGCCACAGGTCTAAAAAAAAAAATTAGATTCTGAATTACGAACAACCTTACGTGAATGGTGCAAAATGATGTCTTAACATTTAAAAATAAATGCAATCTTGAAACCAATATTCTTGATTTCATACAAGAAGAAAGTACTTAATTACATGCTTGTAAGATGATTCATTTAAGATTTAGGCTACACTTGTCTTCCTTTTCATGAAATCAAACAAATTTTGACATGAAGCTCAACGTGATGTCATGTGCTCAATTTAGACACAAAATAAGATTGGATTTGCACTTACCATGTCATTTTCCCCCAAAATCAAACCTTCTTTGAAGTTTTTTTAGCAGAAAATCAAGTCATTTTTGAAGTTTCTGACATGAAACTCTTTGTGAGCCAAATACAAGTGCTAGATTTAGACACTCAGAATAGTTTGGATGAATTCGATTAGTACCTATTATGTCATTTTTCCCAAAATCAAACTATTTTTGAAATTTCTGACACGAAACTCAACATAACTCAAGAAAAGTAAAAGAGTGGCGAATGCAATTTGCACCTACCGTGTCATTTTTCTAAATTCAACTTTCTAAGTTGAAACAAAGAGACTCAACATGACTCGAAGACACGTTCTCAATTTAGACACGCAAAATAGTTTAGAGACTCAAATCTTTACCTACTATGTCGTTTTCCTCCAAATCAAATCATCTTTGAAATTTCTGACATGAAACTTCTTGTCGATTTTATATCTCGCAAGTGTACAGATCGTAACAAATAATATAGTGGACCAAGTCATTATATCGTTTCCATGAAGATTACTATCTAACAATTGGTTAAATTATTCCTAACTTTAATTTAATTGAAAACAAATAATAAGGTTTGTGATTTGTGTTTAATTTATTTTAACTAAACTAAATTATCTTATGTGCACAATTTATCAAATTTGAGTTTTAAAAGTATGAAAGTGGATGCTAGAACTTACAATTTTACCTATGGAACCCCTTTAATTCACCAATCAAGATTCATTAGTATTGTAGTGTCTAGTCGAATTCTTCTAAAGTATTCAATTTACCCATTTCAAATTCTCATGGAGTCTATTTAACTAATTCATTTACATATCTCTATGTAAATCAATCTTAGTTAAACGAAATATTAGTACTAAGAATTCATCTAATAACCGCATAATTAATATAGATATCTCTACACGTTATACTAAATTACCAGATTTTAATATGTGGTTTAAATCTAAAACTCACCTCTCTATTCGTAATAAATTCACAAAATCATTAAATAATTGGCCAAAAAATTTAAAGCATTAAATTCATGAATAAAATAAACACATATGCACTTAAAAAAACTAGAATATTGAATAAAAGAAATAAATAGTCACACATAGATTACATTGTTCGCCCTACCTAAAAATTTAGCTACTCCTAATAATGAAAAAAATAAACAAAAAGTATAGAGTTAACATTCTGGAAAATATTTGATCATATTGCACTCTTTTTTTTTACTTCTAATTATATCAGATTGACCTATAGCATTCTCGAATCTTCATCATGAGGTCCGACACAACTTTTGAGTATTTAAACTTTAATCCCCAAACTTTGGATCTTTCATTTTTTTTTCGCTAATTTTTGCTTCTTTCTTTCAATTTCACTTCCTTTCATCGAGTTTCACCTAATAAACTAAATATATAATAAATTAAGTTATACTTTTTCAAAACAACAATTAAATATCTATATTTTTAAGTCCAAATAAGTGTATAAAATACACTTATCAAACACCACCAAACTTAAATATTTGTTTGTTCTCAAACAAAATCATAACCTAACTTAACAAACACACAAACATACAAAATATTTTGGTTAGATAACGTACCATTTTGTTTCAGGATTGGAATCATTGTGTTAAATCTATAAATAGCTTCAAGGCCACATTACCAAAATCAATATCAACTTTTTTAATGCAAAACTGATGTGTGCGCACGTGAAGTATTAAGTAAAACACTATAAATTCACGAATTGTTTTAATTCCCGACTTTTGATGGTCAAATTTTTACTTTGATTACTCGTAAGATTCACACACCCCAAAACTTATTTTTTTTTTTTAGTGTGTGATCTAAAGCTAAATCTTTATACCAACTCCTCACCCTCTTTAATTTAGATGGATCTCACTAATTGTAAGTCAATACTTTAACAAAAAAGGATTCTTCAAATTTTGATTACTTCAACCTCCATGACTCAATTGGGCTAATAATCCATTGTCAAATATCTAACTTTCTTAAATAAGTGTTTGAAACTTAATCAAGACATGTAGTACGTAAATACATAATAATAATAATAATTATTATCTTATCTTATGTGCATATTTCTCTCTATTAAGTTTTTTAAATGATAATTGTAGCAAGTTTTAGGCTGACTCCCAAGTCAAATGATCATAGGGCACCAGGTTTTTAGATACCCTCGTAGGCTTAATCACTCAAGTTATAAATGCTACAAAGAAACGTTTCACAATGAGATATCTTTCTTTTTTCTCTCTTTACATTTTTTTCCTTTTTTTGCCATTATTAGCGTAATGTCCCTCGTTAAACACTCATTTTTAAAAATTGACCCAACTTAAGATTTTCATCTAATTTTCATCATATTGGCACTGACAATTCACACAAAAATTTACACACATGGAATTCTCATTCATATCCATATCTCCCAACAACAGTAAAATCATCCACAAACTAATCCAAATTTGGTTGAAAGATGTATATTGTAGTAATTTTTGAGTTTAACATCTAACTTCTACTATTTCAACCTATCAAAGATATGAATCAACCCATTACTTTATGACGCTAAACTTAATTCATATGTGCAATTAGTATCAAGTTTTACATGGATAAGAATCAATTATTTTAAGTATGTAACATATCCATGGTTCACCAATTAATACATAATTCCAAATACATTCATCGGCAAAGCTACCTAACCCACACAAGTGCACAATAAACAAAAAGATCTTTTAAGTTTTATTTTATTTTATTTTATTTTATTTTGTATTTTAATAAAGCAACAAACACACAATCACACACAAAAACTAAAAAATCAATATTGTTCCACCTCGAAACTTAATGTTGACATTGTCCTCAATGTCTTAAAAGTTTAGTATAGCACATATTCCAATGGTGGGGAAGAGAGAAAGAAGGTACTCCCCAAATTTTATGTCTGACATTTGAGGTGGCTTGTTGGATCAGTTCATTCCATTCTTTTCTAAGATATCTCCTACTTGATAGTGATGTATATTTTAAAAATGAAAGTAGACAAATGTAAGAGTTCAGAGACAGTGTAAAATCAATAATGTGGCATGTATGATAACCAATTTTTTTTACATCCCTGGAGCTTTGAAAAATGTACTACATATATTTCCTACTGTTTTGACTCAATATATGATTTTCTTTTTATATGCTTAATATCAATATGATGACGATCTTTATTGAAACAAAAATATGCCTAAAACTAATGCACCTTAATAGACTATATGCAATGTAATTACAGAAAACATAATAAATAAAGCCCCCGTTTGGCACCCATTTTTTTTTCATTCTCATTCTCATTCTTTTTCTCTTTCTTCATTTCAACCACACATTCTATCAATAAAATAATATTACACAAAACCTAAAAATTCTCCTTACTTTTTAACCACACATTCTTCCATCAATCACTATTCAAAAACACATTTTTTCACAAAAATGGGTGTCAAACACCCCCAAAGTATAAGAAATTGAGTTGCCTCTCAATAAGAGCTTAATTTAAAGTCTTTGGTGGACTTTAGCGTAAGTGCTTCATGGCACTTTGGATATGGCTTTGGAGGTCTTACTTAACTCGCTCAATTTGAATTTGTTCCATATTTCATACGTCCTCCAAAATCGTACTTTGGACCTCACTTTTGAAGTTCTTGTCTGAAAATGAATTCTCCAAAGAGCATGTCACCTTCATTTAGGTCGAGATCAATCATTGTGAATTTTGGACCTCTTGACCTCTTGTTTCTTTTCATTCCCTGTTAATGGAGCAAAGAGAAACAACTCAATTGAAAAAAAAAAGAAAAAAAAAATCAAACAAAAGCAAGAAATAATTAAAACCAATACTTCTAAAAATAGTCCCTAACAATGGCGCCAAAAAACTTGTTGATTTTTATACTCTACAAGTGTATGAATCATAACAAGTAATATAATAAATCAATGAGTTCGGATATCGTTCCCACGATGACTATTATATAACAATTGGTTAAATTATTTATATCTTTAATTTAATTGAAAACAAATAATAAGGTTTGTGATTGATGTCTAAATTATTCTAACTAAACTAAATTATCTAACGTGCACAATTTATCAAATTTGGGTTTTAAAAGTGTGAATGTGGATGCTATGACTTAAAATTTTACTTATGGATCCCCTTTAATTCATCAATCAAGATTTATTACTATTGTAGTGTTCGGTCGAATTCTTCTAAAGTATTCAGTTTACCCCACTCGAGTTCTCATTGAGTCTATTTAACTAATTCAATTCCATATCTATATGTAAATTAATCTTATTTAAACGAAATATTAGTTATATGAATTTATCTAATAACCACAATAATTAATATAAATATCTCTACACGTTATACTAAATTACCGAATTTTAATATGTGGTCTGAATCTAATTAGATTCACAAAATTATTGAATAATTGACCAAAAAATTCAAAGTATTAAAATCATGAATAAAATCAATACATATGCATATAAAGAATTGGAATTTTGAGTAAAAAAAAAAGAGTCACACATAGATTACATTGTTCGCCCTATCTCTGAATTTAGATACTCATACTAATGAAAGAAAAAAAAAAGTATAGAGTTCATAATCATAATTTAAAATCTTGATCATGAAAATAATTGAATCTTACATAAAGAATCTTCTTCAACATAAAAAGTTTTTTGAATCCTAATTCTTAATCTTTGATCTTGATGATTATGTGTTTTTCTCTCCCCAAATTGTGCGAAACTCTCTCAAAAGTGTCAAAAACATGTATTTATAATTCTCCCCACGTTTATGTTGAATGTAGGTTTTTATTAGGGGTGGACGCGGTTCGGTTCGATTTTTTTCGGTTCCAAAAATTTTCGGTTCTTTAGTAAATGGAATTGTCGGTTCCAAATATAATTTTGGAACCGTTCGGGTTCGGTTCGGTTCTGTTCGGTTCCGTACTATAATTAAATTTTTTAATATTTAAAATAATACTACATAAATACACCTGAAAGTAAATACTAATATTAGCCCCTGTTTGGAGGGCATTTTTTTCCCATTTCTAGAAATTTTCTTACCGTTAGACATGGGGCCAACCGAAATATTTGACCAACTTGTGAGAGGGAGGGGCCCACTAATTTGAAAAAAATAATTCTTCATTTTTTCTTCACAAGAATGCTGGCCAAACAGGGACTTAATAACAAGAAGTAGATACAAATACGAAGTTCGATCTTAGCAACTAAACCCTAAACCCAACCATGAATGGCTAAAATATCAACTAAAGCCTAGCCCAAGATTGAAATCAAACCCAATCTAAACTAAGTCCAATAGGAAATAAAAACAAAACTACAAACTAGCCCAAAATGAAACCCGTGTTAGTTTAAGGAATATATATATATATATATATATATATATATATATATATATACAGAAATGATCTAATGAGCACCGGTGCTCATCTTATCCTAAGCATCGATGAGTTGGCACATTAATTCATTGGTGGATAAAGATTTTGTGAGTTCCAATCCACCAATGAATTAATGTGCGCTCATTGGTCTTAGGATAAGATGAGCAGTGCTCATTAGATCATTTCGTATATATATATATATATATATATATATATATATATATATATATATATATATATATATATATATATATATAGTTAAAACAAAAAATTGTTAATTTGTTTAGAAAAAATAAAATAAATTGATTTATAAAAAAAAATTCGGGTCTTATTCGGTTCTCCGGTTCTAGGTCTAGAACCGAGAACCAAACCAAAGTTTTTCGGTTCTTCGGTTCTCGATTTTTCGGGTTTTTAAGTTAAGAAAACCCGTTCGGTTCGGGTTCGGTTCAGTTCGGTTCGGACATTTTGCCAAACCTTAGTTTTTATGAATTTCAAAACGAACCTAAAATGTGCCCTAAATACGCTCAGGCGGTGCCTCGGCGCCGCAACTCTATATTGTGTGATTTGCATGCCGCCATGGTTCGGATTAAATCTGCACCGCACATCCGTAGCGTTACCTTTCGGGTGAAAATCTACATTGCAATTCTTTTAGTATTTTTATCATAACTTTTTCTCCCAATATCCGATTGACACGATTCAAATTGAGTTGTAAAGATAACTTAAATGCTATACCTATACTAGAAATAGTTTTTTTTTTTTTTCCAATTTAAACGTTTACTAGGTAAAAAATGAGTTTTAATCTTGAGCTAAAAATATGAAACATACTTGTAAGGTTGAAAATTGATTTGTGTCCATATTTTGATCATATTTCACTCATTTTTTATTTCTAATTGCATCCAACTGACCCCTAGCATTCTCGGATCTTTATCGTGAGATCCGACACAGTTTTTGAGTATTTACGCTTAATCCGCAAACTTTGGATCTTGCATTTTTTCACCAATTGTCGCTTCTTTCTTTCAATTCCATTTCATCCAGTTTCACCTAATAAACGAAATATACAATACATTAGGTTATAATCATTAAAAAAAACTATTCAATGTCTATATTTTTAGATCCAAATAAGTGTATAAAATACACTTATCAAAACCTAGATATGACTCAGAGCCAAGCAAAATGGTATTCGATTTGCACGTACGTCGTATTTTTTCTGAGCTCGAACTTCTATATTTAAACGGGAAAACATACTTGACTAGGCTATTTAATCGATCGTGACTTGAAACCCGCACAGCAACCCCCTAAACTATTATCGACTGTGACTTAAAACCCGCACCGCAACAACCCCCCTCCCGCTGCCGGCTCCGCTCCCCAATCACCATCAGTAGGGTGGCCAATACACGCATAAACCCACGACAGACTGCGCCTTCAATTTTAATTGCACCCATATTCACGCCTTCAATTCACGTTTCTCTTCCGCCACCGCTCGCCGACGCTGTTTTTTTTGAACCATCAATTCTGTGATGGACCCGCTGACGCTTCTCCGGGAGTACACAATTCGGAACGCCCTTGACAAGATTGTGCGGGTCAATGACGATTACCGATTCGGCACTGACTACTCCTTTCCGGCTGCAATCGAGACTGCATACCGCTCCAAGCACGGCTCGCGCTATACGCTTGAAACCCTAATCTACTTCATCACCAACTACCACCTGAAGCATGTAGATTACATGCAGAATGCACGCGCCATCCGCATCCCCCCCGTCACGCTCCCTGACCGGAAAGCCCTCCTTGATTACCTTACCGGAAAAATTAAGTCTTCTGACTCCATCCTCCCCCTCGATTTCCCGAATATTCCCCACGTCGCTCCTGTTAATGTAGATCGTAATCTGGAACTTGATGGCAATGAATTTGCTACACTGGATGGTTTAGTGAATGAGAAGAACTCGATAGAACTAATTAGGGCCAGGGAGAAGCCTATCAAAGACAGGCAGGGAATGTTGGTTTCTAAGGGCCGGGATTTTTATAGCGTTTTGACTTCTGCAATGAAACGGGATGAAGAAAGGCAAAGAATGGAGGGGTTGCAGAGGAAGGATAATATTGTTGCAAAGAATAGAATTGAGAGCAGAGGGTTGGGATTAGGAGAAGAGACCACAAAGATGCGGAAGATTGGGGAAGGGGTTCCAATTATTCTGGTTCCCAGTGCATTCTCCACTTTGATCACAATATATAATGTGAAAGAATTTTTGGAGGATGGGGTGTTTATACCAACGGATGTGAAGGTTAAGCAGGTAAAGGGGGGGAAGCCTGATTGCGTGACGGTGCAGAAGAAGTTTAGTAGGGATCGGGTGGTGACAGCATACGAGGTGAGGGACAAGCCATCCGCGCTGAAGAGTGAGGATTGGGATCGTGTGGTTGCGGTTTTTGTTCTCGGAAAGGAGTGGCAGTTTAAGGACTGGCCTTTTAAGGACCATGTCGAGATCTTTAACAAGAGTAAGTTTTGTGCAGGAATTTTATTGTTCGCAATTGAGTTAGTTAAATTTGAATTGGGTTCAGATATCTTATTTACATTGTGGTTTTTGCCACTCACGACTATGCCTTTTGTGGTTATATTCTCACCCTATGAGAATGATTTGGAAAATTCGATTGAACCTATTTTATCTTTCTTGGAAAGCTTCAATTGCATTGTTGAAACAACTTTTGTTGCCTCAAAATGAATTTCTATATAGGCAATTATGTTAGAGAAAAGACTAGGGATTTCAGATTAACATTTCTTATAGGAAGTCACGCACTGTTAATTTGACACTGATTATTCTGAGTGATGTGGACACTGATAATTAAAGCCAACTTTGGTATATAATTCATGGTCCTAGTTAATTAGTATATGCAATTTGCTTAAGATTAGCAAATATGATATGCCTGACACGCATAAATACTGGTCTTATGGTGATAGAAATTTATACCACTCAGAAAGGGAATTTTTTCTCACTAATGATGTATACATGGATTTCTATATCAGTTCTTGGGTTTTACATGCGTTTTGAGGATGACAGCGTGGAATCAGCAAAAACTGTGAAGCAGTGGAATGTTAAGATCATTTCGGTCAGCATTTATTTGTTGTTGAGCATGGTTTATATCTGTTTTTCTTTCAAAATTTCTATGTTAGTTAAGTGTTGACCGTGGTTGACCACAGTCCAGCCCTGGACACTGTTTGCTGCGGTCAGGGTAATTAATTTTGATTCCCATCTAGTTGTCTGTTTATTATTCTGTACAGATTAGTAAAAACAAACGGCACCAAGACAGAGCTGCGGCACTTGAGGTGTGGGATAAACTTGAAGAATTTATGCGGTCTCGATCTCGTTGAGGTGAGCCAAAATGTCTTCCAGAGATAGTTTAATTTTTGCTGTGTTTGGGTAAAATATTCCAGTTGTTATTCAAGCTAACAAATTTATGTCCATGGTATGGAGATCCAGAAATGGCAGTCCAGGGATTATTGCATGATATAACATATATTTTAAACTTTTTCCCTTGTTCTGTTTGGTAGATAACTACTTGTTTAAAATGCATATTTAATCCTGAGGATGTATTGTTAGTGTACATTATACTTAGCTTTTGTTTGATCTCGATTATTTGAGGAAAAGCAATTTTTTGCTTGAAATTGGTGGGCCCTGAAGAATAAATTACATTTGTTTGGCGGAAAAATAATGACAATGTTGAATTCTTCTTCCATCCCATCAACAAATTGTTGTTTGATTCCCCAAATTACTCCCAACTATAAAGATCTTTCTGCTGATACTCTTTGTAGGGTTATGGCAAAAGAGGGTTGGAAATTTATTGGATTGCCTTTTTGCATAATATTTAATGAGATTTCTCCAAATTCAAAATATCACAATCTGATTTTAATCTGGATCAAACAGGGGCTTATCATTAATATCTCTTTTAGAAATTGCAAGAAAATGGATGCTGACTTTTGACAATTGTGAACTGTACTGATGGAGCTGTGTGCGTTAGACAAGGTTTAAGGTGGTGTTTGAATAAACTAAGGGAGATAAATTATAACTTTTTAGATTACAAGATTGAAAATAAGATATTTTCTTTTTAATTTGACAGAGTTCAATATGTGGTATGCTGGTGATTTGGGTATGGATAAGCAATAACCTTAATGCTGTGTGGAGAAAAAAGTGACCTCTTAAATGACTGCATATTTCATTCTGTTCATCCAGAGACTTATTTTATCTCAAATCTTGAACAATTCTTTGCTTTTGATTTTAGAATTATTTCTCTTGTAACGTATGAGCATTAGTTAGTCATGTATTAAGGTTCAAGAAAGTTGGTTACTTGTAACTGAAGACATTGATACTAATTTAGCAGCGAGAAGAGGTAGAGAGGATCCTTTCGGGTGAAGTCGGTTTCCATTGACATGCTACTATGCTGGTGGAGGATCCATAAATTGATGATTTATAAAGTTTCATGTCCATTGAGTCTGAGTCTCACTCATATAACTTGTTTTGTTCGATGGAATCATTCTTCTTGTTGAGTTTGTTATTTAAGATATTGTTGTTGATCTTGCTTGAGAACAACAATCAAATATTTGTTGCTTGTTAACATCGTTCAGAAATATGTATACATTGCTTTAGACTTGTTGGGTTAGCTTCCTTTTAGAAGGTTTTCTGGTCCATATATCCATCCATCCTATCTAAAAAGTTATATGGTTAGCACAGTCTAGTTGAGTGTGTAGCCAACATATTGCTCGAAGTCACTCAATTAATGTTGCTACGTGAACTCTTACATATCCACTTTGCAAAAATGGTACCTGCCAGACACAACACGACAAGAATATAGGTGTGGGACTGCCAGGTAAAGGAGAAAAAGACCTTGTAGTCTGATAGAATCCCAGTGTTTGTTTGTAATTTGTGAATGCAAATGAAACAGCAATGAATGGTCATTGACATTTGTATATATGAGAATGGTCTAGCTATAATTGTGAATGCTGAGCAGTAAAGGAATTGCAAGATATTATGTGAGGCTTGACTCTCTCCCAGTTGACACCCCTATTTCTTCCTGCCTCCTAATGAGACTACCTTCCCTTTAATTCTAGCTATAATTTGTATTCGAGAAGTTTCTATATTAACCTCCTCCCATACTAATTGGATAACAAACTATCAGGTTAATACAAGCTAATCAATTTTAAGGATAAATTCTGCTGCACTCTAGCCCACTGTCTAATCCTCGCGCTCTTGTTCACGGCCCAATCATAATCATAGTTGCTGGAGGTTAGATAGACATTGTCACATCAGAAATTGGCTGGTAAATATTGCTTTCCCTAAATACTACGTTACGCATATGTTGGGGGATCTTGGCTGTACTTTTCTCTCTTTTATACTCATTTTTTTGGGCGTTCCTCTCTGCACCATTCTAACCTGTGCATCAAAATAACTTTTTGATGAGGAAAATGTAACATAACTGTTCTCTTTCCATCAAGATTCCTTATATCTCAGCATTTCTTAAGTTTGTTTCCTTTTGCCTGGATGAGTTCTGTATACTGTCAATTCTATCATGATACACATATTTCTTTTGGTTTTAATTGGTAGAGTTGACATAGATCACTTCTGTTTTTTATTTTAGATTTGTTTAGCATATTTATCTTCCTCTTATAAGAGGGCATTCAACCAATCTTTTAATTCTTCTTTCTTCTCCATCCTTATATTCTTCCTGTATGCTTCATTTGAGACTAAGGCCCTGTTTGAGGCTTTGAGCCACCTTTTTGTAAAATGAAAATGAAAAATATAGCCGTTATTGGGGCCCACACAAGAGAGAAAATTTGAATTTAAATGTTGATATGATGCATAACAGTCATATTTTTCATTTTAATGAGATAAAAAGGTGGCCCAAATGGGGCATAAATTTTCTCTGGACTATTGTGACTAAATTTGGATTGTAACTTGTGAAGAAAATTTTCTCTATTCTATCATGATGGTTTTCAATTTAATTGTGACCATGTGTTGTTGGAAACAGAGATCTTACTTCTGTCTTCACATGTATTTTGCATCAACATTTTTTCTTGCTAATGCAGACATTTTTGCCTCTGCCTGCACGACTAAATTGTATTGACATTTTTGCTTTGCTGATGCAAAAGGTGCAGGGGTTGATTGTGACCTTGTGTAATGTGGGCAGTCTTCCGACTGGTAGTGAAGAAGCTATGTGATATTTACCATGTACTATATGCAGAGAGTTGGTTTTGCATATTGAACCGTATTTTCATAGTCTCCCAGATCACGGTAATACTTTTTTTAGAATTATCATGTTGACTTGCTTCATGTACAAACATGGGAAATGCTCATCCTCTTTTGTGTAATTTTGAAGTTTTTCCGGGAAATATTTATTATATTTTTATGATAGTTTTCTTCAGAGTTAATATTAAATTTTTTGGTAACTTATTGGTTAGTTGTTTGTGGTGGCTCGGTGCTGTGTGATAGTTTGAATATTCCATAGTTATACTAAAAGAAATGAATCAACTTTATTATAATAACGGTGCTGTGTGATAGTTTGAATATTCCATAGTTATAATCCTGAGGGGTTGCTCAATTGGTCAGGCGTTGGGTTTGCTCCCTAATGGTCACCAGTTCGAGTCCTCTTAGGGCCACTGAGGTGAGTACTCGGCCGAAAACTTCAGGGTCCCGTGGAATTAGTCGAGGTGCTCGCAAGCTGGCCCGGACATCCACGGTTATAAAAAAAAAAAAAAAAAAAAAATTCCATAGTTATACTAAAAGAAATGAATCAACTTTATTATAATGAGAAGATGACATAAAGTCTCTTCGACCATACAATATCAGATGGACCTCCAAAAAGGGTCATAATTGAATGAATAATACAATGACTTACCAACTCTAGAGGAATTTCAACTAAGAAATAAGAAAGATTGTATATATAGGACTTAGTGAAAGGCCTGTAGACTTCGTGAAAAATCAGGTGGACATATATGATGCTATGAACAGAAGGGAGAAGAGCAGAGAAGCTCCCAACTTGGTGGAAGTTGCATCAGACGAACCGTCCCCCGTCGTTGGTACAGTTTTTGATCCACCCTCTGCATGATTTTCACCAAACATATTATTTATCGACTCCTTCAAGTCAACGACATAAGAAAACAGAAACACGCATAAATTGTGTACCTGAAGGGTTTGCATTTGGAGAATTTGGCAATGCATCAGGAGAGGCAGCAGGTGAACCAGCAGCATTGCACTGGCTAACAGGGGGAGTCTGAACATTGCAAGCCCTAGGCAGGGCCATAGCCTGTGTCTGATTTATGTTGAGTCCCAAGGAGGAGCCACCACCATTAAGGACCTGACATAAGCATTGAGGCTGGGACTGAACCACAGAGGCGAGCTGTGTGCAGCATCCTGTCGAGGGGGTTGATGAGTTCCCGGATATGTAATTGAGGCAGGGTGACATACTAATTAGCACATTGTTGCAATCGGTTGATTGTGCAATGGCACCGGTCGAAAACAAGGTAACTAGCATAAGGGCTATGATCATAACCATGTTTTGATGTCCCATTGAATGTGACGAAAATGCCTGTGGAATGAGGAAATGTTTGGTGCTTGATGGGTAGAGTTCTGTTATGTGTTAGATTTATATAGGAAGTTATCCGGGGTGGAGGTGGGGTGGTGTGGGTTACCAACTTCTCCTACTCTTGGAAGTCTTGGAAATTTTGTTAGATATGAAGGGCTTTCAGACCTGGGCTTGTTGTTTAGTTTAATACGAAAAACTTGGGGATTTGAGATAAATGGAGTAGGGTCAAGTAAGTGGGTGGCCTACTTTTTGCCTGACTGAAATGTTCAATGTTTTTAGAATTCTAAAAGTTTCAAGCTATTCAAAGCTCAGACTTATTAAAACATTATCTTTAGAATAATGCATAATTGCACTTATTTGTCCTCAACTCCCCAGAGGTGTAAATTTCGGTTGACAGTCTGGGCTCCGTTGAGGTGGACGTTTTTGCTTTTGTAGAAGATCAATCTGTAAGCACATAAAAGGTTAAAAGAATTGTCGGGGCCACTGGTCTTCCCAATTTGGTGGAGTTGAATTATGAGACTTGCATAGTCGTTGATTAGTCAATAGGTGATTCAGAATTCATGAGTCACGAGACAAAGGAGATCAATCGTCGAAGTCGACATAGTGGTGACATCTTTGGTCGGATCAACATGATAGCTATCTGTCTTCGATCCGTCCATAGCAAATTATTTCGATGCGAATCCTCACATTTTGTTTACTAGCAAGCTCGGTATTAATGCAAGGACCTGGCAGGATGCATTAGTGGTCCTTTTATGCATCATGTTACACATCTACTCTACTTATTTTGGAATCATTATTTCTTGATATTTTTGGGGAAATGTTATTAAACCTTTAAGATGATTAGTTGGCTTTCCTCAACTCCCTTAGTTTGCATATTGATTTACAGCTCTTTACTTTGATAATTGACGCGTGCGAGTCCTTTGTGTATTATTATTATTTTTTTATTTTTTGAATTTTTGACCATCGACGTCTAATTTATCAGCATAGTAACTCTATCACCATTTGTCATACTCAAAATCCTTCGATATTTGATTTGACAAGGAAGCTGACAATATTTGTAAACTAATCTGTAAATAATTTCTCTTTTTAAAATATAATTAGATATTTGAATTTTAGCAATAATAAACCGTGGGTCATATTTAATGGAATGGTTTCTGGTATTTAAATGTTTTATTATAGATATTTGTAAAGATCAAATCTACGCCGTTCGATTAAATCAATCCTACCTGTTGACCTCGAAAAATGGCTCGGACACGTGGCCAACAGGATAGGTCTTCAAGTCAGCTCTTCCTGCACACGTAGCACGCCGTTAGTCACTCGTGGCCTCTCCCGGAGGGGGTGGGAGCGGCCGCAAGCACTCCGACGGTCAAGTCAGTTTTATATTCAACCGGAAAATGGTTCGCCGACGGTGGAACACTCGCCGGGAAGTGGTTGATCAAGTGTGTATAAATATATTGAAAGTCTTTTAGAGTTAAAAAGACTAGAATACCCGGATTAGAATGGGAACCTTTTTTCATTATGGAGAGGGGGTATTTATACTAAGTATGGGAAGAGGAGAGCCATTGGATGAGAGGACACGTGTTGTCAGATCCTCAAGGCTCGTCACATCCTAGGGGTCACTCTGTCCCTCCATAGGTCGACTGGCATTGAATGTTCCACCATGGGTCGCCGATTTGACCGTTTGAGAACTCGCCGCACGTCCCATCGCCGGAGATTTGACTTTGGGAAGATCTCGTACAAAAGATCTTCGTAGAGGCGAGGTGCGACAGTGAGGCGTTGCAGCGTTGTAGAAGCGGAGTGCGGGCCTTTGCATCCACTGTGTTCTTGTGGATGAGTCCGGTTCGTTCGCTGACGCGTTTTCAGTTCGTCCTTAGTGCAATCACCTCGGCATGTACAATCAGTTTAGTTTTTGGGTCAAGCACCTCGTCCGCACGTGGCTCGGGTCACGGTGTTGACACGTGGCGGTTGAGGTGGCGGGTCTGACACAGGCCCGTAACAATAGTCCCGCAAGTCCGTGTATGAATATTTATATAATACAAGGATTTTCAACTCCGAGCTGGAAGGCACGGGGGGGAGTCGTTGGTGGTGGTAGTAAAACAGGATCCCGCTATGGCCGAGGTGAAAGGGGTTGGCAACTCTTGGTGGAGCTGTTGCAACACTGCATTCTGATGTGGCCGAGGCGAGATGGGTTGACAGCTCTTGGTGGAGCTGTTGCAACACTACATTCTGATGTGGCCGAGGCGAGATGGGTTGGCGCCTCTTGGTGGAGCCGTTGCAACGCCGCATTACGATGTGGCCGAGGCGAGATGGGTTGGCGCCTCTTGGTGGAGCCGTTGCAACACTACATTCCGATGTGGTCGAGGCGAGATGGGTTGGCGCTCTTGGTGGAGCCGTTGCAACACTACATTACGATGTGGCCGAGGCGAGATGGGTTGGCGCCTCTTGGTGGAGCCGTTGCAACACTACATTCTCGATGCGGCCGAGGCGAGATGGGTTGGCGCCTCTTGGTGGAGCCGTTGCAACACTACATTACGATGTGGCCGAGGCGAGATGGGTTGGCGCCTCTTGGTGGAGCCGTTGCAACACCGCATTCTCGATGTGGCCGAGGCGAGATGGGGTTGCGACTCTTGGTGGAGCTGTTGCAACACTGCATTCTGATGTGGCCGAGGCGAGATGGGTTGACCTTGAACCTTGTGCTAATGATTTGGAAACCTTCGTACTTTCCCAAGGCAATCATGGGGAGGCGTTCGCTTGCTTTCAAGGCACGCCTCCTCGCATAAATGATAATAATGACGACGGCTCCCTTTACTCAAGGCGACGTCCTCACACCAAGCGTGTGGCCCACTGCCTCATCAAGGCCGTTAATTCAAATGACCGTTGATTTGGACGGAGATCCTTGCATTTGAGCGTTGGATGGCTCCGATTGTGCTTAGGTTGATCCAACGGTTGGGGTGAGTTTGGAGGGCCTATAAAAGGCCCATCTTTCTCATTTCAAAACCTTCATTTAACGAAAATTCTGAGGTTTAGAGAGCATTTTGCGATTTTTCTTTCTTTACTCTGCATTTTACGGCGGTCCCTGTCAAATCTCCGGCGACACGTAGCTATTCCGGCAATCGACTTCGTGAACTCACTCGTTGAACTAGGTAACAGGGCTTGATTCGGCTTCCTTTCTTTTTCTCCTTTTTCTTCGAATTCTTCCAAGAATCGGTCATGGCAAATGAACAGTCGGTGAGTACCTCGGGGAGTGAGGGGAGGAGAGGTGAGGGGGATTCTGGGTTGATGGAACCGGTATTGGTTTCTCCGGACGAGCTGAGTAGGGCCATTAGGGCCGGGGAGAATATTTGGAGAAGACCGGCCTCCCCGTGGATACTTCGGTGCAACGGGGGCTTCCGCTTATCCTTCCGGTGTCACCAAGGAGGTTCTAGAGAGGTGTAGGGTCGTTTTCGGGATCCCGGATAACATAGATTTAATAATACCCGAGCCTCATGAGAGAGCTTGCTATCCGAGGCCGGGGTGTGTGGCGATGGCGAAAACCTCTTGAGGGCGGGGTTAAGACTTCCTTTCCATCCCTTCTTTAGGTTAGTACTCCGATCCTATGGGTTGGCCCCAACCCACCGAACCCAAACGCGTGGTCTCACATGGTGGGAACGTGGATGCCGCGGCGCCGGCTAGCATCGGGGTGGACATGCCGTTCGCCGTGTTCCACTCTCTTTTCTTGCCGAAGTGCGTGGCAGGGGGGGAGGAGAGTAAGGGGTGGTACTACTTGGCACCCTGGGGATCGCACGCCCCGTTTGTGACTGGGCTGCCCACCTCCGTTAAGGGCTGGAGGAACTCTTGGTTCTGGGTTGCCGGGAGGTGGGACACCATGGAGGGCGATCCCATGGCGCCTCTTACCATCCCCACCACATATTCCACTTACAGTAAGTTTCTTTCCCGAGTTGATTCTACTTCACATTCACTCATGTTTTTAATATTCGTCGTTTGCAGGCTCTCTGCCGAGGTGTGAGATTTCTGAGGAGGAGTGGGATATCATAGGCCACCTCTACCGCCTACCTCCGAAGGAGAGGAGTTACAAAGAAGTTATTGACAAGAACACGCACTTTACCACTCACGGCCGATGTCGACTCGAGGTAAACACCTAAGCTCGGTTCTTTGTTTGCTCTATTTTTGTGACTAAGTGCTCATTCGTTAATTCTCGTAGGAGACTTTGAGAAAAGAAGGTGCCGAGGCCCGACTTTGCGACAATCCGCCGGAGTGTGGCGGAGGCGAAGATGTCGAAGACGAGTTCGGTTTGTATATAAGAAGCGATCGGAGCGTACGCTCGCGCTCGCAAGGCTTCCCACCTTTTCGCGGAGGCCGAGGCGGAGGAAGGAGCCCCCTCGTTAGAAAAGGAAAGTCGGCCCAGTAAAGGCCCCCGCCCACCCCCTTCCAAGGAGACCCCCGCCGCTCGGCTGGGGTAACCGTGGCGGCCCCGTCGACCATCCCTCGTGCCGTAGTGCCTATCACCGCCTACTTCTCCGAAGGCCCGGCCAAGAAGAAAATGAAGAAGCTCGTATCCGCCTCGGCCCGGGGTAAGGCCACCGACTTCTTGGGGAGCCGAGACGAAGACCTCTCTGAGGCAGTGCTAGAGATGCTGCCCCCCGAAACTGCCTCTGCCGCACGGATCCATGGGAAATACTGGACCGAGGACTGGCAAAGGCACGCCGCCTCGTGTGATATTGAGGATCTGCTGGCAGCGAATAACGCTTGCGTTGCCAGGGCGCTAAGTGTGGGCGCCGCTGCCGAGGATCTGGTCCGAGGCCTCCGCAAAAGGAACGAAGAGCTTGAGGAGAAGCAGAAGGCTTCGGAGTCCTGGGAGGCCGAGGTGGCCAAGGCGAAGAAGGAGGTGGAGGAGGTCGAGGAAAAATGGATAGCCGTCGCTACCAAGCCGGATTCGGCGAGAGATCCAGGTGAATAATCTGAGGAACGAGCTCCACGAGTCCGTCTCCCAAGTGGCAGCCCTGACCAAAAGAGTTGACCAGGCCAATGATCACCAGAGGATCGCTTCGGATGCTCTGGCTGAGGCCAATAAGCAGAAGGCTGAGCTAAGGACTCTGTGCGAGACCCAAGCAGGCGAGATTGACTCGTTGAGGGCCGAGGCGAAGGCGGCTAAGGAGGCGGCAGTTGAAGACTATAAGGCGAATTTTGACAAGACGCCTGAGTATGACGACTTCGCCAACTTCTGGGCTTCCCGGGTGCTCAGAGGTGATGTCTCGCCCGCGCGAGAGTCACCCAGGGTTGGACCTTGGCCCCATCGAGGAGGAGTTCGGTGGGCCTATCGGGGCAGCCTCGCGGCCGAGGAGCCAGTTGAGGAGGGAGAGGAGGCCCCCCTGGAAGAAGTGGGAGAGGGGGCAATTGTAAATATAGATTGAATGTGTAACGGCTTCGGCTCATATTTGATAATGAATTTTATTTAGTCAAGTGTTGTTGCCTCTTTCCTTCTTGCTTGTTTCATTGTTTCGTTGAACAGCTTTGAACAAATGACACATCGGATATAATCACTTGGTAACATGGAAGAAGCCAATGAATGATAACACATCGGACTTGCTCGACCGCTTAATAAAATGGAAGATGCCAATGAACAAGTAATAACGCATCGGACTTACTCAACCACTTAATAAAATGGAAGATGCCAATGAACAAGTAATAACGCATCGGACTTACTCAACCACTTAATAAAATGGAAGATGCCAATGAACAAGTAATAACGCATCGGACTTACTCAACGCGTGAATGTTGCTTTGTCCAGGATGGCACCCGCACCACCTCTGGCTTAAGCAGAATATCTTGGGGTGTACCCTTTGAATGGGCTTGCACCTTGCCAAGCTCGTTTGATTTGTGCACCCCGCCTCGTCCAAGATGGCACCCGCGCCATCTGGCCTAGGCAGAATATCTTGGGGGTGTACCCTTTGAATGGGCTTGCACCTTGCCAAGTTTGTCTGATGTGTCCATGCGAGAACTAAGTGAACATAACATCCGTTTATTTGATTGCAATATTTACAACAGGACACATCCCCTACTGATAATATTTCCTTAAGTGCTCAATATTCCAGGGGTGAGGCATCATTCTCCCATTCGTATCTTCGATTCTATAAGTTCCAGGCCTGATTTCTGCAACCACGCGATAGGGTCCTTCCCAGCTTGGCCCCAAAGTCCCTGTGCCAGGATCTCTGGTTGAAGGGAAGATTTTGCGAAGCACCAAGTCTCCAATGCGAAATGTCCTCTTCTTCACCTTGGCGTTATAGTAGCGCATCATTTTTCGTTGGTAGGAAGCGAGCTTAACTTGGGACTCGTCCCTCTTTTCTTCGAGAAAGTCTAGCTCAAGCCTCCTTGACTCATCATTCATCACCTCATCGAAGTGGAGGCGGCGGGGAGATGGGACGCCAACCTCCACAGGGCTCATAGCCTCGGCTCCATAGGTCATAGAAAATGGAGTCTCCCCAGTGGCAGTTTTGCAAGTGGTCCTGATGGCCCATAAAACCTGTGGAAGCTCGTCGACCCAAGCGCCCTTGGAGACGTCCAGCTTTCTTTTCAGGGCGAGCTTAATGGTTTTGTTGACCGCCTCGACCTGTCCATTTGCTTGGGGATGATGGGGCGTGGAAAAATGCTTTCTGATTCTAAGCTCATCACATAGATCCCGGACTTTCTTGTTGTCAAATTGCTTGCCGTTGTCAGACACTAGGGAGTGAGGTATGCCGAACCGGGAAATGATGTTTTTCCAAAGGAACTTCGTGGTATTGGCCTCAGTGATCTTGGCTAGAGGCTCCGCTTCCACCCATTTGGTGAAATAATCAATGGCGACTATGGCGAAGCGAGCATTCGCTCTTCCTTTCGGCAAGGGGCCAATAAAATCCACTCCCCATTTGGCGAAAGGCCGGGGCTTGATACCACCGCGAGCTCTTGAGACGGTTGCCTCTGCACATTGGAGAAGCGCTGGCACTTGTCACATTTGCGCACGAATTCAGTGGCGTCCCTTTTCAGGGTCGGCCAGTAATATCCCTGCCTGAGTATTTTGTGGGCCAAAGCTATTCCACCGGAGTGATTTCCACAAACACCTTCATGTACTTCCCTGAGGATGTAGTTTGCTTCTTCCCCTCCTGTACATCCGAGAAGGGGGAGGAGAAGCCACGCTTGAACGTAATATCGTCCCGTAGGATGAAGTGCGCGGCCCTTCTTCGAGCTTCCGAGCCTCGATTTCGTCTTCCGGCAAGCTTTGCTCTTTCGTAGGCCAAGATGGGTAGCATCCATGGTGGGGTGCTTTCAATCCACATTAGTTCCTCGCCCCCTTAATAGATGGTTCGGCCAGGTGTTCGATGGGAATCACCTTTAGAAGCTCCGAATCCTTCTCGCCGGCCGCTTTGATAGGGCATCGGCGTGGCAATTCTCTTGGCGGGGCACTTGGATTAGCTCAAATTTTTCGAAGTTGGGCGGGGAATTCATGACCACTTCAGTAGGCCGCCATATGCTTGTCCCCGGCGACGAAGTGGCTATTGACACGATTCACCACTAACTGCGAATCACCGTTTGTAACCAATCTTTTTACTTGCGCTTCCTTGGCGAGCCGGAGTCCGGCCAGAGAGCCTCGTATTCGCCCATGTTGTTGGAGGCCTTAAACCCGAACCTTATCGCGCAGCTTAAGCTGTGCCCCTCCGGACTTTCTAACACTATACCGACTCGAGCTGTTTCTCCGGACGAACCGTCGACGAAGAGACTCCAAGTGGGAGGCTCTGCGGCTCCATGTCCACCTCGACGTCGGGGTCTTGGTGAACTCCGCGACGAAATCGGCCGGTGCGACCACCCTTGATGGCCGTCCGGGCGCGTAGATTATGTCGAACTCGCCGAGCTCTACGCCCACTTCAAGCAACCTTCCCGAGGCGTCCGGCTTCGCAAGACCTCGCCTTAGTGGGAAATTTGTAAAAACATGAACGCCGTGGGCTTGGAAATACGGCCTCAATTTTCGAGAGGCGATGACCAATGAAAGGGCCAATTTCTCCATATCTCTGGGTATCTCACTTCGGCGGGGAGCAAGGCTTTGCTCACATAGTATATTGGCGGTTGGTGCGCCGCTTCTTCCCGTACAAGAACCGAGCCGATTGAGCTTTCGGCCCACCGCTAAGTATAGCAATAAGGGTTCCCCTTCCCTTGGCTTGCCGAGGAGGGTGCTCGCCCCAAGTAGTTTTTCAACTCTTGGAACGCCGCCTCGCACTCCGAGTCCATTGGAACTTCCCGCCTCCTTTGAGAGTTTTGAAAAAGGGCGGGCACTTTTCGCAGCCCTCGAGATGAAGCGATTGAGTGCGGCTAGTCCGCGCCAGCCGCACTTCCTTGGGTTTCGAGGCGACCTCATCTCGATTAAAGCTTTAATCTTTTCCGGGTTGGCTTCTATTCCCCGTTGATTCACGATGTAACCCAAGAATTTTCCGAAGCCACGCCAAAGGCGCATTTTAACGGGTTCGGCCTCATGTGATACCTCCTTGGGGTTCGAAAGCTTCACCTGTGTGTTCGATATGCTCCTTAGCCACGAGGCTTTTCACAAGCATGTCATCAACGTAGACCTCCATCGTTTTGCCGAGCCGACCGGCGAACATTTTGTTGACTAACCTCGGTAGGTTGCCCCGGCGTTTTCGTGCCAAAGGGCATCACCTTGTAACAAGAAAGCCCCCTATCGGTGATGAAGGAGGTGCTTTCTTCGTCGCCCGGGAACATCGGTATCCGATTGTAACCCGAATAGGCGTCCATAAAGCTCAACAATTCGTGCCCGAGCTTGAGTCTACAAGTTGGTCGATCCGTGGGAGTGGGAAGTCGTCCTTTGGGCGTGCCCGATTGAGGTTTGAGAAGTCGATGCACCCTCCATTTACCGTTGTGCTTCTTCACAAGCACGGGGTTCGAAATCCACTTCGGATAGTTTGCTTCACGAACGAAACCGTTGTTGATGAGTCTCTCCACCTCCTCTTTCGTGGCCTCATACCTTTCGGCGTTCAACGCCCTCCTCTTTTGTCTATGCGGAGGACGGCTCGGATCGACCCGCAAGCGATGGCGGCTAACCTTGGGATCTATACCAATCATGTCCTCATGCTTCCATGCGAAAACATCGGAATTTTGTCGAAGGAAGCTTTTCGGCTCCTCCTTTATTTCCTTATTTAATTCTTTTCCGACCTGCAGGACCTTGGAAGTGTCTTGGGGATCTACTGGGAACGTTTCTAGTTCCTCCATTGGGGCCTTGCGATTCCGACTCGACCGCCCTAGGGTCCGGCTCCTCTAGAGTCGTTTCGTATCCGGCCTCCGCCATGATTGTATCTATTGTCGGAGGTTGTTCGGGGGCCTCCGCCATTTCGGTATCCGACCATGTTGACTCGAGGCTCGCCTTCCTAAGGGAGTTAAGATAGCACTCCCTGGATCCCATCCGGTCGCCTCGAACGGTTGTGATCCCTCGTTCGGTTGGGAACTTCATGCGAGAGGTGATGGATGGATGTGATCGCCCATAGTTCCTTTAGGGCGAGGCCTCCCCAGACGCCATGGTAGGCGGATCGGCGGTCGACCACTAAGAACTCCATGAAGTGATGCGCTACCCGGGGTGAGGTTCCCATTTCGACAAGAAGGGTGATTTTTCCTCTCGGGAGTAATGTCGTCCCGGTGAACCCGTAGAGAGGCGAGCTCATAGGTGTTAACTCGTGATCCACCGCCATTTTATCAAAAGTTGTGCCAAACAGATGTTGACCGAGCCGCCATTATCTACCAAAGATGCGTTTCGGCCGTTGCGAGCCACCACGGCTCGACTACTAGGGCATCGCAGTGTGGGAAGTGTACCCTGCGGCGTCTTCTTGAGTGAATGTTATGGGTTCAAAGAACCCTTCCACCTCGTGATTGGTTCACCAAGTAGTCGACCATAGGTGGGGTCTTCGCCTCCCTGGTATAGTTCCTCCGAGCATTTTTTGATTCGCCTCCTACGTGAGGTCCTCCAATAATGGTGTCTATCTCACGGATTGGTTGTCGCTCGTTTGAGGGGGCCGAATCTCTCCCGGGCGTTGCCCGCTCCGGGCCTTTCCCCGTCATCGTTTCTACGACTTGGGGAGTGCCGCCTCGTCTCGCCCCTCCTTAGGGACTGCGCCTTGGATCATCGCCTTCATAGTTGTGTTCCCCGTTGTTACGAGGGTTGCTTGCAGTCTTCCTAGGCCTGCACAATCCCTGGTGTCATGACCATAATGGCGATGAATGGTGCAATAAGGTCGCGTTTCTGGGGGCCTATCTCTAGGCCTTCCTCCCCTTCCCCTATTTCTAGAGGTGGAGGGTCGTCCCGTATTTCTGGCGGGGTTGCTCGCGCCTGGCCCAGCATTTTCGTAAGCCAAGGTGGGGACCGCATTGAGTGTAGCAGTGGCTAATGCTTGTCCCGAGGTGGGGGCCACCGTGTGCCCAGCTTGAGTCCATTGTTGGCTCACTATTTGGGAGGTGGGCCCCCTGCCTATCTGCCCTCTGAGGCGGCGGAAGGCCTTGGGCGTATTTGTTCCTGTGATCGATCATCTCTTCGTTGACGATCTCTACTTTCATCATTTCCACCAGCTCGTCATATGTCGAAGGGTTCTTGCTTCGGACGTCCCTCCAAAACAGTGTGTTCATGTTCAGTCCTCCTTTCAGAGCTGAAAGTGCTTCCTTGTCCGTGACCTGCTCGCAGTAGGTTATCTCGTCAGTAAAACGGGCAAGGTAGTTTTTAAGGGTTTCCCCTGCTGCTTGCCTCATATCTTGCAAACGTTGAATAGGCGCCTCTCCCTCTTTTTTAGAGAGGTATTGGTTCAAGAATGCCTTTTTCGTATCCGGCCAACTCCGTATGCTGAGTGGTGCCAACCTACTATACCATACCTCGGCAGAACCGCCAAGGGTCAGGTGGAAGGCCCTGCATTTCAGAGCTGGCGAGGCTCCCCTGAGGCTCATCTGTGTTTTGTATTTGTTGAGGTGTTTTTCCGGGTCGCCCTTCCCTTCGTACTTTGGGATCTTAGGAGGAACAAAGTTGTGAGGCATCGGAAATGTGCGAAGCTCCCTGGAGAAGGGCGTATTGTCATCATCATCATCGAGCTCATACGACCCACGGGGTTCGTCGAGTCATTGCCATCCGCCCGCCGCCGAGGTGGAACCCGAGCCGTTTCACCCGTTACCCCAATCCATTTGGCTTCGCCTCTCCCGCCTATTTCTAGGCGGAGGGGCTTGGACTTCTTGGCTTTGTTCGTGTCCCCGCTGGTGGGTGGTTTGCGGCGGGGGTTGGCTCCTATTTCTAGGTGCCCGTCCGATCCGATCGAAAACACTAACAGACCTCTGAGGCCGCTCATATTCCGGGGGGAAACTCTCTCCCGCAGGGGCTACACCGTCAGGAGCAGCGGTGTAATTCGAAGTGTCCATTCCCACATCCCTTTCCACGGGGGCCTCTCCTTGGGGGCTCACATGGGTTCTCCTGCTGGATTCCGCCTCGGCCTGTCTACGTCCTGATTGCTGCGGGTGATGCGGGGCTCGAAAACCGCCTTGGTTTTGCACTTGCATGAGTAGTTCTTGCATGGCTGCATTCTGAGCCGTGATGGTCCTCATGTTAGTGGCCATCTCGGGCCACTTCGGCCGCCAAACGCGCCGCCGTTCTGTTTCTACGGTAGCGATGATGGGGCCGCTGTTGCGTAACGTTGGCTCGGATGACCTCTTCTTCAGAGACATCCCTTGCCCTCGCATTATCACGTTCACTGGAACTCATGGTCCGAGGCGGCTTTAAAAGACTCTTTCTCAAGAATCGACCCCTTTTTCAAGGGGGGAAATGCCAACCGGGCGTTTTTACAATTTTTGTGGGAGAACTCGTGGTTAAGTTAGTTCCCACAGACGGCGCCAATCTGTTGACCTCGAAAAATGGCTCGGACACGTGGCCAACAGGATAGGTCTTCAAGTCAGCTCTTCCTGCACACGTAGCACGCCGTTAGTCACTCGTGGCCTCTCCCGGAGGGGGTGGGAGCGGCCGCAAGCACTCCGACGGTCAAGTCAGTTTTATATTCAACCGGAAAATGGTTCGCCGACGGTGGAACACTCGCCGGGAAGTGGTTGATCAAGTGTGTATAAATATATTGAAAGTCTTTTAGAGTTAAAAAGACTAGAATACCCGGATTAGAATGGGAACCTTTTTTCATTATGGAGAGGGGGTATTTATACTAAGTATGGGAAGAGGAGAGCCATTGGATGAGAGGACACGTGTTGTCAGATCCTCAAGGCTCGTCACATCCTAGGGGTCACTCTGTCCCTCCATAGGTCGACTGGCATTGAATGTTCCGACCATGGGCCGCCGATTTGACCGTTTGAGAACCTGCCGCACGTCCCATCAGTCAGAGATTTGACTTTGGGAAGATCTGTACAAAAGATCTTCGTAGAGGCGAGGTGCGACAGGTGAGGCGTTGCAGCGTTGTAGAAGCGGAGTGCGGGCCTTTGCATCCACTGTGTTCTTGTGGATGAGTCCGGTTCGTTCGCTGACGCGTTTTCAGTTCGTCCTTAGTGCAATCACCTCGGCATGTACAATCAGTTTAGTTTTTGGGTCAAGCACCTCGTCCGGCACGTGGCTCGGGTCACGGGTGTTGACACGTGGCGGTTGAGGTGGCGGGTCTGACACAGGCCCGTAACACTACCCATCAATTCTAGCTGGCTTTGCTATAAATAGATGAATACTCATTTGTTCGTAACCAAGTTCAAAGTTGTAAACCTTTATCATATATAATATACAAGTATACTCTCAAACTATCTCACGTTTTCTTTTCAATATTTCTTCCTTTTAGCCAAAATTTTAGTTGTTAACATCTATGTTGAGTTTTGAAAGCCTCGTGCGAGATTAATGTTAACGTCGTACTGTGCTTTAAAATTACAACAATGTGATAATTGATATCATCATTATTTGTTGTTGCAACATGGTGCAGCGGCATAAAAAAGCTACCAGGCCATCTAATCCAAGTCATTCCAGATTGATTTTTATCAATGCTCCAATTAATTGCAACTGTTTTTCTTGTAAAGCAGGATTAATCAAACTCTGCACTTGAATGTCCAAGGTGACGTAAAATTTATGGAGAAGTGCTACTTGTACAGCGCCGCATGACCCTGTAAAATGTTTGGTGTGGGTGTCCCCTAGCATTGGGGGAGAAAAAAAATATGACCTATACAAACCTTTCATTTTAGAAAAAAAAAATTATATAAAATAAACAATATAGAAACACACAAATTTGCTTCTTCTGTCTACCCCTAACTACCACTACAACATAGCCACCCCACCCCATCAAATTTAATTCATCAAATTCAATTCAAGATTTGCAAATTCAGTAACCCTCCTCATTCAACTCATATAAATAACTGTTGCTTTCTTGTCTTTGTTGTCTTTGTGGGCAGAGCGATTGCATTCTCTTAATGTATAATTATAATAATTGGCTTTTCTAGATTTAAAATATAATCAAAAGTTAACGTTGAGCTGATATATTGTTTGCAAGTTATTATGGATCGTGTGAGTAGGATTTTATTTAAGGGTATTTATATTATCACTATGATTCCAAACAATGAAGATTTATTAGGCTACGAACATATCTACCATCTTATTCGTCTTTTCAAGAAAGGGAGGTAACGAATTGGATTGAGCTTCATCCATCATAAATTTATCCAAGGATCCCAATGAGAAGGCATCAACGGGAAGAAACCAAAATCATTGGCCAAAAACAACCCAAAATATCAAATTAAGTTTAGCAGACATAATTTTTCACTTCAAATTCTTAAACTTAACCAATGCCGAATATACATAAAGGAAGAAGTTATTACATCAAATTTAACAAATTTTCCTACTTTTTCGTCACTCTCTCAAATCCAACAAGTTATCAATACTTCAAAATATCTATGTAATACCACATAATTTTTCTCATCTCGATTCCTCTTAAATCTCAATAAATGCTGATACTTCTTACAATCCAAATTTCAATTCGACACAACCCAAGTGGATAAGAAAAGAAAATCCAACCAACCCTACGTTTCACACCATTAAGTCCATGTATTTATAACCAAAAGCACAATAAGAATCCGTCATCGACATGCGCATTTGCTGGCCACATTCATTAAAGGGTGAGGGAGAGGGATTGGCCGGGAAGGTAGTTTGGTGTACTGTGGAGGTCACTGGGCAGGTTTGGATATCCAACATTTGCTAGAATTTAATGTGGTGTAAAGATAAATCAATGGAATTGTTGTGGCATATAATTTTTAATTGAGTTAGCTTATATTAATCTAATTGAGGTGTTGTATTTATTAAAAATGTAATTTAATTGGGATGGATTTAAAATGTTGTAAAACAACAATAAATCGTGGTGGCGATATAACCACCATTTGTTTAATTACTTGCTAAAAATAATGCTACAATTCTTACATTTGCTTTCCAAAGAATTCATTAACCGTCAACAGACTTTCCATTACACATCCTCCACTCCGGTGAAAAAATGTGGATCCACTAGTAACACATTATTAATCACGGTAACTATCAACATTTCATAAAAATGAAGATATCCTTCATAAAAATATTAATATCTCGTATGGAGAAAACATAATGAAGATATCCTACATAAAACTATCACTATCTTGTATGGAGAAAGCAAGGTTTGCGACGACATGCATATCAACTTTTTATAGAGTTTTTATAAGGTGTCCAGATTGTACACAAACATGGACTAGTTTTTCTATTTTATTTTTTTCCAAATCCTTGTGTAGCGCATATTGTATCCTTTATACGCACTTACCACCAATCTAAAATAATTTTTTTATAAATTTCTCTTCCTCGAACTTAACACGTTATATTCATGCACCGCACCTCAAGCTTGATAAAACATCAAACTTCACCACATGGAATAAACCTTGCTTATGATACCACTTGCTGGGAATCTCGACTAATATCATGATTCACCCAAGGATCTTCGTTCAAGAAATATCAAGAAAAATAGAGATAAAAATACAGATAGCTAAAAAAAACAATAATTTACTTGAAAAACTCCTAAACCAAAAAATAAATCATGGTCTCAAAAAAAATTACACTACATGAAAAACAAAGACATACATACTAAAATAGCCTTCATAGTATTTGTAACCCAAGTCTTATCGCACAATAATAACTCATAACTATCTCACGAAACTAAGACAAATAAAATAGTAAGGGGACGCCTCTATTTATAGGGACATAAGCGGAGAGCCTTTTGTTTTACATCTGAGGTGTGTTTCATGTGATTCCCATCAAAAGTTGGAAAATAAAATTATATTCTACATAGAATAATAATATTCAGCATCTATTTTGATAGGACAATATTAAGTCCCTGTTTCATGGTGATTAAAGTCGATTTTTTAGTAGATTTTGATAATATATAGTTGACAAAATGTGTGGTCGAAAAGTTATGAACCACATATAAAATGGTAATTGGGTCAAATAGCCTCTTCCATAATACACTTTGTAATTTTAGCCTTTGACCAGAATAATACGTTTAAAACAAATATTTTAAATCATAATTTATAAACTACCTAATATACCATTTTTCAACAAAATGTAATTTCCCTTTTCTGAAGCAATTGAATTCCCAAAACCCAAAATCAATACATTTCTTGATCCCCAAACCCTTCTACCATTCAAAATCGGTTGCCTTCCTAGATTGATAGAACTGAAACTCGCGAGCAATCACTTCTAAGAAACAATTTCATAGTTAATTGCACTAAGAGAAGACATAGTTTTTGAATAAGTGTAGAGCATCAAAGGGTGGGGAGATGAGTGCACCGAAGCACAGGCACGGAGGGACTTCACCTCTGCCTTCGGGTATGGATTGAAGTCCTCCCTCTCGTAACTGGGTATGTCTTTTGATTAATTCTTGTTCTTGATTGGTAAATTTCCATTTTAATTTTCGATGAATTTGGGTTTTATTTGATTGCCGATTGATCTATCGGGATATATTTGGGCTTCCAATAAATTTGGATTTCTTATTTTGAGTTAAAAATTAGATTGCTCTTTTTATTTATGATTATAATCTGGCATCATCTTCTCTTTTTTTCCTGTGTAGTTCAACCTGGCATCATCTTCTCTTTTTATTTATGATTATAATCCTAATTTCACAGAAAATTAAGTCTTGTAAATTGTAAGAACCTTCTTAGCTGCCAGCAACTAAGTGCAAACCGATGAAGCAAAATTGAATATCAAGCCGACCAATTGTTTCAATATTAAAGCATGGAGAGTACATGTGAGCTTGATCTTATTGAATGTCTTATCTTATACTATGATAGGTTCATTATATGTTAGCTACTTACTTGGCATATTATATTGCCGTAGGCATTATGGCCCCTATTATTGAGTATGGAACATGTGATAGAACAATCGCTATAGAATGAGCATTCTCCAGTGCTTCATTATATCTGCATTTCTGGATGTTGATGTGGATGCTTTTGTGGCACTATATTTCATCATATTGGCTACATGTTCTTACCACCAATTATAGAACACTATATATAAATGATTCTGATCTAGAGAATGGAGCTTTTCCTTAAGTGTTTATGCCTGATACCTTAGTTGGACCCTCTGGAAGTTTTGATCTTAGGTTGCACTTCTTCTCTATGATTTCTATATTGATTCATATTTATTTCTAATTTGGCAAAGTAAAATGCAGATTTTAATCAATTGTCTTGAATCACTTGGAGCTATTTATTTAGATTCTATTTACATACCTTACTAGTTTAAAGTGAGATAATCTAGTGGTTGTTGCACGCATTGCAACATGTGAACAGGATGGAGATAATATTTTCACTTCTTGGTTCAATAATATGTTTCTGCAGTCTATCACTATGTGTTGTGCCACTTATTTTATTCTTATAACATGAGGACTGCTAAATAGTTGCACGCGTAAATGACGAGAGTAGTTGAAAGAGTACTTGCTGAATTTAAACGGGGCATCCACTTTGTTGTTAGTTTCACGGCTTTATCTGTTAATCAAGTTCTTTTGATTCTCTTGGAATGGAAAATTGATCTTTTGGAAAGAGTTCTATACTGTTCGGAGCTAAACTCTGGTTTGGATTTCCGTTTGCCTTGAGAGTTGGACATATGCATTGACCAATCGCAATGTGGCTTTCTTACTGGAATTTTTGCTTCATCTTTATCATAAAAACCTTTGAATATGGTTACTTGTATTGTTAACTAGTTTATTGAAATATATATTCTTTTCTACCTCATTTTCCCTAGTGCCTTTTCTATTTATTTGAGGTGTCCTCCTCCTTCCTAGGTTGATGTTTCCCAAGAAATGCGGATGATTTTTCTCTAGATTGTTGCAGAACGCATCTTGTTAGAAATTAACACTACCAAACATTTCTCTGAAGGATATAGGACTTAGATTCTGATTTTATCTAGTTAGTATTGGTTTTTGTGATTGATTAGGGATATTTGATTATGGAACATGTGTATGGATGTTGACTAGTGTTGTTATGAAATTTTGCTATGTTTTCCATTATATGAATGTTTTATTCAAACATTGAAGCTATGTTTTCCATTATATGACAGCTTTTACATTTATGCGATGGAAAAACAGATTATATTATTAACTTCGCAAATTCACCCAGTATAAAAAAACTGTAGTTATACATTTAAAATGATAACATGTCATTTTGGGTCACGAGGTCTTGATTTCACTACGAAACAAGTATTGGAATATCGTAGATGACTTGTCCGGGTTGAATGAGCAAAAATAATGCGAACTAAACACTGAATTAAAAAAATGACAGTCGTACGTTTAAACCGTTCATGTGTCATTTCAGTAGGAGACGTACTACATTTTGTATACCCTAAATGATAGTTATACTTGTAAAATGATATTATGTCCTTTTCGGTAACAGGGTCTTGATTTCACTTGTACATATTGAATGATCACCCATGCTATGTTTTTGTATATTCTACCACCTAAATGGCATCGTTACGTATGAAATGACAACATACCATTTTGGATCAAGGAGTTTCAAATTCACTCCAAAATTAGTAAAATAGTGTTTCGAACATCATAAAGACTTGTACATGTTGAACAATATGTTGAAATATAGGTATAATTTTCATGTGGTTACGAGCGTGAATGAACCGAAACGGACATTAAATGAGTAGAAACGTCAACCATATGTTTAAAACGATCAGATGTCATTTTGGGTCACAGGTCTCGATTTCACCCAAAAACTAGTCGGTCATAGTTTGAAACATCTTAGTAGATGTGTACATGTTGAATTAACTAATTTATTAAGTATCTTATGTGGATACGAGGGAACATAAAGTGAAATGAATACAAAATTTGTTAAAACGGTACTTAGTCGTTTAAAAAGGCATGTTGAATAATTACATGTTTTTCTCTTTTGCCCTGTACCCTAAAATCTAAACCATATACCCTAAACCCTAAATGGCAACCCTCCATTTATAATGATCAGATGTCGTTTGGGGTCATGGGGTATCGATTTCACTCTGAAACTGGTAAAATTGTGTTTGAAACATCATACAGGACTCGTACACATTGAACGATTACACGTGCTGTGTATTGGATACCATACTTGCTACTTACGTTTTTCTTTATTATCAAGCGTAGTGTAGTTTACTACCGGATTATGGAGTGACTTACTATAGTTTGAAAAAATGTGTCAACAGTAACTTCGAAACGTAGTTAAAACTTTTCACGTGGTTACGGGCGTGAACGAACCGAAACAAATACTAAATGAGTAAAAACGTCATCTATACATTTAAAAGGACCAGATGCCGTTTTGGGTCACGTGGTATCGATTTCACTCCGAAACTAGTAAAATTGAAACATCATATATGACTAGTACACATTGAACGACTACACATACTATGTTTTGGATACCATACTTGTTACTTACATTTTCTTTATTGTCAAATGCAGTGCAGTTTCATAATGTTGGTCACTATCGGATGAACTTTATATCTAACTTGCTGTTCAAATATGGCAAAAACTTGATTTCGTTTAACTTTTATATAAATATAAGTGAATATAATGTGAAATGAACACAAAACTAGTTGAAATGGCAACTAGCCATTTAAAATGTCAGCATGTCGTTTTGGGTCATAGTGTCTCGATTTCACTTTAAAACTATTCGATCATAATTTTGAATATCTTAAAAGACTTACATAAGTTAAACTAAACCCTAAAACTTATACCTTAAACGGAAACCCTCCGTTTAAAATGATCAAATGCCATTTTTGGTCAGTAAGTATTGATTTCACTCTGAAACTAGTAAAACGGTGTTTGAAATATCATACATGTCTTGTATACATTGAACGACTACACGTGCTACGTTTTGACTATCACACTTGCCACTTACGTTTTTCTAATGTCAAGTGAAGTGTAGTGTAGTTTACAATCGAATTATAGAGCAACTCGCTATAGTTTGGACAAATGTGTCGACCGTAACATTGAAATGTAGTTAAAACTTTCATCCATAAACTTTCAAGTGGTTACGGACGTGAATAAACCGAAACGAACGAGAAATTAATAGAAACGTCACTGATACGTTTAAATTACCAGATGTCGTTTTGGGTCACGAGGTATCGATTTCACTCCGAAACTAGTAAAACGTGTTTGAAACATCATACGTGTCTTGTACACATTGAACTACTACACGTGTTATGTTTTGACTATCAAACTTGCCACTTACGTTTTTCTCTATTGTCAAGTGATGTGTAGTGTAGTGTAGTTTCCAACCGAATTATAGAGTGACTCGCTTTAGTTTGAACTTTGTGTGGACTGTGATGTTGAAATTTAGTTAAACTTTCATTCTTACACTTTCATGTGGATACGAGCGAGAATAAAGCGAAACGAGAACGAAATTAGCAAAAATGATATACGTACATTTAAAATGATTGGATGCCGTTTTGGGTCAAGGGTTCTCGATTTTTTCTTCGA
Source organism: Fraxinus americana (assembly GCA_035079005.1). Classification (NCBI taxonomy): domain Eukaryota; kingdom Viridiplantae; phylum Streptophyta; class Magnoliopsida; order Lamiales; family Oleaceae; genus Fraxinus; species Fraxinus americana. Next base: position 33,768,083 of record CM068716.1, read on the forward strand.
AAGTAGTAAAAAATAATATTTCAAACATCATAGATAAATTGTACAAATTGAACGATTGCATGTGTTATGTTTTGTATACCGTACTTGTTACATTTTTCTTGGTGGTTATATGTAATATAATTTTCAATCGGACATATGATGTGACTCACTATAGTTTGAACTTTGTGTGGACTGTGACGTCTAAACTAGTTAAAACTTTCATTCTTACACTTTCATTTGAAAACGAGCGAGAATGAAGTGAAACGAACACGAAATTAGCAAAAATGATATACATACGTTTAAAATGATTACATGCCATTTTGGGTCACGAGCTCTCAATTTTTCTTCGAAACTAGTAAAAATAATGTTTGGAACATCATAGATAAGTTGTACATATTGAACGATTGCACATGCTATATTTTGTATACATTTTCCTTTGTTGTCAAGTGTAGTGTAATCTCCAATTGGACGTATGATGTGACTCACTATAGTTTGAACTTTTTGTGGACTGTGACGTCTAAATCTAGTTAAAACTTTCATTCTTACACTTTCATGCGAAAACGAACGAGAATGGAGCGAAACGAACACGAAATTAGCAAAAATGATATGCGTATGTTTAAAATGACTACACGCCGTTTTTGGTCACAGATTCTTGACGCTTCATCGAAATTAGTAAAAACAATGTTTAGAATATCATAGATAAATTATATATATTGAACGATTGCACATGTTATGTTTTCTATACCATACTTGTTTTATTTGCTTTATTTCGTAGTTAAGTCTAATACAACTTACTCACGAAATAATGGTATTGGTTATTATCAAGTGAACTTTATGCCGATAAACAGGTCCAAACATAGTGAAAACTTCCATTCGTTCATTTTCATATGCATACGCGTGAAAATAAAGTAAAGCGGATACAAAATTAGTTGAAACGACACCCAATCGTTTAAAATGGCAGAATGTCATTTTAGATTATAGGGTCTCGATTTCACTCCAAAATTGTCGATCATATATTAGACCATCATGTAAGATTTATACAAGTTAAACAATCTAATTTATTGAGTATCTTATCTCATAATTAGAATTTAAATTATTTACTTTTTTAATAACATCATGTTGTTCTGTATAGCAGGGCCTTGATTTCACTACAAAACAAGTCGACCAAACTTGGAAAACTTTCACTCTTTCATTTTAATGTGCATACGAGTGAATAAAGTGAAATTGATACGAAATTAGTTGAAACGACATATAATCATTTAAAATGGCAGCATGTCATTTTAGATTATAGGGTCTCAATTTCACTATAAATGTAGTGAAAAGTTATCTATGTTAATTAAAATGTCACCAAACCGTTTATAAATACAACATGCCGTTTTCGATCAGGGACTCTCAATTTTACTCAAAATATTGTTAAAACTTGTTTTCATTAATTTTTATGTGGATACGAGGAAACATAAATTGATATGAACATAAAATTAGTTAAAACGACATTCAGTCGTTTAAAACGGCAATATGCCATTTTACTGTTGGTTTTAATTGTGTGTGAAAAGTCGAATGAACGTGGGGATTTATGTTTGGGGGATTTGGTAAATTTTTGTTTCAAATTGGATATTTTAGATATTTCAAATGAAGGGTGTTTATGACTTTTAACACATAATGAAATAGAGTAAATGCTAGTTAACCAAAAAGTATTGAGATTGTCTATTTTACCAAAGATCATTGTTGACTAGGCTTTTTAACCAAATCTATGTCGTTAAATTAATTATTGACTTTAAACTAAGTTAAAATCTTGATTTAATTCATACCAAAACGAGGACGAAGTCAAAAATCTAAACTTGTGCACTTTGCACACTCTCTTATCTGTGTGTACTTATGTATGTATATGCATTTGAATAAAGTCCCTTTTTTGTTTAGTTGTCCGATTAAGAAATCTTAGGCTTCAAAGATAGACGATCCATTTTGTTAGCCTATTGAAGAAATGGAGCAATCACACCATCCAAACAATGAAAAAAAAAAAAGTTGAAAAAAGTTGCTTATTCTTGCAAAGATCGATTTATTCAACATAAATAATCACTCACAGGAACAGAAACTTACATTACAAACAGAAAGTGAAACCACTCTCCTTCAATTTAGAACACAAATACATATAATATCGACTGACTTGTAGAAATTTTAAAGTAGGGTTTAATAAGTATTGCAAGTAAATTATAGTGTCTTAATTAATCTCCGGACGAAAAGCTCCATGTCTGGCCTCCATATAGAATCCTCAGTAGCCAATGAAAGTCGAGGAATGTAGAGCTACAATGAACAAAAAGAGGCAATGAGTTGAGGACGTATCTTTGAAATACTTCCATTTGAGGCTGTGTCCATTCATGAATGAAGACAATTAAATGCGTAAAAAATTTGTACATTAATGATGTTTTTCGTTCGTGTTAAAGATATGGTATTAGCATGTTTTTTTAAGCTTAAAAGTTACTTTTCTCGAAAGACAATAGCTGATTATTCCTGTTGTAACTTCCCTATGCTCCATGCCTAGGTTACTTTTCTATCTACCTAGTGAAGTTAAACCATGGTGTAGGTGACAACCGGTCTTGTACATGTCTAGGTTTATAGAAAGCGGCAAAGCGCTAGGCCAGCTGGTAGATGGTTCAACTCTTTGTTTTTGAGAAAAGCAACTTTTCAGTTACTTCTAATTTAATCGATAGAATATTTTTTTCATTTTATAGTTATTAGTAACTGTGGAGAAAAAATCCCTCGAGAAACCTTGATTCTGGGCTCAGAAAACAACCAAACGAACACCATACTACCAAGACGTGACCCAAAACTTCTACACCTTGTTTGCTTCAAATTTCATCCACACGAAGGAGATATGGTGGTGGTAATTGCATGCCTACACAGGGAGGAAGCAGAAGAGAATAACAATGGTTGGAACTCACCAAGAAATCCACCAAACAAAACCCGGCTGCCCTTTCTTCTCCATGGCTGCCTCTCCTCTCCACTCTCTTGCACACACTTCACACACACTCTAAACGGCTGGGAATGGGGGGAATAAATAGCGGTCAATTAGGTCACTTAATTTTGGACCAAACACTCCCTCCAAAATGGGCCAAAGTCCACTAAATGGACTACCAATAATTCCCACAACTAACCACATAAATGGGCTAACAACATAACCATCCAAACCCAAACTTGGGACATCCAAAAGTATAGGTCGTTTCTGAGTTGAGCTAAATCTATGGTGTCGCTAAATAATCCGACAACTATTTTACATCATCGCCCGAATTTATTGGGTATCAAAAACCCAACAGCAACCCTTTAAATAGTACTACACTTCGACTGTAAACATTTACCTGTCACTGATGGACTAGTTGGAGAAGGGAAAACCCATTTGTACAGTCATTAGAGGGGTGTGTGAGAAACGCGGTTTGCTAACTAAGTTATCGAATAGTTATTAATTATCCATTTTTAATTTTGACCCTACGTGCGGAATTAATCAATCAAAAGCAACAAGTCACTTTTAATTATTTTTAGATGGTTAAACAAACAGTCAAATTATCCTAAGTTGAATTGCCACAATTTGTAATATGAAAAGCAATAAATAACACCAATATGATGATGGAGAAACCCCAATTGGGTAAAAACTTTGGGACCATGCCAGTTACCTCCATTATAGACAATGTGGGTTACAGTTCAATTCCAAACTAGTTCCACTAGCTGTTGTAAACCCTGCAACTTCAAGATCTGCTGCTCATTCCAGCCTCGCGATCTGCTATTGTAGATACTGTCTAGCCAACCTGCTAGATCTCCCGATCTACCTCATGTGGCTTCCAAGTTCTGATGTACTTACAGATTCACAATCTTCTACCAAGATATGCTGCAGCAGTCTCACGTTCTTCCGCACACGTCTCTCCAAGTAGATACCCAGGAATCACCTATTCCCGTTTTTCTTCCTGTGCTTGTAGGCCAATCTCTCTTAACCTCCAGAAACTTCTGAAGTCCAACTGAGAAAGTTCATTCTTATGACCAATAAGAAATAGGTAGTGTTTCGGTTTAAGGAATTGATATTTTTCCCAACAGGTGGTTGTATGAACTCAAGAATCAAAGGATAGAATTAATGTAAGAATATCTTGGATCTTCAAAGGATGATAGGAAGAAGTAATATAATGAACAACCAGACCAAATTCATCCAATGGCTTGAGTATTTATAGGAGAGGAGAATTAGATTGAATGGGCCAAGAAAAAGTCTCGAAAATAGAAAATTAGGTTTGGACGAATAATACGTTGCTCGAGCGAAGGGTCTGTCGCTTGAGCGACAGTGGGGCGAAGGTCGAGCAAAGCAGTCTTTGTTTCAGTCGCTCGAGCATCACTCTGGCGAGCAGCTAGTAAAAAACCGACGTAAATCCTTGTTGTTCCAAATATGAAACCCTAAACCCTAAGCTAACCTACAAACTATGAAACTTTACAATTCAGTCCCTAAACTTTTATAATTGTTCAAGTTGATCCTTTTGTTCATAGAATTGCCAATACAATATATAAACCTAACAGTGTAAATTTACACCCCTCACACATTAGTGGCCCCACCCTAATGTTTGAGGGGTGTAAATTTACACCCCTCTAATGACTGTATACATAGCATTGTTCAGTTGGAGAATCATTAGTTCCATGTGAGGGGTGTAAATTTACACCCCTCTAATGACTGTATACATAGCATTGTTCAGTTGGAGAATCATTAGTTCCATATCCAGATTCTAGTGCTCAACTCTCTAGAGAAGCCACAAGAGACATTGCAGGGCCATTAACAGCTAACAAATACACATCAGATTTATATATATACATACACACACACACACACACACACACACACACACATATATATATATATGACAATACACTAAATTCACTACTAATCTAATGGAGTCGTGGTGGTCAGGGCCTTACCATTGCACCTACTAGTTGGTGGAGTTTCCACCTTACACGCACCAGGCAGTGCAACCGCTTGCGTTTGGTTAATATTGACTCCCAACGATCCACTACCACCGTTAACTGTAGTGCAAAGGCATCGGGATTGAGTTTGCACAACATTAGCTAGCACGGAGCAACATGAAGAAGACGGGGTGTTAGTGTTGGAAATTGGTTTAGAAGATTGAAAATTTGGTTAAGTGTCAAAACCAAAAACTTGGAAAAATGACTTTCGTTATTAGCCTCAATAAAAATATAGCCTCAAACAGAAGTTTGTTTCCTTTTGCCTGGATGCGTTCTGCATACTGTCAATTCTATCGTAATACACATATTTCTTTTGGTTTTAATTGGTAGAGTTGACATAGATCACTTCTGTTTTTTATTTTAGATTTTGTTTAGCATATTTATCTTCCTATTATAAGAGGGCATTCAGCCAATCTTTTAAATCTTTCTTCTCAATCCTTATATTCCTCCTGTATGCTTCATTTGAGACTAAATTCTCTCTGGACTATTGTGACTAAATTTGGATTGTAACTTGTGAAGAAAATTTTCTCTATTCTATCATGGTGGTTTTCAATTTAATTGTGACCACGTGTTGTTAGAAACTGAGATCTTACCTCTATCTTCACATCTATTTTGCATCAACATTTTTTCTTGCTAATGCAGACATTTTTGCTTTGCTGATGCAAAAGGTGCAGGGGTTGATTGTAACCTTGTGTAATATGGGCAGTTTTCCGACTGGTAGTGAAGCAGCTATGTGAAATTTACTATGTACTATATGCAGAGAGTTGGTTTTGCATATTGAACCGTATTTTCATAGTCTCCCAGATCATGGTAATTCTTTTTTTAGAACTCTTTTAGTTATCATGTTGACTTGCTTCATGTACAAAGATGTGTTAGATGAATGGGAAATGCTCATCCTCTTTTGTGTAATTTTGAAGTTTTTCCGGGAAATATTTAATATTAATTTTTTTGGTAACTGATTGTTTAGTTGTCTGTGGTGGCTCGGTGCTGTGTGATAGTTTGAATATTCCATAGTTATACTAAAAGAGATGAATCAACTTTATTATAATGAGAAGATGACATAAAGTCTCTTCGACCATACAATATCAGATGGACCTCCAAAAAAGGTCATAATTGAATGAATAATACAATGACTTACCAACTCTAGAGGAATTCCAACTAAGAAATAAGAAAGATTGTATATATAGGACTTAGTGAAAGGCCTGTAGACTTCGTGAAAAATCAAGTGGACATATATGATGCTATGAACAGAAGGAAGAAGAGCAGAGAAGCTCCCAACTTGGTGGAAGTTGCATCAGACGAACCATCCCCGGTCGTTGGCACAGTTTTTGATCCACCCTCTGCATGATTTGCACGAAACATATTATTTATCGATTCCTTCAAGTCAACGACATAAGAAAACAGAAACACGCATAAATTGTGTACCTGAAGGGTTTGCATTTGGAGAATTTGGCAATGCATCAGGAGAGGCAGCAGGTGAACCAGCAGCATTGCACTGGCTAACAGGGGGAGTCTGAACATTGCAAGCCCTAGGCAGGGCCATAGCCTGTGTCTGATTTATGTTGAGTCCCAAGGAGGAGCCACCACCATTAAGGACCTGACATAAGCATTGAGGCTGGGACTGAACCACAGAGGCGAGCTGTGTGCAGCATCCTGTCGAGGGGGTTGATGAGTTCCCGGATATGTAATTGAGGCAGGGTGACATACTAATTAGCACATTGGTGCAATCGGTTGATTGTGCAATGGCACCGGTCGAAAACAAGGTAACTAGCATAAGGGCGATGATCATAACCATGTTTTGATGTCCCATTGAATGTGAAGCGACTGAATTTGTTACTGAAAATGCCTGTGGAATGAGGAAATGTTTGGTGCTTGATGGGTAGAGTTCTGTTATGTGTTAGATTTATATAGGAAGTTGTCCGGGGTGGAGGTGGGGTGGGGTGGGTTACCAACATCTCCTACTCTTGGAAGTCTTGGAAATTTTGTTAGCTATGAAGGGCTTTCAGACCTTGGCTTGTTGTTTAGTTTAATACGAAAACTTGGGGATTTGAGATAAATGGAGTAGGGTCAAGTGAGTGGGTGGCCTACTTTTTGCCTGACTGAAATGTTCGATGTTTTTAGAATTCTAAAAGTTTCAAGCTATTCAAAGCTCAGACTTATTAAAACATTTTCTTTCGAATAATGCATAATTGCACTTATTTGTCCTCAACTCCCTAGAGGTGTAAATTTCGGTTGACAGTCTGGGCTCCGTTGAGGTGGACCTTTTGCTTTTGTAAGCACATAAAAGGTTAAAAGAGTTGTCGGGGACACTGGTCTTCCCAATTTGGTGGAGTTGAATTATGAGATTTGCATAGTCATTCGTTAGTCAATAGGTGATTCATAATTCATGAGTCACGAGACAAAGGAGATCAATCGTCGAAGTCCACATAGTGGTGACATCTTTGGTCGGATCAACATGATAGCTATCTGTCTTCGATCTGTCCATAGCAAATTCGTTCGATGCGAATCTTCACATTTTGTCTACTAGCAAGCTCCGTATTAATAAGAGGACCTGGCAGGACACATTAGTGGTCCTTCTATGCTTCATGTTACACATCTACTCTACTTATTTTGGAATCATCATTTCTTGATATTTTTGGGGGAAAATGTTATTAAACCTTTTAAGATGATTAGTTGGCTTTCCTCAACTCCCTTAGTTTGCATATTAATTTACGGATTAATCTATGTGTACATAGATTGATCCATAAGGATGACATAATGTAAGTGGGGTGTGGCCCGCGCTATAGTAGCGCTACAGTAGTACGGGCCCCATCACACTCACATTATGTCATCCACTATGTGTACACCTATGCACACATAACATGACTCTTAATTTACAGCTCTTTACTTTGATAATTGATGCGTGCGAAACACCTTTGTGTTTGTGTTTTTTTTTTTTTTTTTGGATTTTTGACCATCGACATCTAATTTATTAGCATAGTAACTCTATCACCATTTGTCAAACTCAAAATCCTTACGATAATAAACCGTGGGTCATATTTAATGGAATGGTTTCTTGTATTTAAATGTTTTATTATAGATATTGTAAAGATCAAATCTACGCCGTTCCATTAAATCAATCCTACCCATCAATTCGAGCTGGCTTCGCTATAAATAGATGAATACTCATTTGTACGTAATCAAGTTTAAAGTTGTAAACCTTTATCATATATAATATACGAGAATACCCCCAAACTATCTCATGTTTTCTTTTCAATATGTCTTCCTTTAGCCAAAATTTTAGTTGTTCAAGTACTTAGCATCTATGCTGAGTTTTGGAAACCTCGTGCGAGATTAATGTTAATGTCGAAAAGTGATTGAAATTACAACAATGTGATAATTGATAACATCATTATTTGTTGTTGCAAACATGGTGCAGAGGTATGAAAAATCTACCAGGCCCTCTAATCCAAGTCATTCCAGATTGATTTTTATCAATGCTCCAATTAATTGTAACTGTTTTTCTTGTAAAGCGGGATTAAGCAAACTCTGCGCTTGAATGTCAAAGGTGACGTAAAATTTATGGAGAAGTGCTACTTGTACAGCCCCACATGACCCTATAAAATGTTTGGCGTAGGCATCCCCTGGCATTGGGGGAGAAAAAAAACATGACCTATACAAACCTTTCATTTTAGAAAAAAAAAAAAAATTATATAAAATTAACAATATTGAAAAACACAAATTTGCTTCTTCTGTCTACCCCTAACTACCACTACAACATAGCCACCCCACCCCATCAAATTTAATTCATCAAATTCAATTCAAGATTTGCAAATTCAGTAACCCTTCTTATTCTCATAACTCGTTTAAATAACTATTGCTTTCTTGTCTTTGCGGGCAGAGCGATTGCATTCCCTTACTGTATAATTATAATAATTGGCTTTTCTAGATTTAAAATATAAGCAAAAGTTAACGTTGAGTTGATATATTATTTGCAAGTTGTTTTGGATGATGTTGATGGTGTGAGTAGGATTTGTTTAAGGGTATTTATATTATCACTATGATTCCAAACAACGAAGATTTATTAGGCTACTAATATATCCACCATCTTATTCGTCTTTTCAAGAAAGGGAGGTAACGAATTGGATTGAGCTTCATCCATCATAAATTTATCCAAGGATCACAACGAGAAGGCATCAAAAGGAAGAAACCAAAATCATTGGCCAAAAACAACCCAAAATATCAAATTAAGTATAGCAGCCATAATTCTCCACTTCAAATTTCTAAACTTAACCAATGTCCGAATATACACAAAGGAAGAAGTTATTACATCAAATTTAAAAAATTTTCCTGCTTTTTCGCCATTCTCTCTCAAATCCAACAAGTTATCAATTACTTCAAAATATCCATGTAATACCACCGAATTTTTTCCATCCCAATTCCTCTTAAATCTCAATAAATCCTGATACTTCTTACCATCCAAATTTCAATTCGATACAACCCAAGTGGATAAGAAAAGCAAATCCAACCAATCCTATGTGTATTTATAACCAAAAGCACAATAAAAATCCATCATCGACAAGCGCATTTGCTGGCCACATTCATGAAGGGTGAAGGAGAGGGCCGAGAAGGTAGTTTGGTGTACTGTGGAGGTCACTGGGCAGGTTTGGATATCCAACATTTGCTAGAATTTTATGTGGTGTAAAGATAATTTGATGGAATTGTTGTGGTATATAATTTTTAATTGAGTTAGTTTATACTAATCAAATCGAGGTGTTGTATTTATTAAAAATGTAATTTAATTGGGGTGCATTTAAAATGTTGTAAAACAACAATAAATTGTGGTGGCGATATAACCACCATTTGTTTAATTACTTGCTAAAAATAATGCTACAATTCTTACCTTCGCTTCCAAAGAATTCATTAACCTTCAACAGACTTTCCATTACACATCCTCCACTACGGTGGAAAAATGCGGATCCACTAGTAACACATTATTAATCATGGTAACTATCAACATTTCATAAAAATGAAGATATCCTTCTTAAAAATATCAATATCTCGTATGGAGAAAACAGAATGAAAATATCCTACTTAAAACTATCACTATGTCGTATGGAGAAAGCAAGGTTTGCGACAACATGCATATCAACTTTTTATAGAGTTTTTCTAAGGTGTCCAGATTGTACACATATATGGACTAGTTTTTCTTTTCTTTTTTTTTTTCCAAATCCTTTTGTAGCGCATATTGTATCCTTTATACGCACTTACCACCAACCGAAAATAAATCTTTTATGAATTTCTCTTCCTCGAACTTAACCCTTTATATTCATGCACCGCTCCTCAAGCTTGATAATATATCAAACTTCACCACATGGAATAAACCTTGCTTATGATACCACTTGCTGGGAATCTCAACTAATATCATGATTCACCCAAGGATCTTCTTTCAAGAAATATCAAGAAAAATAGAGATAAAAATACAGATAGCTAAAAAAAAACAATAATTTACTTGAAAAACTCCTAAACCAAAAACTAATCATGGTCTCAAAAAAAATTACACTACATGAAAAACAAAGACATACATACTAAAATAGCCTTCATAGTATTTGTAACCCAAGTCTTATCCCACAATAATAACTCATAACTATCTCACGAAACTAAGACAAATAAAATAGTAAGGGGACGCCTCTATTTATAGGGACATAAGCGGAGAGCCTTTTGTTTTACATCTGAGGTGAGTTTCATGTGATTCCCATCAAAAGTTGGAAAATAAAATTATATTCTACATAGAATAATAATATTCAGCATCTATTTTTAGAGGACAATATTAAGTCCCTGTTTCATGGGGATTAAAGTCGATTTTTTTGTAGATTTTGATAATATATAGTTGACAAAATGTGTGGTCGAAAAGTTGTGAACCACATATAAAATGGTAATTGGGTCAAATAGCCTCTTCCATAATACACTTTGTAATTTTAGCATTTGACCAGAATAATACGATTAAAATAAATATTTTAAATCATAATTTATAAACTACCTAATATACCATTTTTCAACAAAACGTAATTTCCCTTTTCTGAAGCAATTGAATTCCCAAAACCCAAAATCAATACATTTCTTGATCCCCAAACCCTTCTACCATTCAAAATCGGTTGCCTTCCTAGATTGATAGAACTGAAACTCGTGAGCAATCACTTCTAAGAAACAATTTCATAGTTAATTGCACTAAGAGAAGACATGGTTTTTGAATAAGTGTAGAGCATCGAAGGGTGGGGAGATGAGTGCACCGAAGCACAGGCACGACCGGACTTCGCCTCTGCCTTCGGGTATGGATTGAAGTCCTCCCCCTCGTAACTGGGTATGTCTTTTGATTAATTCTTGTTCTTGATCGGTAAATTTCCATTTTAATTTTCGATGAATTTGGGTTTTATTTGATTGCCGATTGATCTATCGGGATGTATTTGGGCTTCCAATAAATTTGGATTTCTTATTTTGAGTTAAAAATTAGATTGCTCTTTTTATTTATGATTATAATCTGGCATCATCTTCTCTTTTTATTTATGATTATAATCCTAATTTCACAGAAAATTAAGTCTTGTAAACTGTAATAACCTTCTTAGCTGCCAGCAACTGAGTGCAAACCGATGAAGAAAAATTGAATATCAAGCCGACCAACTGTTTCAATATTAAAGCATGGAGAGTACATGTGAGCTTGATCTTATTGAATGTCTTATCTTATACTATGATAGGTTCATTATATGTTAGCTACTCACTTGGCATATTATATTGCCGTAGGCATTATGGCCCCTATTATTGAGTATGGAACATGTGATAGAACAATCGCTATAGAATGAGCATTCTTCAGTGCTTCATTATATCTGCATTTCTGGATGTTGATGTGGATGCTTTTGTGGCACTATATTTCATCATATTGGCTACATGTTCTTACCACCAATTATAGAACACTATATATAAATGATTCTGATCTAGAGAATGGAGCTTTTTAGGTTGCACTTCTTCTCTATGATTTCTATATTGATTCATATTTATTTCTAATTTGGCAAAGTAAAATGCAGATTTTAATCAATTGTCTTGAATCACTTGGAACTATTTATTTAGATTCTATTTACATACCTTACTAGTTTAAAATGAGATAATCTAGTGGTTGTTGCACGCATTGCAACATGTGAACAGGATGGAGATAATATTTTCACTTTTTGGTTCAATAATATGTTTCTGCAGTCTATCACTACGTTTTGTTCGACTTATTTTATTCTTATGACATGAGGACTGCTAAATAGTTGCACGCGTAAATGACGAGAGTAGTTGAAGGATTACTTGCTGAATTTAAACGGGGCATCCACTTTGTTGTTAGTTTCACGGCTTTATCTGTTAATCAAGTTCTTTTGATTCTCTTGGAATGGAAAATTGATCTTTTGGAAAGAGTTCTATACTGTTCGAAGCTAAACTCTGGTTTGGATTTCCATTTGCCTTGAGAGTTGGACATATGCATTGACCAATCGCAAGGTGGCTTTCTTACTGGAATTTTTGCTTCATCTTTATCATAAGAACCTTTGAATATGGTTACTTGTATTGTTAACTAGTTTATTGAAATATATATTCTTTTCTACCTCATTTTCCCTAGTGCCTTTTCTATTTATTTGAGGTGTCCTCCTCCTTCCTAGGTTGATGTTGCCCAAGAAATGCGGATGATTTTTCTCTAGATTGTTGCAGAACGCATCTTGTTAGAAATTAACACTACCAAACATTTCTCTGAAGGATATAGGACTTAGATGCTGATTTTATCTAGTTAGTATTGGTTTTTGTGATTGATTAGGGATATTTGATTATGGAACATGTGTATGGATGTTGACTAGTGTTGTTATGAAAATTTGCTATATTTTCCATTGTATGAATGTTTTATTCAAACATTGAAGCAGTCAAGGTTGAAACAGAGTTGTAGTTTTTATGACAGCTTGTACATTTACGCGATGGAAAAACAGATTATATTATTAACTTCGCAAATTCACCCAGTCTAAAAAAACTGTAGTTATACATTTAAAACGATAACATGCCATTTTGGGTTACGAGGTCTCGATTTCACTACGAAACAAGTATGCAATATCGTAGATGACTTGTCCGGGCTGAATGAGCAAAAATTATGCGAACTAAACACTGAATTAAAAAAATCACAGCCGTACGTTTAAACCGTTCATGTGTCATTTCAGTGGGAGACGTACTATGTTTTGTATACCCTAAATGACAGTTATCCTTGTAAAATGATATTATGTCGTTTTCGATAACAGGGTCTTGATTTCATTTGGAGATCAATCGTCGAAGTCGACATAGTGGTGACATCTTTGGTCGGATCAACATGATAGCTATCTGTCTTCGATCCATCCATAGCAAATTATTTCGATGCGAATCCTCACATTTTGGTGTGGGTGTCCCCTAGCATTGGGGGAGAAAAAAAATATGACCGATACAAACCTTTCATTTTAGAAAAAAAAAATATATAATAAACAATATAGAAACACACAATTTTGCTTCTTCTGTCTACCCCTAACTACCACTACAACATAGCCACCCCACCCCATCAAATTTAATTCATCAAATTCAATTCAAGATTTGCAAATTCAGTAACCCTCCTCATTCTCATAACTCGTATAAATAACTATTGCTTTCTTGTCTTTGTGGGCAGAGCGATTGCATTCTCTTAATGTATAATTATAATAATTGGCTTTTCTAGATTTAAAATATAATCAAAAGTTAACGTTGAGTTGATATATTGTTTGCAAGTTATTTTGGATGGTGTGAGTAGGATTTTATTTAAGGGTATTTATATTATCACTATGATTCCAAACAATGAAGATTTATTAGGCTACTAATATATCTACCATCTTATTCGTCTTTTCAAGAAAGGGAGGTAACGAATTGGATTGAGCTTCATCCATCATAAATTTATCCAAGGATCCCAATGAGAAGGCATCAACAGGAAGAAACCAAAATCATTGGCCAAAAGCAACCCAAAATATCAAATTAAGTTTAGCAGACATAATTTTTCACTTCAAATTCTTAAACTTAACCAATGCCGAATATACACAAAGGAAGAAGTTATTACATCAAATTTAACAAATTTTCCTACTTTTTCGTCACTCTCTCAAATCCAACAAGTTATCAATTACTTCAAAATATCTATGTAATACCACATAATTTTTCCCATCTCGATTTCTCTTAAATCTCAATAAATGCTGATACTTCTTACAATCCAAATTTCAATTCGACACAACCCAAGTGGATAAGAAAAGAAAATCCAACCAACCCTACGTTTCACATCATTAAGTCCATGTATTTATAACCAAAAGCACAATAAGAATCCGTAATCGAAATGCGCATTTGCTGGCCACATTCATTAAAGGGTGAGGGAGAGGGATTGGCCGGGAAGGTAGTTTGGTGTACTGTGGAGGTCACTGGGCAGGTTTGGATATCCAACATTTGCTAGAATTTAATGTGGTGTAAAGAAAAATCAATGGAATTGTTGTGGCATATAATTCTTAATTGAGTTAGCTTATATTAATCGAATTGAGGTGTTGTATTATTAAAAATGTAATTTAATTTGGGTGGATTTAAAATGTTGTTAAACAACAATAAATTGTGGCGGCGATATAACCACCATTTGTTTAATTACTTGCTAAAAATAATGCCACAATTCTTACCTTTGCTTTCCAAAGAATTCATTAACCATCAACAGACTTTCCATTACACATCCTCCACTCCGGTGAAAAAATGCGGATCCACTAGTAACACATTCTTAATCATGGTAACTATCAACATTTCATAAAAATGAAGATATCCTTCTTAAAAATATCAATATCTCGTATGAAGAAAACAAAATGAAGATATCCTACTTAAAACTATCACTATGTCGTATGGACAAAGCAAGGTTTGCGTCGCGACAACATGCATATCAACTTTTTATAGAGTTTTTCTAAGGTGTCCAGATTGTACACAAACATGGACTAGTTTTTCTATTTTATTTTTTTTCCAAATCCTTGTGTAGCGCATGTTGTATCCTTTATACGCACTTACCACCAACCGAAAATAAATCTTTTATGAATTTCACTTCCTCGAACTTAACGCTTTATATTCATGCACCGCTCCTCAAGCTTGATAATACAGCAAACTTCACCACATGGAATAAACCTTGCTTATGATACCACTTGCTGGGAATCTCGACTAATATCATGATTCACCCAAGGATCTTCTTTCAAGAAATATCAAGAAAAATAGAGATAAAAATAAAGATAGCTAAAAAAAAAAAATATTACTTGAAAAACTCCTAAACCAAAAAATAAATCATGGTCTCAAGAAAAATTACACTACATGAAAAACAAAGACATACATACTAAAATAGCCTTCTTAGTATTTGTTACCCAAGTCTTATCCCAAAATAACTCATAACTATCTCACGAAACTAAGATAAATAAAATAGTAAGGGACGCCTCTATTTATAGGGACATAAGCGGAGAGCTTTTTGTTTTACATCTGACGTGAGTTTCGTGTCATTCCCATCAAAAGTTGGAAAATAAAATTATATTCTACATAATATTCAGAATCTATTTGTTTTTTAGTAGATTTTGATAATATTTGATAAAATATGTGGTCGAAAAGTTGTGAATCACATAAAATATGTGGTTATATTAATTATTGACTTTAAACTAGATTAAAATCTTGATTTTAATTCATACCAAAACGAGGACGAAGTCAAAAATCTAAACTTGTGGTGAACTTCGTACACTTTCATCCTCTCTCTTATGTGTGTGTACATATGTATGTATATGCGTTTGAATAAAGTCCTTTTTTTGTTTAGTTGTCCAATTAAGAAATCTTAGGCATCAAAGATAGACGATCCATTTTGTTAGCCTATTGAAGAAATGGAGCAATCACACCACCCAAACAATGAAAAAAAAAGTTGAAAAAAGGTGTGTATTCTTACAAAGATCAATTTATTCAACATAAACTCATAATCACTCACAGGAACAGAAACTTACATTACGAACAGAAAGTGAAACCACTCTCCTTCAATTTAGAACACAAATACATATAATATCGACTGACTTGTAGAAATTTTAAAGTAGGGTTTAATAAGTATTGCAAGTAAATTATTGTGTCTTAATTAATCTCCGGACGAAAAGCTCCACGTCTGGCCTCCATATAGAATCCTCAGTAGCCAATGAAAGTCGAGGAATGTAGAGCTATAACGAACAAAAAGAAGGCAACGAGTTGAGGTATCTTTGAAATACTTCCATTTGAGGCTGTGTCCGTCTTGGATCCTGCTCCATTCATGAGTGAAGACAATTAAATGCGTTGACAATTTGTACATTAATGATGTTTTTCGTTCGTGTTAAGGATATGGTATTAGCATGTTTTGCTAAGTTTAAAAGTTACTTTTCTCGAAAGACAATAGCCTAAATATTCCTCGTCGTAACTTCCCTATGCTCCATGCCTAGGTTACTTTTCTATTTACCTAGTAAAGTTAAACCATGGTGTAGGTGACAACCGGTCTTGTACATGTCTAGGTTTATAGAAAGCGCTAGGCCAGCCGCTAGATGGTTCAACTCTTTGCTTTTGAGAAAAGCAACTTTTAAGTTACTTCTAATTTAATCGATAGAATATTTTTTCATTTTATAGTTATTAGTAACCCTATAAATAGTACTACACTTCACTGTATACATTTACCTGTCACTGATGGACTAGTTGGAGAATCATTAGTTCCATCTCCAGATTCTGGTGCTGAACTCTCTGGAGAAGCCACAGGAGACATTGCAGGGCCATTAACAGCTAACAAATACACATCAGATTTGAATATATATATATATACATGCATGACAATACACTAAATTCACTACTAATCTAATGGAGTCGAGGTGGTCGAGGCCTTACCGTTGCACCTACTAATCGGTGGAGTTTCCACCTTACACGCACCAGGCAGTGCAAGCGCTTGCGTTTGGTTAATATTGACTCCCAACGAACCACCACCACCGTTAACTATAGTGCAAAGGCATCGGGGTTGAGTTTGCACGACATTAGCTAGCGCGGAGCAACATGAAGAAGACGGGGTGTTAGAGCTCCCGGTAACATAGCTGAGGCACGGGGCCATGCTAATCAGCACGTTCGTGCAGCCTGATTGAGCCATGGCTGCATCTGCTGAAAGAATTATTAGCACAATAAGAAGAGCACTAACGTTAATCGCTTTCGGTGCCATTTGACGATTAATTGAAATATGAATCAAGAAAATTTTTGTGTTTTCTTATGGTGAAGTCAAGAAAGGAAGGGGGAATGATTTATACAAGTTTCTTCGAGTTAAATAATGGATTTATTTGGTAAACTAGAAATGGCTGATGAGGTAAGAGCCGAAATTGCTGCCGTAACGTGTCATATTCAGGCCTGAGATTTATTATAGATGCATGAATGGATAATTAATTAGGATTAATCTAGCTATTCCATGAAATGTCTGGCAACAAATTACAAGTTATTTTTTTGCAAAGGAGGAATTGTATATTATGTAGTATATTGTGGTTGATCACCTAAACCTAGGCTTGACTTGGAAATGTTCCAGCAGTATTCTTTATGTAAGTTCTACTTACCTGGACGAGTCAATGGACGATCAAGAAGGCGCATGGCCTAGGTTGGCAGCCTATGGGTGCCTGCAAAAGATCGACACAAGTGGTTGAGAGAGCCGGGAAAGAAAAAGCTTTTATTGAAGTTCAAGTTCTACAAAAGGAATCTGATTATATTCATTATAGAGTGATTACGAGCATATATATCAAAGATGCATCAAGTGACTACGAGCGTACAATGTTGAGAATTATAAACCATAATTCCATATTACAAAGAACAATAATAATAAAAATAAAAAATTGACACACAACACACAAGATTTATAGAGATTCGTTTCAATGTGAGATATGTCTTCTTCCGTCACTTTAGTAATTCGCTATAATGAAAAAAAACTTATAAAAGAAAAACGCTCGTACCCTATTTTCTATAAAATTTCTCTCTCTTTTGATAATGATACAAAACTCTAATGACGACTCCCAATTTATAAAACAGATTATGATAAAATTGAAATTACAAGTATGATATTCCTAAACTATCTTTAAAGATGGATTCACGTATAGATTCCACACATCGACAATAATTATACTCCATAATTTAAAATAAAATACCTTTTGGACAGTAATATTAGTACCTTTATCTTTTTGTACTGCTTTGTTGGCAATTATCAAAGGTTGTCTAAACATCTTTTTATTTTATCATTGCTGTTCTTTTCCAATTTCAACAAATTCACCTGCACTTGCATGGTTGTCTGATGGATTCCAAGTGCCAATAGTTTTGCTGGTAAAAATAATTCATTGACATTTGTGAATGAACAAGGTTTCAATTGGTTTGGTTGTAGTGTTCAAACAAGAGGTAAATTCATGTTCTGCTATTAATTAAGCACAAGTAGTTTCCTCAAACTCCAAAAAGTATGAATAATAAACCATCAACTACAAAACAATACAATTATATGAAGATTTCACAGCTATTTATGAATTTTAAGTGGATCAACTAAGATTTGAAATTTCATAAACTAGTAACAAGCTTGGAAATCGTTGATGCATGTTTGATGTGCAGTATTGAACAAAATCAAATAAATATAATAAATAAGATTTTAACTTTTTTAATTTGTTTAGTGCTACAAATGGGAATTCCATAAAGTGAACAGATAAATAGATCGAATAATAAGATTATTCTAGCAATTCCATGAAATGTCTTGCAACAATGTATATTTTTATTTTTTTTCAAAGGAGAAAGGTATCTTATGTAGTATATTATGGCTGATGACCTACCACTAGAAAACCTTGGCTTGAGTTAAAATGTTCCTGCAGCATTGAATTAAGGTTTTTTGTAAGTTCAAGTTCCACATATAGAATTTGATTATATTGTTTAATATTGTGTATCAAACATGCACATATGGTACATGCATTGTTATGTCTATTAAATAATGGATTAAAAGTTTCAACTTTTAATATTTAATAGTTTTGTTGGCAATAATAATTCACTAACATCTGTGAATGAACGAGGATTCTACTGGTTAAAATTCAAATTTTACTGCACCCAGCTATTCAATACAACTGTAATTGCCATTTACATATCAGGAATCCAAAATTATAGCCATTTACATACCAGGAATCCAAAATTATTCATTTAAAGTTTGAGCAATCTCTGTACATTTCCATTTCTACAGTTTTGAAATCTATTGTTTGGCTGTTATTGTGGATCATGTTTACAGACTATACTGTAACTTGTATAAATCTCTTCTATCAAGGATAATGAGTTAAGGTTTTCTACCCTAAATTTGCTTAAGTTTCTTATTGCATAAGAGCTCGTTAAACATAAAAGAGCAATTCATTAATCCGATTTAATACTCAAAGAAGTATATGAATTTCAAGATTGGTAGGTAAACAAGATGCCATCTTGTGAGCATATCAATTGAGTACCGAAATATAGATCAGCTTATGAGAGATTGAACTACCTCTCTTTGACAATTTAAACTAGAACCCCAGATCTTAATAAAAATTTTATAGTATTTGACGTGACTAGGTAGTATAATAAACAAAATTGACTTCTTTTTCTTTTTTTAAATTGTGGAATAACAACTCATCCTCCCTATCAAATGTGGAATGATCAAGTGCAACAACCTAGGAATCTAGATTGATCCACAATTTCTGGGTCCTAATATTGAGTGAATGTGAGGGTTCTCAAACCAATAATTCCCTAGTTCGTGAGATTTTTTTTTTGATAAACCCTGTGGTTTAAGGACAATAATGACAAAGGTGACGAAAATTAGGTACGGTGAGCCACACCCTCAAGTTTGCGTATTTAATTTAATACTAGTTGAAATATATATTATAATTTTAGTTACCAACTTGTAGTATTTGTTATTGTAAGGGACTAAAGTGCAAACTTTCCTTTTTCCCTTTGTATATATTTTTGGTTGACATTACATCGATTCATAGAGAAATTTTCTCCCAAATCGACTTGGTATTTACTTGAGTATAGCCATATTTGACTAGTTATTCTATTTCATCGTTACCTAGTTACATCAAAAATTCGTTCATTGCCACAGTTATACATCCTTGTTATGGTGGACCGCATGGATGTAAGGACGTAGCCGAGTTCTAATGCCAATTTGATATAGTGCAAAGAAATTAATGATAAGGTGAACGTGCTGAAAACGCATTGATCCTAAAAAAACGTGCAAATTAAGAAAGAAGGAGTGGTGATCTGGAAAACTTGTACTAACACATAATGAGTACTTTGTTGGAAAGGGCTATTTCATTGAGGGAATGGTCAAACTTTATACTCTTAAGGATAATTCTAATAAAAATAAATCACTTGCCTATGTTACTTATTCAATTCATTTATGGCATGGTAGATTAGCATACATAGGAATTAGCAATATGAAAAGAGTGATTAAATGTATATTGGTACAATGTGTAATTGATAATTTAGGAAAATGTGAAGCTTGTATTAAATCAAAGATGATTAAAAAATCATTTTATAGTGTAGTAAGATCAACAAACTTACTTGAACTTGTTCATTCCGATATATATGAATTAAATGACATGCTAACAAGAGGTGGTCATAGATATTTTATTAGTTTCATTGATGATTGTTCTAGGTATACTTATGTATATTTGTTAAAGCATAAAGATGAATCTTTTATTGCCTTTAAAACATATAAAATTGAAGTTGAAAATCAGTTATGAGGGAAACTAAAAACTCTAAGAAGCAATGGAGGTGGAAAATATTTTTTTGATGAATTCAATATGTTTTGTTAACATAATGGAATAATGCATCAATGTTTTACACCATGAGTACCAGAACAAAATGGTCTAGCAGAAATAAAGAATATGCCATTTTTATAAATGATAAATGTCATGTTATTGAATTCTGAATTACCATATAACTTATGGGGTGAAACTTTATTTAGTGTTTGTCATATACTAAATAGGATTCCTTTGAAAAAGAATAAGGTTTCTCTATATAAAATATGAAAGTGTAGGAAATCAAATATTAATTATTTCAAAGTGTAGGGGTGTCTCGCTTATTACAAGAATACGGATCCTAAGATAACTAAATTAGGTCCTAGAGGTACTAAATGTACCTTATGGGGATATTATTTAAATAGCAAGGCCTATGGGTTACTAAACTTAGAATTAAATGTTATAATAGAGTCAATGGATGTGGAGTTTTTTGAGAATGTATTGGCAATAAGAAATTCTCAAAATGAAACTTATTTAAACATTCTGATTTCTATAAAATCACAAGAAGAAACATCTACAAGCGACGTTGAAAGTGAACCTCGAAGAAGTAAGAGAGTTAGAAAAGAAAAAAACGTCTAGGATTGGATAAATTGGATTCCCAAATTATTTCTTTCTTCTTAGTCGAAAGAGATACAAAGGATGTTGTAAGAAAAATTCATTTTGTTCTTCAAGTCGAAAGTGATCCTAAAACTTATAAGGAATCAATGTCTTCTAGAGATTGCACATTTTGGAAAGAGGCAATAAATAATGAAATGGATTCTATTATTTCAAGTAACACTTGGGAAATATTTGATATACTAAAGGTTTCTAAATCCACTGGTTGTAAATAGGTGTTGAAAAGGAAATATAATTCCAATGGAACACTCAATACCTATAAAGATAGATTATTAGCTAAAAGGTATCGTCAAAAAGAATAAATAGATTACTTTAACACATATGCACCCGTGGTTAGGATAACCTCGATAAGGTTCTTGTTTGCACTAACATCTATTTATGATTATATGTTCATCAAATGGATGTAAAGACGACATTTTTAAATGAAGATCTCGAAGAGGATGTCTAAATGGAACAACTAGAAGAGTTTGTTCTACCGAAAAATGAACATAAGGTGTGCAAACTAATCAAATCCTTATACGGATTGAAACAAGCCCCTAAAAAGTGGCATGAAAAATTTGACTTTAAAGCAATATCAAATAGTTTTAATCGCAATTCGGTAAACAAATGTCTATATACTAAAGTAAATGATAATATAATCACATTAATATGTCTATATGTTGATGATATGTTAATCATTAGCAACAATATAGACGGTATCAAAGAAATGAAGAGGTTTCTATCCTCCATATTCAAAATAAAAAATCTTGAACAAGTAGATACTATTCTTGGTATCAAAGTTAAAGAATGGTGGATGTTTTACATTGAGCCAATCACATTATATTGAAAATGTTAAATAAGTTCAAACACTTGAACAATAAAGAGGCAAATACTCCCTTAGACCCAAGTATCAAATTGATAAAGAACAATGGTAGAGGAATAGTTCAAATATAATATGCAAGTGCAATTGAAAGTCTTATGTACGCAGCACAATGTACAAGACCTGATGTAACATTTGTCATGAGTAAACTAAGTAAGTATACTAGCAATCCAAGTTCCGAACATTGGAAGGTCATCAGTAGGGTTCTTGGTTAATTAAAGAAAACTAAAAACATTGGACTACAATATACAAATTTCCCTAAAATCTTGGAAGGATATACTGACACTAATTGGAAATCAAATGCAGGAGAAAATAAGTCAACTTCAGTTTGCATATTTACTCTTGAAGGAGGTGCAGTTTCTTGGAAGTCTAAGAAACAAACTTGTATTACTCACTCAACAATAGAGTCGATATTTGTCGCATTGGCTGAAACTGGAAAAGAAGTTGAGTGGCTAAGAGATTTGTTATATGAAATACCTTTAGACATAAATGATATTTCTTCAATAGCTATGTTGTGTGAAAGTCAAGCTACTCTTGCTCGAGCATATAACGAAGTATATAATGGAAAGTCTAGACACACAAGTCTAAGACATGAGTATGTAATGAAATTAATAAAGCATGGAATAATTTCTCTTACACATGTTAAATCTAGTGAGAACTTAGCTGATCCCATTTACTAAACCTCTCACGAGAGAGTTAGTAAGATTGACATCAAGTAGGATGGGATTGAAACTCCCTAATTAAATCCACCAATGATAGTAACCCTACAAAAAATATACTAAATAAATATATTTAGGTTCAAAGGGTAATAACAAATCATTCGATAAGTAGTTGGATTTTAACACTATTAAAATTAAATTTATTAAACCCTATCTTTGGTAAATAGTGTTGGTCGTTACTGTTGGAGGGATGAGTTGTAATTAAAACTTTGAATGAAGTTCAGTACGGGTAAAAGTATCTTTAAAAGTAACAAAGATATTGGAAGAACTTCACCTATGTGAACTTCAAGGTGATATCGCCTCATTAGAGAGTTATAGTTGTCTTTCTTTAAAAGTTCAAAGAAAAGGATAAGTGCAAGACCATATTAACACTAAGCGAGTTAGAGGGACTTGTGAAACTTTAATACTTATGTGTGTGATTCCATCGGTATTGTAACAAGAAATAACTAGTTCAAAACTTTCTAGCTACTTGGAATTTCAATAATGCTTTATGAGATTTACAAGATTTAAATTAAAAGATATCTAATAAGTGTTGATATTTGATTATGTGATTAACATTGATTTTAAACAAGTGTGGGATTGTTGGAATCTTGTTGTTCAAAATTTATGGATGGATGAATTATGGATAAATGAAAAAGGAAAATGACGCCAAGAAAATGGCCTACGCACTTTTATGCATGTGGTCGCATAGGCGCGATCAGAAAATTCAGAGGCAGCCAATGTTATAATTATGCGACTGCATAGTTATAAAATGTGACGTTGGCTGGGTTTTTTTCGAATTTTCTGGTGGTTGATTGATGAAACATTGCACCTCTTGATTTCAGCTTGGAACCACTTCATGTGGGATAGTTGAAACTTATAAATATTTGTTGTGCACATCAAATTTAATTTTTGATTATTCATCCAATTTTTTTAGAGAAAATTTTGTCCATTCACATAATCATTTTTTTTTTTACTTGTTCATTTGAAGATTCACTTTACTTTTGGTTATCTTCGTAAGGCTTGTTTAATCCTATAAATTATTTACCATTAAATCTTTAAAAACATTGTAGAGGAGGCAATATCGTTTGAGGACAACAATATAATTCAAGCATTTACCGAATTTATATTCATCATTTTCTTCTCCTTTGTTTTTTCTCAATTGCTCTATTTATTTTTCATAACGGGAATATTTCAAAATTGGTACAAGGCCACATTCTTCTGTATGTACTCTGTGAACTGAGCCCTAACACACCATAACCCAAGAAATTGAAATCACGTTAGAACAGGAACATAGGTATTGAGCTTCAGAGAGCATAATAGGCACGCTGAAAAGAAAAATTATAGTGCAACTTGACAATTCTAAGTATTAAAAGTGTAAAGCAAATAACGTTAGCATTGAAAAAAAAAAAAACATGTGGCTAAATATTATAGCACAACCTGATCTCCATCATAAACATAAATAAACAAGAACAATCAGAGATAATATAGCCTTAATCAATTCAAATATTTCTATAAAATGCATGAACAGGGGCGGATCCAGGCATGGGCTGGCCCGAACTACAGCCCGTGCTCGCCCAAGCCCAGATCCAGTACTCCCCTTTATTTATTTATTTATTTTTTGGTTTAGCCCACTAATTTTTTATGCCCAGCCCGTGTCCATAAAAAAAATGGCAGGATAGTCCATTGGTTTTTGGCCCAAACAAAATGAAAGAGAATCAAACCCACCCACAGAATCCGTCCAAAATTATATCCATCCAAATCTGAAATCTCAAACCATAAATATCCCAAATCACACAGTACCATCATCTCCCTTCTCTTCTTCGACGTCGATGGTCGACCAACACCTTCTCTCATCTCTGGCATGGCGCCGTCAAGTTCTTCACTCACCGCCGCAGGCGTACTAGCTCGGTGGTGTTACGAAGAAAATATCCAGCAGCAAATCCACCACTAGCTCTCCCTCCATTTTCTTTCTTTGGCATCGAAACAAGCTAAGAAAATGGCTGGGATATGTTCTGCCTTTCGCTGCCAATATGGCCATAAATAGGGAAAAACTAATGGTAGAAAGTGGGTACTTAATCCGTCAAAATGGAGGTCAAATTCTCACATATTGTGCAGTTGAAATGTAAGATTGAATTCAAACCCAAACCTAATTTTAAATCATATAGTCTATAATTTAAAACCCAAGAGATGGTGTGACTAAGGACACGAGATGGAGGGATTTTTTGGTTTGGCTAGTTTGGTTCTTCGTGTTTTCTGCTGTTTTAAGCTGTGATGGTGGTTTCCACATCGAACAACTTCTTAAGCTTAATTCGCCAATCTGTTATCTTTGGTGGGCTTTCAAGGGGTGACGGGGGAGGAAACTGCCAATTTAGAGTTATACTAAAAATTTTAGCACTTGTTTTTTTACTTGTTTCCCTTAGTTCGAACGTAGTGTTAGATTTTAGCCCGTGCGCGAAAAATTCCTGGATCCACCCCTGTGCATGAAGATGGTACAAATCTAAAAACATGTAAAACAATTCTCTAGAAGCTTGTAAAAGATGTCTAGGATTAGAGTCTTTCATAGAATGAGCTTCTTTAATTATTCTAAATACAAGTTTAGAAGATTTCGTGATAGTGTACAAATCTTTGAAGATTGTAAAATTCTTCTAGAGAATTTTATAGGAACAATTTTAGCCATTGGTGGATAAATTTCCACATTCCATTCCAAATACGTATACTATGCCCCTGTTCGTTGTAGATTAAAATCAGATTTTTAATAAATTTTAATAAAAAATGATGAAATATATGGTTGAAAAGTTGCGTACCCCATGAAATGTGTAGTTAAAATTAATTGTTGATTTTGATTTAAGATTAAAATCAGATTTTAATCAGAAACAAACTGGGCTATATATGGGGTTCATTTTTTAATCTCTTTAAGTGAAGAGAGCTTGAGAAGTAAATGGTACTAATGTGAGAACAAGTGAAGGTTTGGTGAGATTGACAAGCTAGCAAACTTACCAAAACGACACAAACATAACTTTAAGAATTAAGCAGTCTTAATCGTATTAGAGCGCGGCGGTACTTACAAGAAATTCGCTAAATTTGTCATCTTTACTTCTATTTATTATACTCCCCCGTAGAATATATATTTTAGGATCATGTTTAATCCCTCTTGTTACCTATGTTAGAGGTACAACCGTTGTCCGAGTACGACCAATGTTATCGCAACATTTTATATAATTTTAACTACTTAAATTACGCAACTTTTATAATAAAACTTTTAGGATACATACCTATTTGAAAATCTAGATTTTGATCAAAACTTTCCTTAAAAGACTCAAACAACTCATCATAAACTATAAAATCTTCCTAAATCATAATTAATTACCTCAAGTTTTTATACAAGAATCACTATTCATCACCATGACGGAATAATTCTAATTTTTACTGGTAATAAACAATTACAGAAGGGTAAAATCATCATTTTATTGAAAAAATGGTTGAAATAAACTTTTTGCACAATGAAAGATAGAAGGTATGGGTAAAAATGCCAAAAAATGAAAAGTATTGACGTTTTGCACAATGACATTGAAAATTAGAGACGTTCTATTCTATTTACCCTTTTATGAAACACACGTTTTCAACTACATATCTTATCAACTTTTATCAAACTTTTTTGTTTTTTTCAGAAAATTAAAATTGAGCCCACTAGCCCCTAAATTCCTAACAGCCCAAAATCCAGTTCTTTTTCTGAAAGCCCATCCAAGATAGCACTGACACCTAAATTCCTAATCGATCCTAATTTCCCAATCGACCCACTCCAAAAATCGGCACTCAGACGACATCCCGGTAGAACTCCGGCAGAATCACTGGCGGAAGACGCATTCCACAGTCCACTGCCCACAGTATTACAATCCGACTGCAAACTTTGTAGTTTTCAATGCTCCCTACTTGTTCATTATTTATTTTTTCTGGCTTATATTATTTTATCATCCCTTATTTAGCACTTGGATGACTGAATTTTGCTCGTTAAACTTGGATGAGTGATTTAGGCTCCCTTCTACCACTGACATTTTGCTCCTCACCTTTTTTGGTTCACAGAAGAGTGTTTACTGTGGCGGAATTGAGTTGCTTAAAGAACTATATATAAATAAATACAAAAATCATTTCTTACTCTCACACTTCAGGATATAGAAATTATTTTCATGCTTAATCGGGCACTAGGACTTTTGAGATGTCCAGGCTAGAGATTTGCTCTTGTAGAAATCAAGACTAAAGATAAAAAATAAAAAATAAAAATAAATAAAAAACTGGATTGTACTGCTGATGAAGCATAGTGATGACTTTAAAAGAGCAGATTATTCTTGAATTCTACTTTTACAATCTAGTGTTTTGATATGGGATTTCTTGAATTCTTGAACGCTATTACAATTTAGTGTTCTTCAATTCTGATTAGACTGATTTATTGAGTTTTATTTCCAGAATGAATTTCTTTCTTTAAGTGATTGATTATTGTGAAAGTGTTTTTTTTTTTCGTACTCAATTCTTGCCCCCACTGAACAAATTCACTGGCTCCAAGCATTTTTTCTTGACAAAGCAACCCAAAGCACTGCTTTTTCTCCTCTGTTCCTCATCTTTCTTAGCCCTGTTTGACAACCATTATTTCAAAACTCTTTATTCTACATACTCATTTTTCAACCACATATTCACACAATAAAATATTCTACACGTAAATCCAAAACTTTTCCCTAATTTTTAACCACACATTCCCAAAAAATTCACTATTCAAAATATTGTTTTGAACAAATAATGGACATCAAACAGGAGCTTAGGGTCCACAGAATTTTTATTGTGATGAAAGGTGGAAGGGAGCTAATTTTAGGTTCAGAGGCAGCAAAGTTAAGCAGCATAATAGGACAGTGTGTCAACGCGTATTCCTTAGACTGACCATATTTTTTTACTTCTCTTCTCTTATATAGTTAGAAACTTGGATGAGCTGCACTTGCTTCTTATAGACGTGTGGGATGGAGACCTCTGGTAGCCTCTGCCTGGCTTTCATCCTTTGGTAGATTATTGACCTCGTAGCCTGCTCATTTTCCTCAAGCTTTTCTGTAGTATGGGCATAAACTTTCTGGTGGCTGGCTTGCATTACGGCAGGAGTGGGGTTATGCATTTGATAGATTTTGTCTCTTAGAAAGTGCAACAATTGGTTGGATAAGTATGGCATGTAGAACAGAATAAAAATAATAGAAACTTGAAATGTTTTAAATGGATCTCTGGATACAATTATTCTCTTCTAAGCAAAGATTTATACCAACTCTTTGAAAGTAAGCAAAATCAGTTTTGAAACTATTCTTGTGCATTTCATCATCCAATTAAGTTTCAGCAGCCTATCTCATGGTAGACTAACACAAAATCAATGGTTCAAATGAAAAAGGTTATAAATAACCTAACAATTTAATAAGTATACTGTTTTTGTTCCACATGCTATACTTATTGAGGAACCATGCTTCAACATTATCAAAAGTGGAATTTTCTTTGCTTTGCTATTAGGCGTACCTTTTAACAACAATGATTGGTACTACCTGATCATTATACATGTATGTCTATATCTTTGTATTTGATCAGATCAAACTATTTAAATCAGGATGTCTATACAGAGTTCCTCTGCTTCTATTAACTTACACATGACTACTTTTTGATTGACTGCATATTATAGTCATGATGGATGGGGTAATGCCAGAACAGGTGGATATTTCTTCAGAGGACCCTTCTTCCCCTGCAGATGATGATGTTGAAGAGTGCAAGGAGCCAAATGCAGATTATACTATGGATCAAACTGCCAAGGAATTAACATCCGAAGGTAATGAAAATATGTGTTGATATTGAAATGCAGGTCTGCTTTGGCTTTATCTGTCTCTGCATATCACCTACCAACCTTGTTTTCCTTATGGCCATTACTGAATTTTATGCACTGTACTGTCAAAATAAAAATAAGAAAAGAAAAAAATTGCAATTCACCATGCGGCTGTGGGGAATTCGATAGAGATTAAAATTGAAAAACTAGCCGTTATTGTTGACTTTTATTAGATGAGTGGGACCCAATAACGGCTATATTTTCAATTTTAATTGGATTTTAATCTTTACTAAACGAGGACTTAATGAATAAATGTAAGTTAATTTGAAAATTCAATAACAAAAGAACTTAATCAATGGCACTCTTTATATTGTGCTACTGCTACCCCATGATTACTTCAATTGCTTATAACCATAACCATCTTTCTACTTTGTTATAGCTTGAAGTTTTGTTTTTGACAGAAAGGTATCTATCTTTTATAGTATGAAAAAATAGTGGAACAATAATTCACAAAATATCTATTTTCATATTTGTTATAGTAATCTTTTTCCTACTTTTCGTTAAGTAGGATGCCACATTTTTAACTTCTTCAGTGTGTGATAAACTTTTTCTGTAGTATACAATTATATATTTTATTGCTTTGTTCCAAAATTCTTTCATATCAATTAGTTTTTTTTTTTTTTTCTTTACTTGAGTAAACAACCATATGAGTAGCCAAATCTACTGTCTATTTAATTTCTCGTATAAGAAAGTCTGCTTGTGAGTAACATTTTTTGTTAAGTAGACCGCTGTTGATTTTTAATTGATAAACTATTTTTTAGCCCTGCACTTTGAATTATATACAGTATTTTCTAAATAAGCTCATTGTACATGTGGGAATACATGACTCTTGTAAACATTTGTGCACTTACCAGAATGCATTCGGAATTGCAAGCACAGGCATCACATTTTTCAGATGTGGGCTGCCTTTGGATTGCATTTGCGTACAGCCGTACAGTACTTGTATCTATGTAAAGATATTTCCATCTGAGACCTTTTATGGTTTCATCTGTCTGTGCTAGCTCCATTCAGTATGTAATAAAAACTAACATGCATCAAGAGTTATATTTCTTCTTTTGCTTGTGTCTAATAAGTTATGTGGTTGCTTTCTTTCCCTTTGAGGGTTCAGTGGTCTTCTGATCCCTTGGGTATCTTCATGAACATTATCCCTATCGAATGAATTATACTATCTCTAGTCAAAGGTGGTGATTATATGTTAGTTGACCAGCACCCAAAAGAAAAACGAATGAAAGAAATCCATGTTAAAATGAAAGGTCCATTCTTTTCGGTGTTATATTCATGTGTGTGGATTGTGACTATGTAACATAGATGCTAGATGAAATCGTGTTCCAAGTCAGTTAAGATTGGTCTTCTTCTGTTGATGTGAATCAATGTTTTGAAACCTTAATATCAGCAATTTTATTGCTTCAAATATTTATCGTTATTAACTGCTGAAGGCAAACCTGTCACTTGATGCTGTGATTTTTAATCTTCCTGCATATTGGCCTGTCTTTCATGATTTACAATATTTTCTTTTACTCTGTTCTAATTTTTTTGTTATGACAATCAAAATACATAAACTGTAATTTGCAATGCAGATTGGCTGCTCAGAAGAGCTCAAGTGTACCAAGAATACATGAACCTGATCCCTGTACCAACTCTTCATGGCTCCCTTATTCCCTTTACCTCGTGGATAGGACTGGGACGATCCTTGAAACAGTTATACGGACAACCTCTGCACTACCTCACTAATGTTAGCTTAAAACAATGGGATCAGTCCAGGATTGGAGCCAAGGACGAACAAATTCCATTGGATACCATAATCCATCCTTCTAAAGCCGAAGCCAGCATCTGGCTCATGGAAGAGGTTCACCGGCTTACTACATCTCATCATCATCTTGCTAAACTCTGGCTTGCTGATCCCATGCATCATGCTTTTGTTGATCCCATTTTCCCCAAGCTGCGAGCTTGAAGAACAAAACCAGAAGAGAAGAAGAAGGCTAGAATGAAGAAAGGTTTTGCAATCATTTTTCAATGTAACTACGACTGATGAAGCTATTTCCGAAACATGTTTTACTGGTCTTAGATTTGACGTTGTCTCAATAGTTTATGCTGATGCATTACTATTCTATGACTGGATTTAGTTACACGCTTTTGTAAACATTGGATTGGTATGTCTGCCCTGTAAATTCATGATGTTGGAGGTGGTGCCTATTTTTATGAGTTTAATAGCTTAATTTTGTAGCTATTTTCCTGCTTGTTCTATTTTTTTTAAGACAATGAACGAGACTCATTTCATGCCTGTAAATTGCACGATACAGACATAGCTAAAACAGGAGACCCAACTAGAAAGAATTGACGGCACTGTCGGTAGTCCACGATAATCAGCTGGCTATTTGAGTGACTGGAAAATTCAGTTTTAAAATTAAAACAATTCTCGTAAACTAAGTAATTTTCTTAATTTTTACCTTTTTTTTCCTTAAAATTTGAAAGAAGCATTTAAGGTTAAAAAGATGAATGATCTTTAGCCCTTGTTTGAGCCTCATTTCATCAAAAAATAATTTTCAATCATGCATTCTTCAATAGGATAATATTATACGTAAATCGAAAGTTTTTCTTCATTTTTAACCACAAATTTTCAAAAAAAACCACTATTTAAAAATGCATTTTTTCTATCAAAATGGGGCTCAAACTAGGGCTTAATTGGCCAAAAGAATAAAAAGAATTTGACCTTTTTTTACTATTCCAGCCACCATTTTTGACTTGTGCTCTCACGCGTGGGTCCCGCCTGCAAGTCCAACGGTCAAAATTTTTCTTCTTATTTCTTGTAAAATGTATACCAAAAACAGACTTATTTATTTTCAGTTCTATACCAGTTTGTAATTGCTCCTTTGTTAAACCTAATTATTCTATAAATGTGTTGATTCAGTCTATACAAAATTGGGGAATTAGTTCGATGGCCAACACTCAATAAGTTTTTGTCGAAAAGGCCTTTGACCAGATTCTTCAAAAGAAAATGAAATTTAATTATTTAAAAGTGTTAAAATACTATTTTACCTTCTTTTGTAAAACAAAATTGAAGAAATTTTAAAGAAAATTTCAAAGGTTCAAGGTTTGAATCTTCAACCTCTATAAAAAGAAGGTGCAAGGCTGGGCTGGCAACCCCAGTGTGGGGAGTTCGAATCACGGACAGAGCAGCCAAGTGTTGTAATATCCAGACCATGTGGTGGAGCAGTTTGGTGATGTAAATCCGGCGCAAGAGGGCTCCCTTGGGGCGAGGAGTATAAAGCTTGCATGGACACTGAGTTGATTGGGCATAACCCGCGATTTACCTCCGCCCAGAGTTGAGGCACCGATTTTGGGTGGTTCAGGATATAGTCTGGTGTAAACTGGGAAACCTGGGTATCAAAAAAAAAAAAAGAAGATGCTCCTCACACCACTAGGACATTAAATAATATTATTTATTTTATTACAATAACCTATATATATATATATATATATATATATATATATATATATATATATATATATATATATATATATATATATATATATATATCTTGCCAAATTATATTCAAATTTATAAGGTCCAAGGATTTGAACGTTCAACCTTTATGAAAAAAATTATTAGAATATTTTCCTTACCACTAGGACATTGAACAATGTTGTTTATTTCATTG
Organism: Fraxinus americana; assembly: GCA_035079005.1. Lineage (NCBI taxonomy): Eukaryota > Viridiplantae > Streptophyta > Magnoliopsida > Lamiales > Oleaceae > Fraxinus > Fraxinus americana. The sequence continues at coordinate 33,800,632 of CM068716.1, forward strand.
CAATAAAATATATATATCTTGAAAAATTATAGTCAAATTTTCAATGTCCAGGTATTTGAACCTTTAACCTCTAAAAAAAATGATACTTACATCACCACTAAGACATTGAACAATATTGTTTATTTTAATACAATAACATATATATAACCCTATAGTTCTGAATAGTTTGAAAAATTATAGTCAAATATTTCACTTTATTTTATATACGTATTATGTATTGAAAGATTAATTTTATTAAAGATGAATTGAATGTCTACAAAATTTATGATTTCGAAATATATAAATAATTAGTGACAATTAACTTAAAATCTTTCATTTTATTTCAAATAATTGTCTTTATATTTTTAAGTAATCATCCACCGGTCCAACCATTAAATTTTTTATTTTTTCTCCTTCATCCCCCACATAAACTTTTTACGGCGTGCAAAATTACTTTTTATATACCTAAAAAAATATAATTGTCATTTTAATTAAGATTAGAATTGAAACGATATCAATGTCGTCAAAATTGTATTGAAACGATAATGACATCGTTATGTGTCAAATGCACGAAATAACATAACAACTTTCATATCGTTTTAGTACAAATTTGACGAGTTTGAAATTGTTCCAATTCAAATCATTTTTCGATCGTTCTACGTACGTTTAAGGCATGTCGGATGGCCAAGGATGGTTGAATCGTCAATTTTACGCATAACGACATTCATGTCGTTCTCTGTGAACTAAAACGACGTAGATATCGTTTTAGCGTAGGTTTCAACCGAAACGAGTTCGACCTCGCTAAATTTGTACTAAAACGACATGTATGTCGTTATGTTATATAGTGGGTTCGGTATATAACAATATCATTATCGTTTTATTACAAATTCGACGATATTGATATTGTTTTAGGACAAATTATAACTAAAACGACATATATATCGTTTCAGTTTGTATATAACGATATTTATATCGTTTCTGCCAAAAATGACGATTCGACCGGCCACGACCACCCGACATGAATTCGACATATATAGGACAATCGAAATAAGTCATCAAGTGGGCTCATGCCACTCGAATGATTTAGTAAGAACGAACAAAGATAATTTTTTTCTGTTGAAATAATTAGAAGGTGTATAGTCATGAGAACACAAATATTCTCAAAGTTTCTTTTGAGTGAGATCGAACTCGCTTGACGAGCTATTTCGATAATCCTATATTTGTCGGATGCTTGTTAAGTGATTGTGAACGGTCGAATCATCATTTTTAACAGAAACGATATAATTATCGTTTTATATAAACTAAAACAATATATATGTCGTTTAGTTATGATTTAAACTGAAACGATATCAATGTCGTCAAAATTGTACCGAAACGATATGGACATTGTTATGTATCAAATCCATAAAATAATATAACGACGTCCATATCGTTTCAGTACAAATTTTACGAGTTTGAAATTGTTTCAGTTCAAATAATAACTACAACGACATAGATATCGTTTCTTCTCATGCAAAACAATAATTATATCGTTTTATCTAAAAATAACTATTCGATCGTGTACAACTACCTAACATGCCTTCAGCATACGTAGGACGATCAAAAAAGATCATCAAGTGAGTTAATGTAACTCGAATGATTTAGAAAAAACAAACAAAAATACTTTTTTCTATCAGAATAGTTTGAAGATTGTATATAGTAACTATTTGATCGTCCACAACCCATTTGATGACTTATTTCGATCATCCTACATATGTCGAATACATGTCGGGTTGTCGTGGACAGTCGACTCGTCTTTTTAGCAAAAACCATATAATTATCGTTTTATATAAATTTGTATTAGAACGATATGGACGTCGTTACTTTGTTAAGGAAACGATTTCAACATTGTTCTAAAACTCAGTGAAACAGTGTGTATATCATACTAAAACGATATTGAAATCGTTTTTGATTACAGGAACGATGTCCATATCGTTACGAAAATCAGCGTGTATCTCATACTGAAACAATATCCAAGTCATTTTTTTGTTACGGAAACGATTTCAACATCGTTATGAAACTCAATGAAGCAATGTGTATTTCATACTGAAACAATATTGAAGTCGTTTTTTATTACAAGAACAATGTCCATATCGTTACGAAAATTAGCGTGTATTTATACTGAAACGATATCCAAATCCTTTTTTTTGTTACGGGAATGATTTCAATATCGTTACGAAGATTAGTGAAGTTCACACTGAAACGATATCCAAGTCCTTTTTTTGTTACGGGAACGATTTCAACGATGAAACTCAATGAAGCAGTATGTATTTTATACTGCAACGATATTGAAGTCGTTGTTGATTACATGAACGATATTGAAGTTTTACTACTAGCTGATTGAGAATACTTACCTAGCCATTACATGCTAGGGAATTCGCCATTCAACCTCATTTGACAAAGGGTATACGAATACAGAATAAAGTTGTTAAATGGAAATAGAAATGGGACTTAGGACAATAATGTCGTTATAGTTGTCGTTTTACATGAAAAGAAACAATATCAATGTCGTTATAGTCGTTATTTGAACTGTAACGATTTCGAACTTGTCAAATTTGTGTTCTATAGTTGTTTACCACCTTTAAGTTATTTAATTAGAAAGAAAGTATCTATATTCGCTCTTTCTGAACCATTTGAGTGCTAACAAACCACTTGATGCACTCTTTTGATCATCATACATATGTCGAAGGTATGTTGAATGATCGTGGATGGTCGAATCAAAATGCACTAACTAATGGTTAGGCAACATCCTAAAAATTTTCTGGAATTCTTACTGATGTTCCACTACGGAGCGAACTTACACTTGCAGATACAATCTAATTACGGGGTTCATCCATGTGTAACTCCACATCATTGTCGTCTAGTACATGAGAATTATCTTCACCATATACTCTTCGGGGACTATCTTCATTTACGTCAAAACCATTACAATCTACAAATATTGCATCACCATTGTCATTGTTACCATCATTGTCTATTCCAACACGTTCCTCTTCGCTGTTCATATTTGCAATTTGTTCTCCACACTCTATTAATGATAAACGTCCTTCATTACGAAACTCTTCTTCATTTTCAACAACTTCATTCAAAAGGGTTATACAGAGAAATGTATCTCTACAGACAGATACAAACCACCTCACATTGTTGTCACAATCAATAATGGTCGGAGCAGCTGGAGTTGTAGACATTATAGGAACGAGAGTTAAAATCTCTATTTTGTAAAGTCTTGTATCGACATTCAACACATCTTTGACTTTGTCATACAACTTAACATAAGAAATTGTTTTCGCAAAGAGAATAGGCATTGTTTTCCCTTTGTCATTTCCTGCATATTTCAATTTCCATACATCTTCAACGGACTGCTCATATTCAATTGGATAACAAACTGATATCCATACCATATCCGCGGTATCCATAACTGTAATTCAACATAAAAAATTCATCAAATTTCAAACATCTTCCAGTACTGATACCGATATGTATATCGTTATGGATTTCATAAAACGGTATTGAAGTCGTTCTTTACAGTAAAACAATGAAAAGAATAGCCAAACATGCATTTACTAACTTACAGTTCACTCCAATTAATACAAATGAGGGGTAGTGAGAAGAAGGATGGGAAGTAACACATATCAAATCTCTAATCCAATAATAAAATGAATTCAAAATCATTGTTCACGAATAAAAATCATAAACATATATACAACAACATGAAAAAATGATTCACAAAAATGGAGAAAGAAAAGAACCAAAATATTGAAAATTTATAATACCCTCTCTTCTTCTCCAAATGCCCAACAAGAATGTTGCAAGATTTTATTACTCATTTCAACCAAATGAGAGTTCATGGGAATGAGAATGTAGAGCTTTTTATTTCATTATGTAGAGAAAATGATGATAGGAAAATGAAAAGGAGTGGCATACCTGTGGAGCCAATTTCACGTGATGAAAAAGAAATTGAAGGCAAAATTGAATTAGGGCTAAATGGAAATTGAAAGAGGATTCAGGATAACAATGTCTTTTTCTACACAAGGATATTTTAGTCATTTACAAATTGTATTTCTCATTTTATGTATCTTTGGGCCTTCTAAACAAAAAACAAAGTTGTTGAAATTTTTAAACAAAAAATTGGTTCGACTTGACCAATGCCCCCGTTTGGCACCCATTAATTTCTCATTCTCATTCTCATTCTTCATTTCAACCACACATTCTTCAAATAAAATAATATTACACACAAATCAAAAACTTTTCATCACTTTTCCACCACACATTCTCACATCAATCACTATTCCAAAATTTCTATTCTCCTCAAAATTAGATTCAAACACACCCCCCTACAAAATTTTGAAATAGAATAACAGCATTAATGGATCGTACTTCATGCATGAACATCTGTACTCTTTTTTGTGCCGTTGATAAAGACTAGGTACGCCTAAAACAATCCTTGGACCATCCAAAACACAAATAAGGTTCCATTATTCCTTAATTATGGAAATATTAAAAAATGGGTTTAAATATCATTTGTTGTGGGGACATATGGGTGGGATGAGCAATATTTATGAAACAAAATATTTTTCTTTTCATTTCTCCTTTTTATTTAGTTATCTTTTGTTTATTTAGAGATGAGGGTAGGATCGTCTTTTTATAAAAACATTGTTCCGAATAAGGATTTTAATTCTACATATTAAAGATTGGCAATTGAAATTGAACATTGCTATAGTGACATTCTCAATAATATAGAGGATACGTGTCAATATACGATAGGATAATTTGAAGAAAAAAATGAAAAAAAAAAAATACGACACCCAATCCCGCCTTGCCACCACACCATGTCCCTCCCTCTCTGTTAGCAATCCCTATCCAAGGAGCATAATCGATCGAAGTTATAAATCCATGAATGTTTGTGATTTTCAATATTTGGAAATTTGAGAACCAAAATGAAAAATTTACATTTTCAAGGGACTTGAGTGCAAACACTCAGTTTAAAGTGCTAGTATTTCAAGACATCGATTAATCCGGTCAAATATTTAAAATGTTGAAGCATCCCATTACCATCTATTTTTGTGTCAGCATGAGGAAGAAATATTTTTTTAAAAAAAATCAGAGTTGTCATTAACTTCATAATTTGTATAATTTACCAACTGGGCTATACATCAAACCGAACTATAGGGAATTTGTAATATAATTTGCCAATTTTCATAGGACGAAGATCAAAAGTTTGAATGAATCTTAAATTAAGGAGTAACAAATATTTGTAATTTCGAGAAGACAGAAGAGAATTATTAATGGGAATTTATTAAAAATTAAAAATTAGTAATCTTTATAAAAATTGAATGGATTCAACGTACCATCTTTGTCCTTCGACGACTAAATGTCGTGATCTGGTTCGATTCATATTATTTCAAAATAAAAATAAAAAATAAATGTAAAACTAATACATTAATGAAAGCAAAAGTGATAACACAGTGTATGGGTTGTATTTTGTGAGAGAAAAAGCAGGGGACCCAAACAGGGAACTAAGAGTGTGTTTGGTAGGGATTTTTGGGGGAAGAATTGATTTTTGAATAGTGATATGATAGGATCATAGGAAATGTATGGTTGAAAAAAAAAAAATTGATGTGATGGAAAATATTATTTTATTGAAAAATGTGTGGTTGAAAATAAGAATTGATTTACTATAGAAAACAAAAATCTGTACCAAACAGGCCTAAGCCACAAGGTTACAGGCTTACAACATTCAGCATCAATCCCATTCTTCCCCGTTAGGAGGCTGACGGTGGGCCTGACACCGTGCGTGCGTCTTTGACCGGTTTACCGTTTACCTGTTACCTATGCCAAACGCTTCTCAAAATGGAAATAATATATAATTTTAGCGAAAAACGTATTTAGCTCAACTTAAAGTTTATTTATTTTTATTATAATTAGAAAGTAATGTATTCAAATATATTAGAAATACAAAGAGTTTCCTTCCCTTCTCGCCTCATTATGAAAATTATCTACTTAGCGTGTCATTTGACGTTATCAAAAGTGGTCTGAAATATAAATTTCGTAATTATTGGTGGATAGTGAATTGATTATCGCCATCTTTAATGGGTTCTTAGTGTATGTAACATTCACATGCGACATTTCGACAGGAAGGGATTTTACACTGTCTAGTTGAGTTATTGCTTTGTGATGTCTATTGACAATATGGTGTCTCAATCGAACTCATGCCAATTAGTTGGAATATCAGAGAATTAGGATATTGATGGAAGGAAGATGTAATGTCTTTCAATAGGGATGGAAAAGAATCAGCAGATGGATGTCACCTCTAGTAAAATATTCTAGAAATTATTAATGGGAATTTGGCGCAAATGGTTGTGAGCCTTTGCCTTCAAAGTGTTAACGGACCTTAACGTTTGTATTTTGATGCGTAATTGTTCCTTTTTTTGATAATACAAAAAAAAAAAAAAAAAACCAACATGTCATCCAATTCCGTTCTCCTGCGCATGGCGAGCAGGAGAAGCTTATACGGTTTGCTTTGCCTTTTGGCAAGGCAAAATTGACAACTTTTACATTTTTTTTTTTTTTTTTGTTTTGGTATACAATCATATTTGGTATCGAATGAAATCTAAATTTTAATCTAAATCAAAGTTAACAATTAATTTTAATAACATATTTCATGAAATCCATAAATGTTTAACTTTTATCAAAATTTATTAAAAATTTGATTTGAATCTCCACCAAACGAGGGCAAAATCAAAATAAATTTGAATTTCGATAATATACTTAAATTTTAAAAATTCTCCAACGATATGCTAATCAAATCTACAAATCACTTATATCATTTCAAAATTTATTTCAAAAACTACATTATGGGCATATCGAATAATCCAAACAGATATTGAAAATCTTTAAGAATACGTCAAACGTGAGTCTTAAAAAATACGTCTAATAATTGGACGTAAAAATTAAAAATTCTTCGACGATCGTACGCTAATCGAATTTACAAATTACTTATGTCATTTCGAAACTTATTTCAAGAATTACATTATGGGCATATCGAATAATCTAAACGAATATTGAAAATAGTTAAGAATACGTCAAACGTGAATCTTAAAAAAGACGTCCAATTATTAGACGTCTTTTTTAAGACTCAAGTTTGACGTATTTTTAATTATTTTTTATATCTTTTTGGATTATTCGATATGCCCATAATATAGTTCTTAAAATAAGTTTCGAAATGATATAAGTGATTTGTAGATTCGATTAGCGTACAATCGTCTGAGAATTTTTAAAACTTACGTATATTTTCGAAATTCAAATTTATTTTGATTTTTCCCCCTTTTGGTGGAGATTAAAATCAAATTTTTAGTAAATTTTGATAAAAATTAAACATTTATGGATTTCATGAAATATATTATTAAAATTAATTATTAAATTTGATTTAGATTAAAATTTAGATTTCATTCGATATCAAACATGATTGTATAAAAAAATTGTAAAAGTTATCAGCTTTGCCTTGCCAAAGGGCAAGGAGTGGCGCGCAGGAGAAGCTTATACGCTTGGCAAGGCAGATAACTTTTATCGAAATTGAAATTTATTTTAATTTTTCCCCCTTTGGTGAAGATTAAAATCAAATTTTTAGTAAATTTTAATAAAAGTTAAAACATTTATGGATTTCATGAAATATGTTATTAAAATTAATTGTTGACTTTGATTTAAATTAAAATTTAAATTTCATTCGATACCAAAAATGATGGTATAAAAAAAATTAACAAAAGACAAAAAAAAAATTTGTAAAAGTTGTCAGCTTTGCGTGTAAGTGCGCTGGGTAATGGAACTTGACATGTCATCATATTTAATTGAAGAAACAAAAAAGTAGCTATTCCTTTTAACGGTCGTTAGTCTACGTTAACCAGACTGTTGAATTGATTGAACAACTCAAATTCTTATATATGAAGAGAAGGAATTATTGTACAGAGCAAGAAGCAATTTTGCGATGCACGGAAGAGCCTTCTTTGTCTAGGGGGAGGTTGGGATTCCTGCCAATTAGCTATAGATTTCCTTTATCATCATTAGACTTATTAATAAGCCAAATTATTGGAGCTTTTTAATCTGGTATATGTGATTCTTATTAAAGCATATGCTCGAGAATGGTTGTAGAATGGATGATTTTCGATTTTAAAGCGGACTCTCCATCAATTAGATAAAGAAGATCAACCAAGATATTGTCATCTATTCATGATCCATTCCAATTCCAAGAGCTTGAATCCGAGAAATAGGCCAACTTCATTGTTGTTTGTTCAATTCTTCATGGAGTTAATTCTCATTAGTACCTTTTGAATCAAGATAAAAGATAATATTGATTGCAGTTTTTTTAACATATCAAGTCAAGAGGCCATTGCTCCTTGCAACCGGAGGTGTTCATGTGAAATCCACAAACGTACGGAATCGTTGACAAGTAATAGATTTGATGAGTTGAGATTATTGTTTCATGGGGAATAAATTCAATTCAAGTTTATTAGTTTTGTATGAAATTCGAAATATGTAAAACAAAAAAGATTTTGATTTTGTGATTGTTCCAAATTGATCTAGTAAAGCGGTAAAAATTGTTTCTGTCAAATTGTGGATGATTGTATTGGATTTCGAATCTACCTAACCATGACCCGAATATATTCCTAGTCCGAATTCGAATAATTAAAATGCATTAAAATTTAGATTATCTTTATGATTGCACATGTGATAAATGTTATTTTTAACATGTATTGCACATATATTAATTTTATCACGATCTAAACTTATTGTGAGTCTCTCAACACGAAAACAATAAACTAATTATCTAATTGATGGCCAATCAATTAAATAATGCAATGGTTTTGCAAAATTAATCAAAAAACACAAGAACTGAACTAAACTATTAGTTTTGAATTAAAATAAATAACAAATAGGATTCATCTTCATCCAATAAAAAAATGATCTAGCATAACATGCTAATATATAAATTAAAAGAGGAATAACAAAAAATATCACCTGTATCGTGAAATAATTCAAAAGATGTTGATTTTCAAGTCCATGGTTGAATTTTTCAAAATTTTAATGTGATTGACCTTCAATTCCTTGTTGGGGTTTGATCTTCTCTCCTAAAATATTGTAATTGGCCTCTTGTTATTGATAATTCGATGAAAATATTGTGTATAAAGGCAAAATAGGGTTTTTTCAATGGGTAACCTCATTTTATATTTATAAGAGTCACAAAATACGTCAAAATCGCATTCAATTTGAGTTATAAAAAAGTTTGAATCGCAAAAGGAAACTACTGATTCATTTGTGAAAATGGCTCATGCGCAAGCACAGGCATAACCACTGGGTGTGCGCCATTGAGCCATATTGCTCTCGGATCATGAAATTTGTGTCTCGCGCCATGAATTGCTTGTGCGTCCGCTCCGGTTTTTGCAGTGTCGTCCTTGAGCAGTTTTCTATATTTTGGTTATAACTTTCTCTCCCTATATTCAATTAAGGTGATTCAAAATGCATTGAAAAGATAATTCAAAGGGCAACAATTCTTCTATGAAAACAACTTTCCCAATTCGAAATGTTTTTTATCCGAAAAATGAGTTTCATATTGAGGCTAAAAATTCGAATCATAACTTATTCTACTGGAAATTGATTTGTGACAATACTTCAACTATATTTCACTCGTTAGACATCCAATTGCATCTAGTTGATCCTATGTGATTTTCAATCATCGCTTTGTACAAGAGACAGCCGCTTCTACAAATTTAAATTTAAATTGGGATATCAATAAACTAGTTGAGATTATAGTCTTCAACTCCCAACACACGACACAGAATATATAACACAGGATTACAATCGTTAGAGTGAAGAAAATACTGAATGCATACAAGCTTTTTACATTTAAATCCAAGGACATTAGAGGATCTACTAGAGTTCAAGATCCTAAAAGAAAACGAAATGATTGCCTTAAGTTAGCTTTTGTACTAGGTTTCTTCGCACCTCAAAACTAGTAGTATCTCCAGGGTGCCAATATAGTTACCCTTTGGTTCTCGTAATTGTAATGCTGCCCTTTCCACCTTCAGTACGAATTTTAGTTTTCCCGACTACAGGCTTCCCAGAAATAGCAGATGTTGGATAAGAAACTGCATGATCTTCATTATTTTCCTCACGTTCTGATGGAGTAAGTATCCTCTGGTTTATGTCTTTCAGAGTCACGTCTCCGTGCATGCCACACGGTTTAATGAAGGCAAATGGATAGACGATAGATGAACCTAATTTAGGAGGAGTCTGCATATATGATTTTCGACCTGATAAATTCAGAAAAGAAAATAGAAATGGACTAGTCAAGGTTGAATATGAATTTTATATGGCACTTTTTTTTTTTAATCATAATTGAAGATAAGGACAAAGTAAAACGAATACCTTTGAAAACAATGTTTTTGTGAGGGCGAATGGGAAGTTTTTGGACTGCATTAGCTTCGTATTCAGGAGGGGCGTCAAAAAGCTCTGCCGCAGTACATTTTAAATTTTAAGATGTCGAAAAATTAACAATGAAAAACATATAATTAGAACTAAAGACTACTTCACATACCTGTGATATCAATCTGAACATCAGATACCCCTGACACACAACTACCGTACAGAATAAGCTAGTCAGCAAAAAAATTCCACAAGAAAATGAGTAAATTGAAACAAGAAATTTAAAAAAAGAACATACATGTCCTCGGAATTATATTGCATATCCGAATCAATAAAGCAATCAGCAAGCCATCCTTCAGATGACGGGTCCAAGCACTCATTACTGGAATCATACGTGCCTTCTATAGAACTATGAAGAATTATTAGTCGAAATCCTCTACATAATAATAGATTAGTCCCTATCAATATCAGAAAAGAAAAATTTGCAAGAATGGACCTGTAAATCCGCCAACCCACTGTGACATTTCAGATGAAGCCAATTCAAGAGACTCTGTTGTTTCCTAATCATACAAATAAAAACACGTCTAATTATTATCTATGAACATTCAAGCCTAGTGCTGCTGAACAAACTCTTTTACTCTGGCAAATTCATTATGCTAGACCTGAAATTTCCAAAAGAAAAGAACACCAACCTTTGATCTTAAAAATGCCTCATCGTTGTAAAGAGGTGCATCCAAAACTTCAGACTCGAACTGTAGCATTCGGCGTCTTTTTACTTGTGAAGAAGGTTCCCCTCGTTTCTCCAACTCTTTGTCTGCAATTTCTGCAGTTCATGCAATGAAATGATGACTAACTGTATGAATTCCAAATTTCACATCCCAGTATATTGGAAATATGTTAACGTTAACCTTTGATGCATATGTGAAGATGTAGTCTTCCACAAAGTCATTTTCAAGAGAAGTGCTAACTTGCAAAACGTACATTCTCATCGGCAAATAACCAAAATGGAAGTGAAAAACAGATAGAAACGACATATGTTCAAGTAATAGCCTACCAAAGCTAGTTACTTGATACGCCAAATCTCCACAGGCCTTAACAGGGGTAGTTTCATCGTCAAACATGTAAGAGAGATCTTCATTTTCGTTTATTCCATTCATTAGGCATTCAGGTATATCTGCACAACATATAAAGACAAGTTTAAAACAATAACCTCGATTGAACAAACAAATAATGAAGAGTAGATTAAAAACTGCCATAAGACTCACCTAAGCTTGTATTTTCTTCAAGAGAGTAAGTCTGACTTTGCCAGTCCCACATATGACTGTAACAATTTCACACGGAAAATTCGATATGTTAAGCTTAATGTGACTCAAAATTCCAAAGTGACAATATGTTGGAAAGGTGAACTGTCCGCAACACTATTAATGATGCAAAAAAAAAAAAATTCTAAAGTCTCGTCTAATACTACTTACCAAACATGCGAAGGTTGAAATTTGGAAGAACAATCACTAAATGGAAAGTGTCCAAAATGCAAATCTTTGAGCAGGATAATAAAGAAACGGTATCGCAGAGAGAATTTGACTCAACAAAATGCAGATCCATCAAAAATTATTAAATAACACAATCTCAAGAACAGAATAACTCTATTAAAGCAGATCAAATCCAGCCATTTAAACAGAGCAGGCATTTTAGCAATAAATTAAGAAACATCCACAAGAAAAATCACAATTTATCTCAAGTTTATTCATCAAATTGAAGCAGAATTAAACGAAACCTGTACGCAAGACACAAAATTAAGCATAACCCATTTGACATATCAACATTTCATCCATAATCCATCAATATTTTTTTTTTTTTGTAATGAAGAGTAAAAATAGTCTGCATTTTCCCGAACTTACCCATCAACAAGAATCACAAAAACGTAAGGAGAAAAAAAAAGGAGAAACAAAACTCCCAATAAATCAAACTTAAAAAACAAAGACAAATCAGTTAAAATTCAAGAAACTGAACTCACTTGTCATTGTTGCAGTCCATTTTCCCTGAGTTTTTCCCTAAATCTTAACTAAACAAGATCAAGCAAAAAAAATGACAGTAGTGTATCATCAAAAATCATAAATATCAATTACAAAGGATTTATATATGCAAGTATATGTGTATGTGTCCACTAGTTTTATATAAATAAGTGCAGACGTACACCTATTAATGAAAAATAATAAAAAGACCAGTGGACAGAACTGTCCTATAAATGTGCAAATCGTGTGCTAGTGGGGTGCCTGCCTGGATTTTTACGGGTTGACTGAATTGATGTTCCGGGTTATTTGATATCGGACCTTCAAACCCGGATTATATATGGTAAATGTATTCTTGCCATGTTTTATTTATAAGGATTTTTTTTTTCATTTTTGGAATAAATCCACACAAGATGAAATGAACAATAAAATTAGGAGGGACGAGATCGTATTGTGAATGTTCGCTCGAGTATTTTTCTTCTCTGAATTGAAATTTTTGTGAGTACATAAAAGCTGAATAAGCCCCCGTTTAATCTACATTATTATTTTATTAAAATGAAAAATATGACTGTTATCCATCACGTCAATATTTAAATTCAAATTTTCAATCTCTTATGTGGGATCCAATAACGACTATATTTTTCATTCTCATTCTACAATAATTTGGCTCAAACAATAAATTGACATGAAACACAATATATTTTTCTAACGAAGTGTCGTAACTTAGAAATAAATAAAGATGGGCTCTTTAATGTTAAGTTGAAAAGAAATTGGAGCAAATAGTTCCTAGAACAGAACTATGAGTACAGAAAAAATAAACAGAAAATACATTTGGAAGGTTTTCACTTTTCATTGGAAGAAAAAAAAAACAAGCAAACACCTGCAGCTTTATTGTAGTTCCTAACATATGGACTCTGTGTGCAAATTATCTCCAACTTTAATTTTTGTGCTGACCTCCTCAACTTACTGATTTATATGCAAAAAGTCCTTCTGATTGGTTTAGATACATTCTTTCTGATAAAGTATGTCTATTTTAATAAAAAGACCCTCGTGCCATTTGGATCATGTTATATATACCGAATTTATATATCGAATCTTTTATTTACTACTCACAATGGGGATGTAGACCACATTGTCAAAATTTTTAAATATACGCGGACCTCACGCGTTATGTGAGAGGGGGTAATCCATTATGTACAAACCATTATGTACAAATGGATTAACCCATGCCATTTTACCGATTAACTGTGCAAAGTTTCATAATGCTCATATTTCTTTGAGCGGTATCATTTTTTTTGCGACGATTACTAATATTTGTCAAAATATTTTATTATTATTAATAAAATTGTTGAATAATATCATTTATCTATAATATGGTGTTCTACTTTTCTCCGCGGAGTTCTATCTTATTCTGTTGGTTATTTATCGATTTTTACTTTTTATTTTACTTTTTCCTCAAATATATAGTTTTGCAGCAATACTTTTATTAAATTTGAAGAATTGAAAAGGAATTTTGAAACAGATAACATTCTTATAAATATTAACAAGGTGGACATCAAACTTTAGTTTCAATTGGAATAAATATTAAATATATGAAATAAAAATTTGAATAGCTAACATTCTTATAATGTTCATAGTGTAGCTCAAGTAATAAGAGTGTAACTTTGTTCGGTAATTTGCATTGGTTCGTGCTTCCTTTACAAGGATAAGAATGAATTGTTTAAGAAAATGTCAAATAATATTAAAAAAAATAAAAATAAGTATTCTACTAAAATATGCCATCTTCTCTTTTTCTTAGTACACGTGTACCATGTATAGATAAATCATTTTTCATAAAATTAGTCTAAAGATAGTCATCTTGATGTGTTGTTTTGTAGTGCTATTTTTGTTGAAATTGGTATTAATGTTGGGAAATTATTTAATTTGTCATGTTGATCGACATATGCAATTAATTGTGTATAAATGTTATCTTAAAATTAATTCCAAAATTAAAGTGATCTAATAAAAAATTAAGTAATTGAGATTTGTGCATCTAAATAAAGTGTGAGCTGGATTATATGTATAGAAATCGGATCCATTAGGGTTTGTATTTAACGATGTGTCGAATATATATGAAAACTATATATAGAGTTATGGTTCCCAATTCATATTGAATTTTTTTCATTCTTTATGTCATCCCATCAACACAAGAATTAATAGAGAAAGTATATTGAAAAAGAAGATTCAAAACCTACAATCAAAAATTATAATAAAAAATCAAGAAGAAAAATTGGAACAATTAAATTGAAGAATAAGAAATCAAGATTTAAAGATCAAAATTAATATTCAAGATTCATTATTCAAGATACAAAAATGGATCAAGGTATATTCCACATTAATTAATTTTGTTGATGATTTGACACGGAGATTTTGACAATTCATAATATTTTATAAAGTTTAAGTTTCATGAAATATCTTGAAATGAAAGACTTTGGTGACGCCTCTTTTTTATTAGGGATTCAAATATATCGGGATCGTTCTTGGGGTATTCTTGGATTATCATAAGAGAGCTATATCGATACGGTACTTAAGAGATTTGGGATGCAAGATTGCAAATCAGGTGATACCCCTGTTGCTAAGGGAGACAAATTTAATCTTAATCAATACCCTAAGATTGACCTTGAAGTAAAGGAGTGCAGAAAATTCCCTATGTTTCAACAATTGGGAGTTTAATGTATGCTCAAGCATGCACACGTTCGGATATAGCATCCATTGTTGGAATGATAGGTAGATATTTAAGTAACCTTGTGATTGATAATTGGAAGGCAACCAAGCGGGTTATGCGGTGTTTACTGAGAACAAAATACTACATGCTTACATATAGGAAATCAGACCCATTGGAGATCATTGGTTATGTTGATTCTGATTTTGCTGGATGTCAAGGCAGTGGGAGATCAACATCGAGCTATGTCTTCCCACTGGCTGGAGGAGCTATATCCTAGAAGAATATTAAGCAGACGCTCATAACTTCTTCAACCATGACAGCAGAGTTTATAACATGTTATGAGGCATCCAATCAAGGAACATGACTGCAGAATTTTATCACTGGGCTGTGGTTTATACATGAAATTGAAAGATCACTTAAGTTATTTTGTGACAATAAATTAGCAATCTTGTATTCAAATAACAATAAGAATTCAATAAAGTCTAAATTTATAGCTATCAAATTCCTAGTTGTTAAAGAAAAAGTTCAGAGTGGTCAGGTTACTATATAGACAAACTCCATGATAGCAGATACATTTACTAAAGGTCTATCACCCAAGGTCTTTCATGAGCACACTGCTCACATGGGTGTTGTAAATTCTGATGATATGCTAATTTAGTGGGAGATTGTAAATTTGGATGTTGTCTTTTGACAAATAATTTTTGACTGTGCACATTCAAGTTTATTTCACTTCATTTCAATAATAAAGTATTCAGTTCAGTTTTCACTCTAATTAAATTTTTTTTTATTTAATCTCATGAGGTATTAAAGAATGAAATATGACCAGCTGGAAATGGACATGTTTGGATCACATTGCATGCAATTTTCATGCTACACATTCACATTTGATCTATGTCATTTGATTGTGTTGATATACGTGACCATTGAGGGTTTAGTTATCATATTTGTAACGAAAATCGCTTTGATCCTATATTAATATAATCAATAGACGAGATTATTTGGAGATGCATTTGGTTATGATACCAAAAGTTTTTAGCTCATAAGGTTATACATATTTATAAGGTAACATATGTGTCCCAAGTGGGAGATTGTTAAATTATTTAATTTGTTATGTGGGCTGACATATGTAATTAATTGTATATAAAAGTTACCTTAAAGTTAAGCCCCACAATTAAGGGGTTTTAATAAAGAATTAAGCAATTGAATTTTGGGTATCTAAATAAAGTGTGTGTCAGATTTTATGTGTAGATACCGGATTCATTAAGGTTTGTATTTGACGATGGACCAAATACATATGGAAACTATATATATAGGGTTATGATACCAAATTCATATGCAATTTTTCTCATTTTTTGTGATATCCCATCAATATAATAATCAATAGAAAAAACATATTGAAGAGAAAGATCTAAAACCCACAATCAAGAATCAAGAATTATAATTAAAAAAATCAAAAAAAATAATTGGAGAAATTAAATTGAAGAACAAAAAATCAAGATTTAAAGATCAAAATTCAAGATTCATTATTTAAAATACAAATAAATGGATTAAGGTATGTTCCGCATTAATTCATTTTCTTGATAATTTGACATGGAGATCTTGACAATTCATAATAATTTTTATAAAGTTTAAATTTCTTGAAATATTCAAAAATTAATTCTTTTTTAGTCTAAGTATAATGAAATGATACTAGTAGCAATAAAAAGTTAGAGAATTGTCAAGGTTTAAATAGCTTAAAATGATATCAACAATAAAGTTAGAAAAATGGTATCAACACTATCCGTTACCATCGTAACAACCAAAAAAAATGTTGAAAATCGACCATTTATATTTCTTCTTCCTTTCTTTGACTTGCGATATATTTCTCTCCGTCTCTTTAGTATATGAAATTTTGACTAGGACTACAAGGAAATATGAACATTAATTTTTTTCATAAATCACTTTTTAAGTGTATAAATGGGTAAATGGTATAAGTAATTTCTATTAAAAATTATAGCTGCAAGAACGGCTGGAAATCATCCAAAAAGATTTCGCACATAAAATCAAGAGAAGTGCTATATGTACATAAATCTATACATAATGATATCCATAATTACATGTGGCACTGGATCTGATAAGTACGTTTTACATACTTATTTTACTGTCAAAACATGAGCAATTGTTGATTAATATGTTGGAATATAACTTAATTCTATACAATTCATGTTTTGTAGGACAAGTGATGAATGTGGCGGAAATAATGAGAAATAAGTGAAAAATAACCAGGATGGAAGAAAGTGAAAGTTCAAGGACTAAAGTGCAAATGCTAAAAAATTATGTCGAGACTCACGATGAAGGTTCGAGAGTGCTAAGGGTCGATTGGAAGCAATTAGAAGTCAAAAATGAATGGAATATTATCAAAATCAATTTCCAATTCGCACAAGATATATTCCAGACTTTTAGCCGAAGATTGAGACCCATTTTTGGTATAGTAAAAGTCCGAATTGGAAAAGATCTATTTCTAACAAAGTTGTAGCTCTTCGAGTTATCTTTCCAACACATCTTGAATCATTTAATCGGATATCAGAAGAGAAAGTTATAACCAAATTACTGACTGCTGTGTAAAGACAAAAAAATCCGCGCGCGAAAGGAACTTTCCTTATTTGATTAGAACTCTTTTGGAAACCAATTTGGACGTGATTTTCATCTAATTTCCGATTCTTACAAATACTTAACAGTAGAATACATATGGAGAAGGCCCCCATACACCATTATTCTCCTCTTTGGTTCAAGAAATTCATGGAGAACTAAAATCCTTGGTGAAATTACGAAGGAACTCGATTGTAATTGGTGATTTCATATCTTTTATTCATTTAATTTGATCTTTTCATTGTCAAACAATAGTAGAATTTAGGTTTTCATTCTCTTGAATTTATATTGAAATCGGTTTAACATTTACAAGATTTTTCATGGATTCAGTCATACTTTTTCCATTGTTCAATCAAACTATTTATTGAGTTTCAATTTCAATTATTTATTGTTGAGATTGGTTTAACAATTATTATATCTTTCACAGATCCAGTCATGCTTCTTCTATCGTTAGATTAAACTAATTGTTGAATTTTAATCTCAATTTCACTTTATTGGCGGATTGATTACTGTCTTATACTTGATGTATATGGTCGATCTTTGATCTTGTTCCAATAAGATTGTGCGAATATGTCTTAAATCTAAATTCTAGGATTACATTTTTAAATTAAATTGATTTTCACGATATATCTTCCGATTAGAGTGTCGGGATGAAAGCATCTAATTGTGTTATAAAAATGAATAATTGATATGATTGAACCAATCCAATTGAGGGAATTCCGACGCTTCACCGCTTCGAATTATTGATTTTAATTTCACGTTTCAACATTGAATTTTATTACACATTTGAGAGAACAATTCAACCTTTTTGATCATTTAAATATTCTTCCATCTCCCTGTGGATACGACACCTCAAAGTTGTGTTACAACTACCGCATTATTCTTTGAGCGTAATCAGGATCCAACCATTAATTTAAATCTCACACTTTCACATCAACAACAGGATTTTGTCCACATCACATTATGGACATCATTATGTACATATATTATGTACATGTAGACTTTTCCTAAAATCAATAGGTTTTGGAGTGGGCGGAGGGTTAGTGCCAAGAATAAAAGGTTAGGGATCTTTTGCGCACAAGGATCATAGGATAGGGATTATTTACGTCAATTTCCATAAATTGAATGAGTGAATTGAATATTGCTGAACAGTATTTACAAAAACTTGTGAACAAAACTAATCAGTTAAGAAGTTCAATCACCTATAACCCAAAAAATAAATAGTTCACGACTGTTCTTCCTCTTAGATAAGAGTTACCAACCTCAAAACAGTTATACAAATCTATTAAGCTTAAATATTTTAGTCTAATCAATTAGTTTAGACCTACAAGTATGAAGCATGAATACTCTTATTAGAGTGACATGCCGTATCCTACATGTATCTTGTCATGTTGGACACTGATACTCCTCGAACATTTTTTGACATGGTCTGATAAACCACATGATGTGTCTATTTTAATATATTTGTTTTTAAAATTTCTAACAATCGAAGGATACTTTGGAAATATTCCTCGAGCAAGTGTTAGATATGATATATGGTGTGTCCCATTTTTTCATTCGTAACGCTTAAAGTTCGAAATTTTTAGATATGTACTTTTCAACGAGTCATATCTTTTAATACATAACTTTCCATTAGGTTATGTCATTTCAGACACAACTTTTCACTCATTATTTATAGGCCTCTTATGATAGCACAATTAGACGATCCTTACACTTTGGATCACATATAGTATATTTTTTGCATATATCATCTAGTCAATAAATTATTTTACACCTATTAGAAGTCTAGTATCAATCAGAAAGTTGAAAACATCAGTAACTTCAAGTGTCACGTAATTTCAAGTTCTTGTATTGCAAGATCTTGAGAGAAATGATGAAAAATAAGTGACATTATCGTTTTAAGGAAAAATAGTCAAACTCTTGACTCAACCAAAATTGCATTTCTTATTCTTACATTTCTTAGTTTCGCTAAGTTGAAATTTCTATCCGAATTTTTGTACATAAAAAAGTTAATAGTTGGTATATAAATGTTTGGACGATTTCTACCCACACAATACAAGTACATAATGTCACAAGTGAACTAACAAACTAAGCCCTTATTTGAGAGAGAAAATGTATTGTTGAATAGTGATTTTTGGATAATTATGTGGTTAAAAATTAAGAATTTTTTTTCGATTTTTGTGTAATATTATTTATTGAAGAATACATGATTGAAGGTGAGTTCTGAAAAATAAATTTTCAAAACAATGGGGCTCAAACAACCCCTAAATGTCATAGACAACAAAGCTTAGTTCTTCAATAATTGAATTGAATTGAACATGTGGACTCAATTATACTAAATAAAAACTTTTGACTAGAACTTTTTGACTTAATTCATATGCATCCTACTATTATAAGTAAACCTAGATATCCAAAAATAATTTCAAGTCGAATCTTTGAAACAATTATTATGTCGATCCTCCATATTATTAGTCTACTAGACCGGTTCAGACAAATAGAAAAAAGCAATAGTGAGACAAGATTAGGTGATTACACTAACTTCTTATTTTTGGACTAAAATTGGACTGTACCATAAACAAAAACATGTCTTGTTCCAATTCCCATAAAGCCAAGACGAAAACCCATTTTCCTAGCCTTGATTACACAAAAAAATATGCCATGGATAGAGTATAATAATTTATTAATAAATTTGTACTTCTAATTTCTCAAATAAACTCCACAAACTCACACACACTGTATATTGCTTTAATTATATGCAAAGTACAATTATAAAGATAACTAGAGAACACACATAATCTCACAAGAAGTTTGCATTTTGTCCTAAGAGTCTAGAACGTGTTTTGTATATAGTCGGGATAGCATTGAATGAATGATATTTTAAATTTCGATTCAATAACAATTTAACATCGTACGATGTTATACAATTTACGTGATCAAATTGTTAGATATTTATACAATAAATATAATATGCGAAAGAAATAATTAATTCAGATGAAGTGTCAAATTGGTGAAAAGTGTGGAATTTGTGTGGAAGGTCGGGAGTTCGAGTCACACTTCACGCATTATATTAAAAATTCATTAATTGGGGCCTTGAGGTCTTGATTTTAATAATAATTATTATTTTTTAATCATTTTTGAAATTATTTAATGAGTCAACTAGCTTCAGTTTTTAACTGTCCAGTATTAACAATTCATTATCACCAGCCATAAAAATTGTAAATAATACTGGATCATGATAGAGACAGTTACATCATTTTTTTGACTCTATAAACACATGTCTGTGTATTAGAAAATTACAACAAATACAAAATTGTATATTTCTATTCAGTAAAATATTATACTTAATTTTACATATTTTCTGGAGTACACTTGAGAGTTCTGAAAACCATTTGTAATTGCTGCACATTTGGTTTATTTGATCGTTGTATCCTGGAGGTGATTGTCGACAGAAATCGCAGCAGTTATCGACGGACAATTTCGCTTTAGAATATCGTGTTGTCACGAGACTCGATCAATCGATAAGTTTTTTGCTACACTTTACCTTATTGCAACTTGCAATATTTCTAACACAAATATGATGCTAATGCATAATGACGTTCATCTAGTATTCTATTGGTCTTCTTTTGTTACTTGTTAACGATTAATTGATTGCAATAATTAGTTAAACTATAACTCCAAACAATATGTTTCGTAAAGTATGTTGTTCGATGCAAACCCTTTTTTTCTAATATATATTTATTGTGTGGAATGATAAAGTTTATCTTACGAGATTATTCGTAAAGCATAATTACGTTCTTCTAACATCTTATTAATTTCCTTTGGTTGCTTACTAATCATCGCCCAAGTGCAATAATTAGATAAACAACTAATAAGTTATAAAAGTCGTTCACGGGTTAACTTTAGTGTAATATATTTGAATTTAAAGGACAAATTTGATAGGTCGGGCTAAATAGAATGATTGAATACTATTATGAAAAAAAAAAAAAAAAACTTCTATTTTGTTGCCACACTCGTAAAAGAAAGATAATCAAACTCGAATTTCTCCATTGAAACTTTAAGAGAGCGTTCAATGCAGTCAGTAAGGCAATCATAATCATTGAATCTACCTTGAATTAAGGTAACAATGAAAAAGTAAAGAGTATCATCACCACATTTGGTGGGTAATTATTTTTTTTGCTTTTGAGTAAATTGAAATGGAAAAAGATTACATTGTTATGTATATTTTGCAAAATTGTAAATATAAGCACAGTGTCACAAGATTATTTTCCAACAAAGTACAAACAAAGCTTCGTCCTTCAATAATTAAATCAATGTGCACACTAAGAGGGTATTTGATGGGGATTAAAATTAGATTTTTAGTGGATTGTGATAGAAGTTTTTGAAATGTGTGGTTGAAAAGTTGTGGGACCCATAAAAGATGTGGTTAATATCAGTGTTCTAAAATTCGCGCAAATGCGCCGCCTAAGCACGACGAGCGGTCAAAACGAGTAAAATTCGGGAATGCGCGGGAAAATGCGTTTTCCATTTAAAAGGCGGCGCGCCTAATCCCGCCTAGGCGCGCATTATGCCGCCCAATTTTTATTTTTTATTTTTGTAAAAAATCTATTTTTTATATAAAAATATATTTAATGCCTTAAAAATACGAAACGCATTATGACGCCTATTTTTCGCATTGACACGCCTAAACTTGTGATTCTTGATTCTCGACCTCGACGCATCGCAACGCATTACGCATTTTAGAACACTGGTTAATATTAATTGTTTAACTTTGACTCGGATTAAAATCAAATTTTAAGCCGGACCAAACAGGGGTTGAATAATACTGGATAAAAGATTTTGATAAGAATTTTTAAAAAGGTTTGGACATCTAAAAAATGATCCTAAATCGGCTAATTGTAATAATTTTTAGTTTAATACATTTAGACAAATAGAAAAATGGAAGAGTGAGACAAGATTTGGTGATTACACTAACTTCTTACGTTTGGACTATACATTAAACAAACACAATTTTTCCCAATTCCCATAAAGGATCAAACAAAGTCATGACAAAAACCCATTTTCCTAGCCTTGATTACACAAAAAAAATATGCACCTAAACTGGCCATTTATGTCTTGGAGTGAATACCACACTACTTTCTAAAAATTAATTAATGTTGTACCAAAATTTGTGTTGTTTATTGTAAATTGTAACCAACTAAAACCATATTAAAAATTAGGGTTTATGAAGGTAGTCAACTTCGATGTGGGTTTTTTTCTTTTTTCTTTTTTTGCTGGTGACTCAAGTGTCCGAGCTTCGTTCGATTAATCATGAGGAGTGGTCTCAACCAAAAAGTCTTTAGGAGTGAAGACATGTTCATTATGGATCAAGACCATCATTGAAAAACATCTTAGCTAGCTTTGGACAGTAATTTTTTCTTTTTGTAACTTTAAGAATAAGTATTATCTTATTTTACTTTTTTTTACAAATTGTTGTCTCCATTGATTTTCCCAAAAAACTTGACCATTGAATCATATTTTTATGCGTACTTTACTCCCCTATTAGTCAATAATTTCAATTTGACACTCTTACATCATGTTCGATAAATTATATTGAACGGCACTAGACACGTTTAATAAAGAAAAAGAAGTTAAAAACATGTTCGTCATCCTATACGACGCTAAACAATACGGTGCCCTTAGAATTTAATAGTTGTTATGTTCAATACAATATACCGGAGCCATTCAACACGTATCACTCTTTAGAAGACTTGCGAAGTTTAATGTATACTATGAGATGAATTATTTGTTATATATACACATAATATTTATGTATTAGACTGTATTGAAGAGCATATAACTTGTAATAAACGAGAACAAGGAAAACTCGAAACGAGATGGTATGTCACGTGCTTAGACCTCGCATGGCGTCGACATTATGATATAACTCATGAAATTGCTCTTCCAGAGAATGAGAGGAGCTGAAAAAAGTACGGACTAATTATGCATAAATGTTAAAAAATGCATTATACAGTGAAAGAAACTTGCTATATTTTAGAGGGATACTGGAGATGGAAGACAAGATGTCACGTGATAGAAGTGCTTTACACGAAGGGACCACGAGCCACTTTTATTAAAGGACCACACATTGTTAGAACAATATTTTGACAAAGTGAAAAAGTTAAAGAAAAAATCAAAAAAGTTGGTAGATTAGATCATTTTTATTTACAGTTCTTGATTTTCTATGTAGGTACTATGTCTCATTTTACTTTGCTTGTCGATAAGGAAATGAATCAAAATCAAAAGGTCGATAGGATGACTATACAAGTTTCAACTCAAACTTGTAATTTGTTCATAAAAGAGCGATGGTAAAACGATTTTTATTGTTATAATATATTTGAACAAAAGTTTAAGATGTTATCACTTGTAATCATAAAGTGGATTAGTGACCTGACATATGAGACACCCACATTTCCGTATAGACAAGTTAGGTCATCGTCAAAAATTGATTATTAGGTTCGAATTGAATAAAATTTATAAAAACGAGCAGAACTGGAGATTTAATGGCTAGAAGATGAGGTTAAGCTCACAAGGACAAGACAAAACCCCGTGCTCATAGAGGACTGACCTATGTGTATGTTTGGTAGGGATTTTTTGAGGGAAGAATTGATTTTGAATAGTGATATGATGGGAAATGTGTGGTTGAAAAAGAAGATAAGATTATTGATGTGATGGAAAATATTATTTTATTGAAGAATGTGTGGTTGAAAATGAGAATTGATTTACTGTTGAAAATGAGAATTTGTACCAAACATAGCCTATACTGCGCAAACGAGGTTGAGTCGAGAAGACATAATACTCATTAGAGAATTATATGGACGCGGAGATAAATTTCGACTATGTTATGAGGTTAAAGTTGACAAGCTAAATGCTAGATGACTTGCAATGGTTCTCGCACTCGCACTCGCTCGACAAGCTTGACTTGTTCAATATTGTATTGACATTATTGTGTAATCGATACAAAACATGACAAAATTTAACAATGCATACCCAAAAAATATTACTTTCATTTTTTTTTGTTTATGCATCACAATCTATGAATTTTCAAAATTATGAATTTGTACTCGTCGGGTTTTATAATAACAATTTAATTGTATACCTACATTATTTTATAATTAATAAGGGGTGGTGTGACAATAAATTCTATTGAGTAAGAATCATGAGAGTGTTGTTTATGCATTGAAGAAATTTATTGGTTTTATCGATGTCTAGAACTAGTGGACCCGGTTGGTCCCATCGGGTGGCTCCAACTCGCCAAAACATTTATTGTGAACCGTTTGATATTGTAATGTACAAGGTATAAACTAAAAACTGTCCATTGGTTGACCAAAAACTAATATAAAAATTTCAAAATATTGCGAACCCCTTGAAAAATAATTTATTAAGAGAGTTAATTCAATTAGCGAAGTTATAAAATATTATTTTACCAAGGTAAATATAAATTATATTTTCTAATAATGTTTAATTTACTTTACTAAACAGTAAACGAGCCAAAAAAGTTAAAGTTTTAGTTGTATTCTTGCGCATTCTTCAGTTGTGATTTTCAGTTATTTGTTTAACTTGTTACGAATTTTTGTTTAGGGTCCACTTCTATTTTGGTATTGTTACGAATAGAGATGGCAATTTTCCCCGCCCCGCCCCGTCCCGTCCCCGCGGGGCCCCGCCCCGAATGGGGCAAAAAAACCCGCCCCGAATGGGTTGGCGGGGTGGGGCGGGGCGAGGTTCGCCGCCCCGTCGCGGGTCACGGGGCGGGGCGGGGCGGAGATACCCCGCCCCGAACCCGCCCCGTGAAGAATTAAAAAAAAAAAAATTGTTTTGGACATTATTTGTTTTGGACATTTTTTCGTTTCAAGTGCTTGCTTTGAATATTGATATAGTTAGTATGAACATTATTTGTTTTGAATTTTAAAATTTTGAATTTGTATTTTAAAATTTTGAATTTGTATTTTAAATAAAAAAAAAAACAAATGGGGCAAGTCATCGCCCCGTACCCGCCCCACCCCGCCCCGAGCCCCGTCTAAGGCGGGGTGGGGCGCGGGGCGGGGAGGGGGAGTGTCGTGGTGGGGCGGGGTGGGGTGAGGGTGCCCCGCCCCGAACCCGCCTCATTGCCATCACTAGTTACGAAAAGTAAAAATAAATTATTGATTTTATTTAGAAAAAAAAAACAAAAATAACTTGTTTTTTTTTTAAGTGTTGTGTTATTAATTCGTGTCCTGCATTAGAAAGCTATGCATTTCTACTACTTTGTGTGTGTGTGTAGTAATTAGAAGAAAATCACGATCAGTGTATAATTTAAATTGAGAAAATCTATATTGTATAATCAAAATGATGAATTGACCTATTTAAAGATATTTGTACTAGAATGTTGGTGTCGATATAAAAATCTATGTAGATCACTTGAAGGTCCAACTTGACTGGGTCAAAGGAGAATTTTCATCGAAGAAGAATAGGTTATTACAAAAAGGTCGAGCCAAGATCCACCAATACAGGTGAGCCCATAAAAAATGTCATCTGAAAACATTATCATAACATGATTGAAAATGTATTTCCTTGGGTGGTGACACTACCCCTAGCCAACCAATCAAAGAAAAATCCATGATGCTATAAGGTGAAAGCATACAACCTAGATATCGTGAGAACCTCGTTGCAACCAAACTCTCCAGCCAATCGAATTCTTTTAAGATGAATGGTGGCACGCATATGTGGATCGAATATTGTAACATGTCATAATTAGAACGACGAGCTTATGCCCTATATAAAGGAAAATTAATAAAATAAATTTATTATTTCAAAATGCATTCTAAAAAAAAAAAAATTGGATTCCAACAAGCTATCAATAGTTAAATCATATCATAGATCTTAATTTGAATAAGCAATCTCCCTTCTTTTCCATTTGCATATAATTATATTGTAAGAATCATGTTTTGCTCTTTCTATTAAAGTAAATGATCTATACATATATGTTATGAAAATCTAATGCCAAAAAATATCATATTATATTATAGAGAATATACAAATTTGTTAATATAAGAACCAAAAAAAGAAAAAAATAGTAAAAATTCACAATCACCAGATAATGAGCAATAAAGAGAGATTCATTAGCATTAAAAGAGTACGATTATTTTCTTAAATGAAATTAAATTTTAATAATTCAAGATATATATCCCAAATAAAACTGAAAAAAGTCAAAGAAAACCCCCGCAAAATATATTAACCGAAATTTGAAAGGCAAAACTGTGTCTAGATATTCTTGGAACCGAAATGACTTGTGTAAATGATGACAGAGTCAATTAGCATTTGCTAAGAATTAGCAAGCCCATAAACATGATTAAGTAGAATTAATGGAGGAATAAAGATAATTTTTCGAAAGGAATTATGACTTTGATCTTTATTTTCCCTCTCATCAGTGATTTGGCACCGTTATATTATTATTTTCACCGGATCGAACAGCTGTGTGAGTTTTAGTGAGTGGTGGGGTCTGATATACTATTTCTTTTTGTCAGCACGAGAAGAAGATTCCATGGCTTTCTCTCACTATACTCTCTCACTACACACTTACTGGCTTTGTTTCCCGCTTATTTTCATTTACATTTATCTTGACCCCATGTCTTGTTTTTTCCGCAGTTGAGAGAGGGAAAATAAAGTTTGTGTCTCTCTGTGTTTGTGCGAGGATTATTCAGATAACAGGTCCATGGGCAAGTGACAAACGGATACATAAATATACGAAAACAAAAGAGAAATGAAGATGGGAGGAGACAGTTCCGTGAAGGAAAATAAAGAGAGTTGTGTTGAGATTGCAAAGGGGAAAGCAGTAGGGGTGATGGACACTCCAGAGAGGAGCAAGAATTGCCAAATCTCAACCTCTGTCAACACATTCGAGGTACAATTTGGTCCCTTAAACCCAAAGTTTTCATCTTTATCTTTATCTTCTTCATTTTCCTTTTTGTGTTATGGGGTTTTTGTGGATTTTGTTTTTGTCAGTTGACCTTGGATTTGTTGGTGCTTGGATTATAGAGGTGGGGTTTGAGAAATTTTAGCAACAAAATGTCTTTTGAACTCATTCTTACTTGATCTTGGATTTTTGGGGGTTGAACTTCTTGAAATTGGTTTAACAAGAAGGATTTCGAGTGGTTCTATTAAAGATGTCTTTTTTGGGGTAATTTGATCTAAAATGGTGGTGCTTGGTCACTGGGGAAAAAAAAGAGAAGTGGGTTTTCAAAATTTCTACCAAATGCTTCCACTTAATTTTGGATCTTTTTCCATTTTATTTTTGGTTAATTGTTCTTTATGGTTGCTGGGACGAATTTGGAATATGGGATTTGGTTAATTGTTGTTTAATTGCTCATTTTGGTGGCTGGAACAGATTTGTGATATGAGTTTTCAGCAATTTTGTGAATGTGTTTTTGAGGATTTTCTTCCTATAAGACTTTTCAATTGCTATGCATTGCTACTGATAGAATTGCAGATCCAGCTCCTTCGACTGGTCTTGGAATTGTGGGTTTGTCAGTTGATCTTTGCTATTGTTTTTGGATTTGTTGTGGACTCTTGCTTCCCAGAAATCTTTTTGAGGAAATGGATTCTGTATTCTTTCTGCATGTTGTTATAATTAGAAATTCTTGATTAATCTTTATTTTCAGGTTTTCTGGGCACTTGTTAAGTTTCTTTGGACAAGTTTTGAATAATTCGTTGAATTTGTTCTTCTTAGTATCTTGTACTGCAGCCAATTTCACATCACTTATGCCAATTTTGCTTCTTGTTTGAATTTTTTGCTTCCCTATAGGATTTGAGGAACTTGTTCTCCATAATATGCTTAACAATTGGGTTAGTTTATGTGCTTTTATGGGCTTGTTCACATTGGTCTTCAGGTACAAAGTTCTAATTAATGGTTTTTTTTAAAAAAAAATAAAATTAGAAATTGTAGTTTGATGGCATTGTTTGGCTATTTGAGCAAGTGACTCATAATAGGATTTATTTTATTTTATTTTATTTATTTAGTTATTATGTATCTGGACGCTATAATAGTTTTGTAGAATTGATTTTCTGTATCTGATATTGGAGCTTTTTCAAGCCAAACACTTTTAAGGTTTTCAGATGATATTAGAATTAGAACTAGACAGTTTCTCACTTGGGCACCAATTGATGTGTGCGAAGAAATGGAACACATTTATCAGTCTCTTTTAATTTATCGAAACCTTTTAAATTCACAATGCACGTATTTGAATAACTTGTTTATTGCGCCATATTCACTCTTTATCTTTTGAAAGTGCTCATCAATGTGAAATTACGAGTGTAAAACCTACCTGTATGGTAATTGTTGCTGCTGTATTTATGTTAACTAATCATTTTTCCGCTTTTAGGTGAATCCTCTTTGTATGGTTCTCTTCATAAATAAGATGGGTTTTACGGATTCATCCACCCCAAAATTCCTCTTTTGGCATTTAAGTTGTTGGTTTTCCTGGTAAATTCTTTTTTCTGTCTTTTCGCTCTCAAATAATGACGGGTTTTCCCCTTCCATGCAGGACTCCCCTGTCTTTAATTTTCTCAACAATCTTTCCCCCATCAAGCCAGTTAAGTCCATACACATCAGTCAGACGATCAATCCTCTTAGTTTTTCATCACTTCCATCTGTTTTCACTTCTCCCCACCTTAGTTCATTGAAGGAATCTAGATTTCTGAGGAGGTAATGTAACTATTTATTGATAAGCCCCATAAATATAATTCATCAAGTATAAGCATACATTTTTTTTGTCTCTTTTCAGGCATCAGCTTCCGGATCCATCAAAACCTGAATTTGCTTCTGAAGATGCTAATATAGTTGATAAAAGAAAGGAGATTATTCGTGCCGATAATGAAATAGATGAACATCAGGCAGATCTTGATCAACCAAGTTCTGTTGGTCAAGTAGCTGGCGAGGCATCTTTTGAATGTTCGAAGCTTGTAGGTGAGTTCGAACAGAACTTTAAGTATGACTGCAGTAGTCCTGGCTCCAGCTTAACACCTAGCTGTGGCCTTAAAACCAAACACATGGCTGAATATGCTTGCACTTCAACAGCACTTATTCCGTTTGTACATGAGGCATCCCTAAGGGGGTTATTTGGAAGTGAAGTGGAACTTGATGGGGTAAGCCAAATAGATCAATATAAAGAAGCCACAAGATGTGATTGGGAGAGTTTGATTTCTGATGATCCGGATCAATTAATTTTTGAATCACCAAATGGCGCTGAGTCTTACAAGAATTCAGTTGATCCTGGAAAAAGTTTATACTCGAGTATTAGCGATGATGTGCTGCATACATACTCTTTCTGTGAAGAGGATTCTGGTGAAAAAGCTGAAGAGGAAAACGAAACAGAGAATCTATGTACTCAACGTGAAGGAAATGAGTTGAAGGAAATTTCTGAAACCCATGACACAATTTCTGGTTCTTCTATGAGCATTCCTTTCAAGGAAGTAGATAATGAGGTTAGAATTGCATTTCATTTCAGCATTTATTTGCTGGAAGATAGACAATACACTGCCACTTTTTTATAAATGAGTGTAATTTTTGAAGAATTTTGCATGTGTATATACGTGTGATTTCTATGTGGTTTTGAGATGATTTACTATATTCTCTTTTACAGAGTAATTTTCATTCTGTCTTTGTAGCCTGTTTCTGGTTTGTACCGTGGTATGAGAAGACGCTGTCTGGTTTTTGAGATGATGGGATCCCGCAGAAAGCGTTTTGATGAGAATTCAGTTTCTGATTCTTCTGCATTTCGGCAATCTGATGGCAATTCTTCCACCAGCAACGAGAAACTACTCCCTACAAAGGCTGGAAATGGTTCTTCACAACGCGTGTTACCGGGCATTGGTTTGCATTTAAATGCTTTAACAACTCCAAAGGACTTCAAATTTGTCAAGCATGAAGCTTTAGGTTGTGGAAGACTATTGATTGGACCAAGCCCAAATGCCAATCTTCAACCTCCGACCACCAATCAAGAATTGTTAAACAATTCTTTGGCTGTTAACTCAGAAAGAGATATTGGTGCTGTTGAAAATGGTATTCTTGCGGAAGATGACTGCCAGGCATCTGGAGATATGACCAATGAAGAGTTCAATCAGAGTAGTCCAAAGAAGAGGAGGTATGTCTTCTTTACGTTAGAATTAGTTTTCCTTTGAATTTAGCCTTTTTCGGATGTATAACATGAATTGAATTCTCAGACGTAGGTTGGAACAAGCGGGAGATGGTGAAGCCTGTAAGCGATGTAACTGCAAGAAATCAAAATGCTTGAAACTGTAAGTTCTTGTATTCTGTCTTGCCATGGCATAAGTATACACTCTATGGGCCTTATTCAATTAGCGATCTCTCGTGAGCTCCACGTCTTGTTATTTCCTTGTTTAGTCTTAAGAAGCTGGTGTTACTATTTGGTGTTATAGTCATGTTCGGTGAATGGAAATGCTATATATCAAATTTTTGCTTGCCTACAGTGTTTAGTTCTGCTTGCTAAACTGTTAAAGTAATGGCTTAAATGTGAAGTTCTTGAGATGCTTCTACATTGATGGTTTGATCTTCACAAAGACCCTCTCTCCCTCTTACTTTTGTTCTTTTTTTTTTTTTTCCCCTATCATCCGTGAGTTTTTTTGGCTGTCATCAACTTTGGTTAAGTTAACTGCCCTGCCTTCATATTTAATAAATATATAATAAAGCCCTAACCATTTTTCATTGTTCATGAATACCTAGCATCAGTGCAGGGTTCGCTGCATAATGCACAGATGGAAGCCCATTTATATCTTTTATCAACGCTTTTAATCAATTAAACTTCCTAATGCAGTTACTGTGAATGCTTTGCCGCTGGTGTCTACTGTGTGGAACCATGTGCATGCATAGATTGCTTCAACAAGCCTGTCCATGAGGACACTGTCCTTGCAACTCGCAAACAGATTGAATCCAGAAATCCTCTTGCTTTTGCTCCCAAGGTGATTAGGAGCTTGGATTATCTATCTGAAACCAGGGTTAGTTGATGAATTCTGGATTTATGTTCTGCTCACCTTGTGCTTACGTGCATTTTAATATTATGTTTAATTTTTTGTAGCAGGATGAGTCCAGCAAAACTCCTGCTTCAGCTAGGCACAAGAGAGGATGCAACTGCAAAAAATCGGGTTGCTTAAAGAAATATTGTGAATGCTATCAGGTTTCTTTTCATCTTTCCTCTTTTTCCAGGCTTTTCTTCAGTCCTTCATCTAACCAAAAATCTTTCTATTGAAGGGTGGTGTTGGATGCTCCGTTAACTGCAGATGTGAAGGGTGTAAGAATGCATTCGGTCGAAAGGATGGTGAGTATGGTTTTAAGGTTTACTATGATTTATGGGTCTCGGTATTATGGTTCGAAATTTTATTTGCCTTTCTGAGTCGGGCTCTTGTTTAACAGGTACAGAAGCTGAATTTGAAGAAGATGAAACAGACACGACCGAGAAGGGTGTGCAGAAATCCGCAATCCAGAATGATCTGGAGCAGAATCTTGATTCTGTCCCTCCTGCAACACCTTTAAAACAAGCAAGGTAAATATAGAAATGAACATTTTTGTTTCCCAAATTGCCAAGGTTGTTGATCTATATTGTTGGTCAATGAATGTTTTATTTTATTCTCCTGTTAGACAAACCGCCCAGCATCCATTCTCCTCAAAGAGCAAACTGCCTCAACCTACTTTTCCTTCTGTTGGCTCCTCTTCTGGTACATATGCCACCCATGGATTCAGGAAACCAAGCTTTTTCCAACCTCCAGCAAGGTTCGATAAGCATCTTGAAACTGTTCTTGAAGATGAAATGCCCGATTTTCTCCAAGCTCCATCTCCCATCAGTTGCATCAAGACATCGTCTCCCAACAGTAAGAGGGTCTCATCTCCTCACTGCATAGGGACATCTCCCAGCATGAGAAGCAGCCGTAAGTTGATACTTCAATCTATTCCATCGTTTCCTTCTCTTACTCCCAAGCATTGACAGTCTTCTCGCTGGAGAATCTTGAAGGAAATTCTTTCGATGTTTAGAGTAGTTATATCGGTTATGTTCTTTTATTCGTATTCTGGTTGAGCTTACTCTTCGACCTTGTATCGTCCATCGTCCATGTTTCTGTAATAAACAATTATAGTTATAAGCTGTCAAAAACACCATGTTTCATAAAGCCAATCTATGATTCACTACATACAAATGTCCAAGTTTTCTACATAATATGAAGTTATAAATTTATATATCTGAGTAATTGCAAATTTTACTGTGGCTAAATTTACGTGGAGGTAAAAAGAAAGTAGCAGCTATTTTCTGTCACCGTATGTCATAAATGTTCATTTATTTTCATTACATAATTCTCTGGAAGTGAAATTAATAAGGCTTATTAGCACAAAACGTCATTACGTTTGGCATTTAGAGAGCAAAACGTTTTAATTTTTGTATGGCTTAATGGCACAAAACGTCCTTACGTTTAGCATGTAGTGTGCAAAACGTTCATACGTTTCATTTTTTTGCATTTTCGTCCTTATTTTAACGTTTGATTGCGAAAAACGTCATTTTCACTGGTTTTTTAGTGTAAAATGACCAATATACCATTCTATATAAATAAAAAAAAAAAAAAAAATAGATTGTAATTATACTCCCAAACTTTTTAAAAAGTGCAAGTGAGTCCAAAAGCCTTATTAAAAGGTTTAAGCACAAAACGTCCCTATGTTTGACACTTATTGCGGAAAACATCCTTACATTTCATTTCTTTTGCATTTTTGTCCTTATTTCAACGTTTCATTGCGGAAAACGTCATTTTCACTATTTTTGAATGTAAAATGATCAATATACCCTTATATTTAAATTTTAAAAAATGAAAAAAAAGACCAATATACCCTTCGGTCAATGTCTGGTCGGAACCAGTGCCACCACCATCGCCATCAACGTTAATGTTGGCTACAACCATCATCCCCAGCATTGTAGAGGGAGGTGACATGGTTTGAATGGCGGTGGGGTCTGGTGGTTTAGGTGGTGGAGGGAGAGGTTGAGGAAGGAAGAGAAGGCTGATGGTTTGAATGTTTTAATAATGTTTTTGAACTCATTTGCACTTTTTAAAAAGTTTGAGAGTATATTGTAATTTATTTTTTATTGTTATTGTTATTTTTTGTTTTATTTAAATATGATGGTATATTGGTCATTTTATATTAAAAAATAGTGAAAATGACGTTTTCCGAAATGAAACGTTGAAATAAGGACAAAAATGCAAAAGAAATGAAATGTAAGGACGTTTTACACAATAAGTGTCAAACGTAGGGATGTTTTGTGTTATTGAGCAAAGTACAAAAAGTTTGAAACGTAAAGACGTTTTCCACAATAAGTGTAAAACGTATAGACGTTTTGTGCTTAAACATTTTAATAAAACTTTTGGACTCACTTGCACTTTTTAAAAAGTTCGGGAGTATAATTACAATTTATTTTTTTATTTTTATTTTCCTTTTTTTGTTTTATTTATATAGAAGGGTATATTGGTCATTTTACACTAAAAACAATGAAAATGACGTTTTCCGCAATCAAACGTTGAAATAAGGGCGAAGATACAAAAAAAAAAATGAAATGTAGGGACGTTTTGCACACTATGTGCCAAAAGTAGGGACATTTTGTGCTATTAAGCCTTTTTGTATTTTCATCCTTATTTCAACGTTTCATTATGGAAAACGTCATATGAGTTCCACCTTTAAATGCATATTTGGACTCACTTTTAATTTGAAACTCGAAGGGTAAAATGGTCAGACCACTTCATTTGGCTCTTCTTCCCGCCATAAACAAGTTATTCTTAAAAAGTAAAAACAAAAAGATTAATCAAATAAAACGAAATAGTTTTACCTCTTAAGTTGTTGAATCTGAAATCATTTGCGTTAGATCGTAATTTTGAAATGACAGTGTCTATATTTTTGAAGTCCATTGTTCATTATCATCAAGGTCATGCATTTTCCATTATTCAGTTTTGACTTCTGTACCTGCTCTCATTCGCCGTTGCTATCCACAGCAAATCGATATTAGAAATCACAAATCTCAATCCCAGAATTCTGCATTAAAACTGAAGCTCCCAATCAATTTATCTCTGAAATTGACAAAGTGCAAAACATCCCTACGTTATAATTTTTTTTTTTTTGCGTATAACGTCCCAACGTTCAAATCGTGATTGCGTAAAACATCCCAACGTTTTAAATTTTTGTGTGTAAAACGTCCATAAGTTTGACACGTTTTGCGAATTACGTACCTAAGTTTCAGATTTTTGTGAAAATTGTCCTTGTAATATCCTATAAGTCAAGACCTTAATCAACCACAGCGACTCAAGATACTAATCAACCACAGTAACTCAACATACTGATCAAACTACAAATTAAAGATAGCAACAGAAAATACTTAAAAAAAAAAAAACTCAAAATCAGAATTAAGATTGAACCAAATTTGCATCTAAAATAGGCAAAATGGAGACTTTCAGACACAATAGTTTGAGCTGTTATACTGTTGAGCATCTAGACACATGAACAAAAGAAATTTACAATTCAACAAATGCTTCAATGTACTAAAACTGCATTTAACAATAGGTTGAAAGACTGTCCCTAATTTGACGTTGATGCAGGTGGTGGTTCGCCTTTGCAGCTCCTCTTATTGTGGCATGGTTCACCACATTTTCGACATGTTTGAGTCATCCCTACTATTTTCATTGCACCAGATATGCTTGCTGAAGTTGTCTCCGATGGCTTTTCATTTTGCGAAGACTTTCTGGACTTCTTCGCCTGAATTGAAGACTCCAACTCATTTGGCTCTTTTCCTCTGTTCTTTTTTGGCCTTCCAGACTTTTTGGTGTACACATGTGGTCTAAGAGGGTTGAGACCTGCACTAGGCCATGAGTCCGAACCTGTGATGGGGAAAATTGAAGACGTATATGTAATTCGGTAAGACTCTTTTTTGTAGATGGCATCTACATAATCAATGACATTAAAGCCTCTAGTTACCACCGATGAAATCACATGGCAAAAAGGATTCCTAATAACTACCAGCACGACATATACAAGTCATTTCCTTGAGGTCAACAACATGTAGTACAATGCCTGCATTGTGCCGAACTTGGAACTTCTCATTCCTCGCATATTCAGCCTATTCAAACCTTAAGAGCTTACTGTTCTTATTGATAATATCAGCTGACTCCCTATGGGCTACAATTCTCTTCATCAAATACGACCTAATCTCCCCAAGCATGGTTAGAATGAACTTCTCTCTTGCATTGACAATTGTGCTATTGAATGATTCACAAAAATTGTTCAGAAGCATGTCACACTAAGTTCATTCTCTGACGTTGGATTTGTTCCAATGGAATGCTGGTTTTGGTTCAAGCCAACCATATGCAGCCGGATCTAAGTCCAACATCTTTTGCATGTATTCAAGCCATCGTGGCACAATAATGGCTCTAGCTGCTTCCCAAAGACATTGCTTCAGAGCCAATCCCTTATGCAAGACACTAAAGTTATTGTACAGATGTCTAACACATGTTCTATACTCTGCATTCTCAAATTGCTTATCTGAAATGAAGGTCCAGTGCACGCCATTATGTATATGCAAATCATCCTTCAACAACTTCAAAAATCACCTCCAATTATCTCAATTCTCAACCTTAACAATTGCATAAGCTATTGAATACATGTCGTTATTAGTATCCACACCAATTGCGGATAACAACAGCCCACCATGTCGTGTCTTCAGAAAGAAACCATTTAGACCAATCACTCTTCTACAACCCCTAATGAAGCCCTCTTTCAAAGCTCCAAAGCAAATATACAACCGTCTGAATTCTCCAGCATAACCCTCAACCAAAGCAGTGGTCCCAATATTTGTTCGCTTCAACTCCTCAGAGTAATCCTACAATACATTGCAATGATCCATCACACTCTCCCTAGTCTTTTCAAGTGCTTTCTCATTTGTTCTATACACTTGCCAATGTAAGAAACCGCAGATTGCCCAAATCGAAACCGCCGACTGTCGAGTCCGACTTCCCCTCTCCAATGCACATCGAAGCCGCAACCTCCAACCACGACCATCGATCGTTGAACATTAGAAATCTGTTAAAAAATTTAACTATGGTACAAAACTGAATCGAACCGAACCGAACTCAAACGGTTCCATAATTATATTTGGACCCAACGGTTTCATTTATTAAATACTCGAAAATTTTGATTCGGTTCGGTTCTCTTCAAAATCGAGAGAATCGAACCGAATCGGACCATATCCAGCCCTAAATAAAATTTATATATAACAAGAAAAATCATAATATAACGTTACCTATTACAGTTGTACCTGACGATATTTTATCGCATAAAATTCATCTATCATAGAATCTAGGTCTAAATTCTCATTCAATGTTTAGTATGAAACACTTAGCAAGAAAATCATCCTCCATTTTGTTACGAATTTCCGTCTTCACATGTTTCATTTCGTGTTAAGCACATAGCACTCATTTTCAAAATTAAACATGGCCAAATTCTCAATGCTAACATTTCCTAAATTCCTAAATAGCCGAATGCACCTGAGCTAACATTCAAATTTCCCAAAGCTAATATAATTCTACAATTCCTATCATATGTATTAAGCACAAACAGAGCACTCATTTTCAAAATTTAACATGGCTGATGGCTAAATTCCCAAAGCTAACATTTCCTCTATTTCTGTCCTTAACA
The DNA here is from genome assembly GCA_035079005.1 of Fraxinus americana. Classification (NCBI taxonomy): domain Eukaryota; kingdom Viridiplantae; phylum Streptophyta; class Magnoliopsida; order Lamiales; family Oleaceae; genus Fraxinus; species Fraxinus americana. The sequence goes on from CM068716.1 coordinate 33,838,145, forward strand.
TAATTATACAATTCAAACAAGTGAACAATTCTACAATTCTGTCCTTAAGCATAGGCAGCTGCATTTTCAAACAATTCCATTTTTTTTTATAACCGTGGATGTTCGGGCCAATTTGAGCGCACCTAAACTAATTCCACGGGACCCTGAAGTTTACGGTTGGATACTCACCTCAGTGGCCTTGGGGGGACTCGAACTGGTGACCATTGGGAGAATATGAAATAATTAAATAAATACTCAAAATTTATTCCATGCACTAATTTTAAATGGTTCCAAATTGTAGATCTGAAGCATTCTGCATTCGGCAATTCCAATTCAGCAATCGAAAATAAATACTCAATTCTAGTGCACTGTACAGAAAGTCGAAAATTGTCAAATGTAATATTTACATACCTGAAGGGCGAAGGCTGAAGCACAGAGAAATTTCCAATTTTCCTTCAAATCGGTTTTCATAGCAGGTGGAAATTGGAATAGATGCTCCTTCCTTCCACACGTCTATTTAAAGAAGTAACTTTCTAGTTTCGATAATCAGGTGCGTGCGGCGGTGCCGGTCGACTGTAGGTGGTCGGCGGACGGCGGTCGTCTCTATAGTTGGGTGAAAACGTAAAAAGATTTTGGGGTATTGGAAATTATTTCAATTTTGTTTTTAGGTGAAGATGGCAGAAAACCGAATGGACCAAAGATTAAAAAAATTAAATATGTTTGTTTAAAGAATTGGGCCTAAAATTAAATAAATATATGGGCCAAAGATTAAAAAATAAAATAGAGTAGCTCACTTCCAAATTCGGGCTTGGACAACAGTGGGCTTTAACAACAGTGGGCTACAACCAATTTGTAACATTTTTAATGGATCTGGGCTTGGACAACAATGGGCTACGGCCAAGTGTAGCCCACTGCCAAATCCGCCCATGCTTGAAGTTGAAGTGAAATCCAAAAAGTTCGGAGGTGTCCAAAAAATTAAGTGGCTTACACAATTGTCAAAAGATAAAAAGTGAGCTTAAGAAGTGGAAAACATGAGATTGAATGTTGATATGGCAAAACATTTGGTTGTAGTGAAATTTGAATTGGTGAGTGAGAGAAGAGTCACCATCTGTTGCATATATGACTGCTTTATGTAGGAATGGCAATCCGGCTCGCTGCTCGTTGGAACCTAGCCGAGGCTCGAATCGAGCTTCATTTTTTAGTATTGAGTCGGCCCGTGTCAACCACACCAACACAGGGCATTTTGGCCCATGTCTTGGAAATAAGGTAGTTGTACATCTTTTGAAAAGGCAGCTCTACAGCTGCCTTTAAAAAAATAAAATTAAAAAATTAAAAAAAATGAGAATTTCAAGGGAAAAAAAAAAAGAGCCAGCTCGGGCAAAAAAAATAGATCAATTTTTACCCGAACCGTGCCTTTCGGCTTGCGAGCCAGCTCGGCTTGACTCATTTACATCCCCAACTTTATGTTGTTTTTTATACTGAGCTCTTATTTGATGTTTGTTGTTGATGATTTATATTGTTATCTTATCTAACAACTTAAGTTGTTATATAGGGGACACTGTTTTATTTATATTAACTCTTCAACCCGTCCCTTTGAAGGCCGAATTCATTTTCTATCAAAAACTTGACGCATGCACAATTTTCATAAAGGGATGGTGGTTCGTCATTTGTGATGTTCAGTTCATTAAGTGCCTGTTTGACATTCATTACTTTATTTTATGATTTGCTACAAGATTATTTTCAATTACACATTCAAACAATAATAAATTCTAAACGTATACCAAAAAACTTTTCCCTACTTTTTAGCCATTGTCTCTTAAAAATCACCATTCAAAACTCATTTTTTCTACAATAATGGTTGATAAACAAGCTCTAAACGAGAAGTTTGTTGTGCAAGTTTTAAATGTGAGATGAATAAACATCGTCGATCATGGCCTCTAATTTTCCAAGGTTGCAATACTAATCTTTGCCACATTATCAGCATTCTTGCGTTCACTGGGAACTTCTTCCTCTCTCCTATCATGTGAATCACACACCTTTATTTATCATTAGTTTAGTTTACTTTCTTTCAAGCGGTACATGCCTTCAAAACTGAAGTTTCTACCTTGAGAACTGAACTATCTCTAATATCATCTCGATAAATGCAGGTATGGAAAGGTCAAGGATCAAGGAAATGGAAGCATGGACACAATGATGGTTTCTTTATCCAATTTGAATCACCTACATTACGGAGATTGCGTCCCCAGTTACACAGAAACCATCATTGTGTCCATGTAGGTGATTCTAGGGCTGGGCAAAATGTCAGAACCGAACCGAACCGAACCGGAACCGAACCGAACCGAACCGAACCGAGCGGGTTTTTTAAAATGAAATACCCGAACGGGTATCCGAATCGAGAACCGAATGGTTTGGTTCGGTTCTCGGTTCTCGACCAAGAACCGAAGAACCGAATAAGAACCGAACTTTTTTTTTTTTATATTGGATAAATCAATTTCTTTTATTTTTTCTAAACAAATTAATAATTTTTTTCTTATTAAATCTTATTAGTTGAACAATTTAGAGTTTATTTATATTTGTTAGTTGTGTTTTTTTCAATTTTTTCTTGTATAGTTTCTTAGTAGTTAGTATGGAAAGTCAACCAACTGATGATTACATTAAATAGTTGGTAAGTATTATCAATACTTTAAAATATTTTATCTTTGTGACTTCTAATTTATATTTCACTTTTATGTAGACTTGAAGGTTTGAAACAAATGAATTATTGATATGAATATCGAAGTTTTATTAGTAATATTTACTTTTTGGTATTTGTATTTGACAACTTATTATTTATATGTTATTAAATTAAATTACGTTAATTTGTAAAAGTTAAGATTGAACTTGGTATTTGTATCTACTTTTTGTTATTAATATTGGTATCCACTTTCAGGTGTATTTATGTAGTATTATTTTAAATGTTAAAAAATTTAATTATAGTACGGAACCGAACCGAACCGAACAGAACCGAACCGAACCGAACCGAAACCGAACGGTTCCAAAATTATATTTGGAACCGACGGTTCCATTTACTAAATACCCGAAAATTTCTGGAACCGAAAAAAATCGAACCGAACCGACCCGCGCCCACCCCTAGGTGATTCAAATCTCTCTCTCTCTCTCACACACACACACACACAAAACACATTTGTGAAAGGTACAAGCAACATACGCATATTGAATGATTTCCATGATGATGAAGTTATTTGACCTTGGAAATAACATAACAAGTATTACAGCCCATTTTTCTCACGTATTCAATTAACATTATTGAAGACCTGAAAGTCCCCTCTTTTTCTCTTCTGGGATCCTGTTGGTTTAGACATCAGTGTGCACGAAATCCTTCCTCTCCTATTCAAGCACGAAGAATAGATGAACACAAGTGTTCTCTATTGACTCGGATCAAAATCCACCAATGGACAACTCATTGAGCGAAAGCGTTTGTAATTCACGGGTACAAAGAACATTGCACCCAAGTCATTCTCGTTCAGTTTTCTGTATTACTCAGGTATACCTCGGTATTGAAGCAGACAGATGCGTCCAAGCGCACGTGCTTATCCTCCTTGGAGAGGGTAACAGTTTCTGATCCATTGGAAGTCATTGCAATTTATGGAAGCTTCTTGAACTGTAGAAAGCACAAACTACAAGTAGCATGTCCTTTCTTCTGTGATTTGATTTGGGTTCTCTCAAACTATGGTCAGTATTTGATTGAAGACTGATACCTTGCTTTAAATTCATCAATCTCAGGATCTTTCTTTTATTTGTTTGTTTCAAAGCAAAATTCCAAACAATTTCTCTAGCTTACAAGCCATACAACTATGCAAAGAGCAAAAGTTTTCAAGCAGTAAATATCAGCACAAGAGCGAGCACAAAGAACTCTTGCAAAACTATGTTAATCGTGAATGTTAAACCATTATACCACGAATCAAATGTGTTGAACACGCTACTTCACTTGACATAGTTTGCACAAAGATCATGTTGAGACTCTTGTCCGTCCAATCAACACCAGATAACCATACGCCCTCAAACATACATATGTCGGATACACATATATGTTCATATTATAATTTTTCATCAGATAAATAAGAAATCTGGGGAATTAAGCAAAATTGAAATTAAAGCTAAAAAAAGGCTTTATATTCAAACTATGAGCTTAATTTATGTTCTCCATGTTAACTGGTTTGGGGAATTGTTTTTATTTCACACTCTGTTTGTTGATCATCAGGAGTTTCGCCATTGTCCTCGTTAGACTCGAGCTGTGATGGATGCGGAGGCAAAACCTGCACCACGGTCTCTAGAAACTCATCGATTCTATCTCCCATGCGCGAGTCGCAATCTTGTATGATCTACAAGTATAGGGCCAAACAAGAGGGAAAAATACAAATAAATTTGCAAAAATCTGAGCAACTTAAGAATGGAAGAGAATAAGATTTTGAAGATGTAAATATATATAGCACATAACTATAAACGGTTTAAATTATAAATTAATAAAAATGAGTGGTGGATAGGTGGAAACGTGGTGATAAAAAGTGGATTTGAGTGCTTATAAACAGCATATAAACATGAGCTAAACATAGGCTCCAATGAAATGAATGCAATGCATTAGAATTAGATTGCTACAACGCACATATCCAATTCAACAATGCTTTCTTTTCAAATCACAACCCTAGGATAATCAGCAACTGTTCTATTGAAATTTTTCTGGATCTCACTAATGTATTTCATGCCATTTGGGGGACAATGCCAATATTCTCCTTGCATTCTCATTATCAACAAGAATCACATCTCAAACAGTGTTTGTTTTTCACAGGTTTAAGTGAGAATCGTATAATCAAAAATTCTCTCCATCAGCATATACTTCAAGACCCTTGCATTGGCATTTCCCCACTTCCTATTTGGGATTTGTGAATGATCCAAATGGAAAGCAAAAGCCAAAATGAAATTGTGTAGCCTCTCGAAGTTTCAGCTAAATTCATTTTTATCTCTTAGCATCACATTACATCTAGAATTTACCACCATCAAATCTTGACCACATTTTCTTTTGACTAATACATCTGTGATAACATACATAGCAAGAGCAACATGTACCATACGCACTTTAAAGCATCTCTAAGGAGCATCTTGAGAATTCTTAAATTTGAATTGCTTGATGAATGAAGATAAAAACTAACACTACGAATCCACAATGGTATTCAAGTAAGAGCAAACAGCAATTACCGGGTCGATCTCAACTGCAGACGATGGCCTAATGTTGACGATATTAAGGATTTCACCCTTAGCAAGGTCATATTTTTCACAATCTTCCACAAACTTATGGATGATTTCTATTGTTTGATTGGATGCAACAGTCTGTTCTAAATAATCAAAAACCTGCACCCAAGAAAAAATGCATCAGCCACGAATAAATCCACGTTACTTGATGAGAAAATATCGACGATATATAAATTAAGAACAAAATGCTCCAACCTTGAATTCAGATGGTGTAATGGCAGCAATAACACGTGTAGGATCTTTCCCGGCACCTCTGGATCTTAAAAGCTCAAGAACTTCACAGTTAGTAAGTACACCAGCATTGGATTGGAGGCTGCAAAATACCCGACAGTAAGGTGCATACGAATTCAACTAGTCATTTTGGCATAATAAGACAGTATAGCAACTAAGTATTAAAAAGAAAAATCTGTATTGTGTGAAAACCTTACATCTTCATTGCCAAAGGCTGGTCAATACGATAAGAATTTAAATTTTAATGATGTCGTTTGAGTGGTCACAAGCAATTGGATGTTTGACTTAAATTGCCTGCAAATTTCAATTGTCCTCCATTAAACAAGGTAAGAGCATCTTATCCCACCAAACAAACAGGGCAAGTAGTTATGCAATAAAATTAGCTTGAATGTTCGAAATAAATTTGAAAAACACTATAATCTACCAAACGAAAAAGGAACCTGAAAATTCTGTTTCCCATACAATTTTCCAACAAGTAAATTGAGAAAATCATGAATAAGAAATCTAATGATGGTGTAACAAATCATAGATTATTAAGCACAACGAGAATATAAACAAAAATGAGAAGTAACTAGGTTTCAATCATCTGTGTGAAAAGACAACATCACTTTCACTTTACAATTCTTGTATCAATATTGTGGCACTAAAAAGTGGGCCTATGCTAATAGCTCTCGTTTTCAAGTGACAACAAATACGATACAGATACATAAAGAAAATAAATGATTTTGAGGTGCCTCTTGCCGAAATCTCAGTAGGCACACCCAATAGATGACAAAAAATTGCAGCCAAACTTTATGGAAAATCAGCAAAAGATGTTGAATAGTACTGCGATAAATTGGTTCAATACATATTAGCAATTGAAGCTAGATTGAATGAGCTGCCGGAATATGACCACGATTTGCCTAAGAAGCAGACATTTTTAATTAGAGGAGCACAATCAAACTTGCAAAAAAGTAATCGAAAGGAAAAATAATTAACTCAAATTTCCAATTAAATCAATTAACCCATGGCTTGAACCTTCATTAATCAGCACTCAAAAACCAGTAAACTCAAGAATAGCAAAATATAAGTCAAAATTTTGAAAACTCCTTATCTTCTTGAATCACACCTGACTTCCCTTTAATCCCAAATATCAAATGCATCAATCTACAATCTTGTACATATATTTCAGCTAAAGCAAAACCATAAAGTTCACATCAAATTCAATTATTCGAACTGTAAATAATGTCAGCCTGAAAATTTTGGGTTGGTGTAATTTACTATTCAAATTTGTTCGATTTCTTAAATTTAAATTGAATAATTGGTAAATGATGCTCATAATTGAATAAGAGTACTGAAAAGCAGAATATGAAAAGTTTCCTCAGTTCAAGATTGAAAATCTGTAGACTGTAAAGAAAATTCTTCAAAGCATCTTTTGAAACCGCCTTGAAAGAGATTTGGAACAACAAATATTGGGTTGGCTAAAGTATTGAAACAGCCTTGAAAGAGATTTGAAGAATTAGAATTTAAGAATAGAGGGTCTGGTTATACTTTTAGAAGGGGCGGAGCGGACCGCTGCACGAGTGGAGCCGGTGGCGGCGCGGGAGAGTAGAGGCGGTCCGGCAGAGGGGGAGCAGTGACGGTGCTGGACGAGCGGTGGGGCGACGAGACGGGCTGCAGCTTCTGTGTGAGAAATGGAAGAAAATTAAGAAAGGGAAGAGTTCTCGTGATTTTTATGTGATGTAAAAACTCAAAAGAACCACAATGAGAAAACAGAACTATAACATCTTTCGATTACTTTAATAAAAAGAGTTGCTTTTAAGCACAAAAAAAAAAAAAAAAAAAATCACATATCAGTCCAAGTACATCGATTGGGGCAGAGGTTAGCAGCAGGAGATAAATTCTATTCACCTCCCAAATGACCCAGTATGAATTACGGAAACCACTGCCAAATGCCAATACAACCGCAAAAGATAAAAAAAATAACAAGAGGAGAAGAAGATAAAAGAACAAAAATAAGACAGTACAACAAGAGAAGAGGAAAAATCGAAGTAAAAGAATAGTGTATAACCTGTTTCTGGTTTCCAATCATCAAGATCCGCCGCCGGAACTAACAAAAAACGCCGGAGAAGTAGGTCGCATCTGTTCTTTCCCTCTCTCTATTATGCCATTGGCATTTTGCAGTATCGTATGATTATTGGGCTTTAATTAGGAAAGCCCAAAAACTAGCCCAAGAAAACAAAGATTAGCCCAAATTGACAAACTAAGATTTATTTCATAAAACTTTTGATAAAAGTCTTGACAGATTTTGATAAAATTGGATACAAATATATAGTTAAAAGTTACTAATAAAAAATGAGGAAATTACACTGATGTCTACTTTCTGACTCTGTGACCTCAATATTGATGGGATATTTGGAAGGATCACGATCCATACCTTTGAGAGTAATGTATGACAAAACATTGCTGTCACTTCTTATTCTGACTGGAGGCATATCATTTCTCAATTGGTATTTCATTGTGACCGCCACCCTTGTAGGATCCAAACCAAATTCTGTGACTACCGTGTCCAGCAGCTTCAAGTAACAACTATTACGATCGAGCATAACCAATGATGATTGTTCTCCAAACACCAAGCAGACATGCAGGTAACCCATTTCTGTATTCATGCACAAGCAAGGTCAGTGGCATAGCACAATAAAGTCACAGCAAAATTAGCCGGAGGTCACAATTTTTAACATCACCACACCAATTTGAAAGTCAGCTTTTACAAATGGCGACTTGATGATCGTACAGTAATATTTCGGTCACAATTCTAAATCTTGGTTACAAACGAAAACTTGGTCACAATTACGTATAACTACACAACTGATTATCGAAATCTTGGTCACAATTACAGTCAACAACATGCAATTACTAATGAAGGCGTACTGAATTAAATTGGTCACAATTGCAATGTCAGTGGCATAGCACAATAAAGTCACAGCAAAATTAGACGGAGGACACAATTTTTAACATCACCAAACCAATTCGAAATCCAGTTTTACAGTTTGGCAGCTTGATGATCGTACAGCAATATTTCGGTCACAATTCTAAATCTTGATTACAAACGAAAACTTGGTCACAATTACAGTATAACTACACAATTGCAATTATCGAAATCTTGGTCACAATTACAGACAACAACATGCAATTACTAATGGAGGCGTACTGAATTAAATTGGTCACAATTGCAAGTATCGTCTTCGTCTACACAGGTTGTCAATCACACACGCACTAAAATTTAGAAAAAGTCATTGAGGAGAGGAACACTTACGATGAAAGAGAGATAATCGCCTCCTGGAAAAGTTTGTGACCTGCCTCTACCCACAATTTTCCGATTGCAGAAATACGGTTTCGACTGGCCTATAGACGTGATCTCAGCTATTAGAATTTCCGATTGCGTAAACCTCTGACCTCCAAGCTACTGTGACCTCCCAGCAACAATAAATTTCGAATTGCAGAGATCAATGGAGTCGGATGAAGAGATGCTTTGACGGGGAATATTGTTTGGACGGGAATGTTGTTTTCAAATGGTAACGGCTTCCATGATTTCAGGGATTCTATTTAATCATTCCTAATTAACGTAATTTCCATATATAATTTATTATATATTTTTTAATTAGTAGAAACCTGATTTGTGAATTTTGAAAGTATTTATTGTAAAAGTGAAATAGTGTTTCTTAATGGGCTGATATATGTATTGTTCCCAATAAAAATTGTGATATCCATACGTGGCTCAAATTAATTAATTATTTTGACTTTAAATTTTTAGTAACTTTTTTTTAGCTAGATCAAACAAACACTAAGAGTCCGTTTGATTGTAAATGTCGAAAATGGGTGAAAAAAAATGAATTCCAGATAAACGAATTGACTAGAATTTGTTTTACTGAGAATTGTAATTAATGGTGTTTGATTGGTACAATTTTTCACTTGAAAAATGTTGAAAGTTTGGTGTCCATTTGACTTCGTTTTTCATGAAAATTGTCTATTAAAGTGATAATTTTTTTACCATTGGATCTATAATTTGTTCCAATTCCAAAAACTAAAATTTTTTTTTAAAACTAAAAAAAAAAAAATTTACCTCACTGAATATCATTCGTTTGACTTTGTTTTGCACGAAAATTGTTAATAAAAGTGATAAATTTTTTTACTATTGCATTTATAATTTTTTCCAATTGTAAAAAAAAAAAGGTTGGAAAACATAAAATCATCAAAACCATGGGAAAACAATTTCATCAAAAAGAAGGAAAAGTGGGGGCGTGATGTGAAAGTTGGAAAAGGAGTTCCATGGAATTGTTTTGCTATCAAACACTCGTTTCGTTGGAAAATGGAAAGTGTATTCTTACTTTCGAGGAAAATGTTACAAATCAAACAGTCTATGTCCTATTTGACATGAATTAAAATTTAAATTAAATTTAATAATAAATTTTAACTATATATTTTGTGAGATTCATATTTTTTATCACACATTTCATTATTTTTTTATCAAATACTACTAAAAATTTAACTTTAATCCCAATTAAGTAAGGGCTAACACTCATATGTAAATAAATAAATAAAATAAATAAAAATAATTAAGGCACTGATAAAGCCAGCAACAATGTCAAATCGAATATCACTTCAAATAATTTCTCTTTATTGCTTTTTGTAAAGCTTTACCATTTTCCAAAATTCTAATATTCAAAGGATTTTTTTTTAGGTATGGCCTGGAAATGACTCGATGTTTTGGTTTGCTGGGACATGGCACCAACGAATATCATGTATTGAGACAGGCGGGTCCAAGATTTTTACCTGCATGGGTCAAGGAAGGGTCTGGCTTTCTAACATTTTATTATGGTGTGTTCCTAGGTATTCAACCAATTCTGTGTGGACTACAAGTTATCGCAATCATGTGAAGGTTAAAATCGTATGCAACTTTTGCACAATTCATAACTAAATGACAAAATTGTCAAATCAGATAACATTTATCTTTAATTCAATTGAAACTCGGATGCGATTCCAATGTATAAATTGACGATTTTCGTCACATGGAAACTCAAATCCAGACATTCAAATATGTTGTGGATCGAAAACGTCACTTTTAAATGTTGAGGATCCATAACCATACTATTTGAAAGGTTTGAGGAGCCCAACTTTATTTCATCCAAAAATATATGGGCGAAGTAGTAAGAAAATTAAAATGTTGCAGGAGAGTTGGGCCCTTGTCCCTCGACCCTGTTAAGAATATTATTTGGACGAATTTAAATATTTTACTGATTTTTTTTTTATTTTAAAAATTATAATTAAACTATATGGGCTACAAAGTTTTGGCCTTTCTTTTTATATTATTGCATGTAGAATAAAGGACGAATGACAATGGCTACATCGATCACAAAGTTGAGTTCTTTCTCACTCACATGTTTGGCTAAGATTAAAATCCAACTAAAATTGAAAATATAATTATTATTGGGACTCAGTCGTCTAATAAAAGTAAAAAATAATGACTAATTTTTTAATTTTAATCCGATTTTAATCTATACCGAACACACCTGAGCAATATTATACAATGCAAGTGGGCAATTCAAGATATCGGTCGATTTGGGTGAGAAGAACGAAAAATAAACTGTTACAAATCATTTTCAACCACATATTTACAATAAAATATTTCACAAGTATATCAGAAGCTTTTTCATAATTTTTTTACCACACATTCTCCTCAAAAATCACTGTTAAACACCCTTTTTTTACTGAGAAATGATATTCATCCCAACTGGAGATGCATCCCCAATTTATGTGGCGTTAAATAATAGGTGAAATTAAATAAGTCATTTGATTTCACCTATTATTCATCCCACTGGGGATGAATAAGCATTTTTCTTTTTTACTAAGCCGGCTCTTAATTACAACTATTATTTTCATTGTGTCCCACTCCCAGTACATCACCTGCATTAATGCAAGTAATAAAAAGGAAAAAAAATATTTGAAGAGATGAATTCATACAGGAATCCCTCTCGAGAGTCTAACCTAAAAATTACGTTCCCAACGTCGTTGTCTCACATTAAAAAAAATAATAATAATAATAATTTGAATCTTTAAGACAATTCATACCATATTACATTGAAAATCTGACTGAAAACTGAACAATTTGTTATCTAACAATGTACTAACTACACTGTGTTTGTGCATTACTAGTAATACAAATATTTTAATGGGGAGGGTGGAAGAGCATGGGGCGGGGTTCTGCTAAGGCATAAAGAGTTTATTGCCACACTTGCAGCGCCAAGCTTCTGGATAATACTCTAATGGCATACTGAATCCTGGATGGATTGGAACATGCACTGGTTTGCATGGTAAACACTTTCCACACTTGGATCTACAGGTGGGTGGCGATGATCCTGGGCCACCGAGTCGCCTCCGACTCAGAACTCGCTCCATCACTTCCTCTTTGATCTTTCTCATACCAAAAGCTACATACAGACAGAAGAGAATAGAATTTTGTTAATAACACAGTAAAAAGGGCTTAATTCATTCCATACGGAAGAAATTTGAATTTACTTACTGAATTGACGAGCAGGGTTGAGGCTAAAAGCTGAAACTGAAGTAAGTAGAAGAAAAGCTATTGTAGCAAATGAGATTGTACTTTGGTGGTGGTGACGGCGCAAAACGCCCATAGCCGCACACGGTGGTACACAAACAAGCAGCTTATCTCTGTCTCTCTCTCTCTCCGTGTTTCTGTATAAAGAGATATGTGAGTAATAGTGATGCTAAACAGTGTTGCGTGAGAAGGTGAGACTGGTGAGTGAATCCTAGTCAAAGAGGGCACCTTACACTGTAAATCTATAAGAGAAGAGAGAGAATATATATATAGAGTGTCAGAGAGAGAAATGGGAATTATTTTATCACTTTGATTTGCAATATGATGAAACATATCTATTAGTAAAAAAATGACAGACTGACCTTTCGGTGTAATTGAAATTGAAAGATAAGATAAATGTCAGTTGACAGTTTCGAAGATTACAGATAAATTAGGAATGAAGTCTCCATTCTTTCATAATTCATAGTAAGATTATGAGTACCTTTGTTATGGAAATCATACATTTAAATGTTAAAATTGCACTTGATATTTCAGTCGAATAGGAAAGAAATCTTATATATACTTTGATGACTTTACCTTCTAGCTTTGAGTCACATAAATGTCTCTTGCGAATTGTGATTTTAACTTCCTCATTGATGAGATCAATAACTTATGATCTATTCACAAATTCAAATAGATTAAGGACTCAAAACCTCACTTTTAAATATTGTATATCTGTAACCACACAACATGAAACGTTAAAAAGCCTAAATTTGCCTCATGTGGCAAATCTCAATGGTGTAAAGGACATGAGTGAGATAGTTTTAGTTGAGCTGACAACCGTAGTGTGAGGGTTCGATTCCCCCCTTTTATACGGTAAGGAATGTGATTCTTTGTGGGCATTGGTAGGACAGCTCTGTACCCCAACTTATTGAGGTACATCCCGCGACTTTCTCCCTCCACAATGCTTCAGAGGCGGGGCAGTGGGAGACCCTCAAGGTTGGGGTTCAACATTTTTAAAAAGCCTAAATTTATCGCACATCCATGTCAATTGACGCTAACGATTTCGAAAATAACATGCCTTTTCGAAAGATCCGTAGAAATAGGAAAGTAATAATAATAATAATAATAAAGGAAGGAAATCCACGTCCCAAAAATAATAATAAAAATGTCTAGATAAATTATATATTTGTTGGTGAAAATAATATGTGGTGGGGTCCTTAAAAGAATATAATCGACTAACTTTGCTGGATATAGCACTGTCTTTAACATATGTCTACACAACCATTTCCATGCTTTTATTTTGAAAGGGGTAAGAATATGAGAATGTGGTAGTGGAATGATTAAATTTGGTAAAAAAGAAAATAGAGAGTTGAATGCAATATTTAGAAAGTTGAGGTGTTGTTTATGTAATGGGAGACAGAGGTCTGGTGCATTCGTGTGGTATCGTACGTGTGGGGTATGGGGAGTGGGTGTCTTGTACGAGAAGAACATCATATGAGTCAAAAGAAAGTGTAAAACACTGTTGACACCTTTTTCTCCTCTAGATTTGTGTTACAATGGTATGGACATGGACCTCAAATGAACAGAACACGTTACCAACTCCTGGTCTAGTCATGGTCCAGATATATGTCTAAGATTTGAACATTTTAAAAAAAAGGTAATATTGAATTATGGTCGATTGTAATAGATTTTAGGATGAGGTAAAATTTATAAAATTTAGAGCATGTTTGCTCAGGATTAAAAATCAATTTTAATTGAAAATATAGTCGTTATTGGGCCTCATTCGTCTAATAAAAGTTAACAATAACGGCTAATTTTTCAATTTTAATTCAATTTTAATCTCTACTGAACATGCCCTTATTTGGATTTGGGGTGGACTCGATCTTTTTTAGGTCAACTTTATGATTGGCACAAATTTTGTCCTAATACTATGTATTTGTTCATCTCTTAAAGGATTTACTCGTGATCAAGGTGAAATGAACCAAAATTAACTTATTTATACTTTTTCAAAAGTAAAAAATTGTAGGTAAAATTTTCAAATTTCCGACGAGAACAAATTAATTAGTACTAAATGCATTTCAAGCTCGTTTGACAGAGTTTTTACTTGTTGGAAAAGAGTTTATAGATAAAGTTACTTTACACCAATTTCTTCTAAAAAATTATTAGGCCCCGTTTGATTGCAACAAATTTCATGAAAAATGTCAAATTCGAGAAAAGCGAATTTCACTTTGACCGTTTGATTGCAACGTAGAATTGAAAATCAAATTTCAAGATATAATCACTTCAAACTGCATTTTCTTTGTTTTAATAGAAAACGAATTTCAATGAATTTGGTAGGTTTTTATTTTCCGACAATTTTTGAGTGAATTCACTGGTTCAATAAGTTAGCCAAAAAATAGTTTTTTGACTTAGCCAATTGAATATTTATCGTGCAGGAGAGGAGGAGAAATATCTATGATTGATTGGCAAATCAAAATTGATTAATAGAGAGAGTTATGACGAATGAATGTGCGAGTGCGGGCCTACAAATGGGTTTAGTCATTAGGCTCAGGTTTCGATGGGTCTGTATTTTTAGTCAGAGCTTTCAGAACTCATTTAAAGCCGTATTCAGAGCAAATGCATTATGGCACCAACTTGGATCAGAAGAAAAATCGTACATTCTGGCATAACGTTGGATCATCCCAAAAAAAAAAAAAAAAAAAATCCAACCGTAAAATTTCAGAAGATTTTTTGATAAAATATTAGATTAAAAAACTGATAAATATTGTAAATTTTAGAAGGTATATGATAAAATTAATAATTAATTTGACTCGAGCCCTCGTTCGAGCTCCATTATTTGAAAAAAAAATTTAACTTTGAAAAATCTGTGATTAAAAACGAATAAGAACTTGAGAGTTTGCGTGTAATATTAAAAAATTATTTTTATAACCCACTTAATTCAAACTTGGATTGGTACAAAAACGCAAAAGTCAGTGAACTTATTCACCAACTCTACTGTATTTAAATTATTTATGAAAATTCTAGTATGATTAGTCCATTTCAACTCATTGTCGTTATTGATGATTAAAAAGCGGTTTACTTGTATTTCACTCAACATTTATTTTTCAGCGTCTATATGGGATACTTTTATTTTGCTCGATTGATTTTAATCTAAACTTAAATTTATAATTAATTTTAATCACATATTTTATAAAATTCATAACTTTAATAGGTTTATAATTAATTTTAATAGATTTTAATAAATACAGATCAAGTTCTCAATCCGAGAATAAATCACTAGAGGAGTTAGGAACTATTTGACGAAGCTTTTGAAAAATTTAAAGTTGTTTCTAATAATATTTTGTCTGACTAAAAGAGTGTTTAGAGAAAAATGACTATTTTGCCGAAAACATAAACATTGTCAAAACATGCCCTCAAAAAATGTGTCATGGGATATGTTCCAATTGGTTTGGCAAATACAATGCTATATCGTAATGAAATTGTTTTTCGGCGTATAAGATTGTCCACTTGCTTATATTGCAGGAGAATCGTACATTTCTGTACAGCGTAATTAAACAATTATATTATGGACAATATTACAAATCTCTTTTTAGTTGAACAACTTAATTTGCAATTTTTCCTTTTTTAGGGGAACTAAAAATACCTCCAACCTTTAGTAAGAGTCATACCATACACAGATCTACCTATCGATTTTCTTATTTATGAGGTCAACAAAAGAGATCGACCTTAATTAGTTAATGAATAACGCTACTTCTACACAGATCAAGTCATAACTAAAAAATCTTGCTATCGATTTTCTCACGTAAGTGGACGAATTATTACAAGTAATAATTGATGAATAAAGTATTTTTTGTAGGAGATATTACACCGATAATGTACATATTATATTAATCAAGAATATACCGTGAAATCGAAATATCATTCGATTTACCGAAATCTGATTTGAGAACACAAAATAGTAATTACTGACTTCCAATATATGAATATGGATTCATCACTTTCCAATCTTGAACGCGTGTCATTCTTTAATTTGCATGAAATCAAAAGAATATTAGTTACTTTCCGAAATCAAAATATTAAATTAGAATGAAATCGGAAAAGAAAGATGAGATGCAAGTGATGCGATCGGTCGAGACAAGTGTTTGACATTTTGTCGTTAAGATGAATTTGCCCCGCATCGGTGCTAACGGTTTTTCGGCATTCATCTCCCAAGATACAACGACCACGTCAAGCCATATGAACACTCCAAATGACTTAGACCAACGAATTCGAACGAAGTTCCCTCTTTACCATAACCATGATTTTGATGCAAGAAATAATCACTTCTATAAAGTGTTTTATACAAAATTAAAGCAAAACATGAAATGATATGAAACTATCAATTGAATTGTTTCTTCTTCTTGTTGTTGTGATCCAAACATATGGGGAATCCATATATATAGTAGTTGGAAAGGCTTGTCAAAAGAAACAATCATACCAGAGGCACATCTCTTGAATATACGTAATTAATGGAAGTTACTCATACCAAAAGTCATGATCTCCAAAGGTCATGATATTCCATATGAAAAACACATCTTTTCATCTACATCATTTCTAGAATATTCCACAATATTCTACACAATTTTCCAATAATTTCAAGTATTAAGTGGTTTAAGTTTGACTTAATTTCTCATTCACCAAACAAGGAATTTCCACTTAAATCATTTCAATTGGTCACAACCAATTTTCAATACAAAATTCCAACAATCCCCCACATGAATGACAATTAATGCAAATGACTATGCAGACACTAGTAGAGAGAGGGCGAAAAAAACACTGCATCAGAGAAGGTAGCTTCTGGCCTTGAACCTCCCTTAGTGAAATACTATCGGACTTACTGGCTAATCGGTGAATGTGATGTCTTGAACCATTTAACCGTTGGTGTAAGTCAAGACAACAATACTCACACAATGTCTTCCCTAAACCGTTCATGGTTCTCACGGTTGTGTCCATTTTGGTCATGGATCACTCTTAGTTTCATAAGTGTTTAGAGAATTTTAGTCTCGAACAATTCTCATTGAAGCGGCCCCACTTCACACTTACAGAGGTGACCTCCTATTAAGAGTATTCTGTCATACTCCACTTGACTGAATCAAGCTATAGGAATCATTAAAATAATATCTTAACCTTCAACCATTTAGCAGAAAGCACTTTAATTATCATAGGAATGAGTAGGAATAATTTCCAAAGTGTTTCATGGAATCTTCATAACTTAGTTGTCCCTTTGAACCAAGATCTTGGGATCTCCAGTCAATAAGGTAGGGTTACTATTATAAATACTCTTACGTCGTAGGCTTTAATCTCATTCCCCTCGATATGCAGTATTTTTGATTTCTTGGTAAATCTCTTAAATGTACTACGAGTTTACACCATTGAGATCGACTGCTTGTGGTATTTGTCTACGACATATATGTCTAGATTTACCATTACATGTGACTTAGTATCTTATTAAATATAGCTAGTCAACGATTGATTCATTTAATAGATACAACATGTCACCACCAAGAAATCCTCTCATGAAGCTAATGCTTCTAACTAGCTTTATCTAAAACTTTATAAATTTCAAACAACAATGTTAAAGGATTTCTATTACACAATACACTAGTCAATCACTTTTACTAGTAGATTTCAAAACATGGGTATTCAATATCATTATTGAAATATTACAATGCATTTCAATTTTATGAATATTCTTCAAATATTCCAATTGATCTTACATATCCAAACAAACGCCGTAATTGACTTTTATCCTATTTCATTCACTTTAGATTTAGTGTATATCATCTTTATAATTAATATAAGGGTTTTCTACCTTTTCACCTTCATAGATATATTTCTATGATTATAAGATATAGAAAATTGTAACTTTTAACATAAGTTACCCCCACTATTCCTCAATTAGGAATGCATGTGCAACTAGTAATGTTGAATTCACAAATCTTGAACTTTTCATATAAGTTCGCAAGCATTGATATTAACCCCCACATTTTTAGATTACACTTGAACTTAGAATTAATTAACTCTTTCGTAGTTCAATTCATTTATCGAATAGATAATGTCCATATCAAATGCTTTGTAAAGTTTAAGTACTTTCAAAATAATGGTCGTCAATCCATAATTTGTTTCAATTGAAATAGTATACAATGTACTTCAATCCAACTATCTTCAATTTGATTATCCAAATTAAATTAAAGTCACCACCTAGACCAACAATGCTCTCAAAACATATACCAATTTACTTGGTTCCACTATTAAAATCGAATTCAACAATGAAGAAGATTAAGCATCTTGATTCACAAGAATTGCAACTTCTCCAACATATCATATTTGTGACATTTCACAAGATAGTATTATTTCGTGTTAAATAATACTTATTCACCATGTTCAAATTTAATGAACGAATCATCCATTGATTCGATAGTTGTATTCTCAAAAGACACAATCCAACGACAAGACACACCTCTTCGAATCAATCTCTATGAAGAGATACTTGTTTCGAAAAATAATCATTTTCAAGAGTCTTGATTTCTCATATGATATGATCCTAGATTATTCCATAAATTTTTCCACCACGTGATTAGGCGGCTTAATACCCATTGTGACAAGATCATATATTGTCATGCTAGAATGCAACCATAATTTGCGTAGATTCAACTCAATTAATTTCATCAAATTATTTGAGGCTATCAAAATTAGAGTAATTTCAACATGAAATTTAACCAACTAATTTTACCATATTCCGATCAAAAGAATAGTTATGAAAGTTCATATACTTTCTTCACATAAATCTAACACTTTAGATTTCTCCCATAGCTATATGCTTAACAATACAATTCATGTTATAGAGAATAACTTGAATAGACACAATTTTTCACACTAGAAATTGGTCACTAGTATCTTTCCATCATATAATTCAATCAGAGATTCTTGCAAAAACGATGGCATGTACAGTTAGACACAAATTCATACAACAACATAATAGTTTCTCAATTTGTGGCATGAATAAAGCAGATAAATATCCAACAATGATTCGGCAAACAGAATTTTAATCATAAGGACCACTTATGCCCATTCATATATGCAAGTCATAAACTGCTTTTTGTACGGAAAGACACAATCTTTCAATTATCGTAACACGCAAACATACATTATTTCATGCACCATCTGATGAAATAATATTTATGCAGAATTTAATTATCATGCATCTACTGCAGATTTAAATACAGCAGTTTTAAACATGAAGAAACACAATGGTTGGCACATAAAATTCATAAGTTCCACATGCAACTGATATCACAAATCAGTTTACAAATTGAGACCAAAGTAACTATTAAAATCAAATGTTCAATCCATTTCATGAATATAAAATCAGATTTTAGATAATAGACGCCACTTAATGGATTTTGAATTAAATAGAAACAATTTTCTATGAGAGTGTCTAATGGCATCCAATCACGGTCGAGATATAGTATGAACAAATAAATAAAGTGACAAATCTCATGATTTCTTTACAAACAGGAATTAAAGTAAACAACCATTGGTAATCATTTATATATTCCAGATTCAAAATACAAGTATATACCTTGAATACAACATGCATACCGGCAATTAGAAATCCCACATAAGTTGTCTATCTAACATGCACAACTAGACAAAATTCATCTTAAGATTGTAGGAGATATTACACCGATAATGTGCATATTATATTAATCAAGAATATACTGTGAAATCGAAATATCATTTGATTTACCGAAATCTGATTTGAGAAGACAAAATAGTGATTACCGACTTCCAATATATGAATATGGATTCATCACTTTTCAATCTTGAACGCGTGTCATTCTTTAATTTGCATGAAATCAAAAGAATATTAGTTACTTTTCGAAATCAAAATATTAAATTAGAATGAAATCGGAAAAGAAAGATGAGATGCAAGTGATGCGATCGGTCGATGCAAGTGTTTGACACTTTGTCCTTAAGATGAATTTGCCCCGCATCGGTGCTAACGGTTTTTTGGCAATCATCTCCCAAGATACAACGATCACGTCAAGCCATAGGAGCACTCCAAATGACTTAGACGAACGAACTCGAACGGAGTTTCCTCTCTATCATAACCATGATTTTGATGCAAGAAATAATCACTTCTATAAAGTGTTTTATTCAAAATTAAAGCAAAACATGAAATGATATGAAACTATCAATTGAAGTGTTTCTTCTTCTTGTTGTTGTGATCCAAACATATGGGGAATCCATATATATAGTAGTTGGAAAGGCTTTTCAAAAGACACAATCATACCAAGATGCACATCTCTTGAATATACGTAATTAATGGAAGTTACTCATATCAAAAGTCATGATCTCCAAAGGTCATGATATTCCATATGAAAAGACACGTCTTTTCATCTACATCATTTCTAGAATATTCCACAATATTCTACACAATTTTCCAATAATTTCAAGTATTAAGTGGTTTAAGTTTGACTTAATTTCTCATTCACCAAACAAGGAATTTCCACTTAAATCATTTCAATTGGTCACAACCAATTTTCAATATAAAATTCCAACATTTTTCTCCTCTAATTTGAAACACAGACGATTAATTTTTGAGTTTTATTTTACTATATCTAGCAAATAAAAGTAAATTTTTGAACTTCACAAAGGCATAAGGATCCCGAATTCGCTATGGTTAACATTCTTTAACTGTCAACTACCGTTTTATAGTCAATTTTTATTTTCTGTTAACAATCATCATTATGTGCTAACTCTCTCTCTCTCTCTCTCTCTCTCTCGACAAATTAAACTTACATTTACCTTTGATCAAATCATATCTCTATGAAGGACGTGAATAGATAAAATTGCAATACTAAACAAGAATATTACATAATAGCACCAAGAATAAAAGTATCTCTATCTCTTATAAATCTTCAAAAATGTTTTCCTATCCACAGTGAGAAGTTTTATCTTATCAATTTGGAGAGAATCTTACTTACGTTTATCACATTTAGAAAGAACTATAAATAAAATTCTCTTGTCATATCAACAAATGGACAGTTTTATCATGTCTATTGTAGGCACGAAATAAATTTCGTATAAGACTCTGTATTATTTGTTTTTTATGTTTGAAAATAATTCATCTATTGGTATACTCATAACCCTAAATAATTTTAGAGTTAGCTAGATAATAAGATGTCAATAAAAAAATAACAAGCAATCAACCAAAAGATTTAACTAAAATCGAGCAATTTGTTAAAATAGAGACTCAACAAGGTTTCATCATAATATTAGCAACACAAAATCCGACCTCTCGTAATATGTTCGCAAAAACATTAGATAGAAGATGAATACATAATGATGACAGTTTAGAAAAGGGAAAATTGCAGCCGCGGCTCCAACCTTTTCGTTTTTTTTTTTCAGACTTTAACTTAACCTTCACTTTGTGTCACCAAATGTCCCAAACCTTTGAAAAATTCACAAATGCAGTCCAAAATGACGAAAAACGTTAGTTCCACCATTATTTAACCTCAAAAATGGAAAAAAAAAAATGCAAATTTTGACCAATTTAAACAATGGCATTTTCATCCATTTCTATTTTCCCTTTTTCACTGTGCTAATCACTGTTCATTTCCCTCATTTTTCAAGTCTTATATATTTTTCTTCTCTTTATCCCATTATCATAGATGTGAATATAGAGAGCAATGTATGTAAATGCAGTGACCCTGTGCAGATGAAGACCTCATAGACAAACTTAAACCCAGGAAGAAGATTTCTCACTTCCCCACAGTGTCTAGGATGTCGGTGGATGTAACATCTCTGACTGGTACGACCTTCCAATGTGCCACTGGTCGAGGGAAATAATCCCTGAATTTATATGTGTTAGAAGAGAGATGTAAGTTGAATTTATATGTGTTAGAAGAGAGATGGAAGTTGAAATAAACACCTTATGTGCAAGAAACCGTGGTTTATGGAAGACTTGGATATTAGGATTTGTATGTGGATTTTTTGTGAAATAGGTTTGTGCATAGATTTGTATTAGGCTTATTAGCTCATATGTTGTGTTTGTGTTTTGGAAGGTGAGTTCATGAGTTAGTAATCGAGTGTTGTCTATGATCTTGTAACTTATTTTTCATTAAATAAGTAATACATATTATCATTCAACAGTGTTGTCCTAAGTTTTCACTTTGCACAATTTCCTCCCTCTCCCAGTGAGCAAATGCTTCAAAATGACGAGCAAAATTTGTTCGAAATCTCATTGTAGGTGGTGCATTACAGGCCCAAACCTTTTATTATGTCGCAGCATAGGTCCCCAAACATTTGTTTCTAAATGCACATAAAGTCCCAAATTTTTGAATGAGTTGCACAGTAGGTCCAAAACCTTTTACGGAGTTTAATCTTATGTCCCAATTCTTTGCTTGAGTAAGAATATCTATTTCACTATTTTCGGTCCCAATTCCAAAACTATTTCTCTTCCGAAGCACCCCAGAACAAAATAATCCAAGAAACAGTTACTAATTAAAGATAAAAAGAACCATTTTTTTCATTTAAATATTCGCATTTTGCATCATCATTCATTCATCATACAAAAGCAATTCAAATTTCATTCTACCAAACAATAATCTAATCACATAAAAAAAATTCATCATACAAAAATGTTTGTTCAAAAGGATCATCATAAAAAAAACTATGTTCTTTTTTGTCCATTTTTCTTCTACTTTCCGTGTGGCTCTGTAGGAGTAGAAGTCTTTTTCTTGCCCTTGCCTTGTGATGAAGTTGGCACTGTATTTTACTGTGTAGAGGTCTTTCTCTTTCCCTTGCCTTGTGATTGAGTTGGCTGTGTATCTTGCTGTGAACTTGCTTCAGAACATGTTTTCTTGAAATGACATGTCCCAACACATTTTTTACATGTCATTTCATTCCAGTTCTTACCATTTTGGTGCCTGCAAGTAGCTCTACTTGCAATATTTTTCTCAACTTCTTTGGTCCATCTACTTGTTTATTCTTTATAAGTAAATTAAGAGGATTTTTTCCTAACTCTGGCCACAACTCCAGACCTGACATTGGGTGGATGACTGCGCTATAGGACCTCATGTAAGATTCTTTGTTGTAGCATACATCTATATACTCATATATGCCAATGTTTCTCGATAGCATACCAGACATTGCATGCACACAAAGTATTCCAGTAAACTGCCATTTTTACATGCACCTTCACGTTTCATCAGGTCCACACTCCAACTCATTCCATCCCTATTGCTCACCTCAAACCTTTCACTTCCAGCATGGTCAGCCTTTAAGAACATTTTCTTTGCCTTTACTTTCTCAACAATACTCATAACTCTAGGACCAAAAGTATGATCCCACCTTTGTGCAGCTTCCTTTTTGGCATTCATCCTCAACATTTGTTGATGTCTTTATCTTCTCAAACGTTGAGATAATAAGCTTTTCTCTTGCAATCAATATCGAAAAGTTGAATGCCTCACACAAGTTATCAGTAGGATGTCGCAATTTGAATAATCCTGAAAATGTGATCTGTTCCACTGTGATGCTGATTTCTCATTGAACCACTTAAACACTTCTTCATTCATATCTTTCATCTCATTCATTGAACTTGTCCACTTTGGCACTATTGTTGCCCATACTGTAGCCCAAAAGATGCTCTTCAGAGCCAGTCTCTTATACACCAAAGTGAAATTGCTGTACAAATGTCTTGCGCAGCACCTACGTTCAGCACCTTCATATAACAAATTTATGGAGTCTAGCCTTTCGTTTGTCAGAAATTAAGGTCCAAGCTCTAGCATTACACATCCCAATATCAACTACTAAAAGTTCTAATAACGATTCCCAATTTGTTCTATTCTCCATATCTACCATAGCCCAGGCTACGGGAAACATACAGTTATCGACATCAATACCTACTGCAGCCAACAACTGTCCACCTTGTGCACTTTTTAGGAAACATCTATCTAAACCAATCACATTCCCACACTCAACTCTAAAACATTCTTTGCAAGCCCCTAAACATATGTATATTCTTTTGAATGTATCACTTTTCCCTTCAATTCTCACTATACTACCAGGATTAGTTCGTTTCAAGTCCTCACCATAGTCCTACGGGATCTTGTACTATTCATCCACAATGCCATTGACAATTTTTGCATATTTAGTTTGTGTCCATAAAATTGATGTTTAGAGATCTCATATATACAATCCTCCTTCACAGTCTCTGTAAAACTATTCATGGATAGTTTTGGGTCAGATATGAACTTTCATATACAATTTTTTGCCAAGTAACCAGCATGCACTCTTCTATTCTGCCACACCATTGTGCATGTATGTTTATCTCTAAATGTATTAATCCTGAAAATTTTTGTCTGGTTGCTTGTAGGCATACAAAAGCCATGAACCGTTGTCTTGACATTTGACTTAAGATATTGTTATGTCATTCTTGACATATTTTACCTGCCTTGCATTTTTAACGGAATACTATAAAATTGCTTCCCTCAATATCTTTACGTCGTCAAATTTCATGCCAATTCGAAATTTTGGATCTTGCACATCTGCAGCAGGATTAAACCAAGGCTCATTCTTGGCTCTTCAAGAGCCACCAACTTCTTCAGTATTACTTGGAATACTTTTAAGATCATCGACTCATCATAGTCCATTCCATCACCATCTACATGCCCTGTTCCACCCTCATATTCTGTCGTCGGATTTTCATCAACAATATCAAAACCCTCAAACAACCTAAAATATGTATCTTCATCATTATCATCACCAGCACATCTTCCTTCTGCTCATAATCTGAATCACTGAACCCCTCCACTATACATTCCTCAAATTCCATCTCACTAGTTCCTTTGATACTTTTAAGATCATCTGACTCATCATAGTCTGTTCCATCACCATCTACATGCCCTGCTCCACCCTCATGTTCTATCCTCGAATTTTTTATCACCAATATCAAAACCCTCAGATAATCTGAAATATGTATCTTCATCATTATCATCACCAGGTACATCTTCCCCCTGCTCATAATCTGATTCACTGAACTCCTCAACTATGCCTTCCCCAAATTCCATCTCAATATTTCCTTCGATATGTCGATATGATCCACATTTTCAATAACATCGGGTGCGTCATCAGGTGGTACATCTACATGGGATGCATTAGGTACCTCATTATAGTCGTGTTGTTCGCAACTGATTCTTCACCTATGGGTTGACAGTGACTTCATAAACTCATGATACATCAGCGGGTGCATTATGTTGTACTTCAACGGGGGCTTCATCAACATATGATGTATCAACGGTTGCATCATGTTGTACTTCAACAGGTGCATCATATTGAGGTGAAACAAGTTATTCATTGTGATTTGTAGCATGTGCCTCTTCATTGTGATCCATAAATACATTAACTCACTCCACCCTGCAGGAACATCAGCAGAACTCACTACATCCACTTCTATTTCGTCAGCATCACCATTGTTGTCAACCTCATCGACAACATACAAGTCATCACCCTCCAGAAACTCATCATAAACCTCCACTGTATAGTATACATTATGCTCAAACTGTTTGCCAACATCTAGTTTCCATTTTCTTCTACATCCTCTAACACCTCACTAATGTCAACATCAACCACCGAAATATCATGCCCTACTTTGTCATCACATGGAAATTGCAACACTTCAACTATGGGCACACACCACATCTCAGCATACCTCTTCTCAGCGAGCAACCTAACTACCTTTATAAAGTCTGCATCTTTCACCAGCCAGAACGATGCCTTACTCAATCTCCTATTTTCAATCTTACGGACATACCTCATTTTCTCAAAATAGCCTAGCGTCTTCATGGTCTAGGAGAAATGTATTAAACCAATTAGGGTACAGATAGTCTAGAATGCTATCTTCTCATACACGTATACAAGAATTCGCATCTTTCTGAAAAATACGCCACCGGAATATAGTTTTATCGTAAAATAACTTGAATTTTTCCCTGCACAAAAAAAAATTCGTATCAACAACCCGCTATAAACAAACCCTAGCTGAACGAAATGAATGCAAAATCATCGCCAATTTTTTTTTTTATAATTCCAAATCAACAACATATTTAAAATTATGGAAATATGCACTATGATCACAATTAATAACCCACTGTGAGGCAAACATGTCTACAACCAGAAATTTGAAAAAAAAAATTAAAAACTTACCATATACAGGTTCAGGAAGACGACCTCGTATGTGACATGTAAAATCTTCTTGAATTTCATCGGATTGTTGGCCATTTTCGTTCAACATTGTAGAAGATGATTGTTTGGTTCGAACCGTGAAGGAGAATGGAGGGGAAGTTATATTAAAACTGACAAAATGATTTTGTTGTTTAAAATGGATGAAAATGCCCCTATTTAAATTGGTCAAAATTTGCATTTTTTCCATTTTTGAGGTCAACGACAGTAGAACTAATGTTTTCCATCATTTTGGATTGTATCTGCGAATTTCTTGAAGGTTTAGGACATGTGGTGGTCCAAAGTGAAGGTTGATGTAAAGTTTGTAAAAAACGAAACCGCAGTTGTAGTGAAAACCCTTAATTTGGAAACTTTACAATGATTATAGTAGTCAAGAAAAATTGCGAAAACCCTTAATTTTGAAAATTTGCAGTGATTATAGATATCATGCTCTTCTTCTTCTTCTTCTTCTTCTTTCAATTTATCAAAGTCTTGAAGAATTTCATGTATTTTGTTTCCAAAAATTTGTTGTATAACAATATATAATGTGTTATGAGGAATGGATAATATATTATGAAGATTATGTAATTTGTATAAATCTCAATATGTCTCAAAATCGTTCTTGAAAACTCCAAAAACCTTAAAAATTAAGGACCCGTTTGGTTAATGTTTCAGTTTTGAGTTTTGAATTCATTATTTGTTTTTTTGTTTTGAGAGTGTATTTTAAGAATGTTAAAAATGCATTTGATTTTTTATTTTGAAAATATATATATATATATTATTATTATTATTATTATTATTATTATTATTTTTTTTTTTTAAGGTTGGTAAATCTTACAATATCTTTTTCGCTAAAAGTAAAATAAAAATAAATATTAAATTGAGTTCAAAATATAGAAAATAAAAATGAAAATTAGTGACGTGGATTAAGAATATTTTTTTATCTCCGTTCACTTAAATACCTTTTTAGATTATTTTTTTTGTAAATAATCATTAAGAACTTCAACTATTGTTATTTTAAATTTTGAATTTGAATTTTTTTATAATTTTTATTTTTACTAGAATTATTTAGAATTTATTTTGTAGATTTTTACTTTTTAAATTTTTATTTTTTAGAATTTTTTATTTTCTATTTTATTTAAACGTTTCTTTTTCATATGTTGAATGTGTTCAGAATTTTCACAGAAAACACTCAAAAAGGAAAAAATTGCGTTTAGAGTTTATGTTATAAGTTTATCATTATTTTCGAAAACACATTTACGAAATTCTAGACTAAACACGTTCTCGATATTTTACAAAATTGAAAATTGAAAATAGTCTATCAAAGGCATCCTAACTTTTCAAAATGGCCCTTGAAAATTTGATCCTCCGAGTGTTGATAATGTACAAGTTGTATGTAGAATATGGTTCCCAAAAGATATGAATTCATCCAAATTGTACTTTCAAAGTCTCAAATCAAGTCCAAACTTCCCGATATCTATTCAATTTCATCATATTAGCTCCAAATATGCTCTGTAACTCTTCTTTTATACTCAAGTCGGTGTTTTCGCCAAGAAAATAATATATACAACAGAAAAATTGCAGGAAATGTCCAATTTAGAAACCCAATTTGAAAAATGGCCAAAACTAAAAGGTTTGTATCCATGGCAATTTTTTGAAAAATTGAATGAAAGTACCCTTAACATTTCTCAATTCCTAACCCTAACCCAAAACCCTTTTTTTTTTTTTTGTCCCTCAATTCTAAAATCCATTTTTTTCACTCACTCATCTTGACCCCAATTAATCGACCATTCATTTGCGACATCTCACACATAAAAGTTGTCATTGTGCCACCTGTCACCTCGTTTTCTGTAAGAAAAAGACCTAAATCAATCTCAAATTGACCTATCATATTGCTTTTCCTTCTCCTTTTCTCCTTTCGCTTCTTTGAAGGTGTCTCATTTAAGAGGCAACAAATGGAGTTTTTTTTAAGGAGGAGAAGTTGTTAAGAGAGTGAAGATTTTGGTGTTTCTCTCAAAATTATTTTAAAATAAAAATTTGTGAAAGAAGTAGAAGAAGAAGTGGTCTCACGTGTCAAGGTGGGCAATAATTATTTAATACCGTAACATCATCTGTATATGGTTCAATTAAAGAAGAATGGTAAGTTTACAACATGTAATCAGTGTAAGAGATAGCTTTCGCTTATTAGTGCATGGAGGTTAGATTGCGGCAAGCATGCACACGGCCGAAGCTCTTAAAAGTGCATGAGATTGCTGCAGGTTTAATTGTTTTCTCCCATTTTATTGCTTCATGGTCTATTTAGTCCCGTTTGGGAGGATTTATAATCTAAATTTTAATTTAAGTCAATATTAACATTTAATTTTAACCAACTATTTTATGGGACTCACATCTTTTATTCACACATTTCATTAACTTCTATCAAAATTTACTAAAATCTGATTTTAAACTTCGCCAAACAGTCGTCTTTAATTATCTAGTGAGTGTGGGGTATTTAGTAGGGCTTTTTCTATATTTTTCTACTGCATAAACTCCCATGATAGTTTTTTTTAGGGTAATTATATTACTACTCCATTATTTATTTGCCACACAACATTATAAATACACAACAATTAAAATAAATTCTTAATAAATATACCATGATAAATTTTCAAATATAAACCATAACTCAATTAAAGAATAAAAAAGAAAAGAAAATATAAAACTGGTGGGATTTTAGATTGACTTCGTGCGTGTAGGTGGGGGGGGGGGGGGGGGGGGGAAGACAGAGAGAGGGGTTGAAGTGAAGATGAAGATGAAAATGGCAACTCCCCAATTTAAAAATATAAATTTGGTCCTGATATGTTCAAGTATAAGAAATTAACACTATTTTATTTATCAGCTTAAATTAAATTACAGACTCCAAAATGTATTTATAAAGGAAGGAAGGAGAAAATGAACTAAAACAAACTAAAAGCCTTATTACAGTGGAGTGCCTGAACTATGGAAGATGATCAATCAAGTCCTTTAGGAAATAACTTGTACATCCTCCCTCAAGTTGGATATTGATGGAAGTCTATCAAACCCAATTTGGAAAGTAGGAACTTGAATTGAGTAGATGGAAGAGATTTTGTAAACACGTCCGCAGCCTAATCATTGGAAGAAATGTGTTGTGGATGAATGAGACAAGCTTTGTATTGATTACGTACCACATGACAATCTATTTCAAGGTGCTTTGTACGTTCATGAAATATCGGATTAGCACTAATATGGGGAGCTGCATGGTTGTCGCACCAGGAATTGGAAGACTCGGGGCTATGCAGAAATCTTGAAGAAGATTGGTGATCCACTGAATTTCACAAACAGTTGCAGCCATACTTCGATATTCAGCCTCTATAGAACTACGCAAAAATGTCTGCTATTTCTTTGATTTCCAGGAGATAAGAGCGCCACCCAGAAAAATGCAATAACCAGTCAATGACTTTCTAGAGTCTGGAAATGATGCCCAATCCGCGCAATAAGCTGTAAGTTTAAAGTTGTTAGAAGAAGGAAAAAAAAGTCCTTTTGACATAGTGCCTTTGATGTGCTTCAGTAAATGTAATGCAGACTCCCAGTGTGAAACAGTTGGTGAATTAACAAACTGACTTAGTTGTTGAACTGCATAAGATAGGTCTGGGTTGGTAAAATTAAGATAGAGTAATCTTCCCACAAGCCTGTTATATTGATCAGGTTGTTGATACAAGATACCATTTGCAGTGAACTTATGACCTTTGGGCAGTGGGATATCCATTAAACCCAGCAAACAGCATCAGTGACGATGTCCATAGCATACGTCCTTTGATTGAGATACAAACCTTTTGAGCAGCGTGCTATTTCTATCCCCAAAAAATACTTAGTAAGTCCTAGATCCTTTATAGTGAAAGTAGTGTCAAGAAAATGCTTGACCCTCTGTATTTCTTTGTCATTTGTTCTAGTAATGAGTACATCATCTACATATATGAGAAGAGCAATGATATTATGATCTAAATGAAGAATAAAGAGACAATTATCACGTGTAGATTGAGTGAAGCCATATAGTTGCAAGTGCTTGCAAAATTCTGAGTTCCACTGCCGACTAGCTTGCTTTAAACCATAAAGTGACCTTTTCAGTTTACAAACCTTACCTTCCTTAAACTTTTTGTAACCTTCTGGAGGCCACATGTAAATTTCTTCTTCTACAAAATCGTGCAAGAAGGCGTTATTAATATCCAGCTGATATATGGGCCAATCTTGTGCAGATAAAATAGCGAAAAGCATCCTGATTGTTACTGATTTCGCTACAGGGGAAAAGTTGTCAACATAATAAATACCAGCCACCTGATTATACCCTTTTGCCACCAGCCTGACTTTACATCTATCTAGACTCCCATCTGGTTTAATTTTGCCTTATAAACCCATTTTGATCCAATGGGATCCTTTCCTGGAGGCAGGGGAACAATTTTCCAAGTCTGATTTTGTTCCAATGCTATAAGTTCGTTCTCCATAGCTTGAATCTATTATGTCCTTGTGCTAGCCTCTTTATAAGATTTTGGTTCTTGGATTGTAGATATGTTAGCCAGAAAGTTAAAATAGTTTGGTTCAAAATGTGGAGACTTATGAAAAAGATAAGTATTTGGTGTATGGGAAGAGGGTTTTGATGCATTGGATAAAATATTAGATGTGGGAATGAGAGATCTGCATGACAAGTTACTTACAAAATCCTGCATCCATGTAGGTGCAGATTTAGGTCTGGTGCTTTTCCTGGTTTAAAGAGAGTTCTGAGTATGAATGATATGATTTGAAGAAGAATTCATGGAATCATCTGATTGACTGACCTTCTCCTGATTGAGATGATAAGTATCAGTAGGTTGATTGATATCAGGAGAATTGTCATAAGCAGGTTGGACATTATTTTGGTTTTCAAGATGGGAATTCTGATTCTCAAGGTGGGAACTTACTGATGTATCATCCTCAAAATGCATTTCAGACACATGTATTTGTATAGAAGATTGGGAGTTATGAATATCTTTGTAGGAAAAAATATGCTCATGGAAAATAACATCCCTAGACATAAAAACTCGTTTATTGATTAGATCATTTATAGGTTAAACCCCTTTTGTCATGTGTTATAACCCAGTAAAATGCATTTAAAACTCTTTGGTGCAAATTTTTCTTTGAATGATTTTGTGTTAGGAGCATAACATAAACATCCAAAAGCTTTCAAATTTTGATATGTGGGCATCTTTTTGTGCAAAATCTCATGAGGAGTTCTCCAGTTTAATATGACAGTGGGCAACTTATTTATAATGTGTGTTGCCATTAAAATTGATTCTCCCAAAAATTCTTCGGCAAATTAGATTGAAACATGAGTGCTCTTGCTATTTACAAGAGATATTTATGTTTCCTCTCAACAATTCCATTTTGTTGAGGAGTATATGGACAACTTTTTTGATAATGAATTCTATTTTCAGTTAAGTACCTTTGCAACTCAAAATTTGTAAATTATGTCCCATTATCCATTCTCAAGCATTTTATGTTCCTGTTAAACGGTGTTTTAGCCATTTTGTGCAAATTTTTTAAAGCATCGAGAGCCTGTGTTTTATGCATGATGAAGAAGGTCCAAGAGCACCTACTAAAGTCATCTACCACTGTCAAAAAATAATGTGCTCCACAAATAGATGTGTATTTATATGGCCCCCATAAATCCACGTGTAATATTTCAAAGATGTCTAATGTTTTTATATCACAACTGGTGAAAGACAATCTATGTTGTTTAGAGAAGGAACAAACATCACATGGTGAAGGAATTTCTTTATTGAAAGGATTCACAATTTGCAAATGTTGCATTACATATTAGAAGCATGTCCTAACCTTCTATACCAAAGAGTGACAGATCCATCTTTGGTTTTATTGCTATCAACGGGAAATGAATTATTTGAAGAAGAAACATTACAAGCAATAGAAATGAAAGACTTTATAGTAGATGTATAGAAGGAAGTCTTGTCAAGTATGTATAAGTTCTTTATCAACCTTCCTACAGCTAGTACCTTCTCAGTCAAAAGGTCCTGCAAAAGGCAATGATCTTTCATGAAAATGAATTTCAACTTTAAAGCTTTTGGTTAACTTACTTACTAACAAGAGATTGAATTTGAAGTTAGGAATGTGAAGGGTATCTATGAGGATGAGGTTGTCATTTAGATGAACATTTCCAAAATGTTTAACAAAATTCATAATGCCATCAAGTAGAAAAACAGAAATGTTTTTGTTAGCAGGTATAGGAGCTTTCAATAATGAAATGTCATTGCACATATGATTGAAAGCTCCAGTATCTACAATCCATGACTTAGATCCTATTAAGTTAGAAGCACTTGGAGTAGAATTAAATTCGAGTTTAAAAGTTGAACCTGCAAAATCATATATATGAGGAAAGTTAACACTGTTTCCAGAACTCGCTCCCTTTCCATTCATCATTTTTTTCAGTTCTTGTTGAATAATTTCTGAAAGTTTCATGTTCCTGTACCGATCTTCAATTCCTCTAGAATTTATTTCATTTCCCATCTCCAGCTGTAAGTATGCCATATGTTCAGTGAATTTTCCTCCACCTTTTTTCTTCTGTTCACTCAATTGTTTAAACCAGTCCGGATATCCAATCAGCTTAAAGCAAAATTCTCTACTATGTCCTGTGGTGTTAAAATGTGTGCAGAACTGGTTCCTTTTTTCTTTTTTACTCATATCAGATTTTCTTCCATATCTTCTGCCTCCTCCAATTCTTTTATACACCTGAGTTTTAATATTCATAGCACTTACTTCAGTATGTTCTCCATAAGATACCTGAACCTCTATATGTTTTTCCACTATTTGGATCATGGAATAGGCTTTATTGGCTGGTGGTAAAGAATCCATAACCAAGATCTGACTTCGTGTGTGTTCATATTCATCATACAATCCCAATAGAAATTGCATAAGTCTATTAAATGAAGTCATCTCTGATACTGACTTTGCTGATCCATAGGTGCACTCAGGTATAGGCATTAAGAAGGTTAGTTCATCCCATAGTCTCTTTAATTTCGTGAAGTATTCTGAAATAGACACGCTAGATCTGGTACAGCATAGGACCATTACAAGTTCCAAATCTTTCCTTAATCTCCATCCATAACTCTCTAGCAATGTTGGTGTATAGAAAAGCTTCAACAATTTCCTTTGAAATAGAATTCAGTAACCACGAAGTAATCATGTAGTTAACTATCAACAATTTATCATAATTTGGTGAATTTTTCTCACGTATTTCCACACTGCCATCAATAAGCCCTAACTTCATCTTAGCTCCAAGAGCAATTTTTACAGATCTACTCCATGCTTAAAAATTCCTACCAGTTAGAGGAACGATAACTAATGTCATTCCTGGATGATTTAAGCTATGAAAAAATAGTGGATTTGAAATATCTACCTCGCTATGCCTTCCATTTTCCTAATTCGTCTGATCGTCCCTTGGATCTGTAGGAAGCAAATCTACATTTTGATGTCCAGCCATGACAGCTCAAATTTTGAGCTTATCCACTTTATTCTTTAACGGATTCGTCGCTTGCAGTTCTGAAATTTCAGAATCTATCGCTCTCATACCATGTTCAAGTATAAGAAATTAACACTACTTTATTTATTAGCTTAAATGAAATTACCGACTCCAAAATGTATTTATAGAGGAAGGAAAGAGAAAACGAACTAAAACACACTAAAAGCCTTATTACAGTGGAGTGCCTGAACTATGGAAGATGATCAATTAAGTCCTTTAGGAAATAACTTGTACATGATCCCCATCATATCATCAATTTTTGGAATACTTATCCTTTGGTTCTTCTCACTGTCTTATCAAGAAGAGCAGAGGGAAAAGAGATACGCAAACCTTGTCACCCATTGAATTAAGTTAACTAGTTTTACACTGCTAGATTTTTCAAATCATTTATTATCTGTTGAATTTAATAAAATTGGGTATTGAGAGAAGTGAAGATGAAAATGGCATAGGATAAGAAATTAAAATTTTGTAAAGAGGAACTCTATTTAAGTAATTTTAATGAGGGTTATTTATGAAAATAAGAAAATTACTTAAAATTGTGGTGAATCTAACAAAATTCGTAGTGGTAATATAATTTCCCTTTTTTTTTTTTATCCTATTTCAATTTGAATGAACAATAAAAAATTGAAAATATCTTGTCAATTTCCAATTTAAATCTATATTAAAGACGAAGGAACAAATTGCAATTCGTGTACATCATTTTCGCGACGCTTACATTTAGGGTTCTTTTAACAATGATATTTGTGACGGAACGAAGAAACGACTAAGATTCTTGGTAAAACAGAGTTTATGTTAGGTTAATAATTACTTATGATTGGCTTGGATATTGTTTTGTGGGAGTTATTTAACTAAAGTTTTGACTTCAAAATCACTTTTAAGTTTTTAATTGTAATTATTCAACTACGGTTGGAAACGACGTGGATGAATTTCTTACCGAGCCCGACTAGTCTTCAAACATTCGTCAGCAATCCTTGACATCTTGTTAAATTTTTGACTTTAAAATCGTTAGTTGATAATAAGTCAAACCCCTATGTCCTTTGGTAAGTGAGATTACCTATCTTGACACAAATAGAGTCACATTTTCAAAATTTATAAAGATAATGGACGAAGACAAATGCACCTATAAAACAATTTTCATATTTTAATAAGTTTCTATATATTTCATAGAAACCCATTTTGACCTTTTCAAAATTGGACTGAGGCAATTGCATGGTCATAGAGAGGTTTGCAAAATAAGAGTCAGTAGTCTCTTCGATTATAGTGGATGGATAGGAGAGGGTACTTTTCAACTTTGACAATCAAGTATCCGAGAAAGACTTTCGAATTATATAGGAAAGGAGGGAGGACATGTACATTTCCATGTCCATCATTGGTGGACTTACTACATAGCTTTCACCTTGAACTAACTTGCCTTTGATTAATACTTTGACCTCGGTTTCATTTCGTCCTTCGACTTCGATGGCCCCTGTACTCGACTCTTAATGATGTGTTGAGGAGAAGTCTTTCTTTTTTAATAGAAATTCTGACACATTATTTTTATTTTACAACTTTCTTATGTCTTGTACGGTAACCCATTTCATTTCCTTGGCCTTTAAGATTTTTCTGAACACGAAAGACTACTGTTTTTTTTGTCATCCTATTATTTTACAAAAGTGATTGTTGACCTCGATTCTCTTGCGAATGACGTGGCTCACATATCTCAATTTCACTCACTTCCATTCTCCTACATTTTTTGACAAACCATTAGAGCACATTGCTTTCTCCGATGGTGGGGAGAGGCGACCACAAACACTTCGACGCTCAAGTTAGTCTACTTATGAATTGGGTTGGGAGTGCTAAAGAAATGAACCATAGAAAAGATTCAGATCTAAGAGCGCATATAGAGAGACAATGAGAGCAATGTTATAGTTGGGTGTATACATTGCATTATCTTAAAATGACACTAAGTGAGATGTTTTATAGTAGAGGAGGAGAAATAATAATCGTTGGATGAATATACATATGGCCTCATCTTAAACGTAGAGGTGCCTTATCATAGGCTTCATTCCGTCAATTCTAGGCTCAGGCTATTTAGTCCCTGTTTGGTACAACTAAAAAATATGATTGAAATTTACGTCAAAGTCAACAATTAATTTCAATCACATATTTCGTAAGACCCACAACTTTTCAGTTACACATTCTATCAACTTTTATCAAAATCTGCTAAAATTCTGATCTTAATTATACCGAACAAGGACTTGATGTACTTGACCATTTGTAGCGTTATAACTTAGGCTGACATTTAATGACTAGACTTGACAAATTGATTTGACAGAGTAACAGCTATAGTGAGTAGTCACATCAATTATAGGAGATCTTGTATGAAAGATCCCTGTAGCGCCTCGTATCACTTCGCCTCTTCCACGAGGGTTTGACCCTTTCAAAGGTATTGGGCATCTTCATGAGGGTTCGACAGAATTGCCACATAGATAAGGTGCCATGGAGTGTGAATCAAAATTCATTCATACAATGACTATCATGTGGTCATCTTTTAAGCCTCGCTTGGAAAAGGCCTAGCAGTGATGTCACTTAACTTTGTTATAAGAAGCATTTTGTTTTGTATATAAAATTATTTACCTAGATGCATTAATGACAATAATCAAGAGAGTGGACCCTTATGGTATGACATAAAGTGTCATAATATTGAAATTGGATCTATTATTTTAAAGTATATTATAATATTTAGTTGTCTAGATATTTTTTTTCCAAAGTCAAGATATTTTGTGAATTGTTTCTTTAGGTCTCCATTCCGACAGTTGATAAGTGCGTTTTACATACTTATTTGAGGCCTAAAATATCGATATTTAACAATTCTTTTGATAAAATATATCTTAAATTGTTGTATTTTATGTTATATATGTTAACTCAATGGTTGAACGAGGAATTGAAAGAAACAAAAGAAAATTAAGGGAAAATGGTAAATTCCAAAGTTTGAGGACCAAATTGAAAATTCAATAGCTGATTCGGACCACGAGATGAAATTTTGAAGATTGATAGGAGACAATTGGATGGAATTAGAACTCAAAAAGAAATGGAATATGATTAAAATATTATCACAATCAATGTCCAATCGCAAAAGTTATATTCCAATTTTTTTGCTGAATATTGATACCCATTTTTGGCATTATAAACGTTCTAATTGAAAACATTCTATTTCTAGAAAAGTTGTATCCCTTTGATCCAAATTCCCAATTCACTTTGAATCGCTCCAATTGGATATCGGGGGAAAAATTTATGACCAAAATACTGACTACTATGCGAGACAAAAAAATCCGCGCGCGAATGAAACATTCCTTATTCGATTGGAATTCCTTTGGAAACCAAATTGGACGTGATTTTCAACTAATTTTTTACTCCTATAAACACAAAACAGCAGAATACATGAAGGGGGAGAGGGGAAAAGACTTTTGGGATAAGAAAAGAGGCAAGAACTCGAAAATCAATTCTAAGAACGCGAAGATCAACTCCAAAAACACGAATATCCAATTTAAGAACCGAATTGGTGATGTCGTTCTTTATTTATTTTTCTGACTTTCTTCTTCCCACCATTCTAGGCTTGATTAATTCTATACTAGGGTTAGATGAACTATGTAATATGATTTTTATTTCTTAGTTTTACATTCTGGATAACCAAAAACATGTTTTGGAATATTTGAATGATTTATATAAATTTAATTTTTCTCCACAATTTTATGGACGAATGATTGTGTGAGTTTTGTGGCTTATTTCATACATTTGAAAGAAGGTGAATATGTTCGACATATATAAATCATCATAGGGTCTGATAGGGGATAGAAATATATCACTATACCTTATGTGAATCTTTAAGTGTTCATAAAAACTCATGCATTCTTTTATGTTTGCATTCGTCATAAAGATATAGTCGGGTCGCATATTTGAATAATTTTAACTCTATTTGAGAAAGATTGTTAAATAATTTAGGAATATTGATTCTTCAATATTTCAATCGTGTGTCAAGGTATAGAACTAGATTTAAAAAGGAATATTACATAGGGATTCATGATCCTAATGCATTCAACATACATTAGAAAATACTTCAATTTACATTCATAGTCAATTTGCATTTAGTTAGTTAATTCATTCATACTTGCATATTGATCATTAATTTAGTTATGATTTCATCAAAACAAACATTGCCATTTTTATATTTTCGGTTAAGGTCATGGTAATTAGAATTAAAACTAATCAATTTTCATGGAAAAGATATTCAAACTCAAAAACTCTACTTTATTACTTGTAACGAACAGT
Source organism: Fraxinus americana (assembly GCA_035079005.1). Taxonomy (NCBI): domain Eukaryota; kingdom Viridiplantae; phylum Streptophyta; class Magnoliopsida; order Lamiales; family Oleaceae; genus Fraxinus; species Fraxinus americana. The sequence goes on from CM068716.1 coordinate 33,876,373, forward strand.
ACAATTATGGTGATTTTAATTCAACATATTTTCGTGAACAACAGCCAAGCTCAATGTTGGTAGTGTCGTATCTAAAAAGTTATTTTATATTTGACAAATTTAATATATCTTCATTTTTATTTTTAAATATAATAATAATTTATTTGAAATTTCACTTAAAGAAACTCTAAATTTCTTTATTTAAATTAGAATGTAAAAATTGATAATCAAGTACAAGCACGCCAATATTTTACTCTTTCATAGTTAATTATAGATATTTTATCTTGATTCATGCTTGAGTGCCACAGGGATGATGCCCTAATTATTTTATAATGGTAGACCCCACTCTCGTTAGTGGGCTGTCAGCTGGAGTGTACACCTAGTACAACTCTTCTATCTTTGCCTTGTAACGGTCGAAAAGTTTTTTTTTTTTTGAAACATTTTGGTGCATCATAATTCAAACCGGCAAATTACTGCAAAACCAGTTTATTAGTTTGATATAAAATTTATTCGATGCATTATGATCTACTTCTTAAGAACTCTTCAATTAAAAATTGGAACCCTTGTCATCATCACTAAGCCCCCATTTGATAGAGATCAAAATCAAAGTTTTGAGTAAATTTTAATAAAATTTGATGAAATGTGTGGTTGAAAAGTCGTGGGTTTCATGAAATGTGTTGTTAAAATTAATTATTGACTTTAATTTGATATTTTAATCCAAACCAAACAGGGGCTAAATAAATGATTTATTCGATATGTACAAATTTTAATAGGGCAAGGGAAACTCCATGTCCTCCCCATGCTCTCGTCCCATCCCCTCCCTACCCATCTCACCCTAGTTGAGTTGGTGCTTGAGTGACAGTGGGTGGATGAGAGGGATTTGAAAATCGAATAACAAACTGAATCAATCGATCTGCGTCAAATTTAAATAGGTGTCAAGAAGCTCCATTCCTTTTCTAATTTGGTGAGTCGGGAGTATTCGAAAATCGAATAAGTTGTTAAATTGATTTATCAGTATCAAATGTAATAGGAGTAAGGAAGTTCATTTGCCCTCCACCCTCGTCTCACCTCCAACGACCCCTACACTGGATGGTTTGGCGTGTGGGAGAGTTGGTGGAGTACTTGAAAATTGAATCAAAATAGATCAATCTCCCTTTCCCTGGGCCTTCATCCACCCCAGCGCAGCCCGGCCCGGCCCGACCCGGTAAGTTTAGTAAGTGGGTGAGTTGATGGACTGGGGTGAGAGTACTTGAAAATATATGAAGACCTTTTTGTGCTTTGTTTGCTTCATCAACATGACACGTGTTCGAGTTCCCAATGGCGATTATAAAGAATAATATGTAATGTAAGCAATTATATAACCCTAATACCAAGATCTTTAGAATTCATGATTTTCACATATAGATTTAATTGATCAAAAAATACCTTGATCCATAGCAATAATTGAAAGATTTAAACCTGAAAAATAGAAATTAGTAAAATCTAGAAACTGTTGCTCTCTTTTCCTCTCTGTAATTGAACGTTTTAATTTGATGGGCTTCATTCATATTTATAGGCAGAGAGGACAGTTTCATGGGCCATAAAAGAAAACTACACACCTTCCATCAGAGTGGACAATTATTAAATTGCAACGCAATAATTAACCACTATGAATTAATTTATTATTAATATTACTTGGGCCAAATTAATTGGTCTTACATTCTCCCATTTGGTCCATGTAATATTACATCGTTATGTGGTCTACAATATAATGTACATATGAAATCTAAAATTTCCTCGTACATTGGTCACTAATATATCATACTTAAGTAAAAACTAATAAGAGTCATTACGGTTTTACATCATCATTTCGGCATAATTCCTTCCATGTACTACAATATTAGTACCCACCTAAAAGACACATAATGATAAGTTTGATAACTGCATTTCAAGTCTTTGAACAGACTGTCCCTATCAGTATTTATATAATCCATTCATGTACGTATATCAACTATTATGACACGAATAATATTTTGTCAAAAACAATACATAAACGAGCTCAAAGTGTCAATCACATAAATTCCATAACGTCAATGATCATTTCCAATAATGCCCATTGTTTCGACATATTCATTAAAGGTCATTTGGTGGCAATCCTTTTGTTAGTAGATCTACAATCATAAGATTGATGCTAATATGCTCGATTGACACATTTTGTTCTTGAACTTCTTTTTTAACGGCAAAGTACTTCAATTCCATGTGTTTAGCATCTTTAGAGTGCTTGTCATTCTTTGAAAAGAAGTCTGCTGCAAAATTGTCACAATAAAGTTTCAGCGAGTTTGCAATATCGTCGACAATTCCAAGCTCTGAAATAAAGTTTTGCAGCCAATTTCCTTGAATTGCTGCCTCAAAGCATGCCACAAACTCAACTTCCATAGTGGATGTAGTAATGATCAACTGTTTCGCACTTTTCCATGATATAGCCCCTCCAACCAAGAGGAACAGATAGCTGAATGTGGACTTTCAAGTATCTACACATCCAGCAAAGTCTGAATCCGAATATCCAATGACTTCCAAGTTATCAGATCTCCTATAAGTAAGCATGTGGTCTTTCGTTCATTGCAAGTATCTCAACACTTTCTTTGCAACTTTCCAATGATCAAGGCCTGTGTTACTTTGATACCTACCCAGCATTTTGACAGCAAAATTGATGTCTGGTCCAGTGCAAGTTTGAGCATATTTTAAGCTCCCCACAAGAGATGTATAAGGAATAGATGTCATTTGTTTACGTTCCAATCCGTTCTTAAGACATTACATGAGACTAAATTTGTCTCCTTTTTGAATTGAAACGACACTTGCTGAACAATTTTTCATCTTAAATCTCTCTAAAACTTTATTGATGTATGCTTTTTGAGATAACCCAAAAAATCCTTATGACCTATATCGAAATATTTAAATTCCAATCACATAGGTTGCCTATCCCATATCTTTCATTTTCAAAATTTTTAGAGAGAAATTTCTTAGTCTCATGTAATAGACTGAGATTATTAGTGGCTAACAAGTTGTTATCAACATGCAGAATCAAAAATATAAACTTGCTCCCACTGATCTTTAGATATATACATCGATCAACGATGGTTTCTTTAAATCCAAAGGAAATAATGGTATCGTTGAACTTAAGATACTACTTACAGGAAGCTTGTTTAAGTCCGTATATTGATTTCTTTAATTTACACACCTCGTGTTCCTTTTCTTCAACTAAAAAACTTTCAAGCTGATCCATATAAACTTTTTCATCTAAATTTCCATTTAAAAATACCGTTTTTGCATCCATTTGATGTAGCTCTAAGTCATAATGGGTTACTAAAGTGATTATAATTTTGAATGAGTCTTTCTTGGATACTGGAGAAAATGTCATCTTATAATCAATGCTGTCTTTCTGAGTAAAACTTTTAGCAACAAGTCTACCATTATATTGTTCGATATTATCATTAGAGTCGCGCTTAGTCTTAAAAACCCATTTGTACCAAACTATTTTACACAATTCAGGTAATTCGACGAGATCCCAGACTTTATTATGTTCCATAGATTTCAACTCATCTCATCAAAAATAGCAGGTCTACGTTGTCTTTGTGACGTTCTTAATTCTATTTCTCGTGGTTCATTTAGTGCAAGTTCATTAACAACAACTTTATTATGAGATGTTTGATTATTTATTTATTGTTCTAACAAATTTTTTTACCGTTCAACAATTAGAAGAACAACAACATTAGAGGAAGTTGAGGGTAGAGAAACTTGAATTCTAACTTCTTGTATTTTCACATTTTGTGGTTCCAAACTCCCACTAACTCACCATTCTCAATGAACCTAGCATTTCCAATTTCAACAATTCTAGTACTATGGTTGGGACAATAAAATCTATATCCCTTTGATTTTTCTGGATAACCAATGAAAAATTCACTCATTGTTCTTGAATCTAATTTCTTTTCATATGGATTATAAATTCTTGCTTCTATCGGGCAACACCAAACATGTAGGTGTCTTAAACTGGGTTTCTTTCCCATCCACAGTTCAAAATGAGTATGTGGAACTGCCTTACTAGGAACCCCATTTTGTAAATATATAGCAGTATTTAATGCAAGCATCCACAAAGAAATATGTAAAGAAGAATTGCTTAAAATATGCCTAACCATTTCTATTAGAGTACAATTACGCATTTCAGCTACACCATTTTGTCGTGGTGTTCCTCACATAGTGTATTGAGAACATATTTACCATACCTTTCAAGAAATTTAGCAAATGGACTAGGGTGTTTTCCAATTTCATCATACCTTCCATAATATTCACCACCTCTATCAAATCTAATTTCTATCTAATTGTCGTTCAACTTCATTGAAAAAGATCTCTAAACTATTACAGCTTGAGACTTTTCATGCAACAAGTCATCAATAAAGGTGATATAATATTTGTCTCCACCAAATAATGGAACATCAAAAGGCCCACATATATCGGTGTGTATTAATTCAAGAAGCTGTGTGCTTCTTGTGGCTTCTTTCTTTATGTGTTTGGTTTGTTTGCCCTTAATACAATCAACACAGGTTTTGAGATCACTAAAGTCAAAGTCAAGAATTATTTCATTCTTTGCTAAATCTTTATATCATTTCTTGGATACATTTATGCATTAAGTTAGAAGATCATTCAATAAACCACATTTAGTACCGACATTATGATGTAAGGTTAAAAGTGTCTCGGCAAAGAGGTTATCAAACTTTAATTTATATAAGCCATCACAAAGAATAGCAGAATCGATAAGATAATTTTCTTTTAAAAAAACTCAAACATCCATTTCCACCATTAATAAAACATCTAGAAAAATCAAGTTTTGATAAGGAAACTAAATTTTCAGGAAATAGAAGGTACATAAAGAGTTTGAAATAAATTTAAATGATGTCATGTGTCTAAAATCAAACGGCAGGTTCCAATGGCTTCAACATGAGCTTTAACTTGATTGCCCATGAGAACAAACTTTCATTTGGATTTATGGTCTGAATTGAAAGAAACCCCTGCATCGTATTAGTAACATGAATGGTACATCCAGAATCAATCCATCAAGTATTATAAAGAGCTTCTGCCAAATTAAATTTGAAACATATATAAGAAATAATCTTACATTTAGTTTTGAACCATGCCTTAAGTTTAAGACAGTCCTTTTTATGGTGCCCAGATTTACGACAAAAATGGCACGTGTCTTTTTTATGTTCCTTATTGTGGATTTGGGTAGAAGGCTAATTTATTTTTAGTGGTCGTTGCTTAATACCCTTTCCAGACCTCTTCTTATATTTCTTTCCAGCACATTGATGACTTACGAGATGAACAGAATGAGTTCTTTGATTCTTAAACATCGTCTCCTCTTGCACCAGCATACTATGTAATTCATTCACATTCCATTTGTCCCTTAAAATATTATAGTTCATATAGAATGGACTATACTCAAGAGGCAATGAGTTCATGACAAACTGTACCAAAAATTTCTCATCCATAGTCATCCCAAGAGTCTCAAGTCTTACTGCAATGTTGTTTATTTCAGTAACATGCTCATGTATGGTACATGAACTACCAAATTTCATGGTGGTTAAGGTAACCATCAGTGTGTCAGCAAGTGATTTGTCAGCTGTTTAGAATGTTCTTCCATAAACTTCATATAGTCCTTAGAAATCTGAGTTTTAGGGATAGTGGACTTGATATTCTTTGCTAAGGTCATCCGCATAAACATTAGGCTTAATTTATTTGATCTTTCCCAAGCCCTGTGGAAGGATCTTTCACGAGCACTACTCTCATCAGTAAGATCAGCAGGTTTCTCAACTTGAAGTGCTAAATCTAAGTCTAATATACCTAAGTTGAACTGGACTTGTTCACATTAGATGAAGCGTGCGAATGTAGAGAAACAGAAACAAATATTGCAAAATATAAAATACTCTAACATTAATACTTCGAGTTTTTATTTAAACACTTAAATTCAAATTCATTTAAATATTATTGCTAGTTAATTTCAATTAATTGGAAATTAAATACACTCTAATCAAACATGACTGATATCTTTGGATATACAAAACATATGTAACAAAATATATCAATTAACCACGATCAGGTTCAAGATTAATCAAATTATCTGATTAGCTTTTGGGTAAGCCATTACAATGTTATAATCTATGAACATCAATATACTCTTGACAACAATAATTCTAATTTCATTTTCATTTATAAACATCAAAATATCAAGAGTAATTGATAAATAAAATATGTAATTTAGTGTTGGCAACACCATAATGTTTGGCCACTTTGGTGACTAACAAACAACATTAATCATATAAATAGAACATGAGAGATAAGTGATTATACTAGACATAGTCCATAATTCAAAGTCTAAAAGCAATATAATAATTAATTATTCATGTACATACGGTAATTTCAGTAAAGAAAATTCAAACGGAATACCCAAAACTTGAAATTGCTATAGAATTCAGATTTATATGACAATGATAAATATACTAAATTAATGAAGCTGTAATGGGTGTAAAAAAATTTTATCCCTCCAAACATTTTTTTTTATAAAGAAAACCATATTTCAGAGATTGAGTTTATCATTCTTGAGTATAATACATGTAGGCAGCCAGGTAAGTCAAAGATGAAAACATCACTTTCAATAATCATCATTATCGATGCAGGAAAATCAAATAGATGTTGTATCATTTTAACAGCGATTTACTATTGGCGAAAATCGGGTAAGTTGGCTTCGGAATTTTAATTTTAGGCTTTGATCCATAAATCAATAATAAAGATTAAGGATCGATCAATGAAAAAAGGGGTAATCTTCAACGGAAAATCAAGTATTCCTCAACTTGGCTCTAACACCATGTGTAAGTAATTAAATAACCCCAACTGTGACTTGTAGCTAAACCATTCTATTGAAAACTATATATAAAATGATTGTGACCAACTGTCTTCTTTATATGACTTACAATAAAATGTAGTGACCTATCTAATTGGATTTAAAATGGTTGTGACCAACTGTCTTATTTATGTGACTTTCAATAAGATACAGTGACCTGTCTAATTTCATGATGTTGTGACTTGTAGCTAAACCATTCTATCAAAGATTATTCATAAAATGTTTGCGACCAGCGGTCTTATTTATATGATTTACAATAAAATAAAGTAACTTGTATAATTTCATGCTGTGACTTTTTAAGGTAGTGTTACATGTAGTACTTCATTATTGGAACTATAATGCAAATCTATGACCTGCATTAATCGTGAATTGTACTGGTTTTTCGTGACTTACATTTTTATGTGAAAAGTTGTAGAAATGTGCTCCGTACATGTTTTCGTGATAAATGGATCACATGTATCACCGGTGTTGGTTGATCGAAATCGCAATTTTACAAACCTAGTAAATGTCGTCATGACTGAGTTCGATTTGGATCAAATGAAGGTTGCAGTCATAATAACGTATACATTGAACAATGAGTTGCCTGCAATCAGAATAAATAGTGATAATAATGTGTTGTCCTACCTGATACTGAAGTGCGTGGATCGTGACCCTTCCAAATATCCGATATATGTTGATATCACACCAGTGGAAAAGAAAAGTCATGCATGGTTCTAGTTGATGTACACTCCATTAATGTTATGTTTTTATTAATGGACACATCATCAAACATATGCAATGCAACTGTTGAAACTCCAGGTCACAATTTCAGAGATGAAGTCACAGTTGTCTCTATGCCTCATGGTATGCAAATAGAAAAGGGAAGAATTTTCCATGATAAGGAAGTTCTGAAATTGAGATTGTCTTTGAATTAATGGTTGTTTGTTCAAACAAGAAAGAATATCTTGTCAGGTGTTTCGAAGAAGATTGTAATTGTATATGTAAATCTTCAAAATTGGAGAGAATAGAGATGTTTAAGATTAGGAGGACTACAGATGGTCACATATGTGCTTCAAATATAGCATTGGGATTTTATAGGCATGTATCAACCACAATTGTGTCATCTTGCATCAAATACAAGTATGTCTCCTCACGAACCATATACACTCCAAACGATATATGTAACAACATGTTACATATATATGGAGTTTCTTTGAATTATGTAAATGCTTGAAGATCTCAGGAGAAAACATTGAAGATGCTTAGGGGGGATCCTACAGATTCATCCATGAAAATACTAACCTTCTGTTATATACTTCATCAAACAAATCCAAGTACAGTCACAAGACTGGAACTTGATGATCACAAAAATTCAAATATTGCTTTATGGCCATAAGAGCCTGTAATTGTAGTTGGTGGAACATACTTGAATGGACATTATGGTGGTATACTTTTCACAGCATGTATACATGATGCTAATAACAATATATTCATACTTGCATTTGGAATTGGAGATAACAAGAACTATAGGTTTTGGTTGTGATTTTTTGAAAACTTGAAGAATGCGTACGAAAATAGGGATGGCTTGTGTTTTGTATCGGATCGCCACAATAGTATCAAAAGCGCAATTGAAAATGTGTAACTAGGGACATTTCATGGGATATGTTCGTATCATCTCCTATAGAACCTGAAATCACATTATGGAAAATCAGGTTACAACATAATGCATGCTTTCAATTCTGCAATCTACGCATACACACTGGCTGAATTCCAATATAATATGCACCAACTAGCTTCGATGAATAGTAAGATTACTGAGTACCTGGTAATGTGTTAATTTCATGCTAAATTTACATTCTAATAGAGGTCAGATGTAACATTTTTCAAAATGCGTTTTTTTCTTACAGACTGAAGTAAGACCTGAAAAGTGGTCACAATTCCACATGCCAGCTAACAGATACTTAACAATGACATCAAATATAGTATAATCAGTGAATGCAGTCACAAAGTCAACCAAGAACTGGCTCATTGTAGCTCTATTAGATTCTTTTCGACAAACTATACAATCTTGGTTCCACAAACATAGGGATACAACGCATGGCACTTTTACGAAGTAGTCAAGCAATTAGGAAAAAATGTTTCGGGATATGAGCACTGATTTGAGATATTTGAGGGTAAGATTATTATCCGTGACCTCAATCTCGTCTATGACCTCATTAATGTATATCAATTAACGGTCATTTGTTGTAGGTGTCTTTCGCAAATCATACTATTTTTTTGTAAGTGGTGAATGCTCATCTGTCATTGTCGACATAAAACAACGTACATGTATATGCATGATATTTCAGGTAGACCAGTTACCATGTCCACATGCATTGGCTGTTATTACAATGATGAAGATTGATCCATATGATTATTGGTCATACTATTATACAAGATAGGCATACATAACTGCATACCAGGACATTATACTTCCAATTGGAAATCCGGGTGAGTGGAGAGTGCCTGATGAAGTGAAAGTGAAAATTGTATTAGCGCCTAACCAAAAAAGAAGCTCATGAAGACCTACACAAAAAGGAAGAGAACATCATGTAAAGGGAAAATAACTGTCAAATGTGGACGTTGTGGTCAAAATGGTCACAACCATAGGTCGTGTAGCAACTTTATTCCACTAACTAAAAAAAGATCATAGTTGATACACATTAATAGTAATTATAGCTTTCAAGTTCGTTGATCTATTTATTGTTTCACTTGTTTGTAGTGGATAGCATTACGCATATCATGTAAATGTACGTTATTATTTCAAATAATATTAATTCAAATTGTGACTGTGATTGTGACTTGACATACGAGAACTGACGTGAAATTTATAGGTCTGGTTATGATTATGTGACATGATATCAATTAAATTGTGACTTAGACCGATTTGTGACCCATACACGTAACTAAATCGTGACATTAAAACATTTGCAATAGTGATCTATGACCTGTTGATATTATAATTCTACTTGAAGAAAATAATGTGTGACATGTATACAGGTCAATGGTTATTTTGTCATATCGAGTTTTGAATAACGGAATGTAATAGACAGAAGTAATGAATTAAAATTTTATAACATCATGAACATTCATAAACTTCAACTGTAATCATCATTTGAAAATGATATCTACATATTCCCATGCCACTACGTAGTTACATCAACGTTCAGTCACAGATTTGTCAATCTATAACTACACCCTTGTCTACCTTTCCTTTTACCACCTTGGTGGCCTTCTTTATTTCACGGTGCTTATAAAGCAGTGTAGCTATATCCAGTCGTGCTCTGGCAGCATCAAAATCCTTTGACATGGATTATAAGTCATTATGAAGAATGTGTTTAGCATATTTGATCACAAATATTCCGCAATCATGACTGAAAAAAAGAAAGTCAGTTTATTAGCTTTTACATTGAAATGGTGGTCACAAAATGGATATTTCTTTAGTCAACTAATACGTTAAAATGATTGTTACATACATTCCCATTTTGTTGTTGTAGCCCTTTATAACCTAGCCCAAGTCTCAACTCCACGGAATCATCTTGATCATCATCTGAAGGTCTATTCCATATTCCAATTATATCTTCAAATGAGGGATGATTTTCAAATATGGTTCAATTTTCGCTTTCACGCTTAAATCTATAAAGGTATTCCTAGCCGTATTGAATATAATCAATGCGCGAGCATTAATATCAAGCAACCCCAACATCCATTGTGCCTTGTTTGTAGGAAAAATTGGCATTAACACTTGGTTCAATTCAGTCCATGGACTGCTCAATGGTATTCTGATACCTGTGATATCACTAATCACCTTTGTCTCCGTAAGTAGAACGTTCAGATCCTTTATGAATTTCAGATATATATTCTTGATCATAGTCTGAAAGTATGAGTCAACTCTTTGGATTTCCAGGGCACCATTCAGCTCGGCCAACTCTTTGGATTTCACCTCGCCCTTCAGAGACATTCCTCGGGATATGATGAAAGCCTACAAATCATGAATAGTTCAACATCTGAAGGTTGAGAAAAAATATATTTCAATGCCCGAACATGACAATGGGACTCATTTTCAGTACCAGAGATTGGAGCATCTTAACTCCATCATCGAGCTCCACACCTCGATATTTGTCTGCGAGATCAAGGATAAGGGTGCAACTTTTCCCCTCTTCTTCATCTCGAGGACGTTGGGTTGCAATCTCTTCCTCGAGATCGACGACTACAACAATTGGCCTTACTCCAACTTGAGACGTGGCACAGGGCTCGACCATTCGTACTCTTGACTATTGACCTGACGTTTCACCCACTTTTTGTTGAACCTCGGGTAGAGGATCTCGAGGTCTTTTTTTCTCATTCCTCTAGACAGGGACCCTGGTCTGAGGGACCTTAGATTTCTGGCTCGCTGCAGTCTCAACGCTTGTGGGTAGAATGTTATTTCTCCTGCAAAACGACGGTGCTTGTTAGCTTGATGAATGATCGGGATTCAGTGAATGAAAAATAAAGAAATTAAGTCCTACCCTCAAGACCTTTCACATTTGCTAGGTCGAGAATATCGTCCATGAGCGTGTCATCGAGGTCAAAACACAATGGCTCGAGGTCCTTCAAACTCTGCCTATCTCTTTCTAAAACTTTGAAATAGGCTTGCCCCTCGTTAAATCGAGCTGTGTCTGGGATAGTCCATCGAGGACCAAAAGGGTGATTGGGGTCTTGAGAACGAATAAAAAAGTATTTTAAGGATCTTAAACCTACCCTAAGTTGACATATAAACAAAGCAGGTGTAGCCCGGTAAGGACTTAAGCTCGAACACCATCCTAAGGAGGTCGAGCCTAGGTGCTATAGACATGAACCTACCCGCTATAAAAAAATAAACAATCATCCTCCATGCATTAGGGATGAGCTGCCCAGGGCAAATTAAGTGCTCTACCAGAAACTCTACAAAGAAATGATGAAGAGGCCATCTAAACCCTTCCTTCAATGCATCCCTAAAAACCACTATCTTCCCATCTCGAGCACCAATTACATTATCCTCGAGCCCGGGGGTTCTAATATCACACCTAGGCATGAGCCTGAACTCTTTGGCTACAGAAATTACCTCATGCTCTTTATATCGACCTATAAGGTCTGGATAGTTCAAGACAGGCCTAGTATCTAAGGGGACTGTCGAGGAATAATGGAATGACCAACGTCCTTAGTGTTGAACCCGACCCTAAAGAACTATCAGAAGATATCACAAGGATCTGAACTTAAAAGTTATCTACGAGTCTCGAGGTCTTACCTTAAATGAACAGAAAGCTCGAGTTGTACGAGGATGTTTGAAAGGAAGAAAAGTGACAAATGAGGTGGGGTATGGGGGTATTTATAGGATTCTGAAGAAGGCCAAGGGTCCTTCAATTCTAGCCCTCCACCCTGCTATGTGTCAAGCATCTATGAACTTAGAAAATTCATTGGCTCGAATAACGAGGCCACGTGTCCCTTAACCACGAACCCTAGACTGAACAGTCATATTTCCAAGGTTGTGCAGCCCTATGGAAAGCTGAGCAGCCTATTTTCAAGGCTGTGCATCCCCTATTTAAAAGACTGAGCAGCCTATTTCTAAAGCTATCTAGCCCTATTTCAAAGGCTAAGCAGCCTATTCCCAAGGTTGTGCACCCTATTTCAAAGGCTGAACAGCCTATTTCCAAGGCTGAGCAGCCTATTCCCAAGGTCGTGCACCCTATTTCAAAGGCTGAACAGCCTATTTCGAAGGCTGTGCATCCCTATTTCAAAGACTGGGTGGCCTATTCCCAAGCTGTCCAGTCCTATTTCCAAGGCTGAGTAGCCTATTCCCAAGGCCGTGTAGCCCTATTTCAAAGGCTAACTAGCCAATTCCCAAGGCTGTGCAGCCTTATTTCAAATATTGAGCAGCCTATTTCCAAAGCTGTCTAGTCCAATTTGAAAGGTTGAGCAGCTTATTTCAAAGGCTGTGCAGCCCTCATTCAAAAACTTGAGCAGCTTGTTTCCAAGGCTGTTCGATCCAACTCAAAAGACCGGACACCGTTATCCTGGAGATCATGAGAAGTTCGTCACCCCTATTGCTAGTACCTTGTGCATCACATCCCAAAACCTCGAGCACGAGGCTCTAGCAATGATGCATGGGGGCCAGTAATGATCTTAAAATTGGTTTAGCTTGAGAAGTAAGCCCGAGGATAAATTGTTCCAACTTGTGCTACATTACGTTTTCTTCCTCGAGCATGACTCTTCGGGAATTTGTCCTCGACCATCGTGTTGTCTTCGAGATTCTAGTGCCATGCAGCCCTCGACTCAGCAGGATTCTCCCTCATATCAAGGCTTATCCAGACCCAAAAGAGAGATGAGAGTCCTAGTGCTGGTACGTTACTTCATCCTAAAAGGATTCTACCATCAGAATTCTACTTATATCCAAACATGTGGTTAATATGAAACCAATCAAGTAAAGAATTTCAATCATGTTAGAAACCCTAGGGATCTCAATATTGTGATCCTACTAGGACTGTGTCACCCAACCTGTCTCTATAAATACATTACTCAGGCTCATTATTAAGGTACGTTTTTTACATAATTCTTGAGCACATATCTTTTCATAAATTCTCTCTCTGACTTAAGCATCGGAGAGGCGACGAGAACACACCTCGACACCTTTGTTTTAGGTACTGGAAGACCTCGTTCGTGCTCATTTTTAGTCGTCAAGCTCGAAAGTTGACATGTACGATTTTTGATAGCATCAGATATACATACATGCATTCATATAACACAAGAAGGTCACAAATAACTAAGGTCATGGATTATATATAAATATACCCTTATTACAACCTCGTTATTCATCGTAGAACTATAGACATTTCACAAACACAAAATGGACTGCAAATAATGCGGTCGCAATTAGGCAATTGGTTATAGCCAAAACAGAAATCACAAAGAAAAAGCTGGTCACAAAACCTATTCAAGAAATACTTATTTACATTCCCAAACAATTGAGATTGTTACAAAAACTATTCAATCAAATATTGAGGTCACAAAGAGAATGCTTGTCATGATAGCTTGAATGGAGTTTACATAAATGAGGTCACAACTTCTAACAATGTGCAACTACCCATACCATAAACATCCAACAAATGTTAAATAAACCCTCAGATAAACAATTGATTTTAACTTTTCAAACATATAAACCCTCATAATATGCTCCAATCGAATTTTTCACAAAATCAGGTTAAAAATTCTAAAGTTGTGCGAATTCTCAAACCATTCACACCAAACATATGTTAAACCCATTTCCAAATAACAAAATCAGATAAAGATTGATTGATTTACCTTTTGGACACTAGTATTTCGAGATTTTGGAGAGGTTTTGTGACTGGTTTCAGGCATCGCATATTTACTTCCTTTCAACCTTTTCCTTTTCTCTGTTTTTGTTATAGATTTCTCATCCATCTTATCTCGACTTTTGGTATCATTGCTCCTTGTTAAAACCATTTTCAGTGTCTGATATTTTTTGAAAGATTTGTCAAAATCGAATGCCGTGGACGCCGGGGTCATATTGTGACAATAAGGAAGAAAAAAAGGGTTTTATAGATGAAATGGAGAATACGGTGGTATGCTATTCAGTTTAAGGGTTTAGTGGGTGAATGGAAGGGTTCTTCGGCGCGAGGGAGGTGATAATATGATAATAAAGAAGAAGATAATAGGTTTTGTGGGTGAAATGGAGAACACCGCTATTCCGTTTGTGGAGAAGATGATTGTGGGTTTCGTGGGTGAAATGGAGGTTCAACGTGGAAGGGTTCTACGCATTTACATTAGGGAGTTTATTATGTATATGATATTCTCTCCTGTTTGATATATCACTATGTTGGTTTCCAAGATACATGGAACTCAAATTTAATAAATATATACATATTTTATATTTATTTATTATTTTTGAAAATATTTAACATTTGAAATAAAAAATATAATATCTGTAATTTGAAATATAATTTTCAAAATTCTCGGTCAAATGTAATTTTCGTTAGTTATTAAAGTGTCACTTTTCAATGAACCAATAGAATTTTAGCAATAATTAACCACTATAAATTAATTTATTAATAATATTACTTGGGCAAATTAATTGGTCTTACATGTAAACCCTGCATATTCCAATAACTTATTCATAAAGCTCAATACTCTCAACCAATTCATACCAGTACTATTTTTTCTCCCCCGCGTCTTGATTTTTAGCTAACAAACTTATTCCCTGATTCCAATACTGCCTCTTTCATAATTTCTTCCTCTTTATTGTACAAATAAATTAGAAAAAATGAATCCTTTACCATCCATTGAGGAATTCCTTGGATCGAGCTCACTGTATTCTGATGAACCGGGTATTCCTCAGCCATTGGAGGGGCTCCATGAAATAGCCCCTCCACCTTTCCTTAACAAAACTTATGAACTTGTTGATGATCCAAACACGGACGATGTCGTTTCTTGGAGTAGAGGTAACAACAGTTTCATTGTTTGGGATCCCCAAGCCTTTGCCATGAATCTTCTTCCTAGGTACTTCAAACATAATAATTTCTCAAGCTTTGTCCGACAGCTGAACACTTATGTAAGTTTTTTTCTCGTTGCTAAAATTTTGTATATTGTACTGTCCGAGTCGAGATTTTCTCTTGAAATCAACTTGAATGATTTTTAAGTACTGTACTGAAAATGGGGCGCCCTAGATTTGTTTGCCTTTATTTATAATTTTATACACATGTTCATAGAATGTATTAATATTTTAATCTTGTTTTTACTTTTCTTAGGAAAATCATTCTTTGTTTGTTTGTTTGAAAAGGGCAAGTTGGTGCTGTTTAATATATTTCATACTGTAGGTTTTTTGTTTGTTCAAGAGAGAGCCTGAAATGTCTAGACTCTTCTTCAATATCTGTATTGCATACTGTTCATTATTTGCAATCTAAATCCTTTCTATATAGATCTAAGATCAATGATACTTTCAACTAGGTTGAAAATAAGAAAAAGATTGAGAAAGCCTGAAATGTCTAGACTATTCTTCAATATCTGTATTGCATACTGTTCATTATTTGCAATCTAAATCCTTTCTATATAGATCTCAGATCAATGATACTTTCAACTAGGCTGAAAATAAGAAAAAGATTGTTTTGATCTCATGCTATTTTCATCATTTATGCGATTATATATAATCTTGTTTTTTCTTTTCGAATTAATTGTAAAACTGTAGCTAGGTATATAAATTCTATTAGTTGTCTGAGTATCTGTAGATAGCAACGAATTGGTCTACTCAGATTAACATGATAGAATGGTAATTTTTTGTTATGATTTTAGTTAGGAAATTGTCTCTCTTTCTTTATTTTCTATTTAACTAGAATGGTAATTTGTTTTATGATTTAATAGGTCATTATCTCTCTTTATGGATTTTTTTCAAAATTTATGTGATTATTCTATAATAGTTTGTAACCCTATAAATTGAGTCATTTATATATTTTTTGTTATTTGTTTCAGTATCTATATATAGTAATAAATCGGTCGACTCGACTTACATGATAGATGAAATTGCAGTTTGTGTTATGATTTAGTTAGGAAATTATCACTCTTTCATTATCTTCTATATTTTTTTTCAATTCGAAATATGTTTCTGCTTCAATTATATTCATTCGATGGTATCAGTTATATTCAATGAAGCATTTCACTCGCTCGCGAATGTAAACTGTGCAGGGATTTAGGAAGGTTGATCCAGACAAATGGGAGTTTGCTAATGAAGGGTTTTTGAGGGGGCAAAGACATCTTTTGAAAAATATTAGGAGGAGAACGTCGAATCCTCAATCTTCTCATCAAGGTTTCGATTCGTATGTTGAAGTGGGAAAGTTTGGATCGGGTGGAGAAATCGATCGGTTAAGGCGCGATAAACAAATTTTAACTGTGGAATTGGTGAAACTCAGACAACAGCTGCAGAATACTAATGCATACCTTAAAACAATGGAACAAAAGTTAAAAGGGACAGAAATGAAACAACAACAAATGATGAGTTTCTTGAAAAAGGCAATTCAAAATCCTAATTTTCTACTACAGATAGTCCAACAGAAGGATAGAAGAAAAGAACTTGAGGAGGCGATTTGTAAGAAGAGAAGGAAGGGAATTGATCATGGTCGAGTCTACGTTGTTGAAGAAACAAATACTTTCATTGACAATGTTGAATTAGTCGAAAGAGATGAAGGTAACATTTTTATTAAATCTCAAGAATATGGTGATATTATTGGAGAACCAAGTGGATTCTCAATGACTATGGATGAAGAACATTTACAGAAAAATTATAACATAGAAAATCAAGAAATAGCAGATAATTCATTTGATGTAGGATTTTGGGAAGATTTTATGAATGAGGGTATTAATGATGAGATTAAGACATTTGTTGATGAGGGAGAAGTTGAAGAGGGTGGTTCACAGATGTTTTAGCTGAGCAGCTTGGTTTCTTGATTTCTAGCCCTAGATAGAATTTCGACTCCTTTCATCGGATGTTGTTCAAGTGCATTGGATATGATTAGATGCGATCGAGGAAAAAAATAAAAAAATGAAGTGTCTTCTAAACTTCTGGGCTATATAGTCGAAGCCGCATAAACTTGGTTTGATTGTCTATTTCCCATTTTCCATTTCCTGCTGATGCAGTTTTCTGAATTTCCTATGAATTTATTCTTCTGAGATGGAAATTCTCCATCATTTTATGTAACTCAAGGACGATTGCAAACAATATAAATTATGCTTGATCTAAGTTATTTACATTACTAAAGTACATAATCGGATTTTTCACTCATGGAAAGATGGATTTGGTGATAATAAAATTATCAAAAATCATAATCCATAGTCGACATGTCAGGCCTACTAATGTCAAACTTGGAAGGGTTATGTCTTATATGCACATTGCATACATCATCTATGATTAAAAAAAAAAAACTTTTTGCTTGTAATGCAAAAAAATGGGCAAAAGTTGAGTTATTCTATTCCCTTAGCTGGTTATTTACATAATTTCTTTCACAGAGAATTTAATAGATTCACAAAGATGTTGCCATGTCAGGCTGTCTAACAGGATAGGATTGCACATGCTGTGCATGAACAAGTCATAAGTTTGTGTTGGCAAGCCTAAACAATTTTTCCTCTTTCACTCCATGTTTTATTAATTGATTGATAGTACTTTAATTATTTTTTTGCCTTTTTTTGGTACGACATCTCACAATATCATCAATTCTAACCAGAGATGCAGCTCGACTTGCATTTTGTTAGAATAATGAAACCAATCCGGTTAAGAAAATTCATGGTAACTTTTCTTGACGTCAAGACTAGGTGTGTTGTCCTCATTAGTTCTATCTCATAGTGCCAAATATGTTTAAAAAAATTTAAAAGACAATAACCATGATGCCAATAACTTAAATTGATGCCGATTTTGGTATTTGTGGTAACGACTGAGGCCTATTCAACAGTGTTGTTACTTGACGATGAATAAGTTTGGTAGCTCACCAACTTCATACTCCCATGATGTAGTATAGGGAGAGGAGTACGAAGTCAAGTACATTCGTTCTTGGAAAATCTACTGGATAATAGAATAAGAATTAGAGGTGTCAAAATGTGCTAAGATTGCAGCTCAAGACGTGAAAACCTTGGCTTATCTCTTAAATTGTAAAGTGATGTGGGCTGTAAAGGCAAGTGGCTCATGTGGACCCGCTCGCTCGAGCACATAGTAAGAAATATGAATAATTATTTGGGAAGAATACATAAATCATACTTTTACTTTTACCCATTTCAAAAATACCAAAACATGTTTCAAATTTCAAAATTCAGGTTTCTTTTAAATTTTTAATTATGAAATAATAATTACTAAATTAATTTATTATTAATATTTAATTCTACTATAAAATAATTAATCCACCCCCACTTCCACCACCCCTACAACTCCAGGAATATTCCGGCGATCTTTCCGGTCACCACTCTTCTCCGACGACCTTTCGATTCCAGCGAATATGTTAAAGTCACAGATCTATACAATTTGGTTACAATTCGAAATTTTTTAGACCACAATTCAAAAATTTCATAGGTCACAATTTGTTCATCGGTCACAATTGAAAAATTTAAACGTCACAATTTTTTCATCGGTCACAAATCACAAAATTTATAAGACAACTTATTTAGGCCACAATTTATCAATTTATTGGTCACAAATTAATAATTTTTAAGTCACAATTAATAATTTTTTGGTCACAATTAATAATTAGTGGTCACAAACAAATCAAATTATTTGTGATCACCACCAAATCGTTTGTGACCACCACTAAATCACAAATCACACGCAGAACAAACAACCACCGCCAACACCACCCAAACACGGAACCACGGTCGCCAACTTCTGTGACCACTCCAACAACAAAAAAAACCACGATATCAACACCAAGGAACCAAACATCACCCATCCGCACACAGAATACACACACCCAACCGCACATCACCACCACTACCACCGTCCCACCACCACCTTCACTGTGATGCCGCCGCCGCCTGATCCACAACTGAAACATAGCCCAAAATCTCACACCAAATCACGACGCGCAGCCCACGACACAAAAATAACCCAAACACCAACACCGCCGCACGACGCACACACAACTACAGCAGCACCACACGACGCAAATTCACCACACAAAAAAAAAAGATACTGATCGTGCAGAGGCGCGTTGCACCGCGCTGTTGAAAAACCAACTGGATCTGTGGGCAAGAAGGCCGAAAATGGTGGTGAACGACATCGACGTCGTAGCGGTGAGGAAGACGACGATGGTTGTGGTGGTGTTGTGGGAGTCCGCGCTGCTGGAAAAAACCATAGATCTAGATCTATGGGCTCTCATCGATGGGGGGAGGTGCTGTTGGCGGCGGGTTCCAAGCACAAAAACGGGAGGAGATAATGGGATAGAGGGAAATGAATTTTAGGCTTGGTTTGAGTAATTTTAATTGGAATGAAAATTATATAATTAATATTAAATTAAATATAAAAAACCTGATTTTTGAAAAGTTAAACTCGTAATGTGATTTTTGAAAATGGAAATCTAAAATTAGGGGTGGGTGTAATTTCCCCTAATTATTTTTCTATAAACTTACAATTCTTTCATTTCAAATTTACAGAAGATTATTTACAAGTGCCTTGAACCCAGCAAGGCCCATCTGTGTCGCTTGCTGGGCTAAGGGGTAGGCCTGTGGCACAGGGTGCCCAAAAATTGGGCCGATCGATTTTACGCTTCTAAATTGTCGGCTCACTTCTATCTTACTTTTTTATTTATAATAATTATCTCAACACCTAATACACGTTTACAAGGAAAAAATTCCAATCTTATCAAACACGTAGCCCCTGTTTGTCTACTATTAAAATAGGAAAATGAGCTTTAGAATATTGAATTTGTTGAGAATGTGTGGTTAAAATTTACGTACAATTTTTTTTTTTGTCCAGGCAAACAATTGAAAAAATTGTGGCACTAATATATATTAACTGAGGAACAGACAGAACCAAAAGTCAAGAAACTACCCATAACTTGCTGATCCCACTTGTCTTTTCAATTGAAATCAAGAAAATCCAAAGAAAATGCTGGCAGTGTTTGATAAGACTGTGGCCAAAAGCCCTGAGGCTCTGCAGAGCCCACATATTGCAGAATCGGCGTTTGCACTCAAAGATGGATCCTTGGCTAGCCATTTGTCGTCCCTGAACCCTGGCTCTGTCATTATTAATCTTGGTTCATGTGGATTCGTGTCATACTCTTCTGATAAGCAAAACCCTCTTCTTCCAAGGTAGTTTATGCATATTATATCTTTTGTTTGTCCTTCTTGATCTGATCTGGATATTATTTGTTTTTTTTTTTTTTTTTGATTTGATGATTATAGTTTATCTGGATATTATCTGTTTGTATGGGTTTTCTTAATTGGAGATTGAGAGTGTTTCTGGATGTTGATAATGATGGGGACTCATGGATGATGGATCTTGCTTTTCTTTTTAATTTTTTGAACAAAATTGGGAAAAAGTGTTGGTGGGTTCTTTGGTGGTAATCATCTTTTTGTTTTTTTTTTTTTTTCTCTTTTCATTTCTAATTCCGAAAAAAAAAAAAAACCATTTTTTGGTGTGTTGCTTCGTTTAATTACGTTTTTTTGGGACCAATTAATAGTGTTTGTGGGAAATGCATATTCTCAAGATTGGCCAATTTCTTGATTGATAAGTGTTTTATCCTCTTTATAGACTTCTCAGTTTGTGTTTATCAACTTTATCCTTTAGTTTGTGTTTACATGGGTACCAGCCTGGATGGAATGATCTGTCATTGAAGAGTTGCAACAAATTTGAAAATTTCCAATCGTCCCTTTACATAAATTGGGTCGAAATTATAGAGCTTTTGAGCGATTGTTATGAGAAGGTTTTGTAGAGACAATGTTAAATGTTCATGCCATTTTTTTACACTTTTACTATATAATCAAAACATATTGTTAGTGTTTGTGGGAAACACATGTTGAAGATTGTTCAATTTCTTGATTGATGAGTGGTTTATCTTGTTTATGGACACTTTTTGCAGTATCTGATCATCTTTGTCTTATAGTGTGTGTTTTTATGGGTAATGGTCTAGATCGAATGATCTGTACTTGAAAAAATCTACAAATTTGAAGATTTTCAATTGTCCCTTTAAGTAAATTCTGACATTATATTATCGTCTGTGAACGATAGTACTGAGGAGAAGAGAAGGTCTCGAAGAGATATTGTTGAAATGTTCAAGCCATAAATTTTGAACTTATACTAATGTATTATCAAAAAAATATAATACCTGTATTTCACTTGCTACAGAAATTGAATGACTATCTATTCCAGTAACGACCTATAATCTGACTTGCAATGACCAGAATAATTGGCACATAGATTGAAGTAAAACATATGATGTCAGAACATATAATTCCCCTGGCCCCCATTTTTTAAAATTCATTTTCCTCAAACTGATTTTCAACCCTCACAACTTTATTAACTTTTCAATCACATCAGTTTTTATTAAAATTTACTAAAAATATGATTTTTAGCTAAACCAAAAAGGGTCAATATGTATGTTCAAATGGGTGATTGATTTATCAGTCACTAGACCTAACAGCCCACATCGGTTATAATTATGAGCACAAGGACTTCAATATGGAATCAATAGCAAAATGGCCCCATTGTACAACTTCACATGCTCTTGTTTCATTTCATTGAAATTTTTACTTCCTGTAGTTCAGAATGTTACTGGTTTGCTATTCGATAGTTTGGATTGGTCTAATCGTTTTATTGTCTTTTTAAGACTGTTCGCTGTTGTGGACGATATATTCTGCGTGTTCAAAGGCCACATTGAGAATGTTATGCATCTCAAGCAGCAGTATGGATTAAACAAGACAGCAAATGAAGTGATCATTGTTATTGAGGCTTACAGGACTTTAAGGGACAGAGGTCCTTATCCCGCAGATCAAGTTGTAAGAGATATTCAAGGGAAGTTTGCATTCATTCTCTATGACAGCTCATCAAAAGCCACATTTGTTGCAGCTGTGAGTAATTCTTAATCCTTTCAACATGTAAAATTTTATTCCATTAGCACCTCATACAGGTTGTATCTTGCTCACCCCATATGCTTCAATATTTCTAATACAGGATGCTGATGGGAGTGTACCATTTTTCTGGGGAACTGATTCTGAAGGTCATCTCGTGCTCTCTGATGATGGAGAAGTTGTGAAGCAAGGCTGCGGAAAATCTTTTGCTCCATTCCCCAAGGGTACTTTTTTTGGGCATGAATTTTAAATAATTGATAGTTGTTTTGATGTGTATTTTACATGGTCTAGCATTATTTTCGGTTGCTGACATACCATTTGTTGTTTGAAATTGGAAGATGAAAATTGTATGAGAAATAACTAAGCATGGCATTGGTATTATTGATGCAACGAAACTTTAAAGCCACTTCACATTTTGAGAGGTGCTTCCTTGTTTTATTTCCACGTGGATGACAAAATCACTTGGAAATCTCCTTTATTTGAATGTCTCGAGACTGTTGAGGATGGTCCAGTGGGGGATGGCATTCTCACCAAATTTTTTCTTTTATTTGACTTCTCACGTTCATCTAGGTGAATGTTTGGCAAAGCTGGAATTATAATTTGAGCTAGTAAACATACTTTTTATCCACACATTTTGTAGGATCTCAACTATTACTCATTTATTATCCACACGTTCCGTAGAACCCACAACTTATAATCACTTGAAAGAACCCCCACACATGCTCTAGTAAATTGAATGAAAAACAAAGTGCTTAATTTTGTTCTTCCTTTCTATGATTGAAAGTTCCATTTTCTTTCTCATTCGTGTCAGGATGCTTCTTCACTTCTTCTGGAGGTCTACGGAGTTATGAACATCCCATTAACGAGTTGAAGGCAGTCCCGAGAGTGGACAGTTCGGGCGAAGTGTGTGGTGCAACCTTTAAGGTGGACTCAGAGTCGAAAAAGGGAAAAACTGGCATGCCTAGAGTCGGAAGTGATGCAAACTGGTCTCAACATATATGATATAAATATGAATAATTGTTTCTTACCATTGTATTTCAACATCCCACTCTCTTACGTGTAGTTAGGCCATTTTAGGCCGGGAAACACAAAATAACAGACGTTAGATTTATGTAATAACATATGGGGTGGCCTCTGTTAGATGTATTAACTCATTGTTGTATGCTTTGTTCTTGCATTCTCGTATCTTATTATGAGGCGTATAAACTAAGCCTTTGTTTGACCGCTTTTTTTTCTTTGGGGTGGGGGGGTGGGGGGGAATTGTGTCTTAGAATAATGATTTTATGAAGGAAAATTTTAGAGTTTACATGTAAAATTATTTTATGGAAAAATGTGTGGTTGAAAATAAGTTTTGGAAAAATGAAGCCCAAACAGGGGCTAAATTATCAGTCGGGAACGTTCAATTTGATCAAGTCACTGATTTGCTTTTGACATCTTGTTCTTTAAATTGGAGAATGCTGCTAGCTTCCTTAGTTTATATCCATACCACCTTGTTTCGGTACTTTGGTCTGGACGTCCCCCACTTGAGCGCAGATAAAAGGATTGCATCTCCCCTTCCAGGGAGGCTTATTTTTAGTTTCATTGACGGGTGAGATAGCTTTGTCAACAATGCCGTCTCCGAAGGAGTTAAAAAGTGAAGACTCTGGACAAGAAAAAGAGTGTATTTACGAAAATAAGCTTTAATTTATATTTTATAAGTTAGCCGCCATTTGGTGCACATTCTGAAGAAAAGAATGCATTTTTACTGTTGATGTGATAGAGAATATGTGGTTGAAAAAGAAGGAAGATGTGATGGAAAATATTATTTTATTGAAAAATGTGTGGTTGAAAATGAGTAGAAGAATGAGAATGAAAAAAATAATGTTGACCAAATAGGGCCTTAATATCCAATTTTTATTTTTCCAAAGATGCTACCTTGGAAATTATGCAGTAATGTTAGGCTTTATAAGGTCAGGCCAACCCACTGTCAATGTAGTGTTTTTAGATCGGTTGTCCATTTGAGCTTAAAAATAGGCAGACGAGCTCAATTTGAATGTGTAGGTGTTCACAAATTGTTAAGGTTGTTAAATGAGGTGAGACTGGTGAGTCAAGTCGCTCAATCAAAGTGCAGCTTGGATCGCTCTATGAGCTTGTCATTTGATGGGGTTGAGTCGAACTTGCTTGTCAATTTTTTATAATTGAAATTGCTTATTTCTCTAAATTTGACGAGCTAGCTCCTTAGCCATTGGCTAGCCGGCTTACACACAAGCCAATGAGCTCGCTCGTGAGCTAACTTGCTTAGCTCGAGAATTAACTCATACGAGCCAATGAGCGGCTCACAAGAAAAATTCAATGTTCGGATCACTAGTGGGACGAGCCGAACTGGTGAGCTGCTCGTCACTTAGCATCCCCAACAAGCCGTATTGCTTTATTGTGAGGTTAATTAATTGGACTAGTTGGCTCAATGTCTCTCTTTAACATCATGTTTGATATCCATTCTTTTAAAACTACATTTTTTTTCATCTTATTTTCAACAACACATTTTTTAATAAAATAATATTACAAGCAAATTCAGAACTCTTATTTTTTACTTTTTAATCACATATGTTTCATTAAATCACTATTTAAAATGCATTATTTGGAGTATAACGTGCATCAAACAGGGTGTAAAGAAGGAAATTGAAAATTGTTAATTATTGTATATCCTCAGTTTTTAAAGCCTAGTCTTTTCCAGAAATAGCCTGGCTGGAACATTGCTAATGCTACTGGTCTATCCAATTAGCCTCGTATAAGCCTGTAACATGGCTGGCTGCTAAATGGATCAGCTAGCAACAGTTGTTTCATTTTATAAATTTTGCCACCAACCCCAAATGCTTTACCATAATTAATCCTCCCGACATAAAAGGAAAAGGCCGCCACCTTCTTCCTTTTCTTTTTTTCCCTTTTTTTCCTAATACACAGTTAGACCGAAATTACATCATCTGAATGTTTAAACCATTAAGAGTAGAAAAGCATACATAACTTAGTCTTCAATACCTTCTCTTACACGTTGACACGTGCACAATTTTCATAAACAAGTGAGTCGCGACGATAAGATCTTTTGCTATTTGCTAGAATACACGAGTGTCCTTTAAGTAAAATAGATTATCCTTTTTTTTCCTATATAGATAGAGCCATAGAGGCTAATGGGTTGCACCTGCAGCATTCTTCTCCTTTACTGCCTTCCGTTTTTAACATTTTTTACAACTATGTACTGTAAATGTGAGCCTGTGACCTTATCCTACATAATGATTTATTATTTATACACCAATTTAGGTCTTCACTTAAAGAGTCCAGAGGACCACTCTATCACCTCCGTATCCATGCTCTTCTGTCACCTTGTTTGTTATAAGAACTACAGAAGAATACCAGAATCTAATTGGCTATATGCTTTAAAGGGCTCTTCTGCAAGTGGCAAACTGAGTGGTACTTTGATTTCCTTTAAATTTATTATTTACCTCAAGAAAATGAGGGATTCACAAGTCATTTTCTAACCAGGTTACAAATTTCAGAAAGTGTGAAGTGTCAAAGTCCAACAAATGGCAATTTGGAAGGAATTATAAATGCACGTCTTTATATAAAATATATGCTTTTCATTTGTTTTGCAATTACTATATAAAATATATATGGTCCTCTTCTTGCTAGCCTTATCTCCTGATAAGTATATACAAGTATGTGTATTAAGGGTCCCCCACCCATTAAACCCTAAAAGTTAATGATCTGCAATTGCATGGTGGAGGTGGTGGTGGCTTCACAATATTCAATTCTATAAATTTTCTATTGTTTTCAATAATTTTATGGATTATATAATATTAAAGCTTTTCTTCACCATCTATATTTATTCCCTTCTTCTCTTTGGACCTCTATTTATTCCAACATTCCCTTCTCTTCTCTACAGGATCTTCGATAGAAGTGTAAAATTGAATGTAAAACAAGATCTTCAAAATCACTTTTGCATCCTAATTTTCATTATTTCCTTTGCATCTCTCCATTGGAGAGGTTTTCGGCCACCTTGGAGATCTAAATTTGATCTATTTTACACCATGATTGGAGATGCCTCTAAGCCAAACATTAAGAAGATGGTAGTTATAAGTTGTGTTGAACCCTAAGTTCTATGATAACATTCTCGAAAAATTTATGTTTATCATTACTAAATTATCATCATAATTGCGTTGCAAAAGATTTAACTTCATTGAAATTTTATTGCTAATAAAATCGTTGTTGTATTTTCATCGTTAATGATGCACGGCTTAAAATAGAACTTTTCAGATAATGAAAATTTTTCAAAATAGGCTGCGGCATTATATTCACAAAACATGAAGATTCTGAGAAGTGCAGCCTGCTGGAATTCACACAATTTGTGACTTCATGTTAATGTGTAACATGGAAGGAAAAAAAAACTTGGATTTAGACTGAGAGATGTGACATACAGTTGAAAGTTAACTCGATGGGATTACTGTAGAATTTTAGTCTGAAAGAGTAGAAATTTTAGTTTCTGAGTTGTTTATTCTAACCTCATAAATTTTATGTTACTGAATGATCAAAATTTCTTGGACATATATTGAAAGGAAGTTTAGTTTGTGGTTGTTATATATCCACCTAAGTACACACAAACATCTAATTGAATGGAATACTATGAGCCCACGGATATGAGTGATTGTAATTAAACCAAGGGTCTCATGTCAGGATGAGACACTTGTACCTTTTAAACACGAGATATGCTTTAGTAAGATGATCTTATATGCACATATTATAGAACCAACTATTTAAATCATGAGGCATTTGACCCTAAATTATTCAAATCATGACACATTAATATCCGATGTCTATTTTGTTTCTCTCTCTTACCAATTCAGATGCACAAGTCATGATTTGCATATTTCGAGGTCTGAAATGTCAAGATTTAAATGGCCGATCAACTACGTCCGCATATAGAATCGTCAAATTGAAGTATATTATCTTTAATGCATGATCAGACCAAGTCAAGATGCCTTCTTAGTTACATGACCAGATCAAGATGAATAGGAATTTTATTGCTGTTCAATCAGAAACACCAATAACACTTGATCAAATATTCCCAAGAACAAAAGGTTAATCTTAGGGAAGAACCCATTTTCGTCTGCATGCCCAGCGTTCAAATAACATTTATGGATGTTAAAAAAGTAATGCAGAATGGCAATGTTCGACATCCCTAATATGACAAAACATCTATGCAATAAGATTTTCCTAGCTTCAAGAACCCCTAGCTAGTATAAATGTATGTTTAAATACGTATTGAGTTATTCAAATTAGCAAAGATTATATCAACACCGATATAATAAAGATTAGTTTTGAATTAAAAGAGAAGGAGAAGTTTAGCCTTTAAATTATCTCGAACTATTCAAGGCAAAGGGAAAGGTAAGCACCTGTAAAATTTTGGGTTAAACAGAACCTACAATTAACAACCAAGAACTGAAAGGTATATTGCAGAGAGAAGATAATGCCTAATAATTAAAGCTGCAAATTAGCAGCACTGCAAGAATCTAGGTATATCAAGGCTCACCACCCAAGGCATATCTAGGGTTCTTTGAATCATAGATTTGGAGTCAATCAAGAATTCTTGTTAAAAAAAAAACTTACAATCCGTCAATATTTTCCTTCCATTTCTTTACTCCAAAAATACCAATCTGTCATAAGCATAAAACAAATTACAAGTATACCAAAATAATGAAGATAGTGGAAATTACATATGAAGAAACCAAGAAGGGAAATTACACATACCTTTCTCCACTAAAAGAAACCCTAAATAATTATAGTGATATTAGGGTTCATATAGAAATTAGGGTTTTTTTTTCCGTGTCACAGGCATCAGATGAAGCTGCCATATGATCTGCTCTTTCCTTAACAAACAAGAAAGGTTTAGATCACGCTGGCAGCTTCAATTGATACATGTGCACGATGATGAAACAAGTACTTTCTCGATTCCTACGAGACTAAGAAAAAAGAAATCCGACTGTGTTTTCTCTACATCTTTTACTTAGAGAAGAGAGGGGAATGGTGTTATAAATAGAGGTCTAAAAGAGTGAGGGACTAAAGGGGAATATGTTATGAAGGGATAAAAGATAGATGGTGAAGGAAAATCTTTGAAAAAAATCATATATAATTAAAAACAACGGGAAAATTATAGATTTGAGGGTGGTCCCTTTTGATAATGCAAATTGAATATATATGTTGTAAGAGGGACCATATTAATTTCATGAATTCTTTAACATAGTCGTTGGGAACAAAATTCTGTATACTTAATAATAGAATTTTGATAAAAATTGACACGATCTATGTAGACGTAAAGGAGCAAGTTGGCACTAAATTAAAATATATGCAATATTCTTTCCATAGCTTAAGTTTTCAAATGACAACGATTCAACTGTTGCGTGGGCGCGCGTAAGGCACAAAGACAGCCACATCTTCGTTTGATAGAGTGGAAAGATTTATTAATGTTGGTGGAAAATTTTGTATAATGGTGCAACTTTTGCTAGCTAATAATTTCTTTAGATATGAGAGGTTGATATAGATCAAATTTTAGTAGCTAGCCAAGTTTATAGGTTTCTTGAGGTGAAGGATGGACAATTAATTCTAGAGATAATAGCATTAGCATTTTCCAGCCAGCAGTTTTCTGTCCTTTTCAAAAACGAAATAATAGAGCCAAATTAAGAAAAAACCCTAAGAATCCCCCTTTGACATTGGCCTAGAAATCCTACAAAATTATTGTGTTGGCATTAGATATCATTCTCCAATCGAGTTTATTTTCCATTCAGTTCTGAATTTATTCAGTTACTTCAATGTGTTTCAATGGTGAAAACATGAAGTTGGCATAAGAAAACTTCAGACTCGAAAGGCAAAATTTCCCTAGTGAAGTCGAAGAATAGGAATCGTGTCGTGCTAACATGTGCTACTTACTATGAAGATAAGGTCACTGATATTTGTGCTTGTCAATTGGAATCATTTTTGAACTGTGATGGATAATGTGCAATTATTAAGGCAAATTTGGTTCAACTATTTTGAATACTTCCCATTGTCACTGTCAATTTTCTTTGAAGATGGATAATCGCGATTTTTTTTAATTAATTTAAATTTTCCATCATCCCTGAAGCTAAATTGAAAGTTCACCTCACTTAGGGAGACCACAACAACCTGTTAAAATCAAAGAGAATTTATTTAATATTAGGTTTTTGAAAAATTTATTCGGTAAAACCCAGAGGAGGTTGAAAAGGTGGATTATATATAAGGAACTCTTGCTTTGTTTCTCAAAATGGATAATTTGCTGGACTTGACAGTCGTTATTTTGAAACGCAGTATGCCTGTATTGTCTTAGATTTGTTCTTGCAATAGATGTCATGAAAATATCAAGCTTTTATATAGTCTCTTGTGAAATTAAGTTGAACACTAGTCAATGTTGTGCCACCATCCATTAGGTTTATTAGAAAAAATTATAAGTAAATTAAACACAAATGATTGACGATAATAATTTAAAAATCTTATCACAATCGACTACGAATGAGCCAAAAGACTTGTTTGTGTAGTTAAAAGTAGAAAAAATATGAAAAATGTAATAAATGTTTTTTTTTTTTTAGAATGTTTAGTCGAAAATGAGTACTGACAGCAAAAAATCACTTTCAAATAAGGGCTAAATACCGAGGTTGTCAATAAATTTGATTTTGATCCGAATTCAATTCGAATATGATAAAATTAATGGAAGATGAATTTAAAGTTTCAGTCCAATAACCATTTTAAGATCCGAATCCGATAATTCGTTAACTAAATGGAGCAAATAAGAATATAGATCAATCCAATCTGATGTGTTATAATAATATAATATATTTTATATATTACCCCATAATTTATAACACATAATTTTATTTTTTTTATTTTGAAACTTGTATTATACTTTATGAATTTTAATGAAGAATGTCAAACCCATCAAATTTCAATATAATATTAATATATATTATAATAAATTTTGTATTTTGATTGAGAATCCCTCTTTCTAAAATGTTTTGGATGATCGAATATATGATAACATAGAAAATTGGATATCAATTTAACAATCAAATATTCATTGAATTATCGGATCGAATATTAGTATATTAGATTCATATCTAATCCATTTACAACACTATTAAATACCAACCTAGTCAGGATGATCAAAAGACTATACGACAGGTAGGGCTAGATTAGCCTAGATGAGGCAATATTGATGGGTTCGTCTACTAAGCCCCCGTTTGATCCACATTATTTTTTTCATTCTCATTCTTCTACTCTTTTTCAACCACATATTCTTCAATAAAATAATATTTTTCATCACATCAATAACTTTTCCTTCTTTTTCAACCACATATTTTCCATCACATCACTTCAAAAAAATGCATTATCTCATTTTAATGTGCACCAAACGGGCTCTAAATTGTTCCATAAATGTGTTGGGATGATCGCTTTTCAACAAGGGCTAAATACCAATCTAGTTGGAATAATCCTAATGACTCTATATACTAGTAGAATTGGATATTTGGATCAGTCTAGACGACCTCGCAATATTGACGCATTCGTCAATTAGAGTATTCCATAGATTTAGAAGATAATTCCAACTGTATTTTAGAAAAGACAAATTTAAGTTGAATAATCCTAATGACTCTATATACGACGAGAATTGGATCAGTCTAGACGAGCTCGCAATATTTAGGTATTCGTCAATTAAAGTGTTCTATAGATTTAGAAGATAATTTGAACCGTATTTCAGAAAGACAAATTTAAGTTCATAATGGGCATGGATCAAACCTAAATACAAGCAATTGGTCTAGATCGCTCCACATAATATTGACATCTTTCGTGCCAAACATTTAGATGAATGAGTTGAGACTCATAACGTCCTCAAACAGGATCTGGATGCAACCAGACAGCGCTAGACTGACCCACAGTGTTTGTAACAATCGAAAATAAATTTGCATCTATTTCATCTTGACATGTTTTGTTAATTTGAAATACCGAGGGACTAATTTAAAATTAAGTTTTATGTCAAAATTTTAGCTTTCTGCCAAGTAATTAAAGTATTCATCTAGCGAGAAATTTCATATCGATATTGGGATTGTTTCGAAACTCATATTGCATGATGAATTTTGTACTTTAGAAAAAGTTATTTCGGATAAGTTAGACCTAAGTTATTGTAGTATAAAGAGACTCCTATTTTAATTAAGGTTAATCAAATAATTAAAATTTTGGCCGTGTATCATAATTTGAATTTGACATTTTGATATTTTTATTTGAATGGAGGATAATGTGAATTAGTTTTATAGATTATCCATTTACATTCCCTATAATCCAAATTAACTAATTTCATCATTTTAGCTAGGATTTCGTGTACTTTGTTTCACTTCTTGACAAAAAAATAAAAATAAAAAACTAATCTAATTAATACATATCCCCAATGCTATTATTTGAAATCAAATTCTATCCAATCCTTACAAATGGTTTTAGACTCCTTTTTACATATGAATTCCAACTCACATAAAGTTACAAGACATTTTAGATACATATACATGCACACTCGACAGACCCACCAAAGAAAGCATTTTTACGTTTAAGATTTGGAGATGAGTTTCGTTCGACTAGACACTATCTTATCATTACAACTAAGGTAGGATCCTCATGCAAAGTTGTTATATGAATTAAATTTTCCTTTAAGCATGTTTTTCATTATATTTGCTCATGTAGGATATAACAGGCTTTTAACGGTTTCTCTTAAATGTTGATGGAAGAAAGATTACATGTTTAACTGATGGTCGCAGAGACTCATTGGAACTGAAAGTAGACTATTTGATCATCGATTTGCATGTTTATGAAGGCAATATATAAGGATGCATAATTAAATGATTAGATATTCATATAGCATGTGCAGCCTATTGATCAGTATTTCTTTGAGATATTTAACTCCTATTTAACATTTTCAAAGTAATTGGAGATTTAGCAATGGTTCGGCCTTTTTTTTTTTTTTTTTGGAGAAATTTAATTCTTAAGTATTAGATTGTTACTTTTATGTTTAATAATCATTGTGGTGTCCCAGAGATTTGTAGTTTAAAATTCATGTTTTGGGACATAAAGTTTTAATCTTTGAACATGCGGTTTAGTAAATTCCAGAATTCTACCACTATTTTAAAATTTGCTATAGTTGGTATATTTATAATTTTAGCATGTTATTAATTGGAAAATGATCCATTGTGAGTTATTTATCATATGCAACTGAAAATAGGTCAATCGAAGTCTCGTAGAATTTATTATAGCAAATTTATTAAATTGTGACAGTCAAATTAGGGAAATACAGACCAGCCTATTCAAAAAATAATTTTGTGCTTCAAACGTTGTCTTCGAGATTACTGTTAAAGAACACGTTGGGTTATTAGAATTCGGGACGTTACAGTGTTGACCACACTATGACAATCAAGCAATGAAAATTTTGACTACTTTCCAGTTACACGAAGCGTTTCTGAATGTCAACTTCTTGATGCTGTTGTATTGAGAATCGCCAAGAATCAACCTTTTTCTTCTTCAGCATACTAAGAATTAGAAACAAGACAGAAATTAACATGCAGTGCTCCTCAAATTCAATACAATTCCTGTCAAATTGGTGTCGTTCACGAAGCAGCTTCTCATCTATTTCAAGATTGTTTTGCACGACAGCGGAAAATCCACGGTAACGCAGGATTTCCTTTTTTAATCCCACAAAAGCAATTTCATTAGTGCGCCTACGATGTTTGACAAAATTACTCATAGAAAATATTTGGCTAATATGTTGCATTCATCCAACTTTTTTGTCGAGCACTTGTTTGGTTCCCTTCACGTGATTAGCTTTTTTCTTGAACACTCGTTTGTCCTCTTAGAATGTTGTACTAAGGAAGTAGGAATATATGGTGTCTGTGTGCCAAAAACTTTGACCTTGGTTTGCTTGGGACAACCAGATTTTGACTTTATAAATTTTGATCTTTCTTTGGAAAGTGCTAAATTCTTATCTTGATTACTTATTCAATGGGCTTATTTTGTTGGCAAAGAGATCATAGATTCATTGCTTGCTTCAGTCCAAAAGTTTAAACATTTTAATAATCTTAATGTAAATCAAATTGCAGAGATAGCACAAGTGGATAATATAAAAACCAAGAAACATTCTATTGTTCCTTCATCCGAAATATATTACAAATGAGAAATTTATTCTACTTGAAAACTAATTATAAAACATTACAGTACCGAGCAGTTTATATGCATCTTAACTTCTTCCAATAGCCATAACTAAATATTGGTTTTTCTGGTACTGGAATACACTTGAAGAGCCAACCAATAGGCCAAGATGCAGCTGCAATTCCTATACAAAACCCCCATTGATTCCAATTCAACCTCTCTGTATCTGCAAACTTGTTGAGAAATTCTACCATCACCATTTGAAGAATTATAGTAATTCCAGTGATCCCAAGAAACAGCTTATTCCTGTGTACTCCTTCAAATACATTCTTCTTCTCAAGCTTCCTCGCGTTGAATTCGTTAAACACTTGACAGAGTACGAATGTGTTGAAAATCAATGTGTCCTTAACCTTTTGGCTAACACCGAAGATCGATTCACCCTTGAACTGTAATGTCAAAAGAACAGTTATTTGGTACAATGCTTGAGCTAATAAGTTCCTCCACATAACATTGGTGATAAGTGGCCCTGTTCGGCCCACAGGCGGCTTTTCCATGAGCTCCATCGTTGGTTTTTCTGTAGCAAGAGCTAGAGCCCCCAGTGTGTCCATTATCAGATTCACCCATAATAACTGGACAGCTGTTAATGGCACTTCACCAGCAGAAACTGCTGCTACGAAGTTGATTGTAAGTGCTGCTACATTCACAGTGAGTTGAAATTGGATGAATTTCTGTATGTTGTTGTAAACACACCTTCCCCATTTTAAAACAGTGGCAAGAGAAGAAAAATTGTCGTCCAAAATGACAATATCTGAACTTTCTTTCGCCACTTCCGTGCCCTGAATTCCCATTGAAAGGCCGATATCAGCTTCCTTTAATGCAGGAGCATCATTTGTGCCATCACCAGTTACTGCCACAACGTGACCTTTCTTTTTCAGGCATTTTACCATTAGCAGTTTGTCGGAAGGAGATGATCTCGCCATCACGTAGATTTTATCAACTTTTTCCATCCGTTCCTCTTCTGTATAGTTGCGAAATTCAACTCCTTCCACCACCGATCCATCATCAATTTCCTCAGTCATCTTGAGTATTCCGCATTCGGTGGCTATTGCTCTTGCAGTGAAAACATTATCACCAGTTATCATTTTCACATTCACCCCTGCATATTGACAATCTTCCACAGCTGTCTTCACACCGGGTCGACATGGATCTTTTAGGCCGACGAGGCCCAAAAGGGTTAATCCATTATCTTGAATCTTTTGCTGCCCATTCGGATTGACATGACCTGCCTTTAAAACCTGCGTGTGTGCAAATGCAATGCAGCGAAGACTACTCGCAGCCATACCTTGTATTATTCGTTCAAATTTCATCCTGTTGAAATCGTTGAGAGAATTCACATTTCCTTCCAAATCATAGTAATGAGAGCACATTTTTAGTACCATTTCAGCAGCTCCTTTCCAGTGTGCGTGAACCGTGTCATCTTCAACCTTCTTCATTGAAATGCCACTTCTCTTTTTCTCCGAATTGAATGCTTCCACGTGCAGAACGCTACAATTCCCCTTGACCTTCTCGATATCCATATTCAATTCCAGCACGGCCCATGAAAGAATAGCCTTTTCGGTGGGGCTACCGTAGAACTCAAATCCTGATGCACAGGATCGATAAACACTCCCTGTTGTATTAAGACCGACCCCTTGGTGCAGCAATTCTAGAACATTGGCTGCAATTGAAACGCAATTTTTCCCTTCGACAGTTTCTTCCCCCAACCAAAACTTAGTTACCTTCATCTGATTTAATGTAAGAGTACCTGTTTTGTCGGTACATATTGTAGTGGCAGATCCCATTGTCTCGCAAGCAGAGAGCCTTCGAACCATAGCCTGATCGGCCATCATTCTTTTCATCGAATAAGCAAGAGTGAGTGTGACGGCCAAAGGCAATCCTTCTGGAATTGCAACAACTACAATAGTTACTGCAGCTGCAATAATTCCCAGGACTCCATTTATCACATCATCAACCTTAGTCTCACCGAATCCATTGAACTCTTTATTCCCATTTCCATCTGTTGTATTTCCTGTAAAGAATCGAACCAGTAGCACGAGAAGTACTAGAAAAGCTACTGCTAAACCAACCTTACCTATTGATGAAGTTAGCTTGTTTAGTCGAGCTTGAAGAGGCGTTTGCTCGTTTGACTCCTGGCTAATTGTGCTCATCATTTCTCCCCAAGTTGTGTTCATTCCTACAGATGTAATAAGCATTCTAGCATATCCATCGGTAACCTTTGTGCCAGAAAACAAGAAGGGATTTGGATATTGATTGATTTCAACACGATCACTTTCTCCTGTCATGCTAGATTCGTCCACTTGCAAAGAGTGCCCGTCTAGAAATATTCCGTCTGCAGGTACTTGATCGCCAATCTTCACACAAACAATGTCTCCAACAACGATGTCGTATATAGATATTTGTTGTCTTCTTCCATTTCTCACAACTTCGATCTGAATATTATTGCTCACCTTGGAAAGCTTGTCGAATTGTCTGCTTTGTCTGAAGTTGCTGATAGCTGAGACAGAAATAACAAGAAATACAGCAACAAATATACTTCCACCATCATACCAACCTTCTTTTGGACCATTCTCTTTGATCCCGAAACCAAGAGAAAGCGCAGCGCAGACCAATAGAATAATAATTGTTGGGTCCTTAAAAGCTTCCAAAACAAAATGGAAGAAACCCTTTGGAGGTGGCTTACTGTAAGCATTAGTCCCAAACTCCTCCTGTCTGCCAAAAATGTCAACTGCTCCATCAATTCCGCGATTCACATCACTTTTGAGAGAAACAGCTATACCTTTAGCTCCTCCAAGTTTTAAAAGCTCTTTGAGATTTTTCTCCTTGACAACCTTAGAGAGGATTGTCTGATTAACACCGGATAAAAAACCCGTATCTTCGCGTGGTTGATCAATACTAATGCGAAAACTAGCAGACGATGTCAAGATAGAAATCTTCTTGTGTTTTGCAAGAACTTCAGTGAAGAGAGAAATGAAGGCTCTTGAACAATTGATTTTCGCGAAGGCTAAATGCCATCGCCTTTTAATCAGCAAGCTAATAACAAGGCCGTTTGGATTGAAAACAAGATCCGTGCAATGCAAGTTTTCTTGAAAATTTTTAGACATGATTATTGTAAAACACTGAAACTTAGTAAAATCGAAAACAAACAATTGCAAATGAAAAAAAATGGTCAGAAAATTACTAACAATCTGAAATTGGATTAACAGATTCCTCGACCTCTTCAAGAGTATAAAATTTGCACGAAATTGCAGTGTTTGTCTTAGTGTTGGTGTTTAGCAATGAACAAATTTATCTATAAATACTGGTGTTTTCCGCGTTCAGGTACTTTCAGGAGAGTCAATGGAAATTTTTGAGAAAGTTAGGAAGAACGAATTTTAAGGAGTTAGTTCAACTGTAAAGACTAAAGAGTAAGTTTTGATGTCAATTTAATTCTTGGAAAATAAAAAAACGGTAATTTTCTTGAAAAGTTAGGAATATATTCATAATATATTCATAATTGGCTTTAGCATATAACTTTTAGATATGTATTTGGTATGTTTGGTGATGAAATGTTTTGACCAAAGTTAAATTACCTAATTCTATAGGCTAAAATATTGCTGGTATTGGCATGCATGCATACACAGATATGGGTTTCCATAGTCTCTTTGTATTCCCGAATTTTATAGATTTTCTTATTTTCTTTTTAAACGACTTAATTTTGTTTCATAAGGATAATTATAATACCACTATAAAATAAGTTATTAAATTTATGCCATTTTTTTTTTTTTATTTATTGAATCATTTTAATTACAACGAGGTCCCCAATTCTTTTCATTTTATTTTTTCACTTATATCTCTAACTTTTTTCCGTCACATTCTTGTCATTAACCTTCAATTAATTAACATATTTTGTCTTTGATGACTTCTGTTAACCTGCATTAAATAAGTGAAATATCTTTTATTTAAAATATGAAAGACAAATAAGTTTTTTTTACTCATTTTTAACAGCTCTTTTGGACGGGAACGGGCATTAGAGACAAGACGTGCAAATTAATAAAAGTTTGAGAATACCAATGTGATGAAAAAAAATGAGTGGTTGAAAATCTATAAAAAAAATATTGATAGGACTCAAATATTGAAAAAAAAAATTGGACTCAAATAAGATCCTATTTATAGGGTTATAAATAGTTATAATAATTTTTTTGCATAATCTTCATATTGTTAGACAAAAATTCTGAAAAAGGAATTAAAAGAAAAAGAAAAAAAATTACTGATATATTTACCATAAAATTTGCATCAAATTTATCTGATACATTATTAAGATAACAAAACAATTAAATTTGCAATCAAAAAATAAAATAAACGTGAGATCACATTTTAAAGCGAATAAAGCGATGTAAAAGGTGGGGAAAAAGTAAAGTATGCGTTGTTGTTTGTAAAGTTGATGAAATAAGTGTTGTAAAGTAGAGAAAAGTTGTAATTCTCATGAAAAATGTGTTTAAAATTGATTTTCGAACTTTATAAACCTACCTAACAAGCACTTTATGAAGTTTCTTATGGACGAAGTGAAAAAAAGCCAGCATATAATATAGATTTATTTTTAATTTACTATTCTCGATTAATATATTCGGGTTCTAAATTAATATTTTAACATTTGGCAATTCATAAGAATACATCCTCAGAATTTTCTACGAGGGAATGTGATTCAGATTCACCAACATTTTTATTGAATATTGCGAAGGCTGCATTTCGGTGAAATCCATCAAATCTAGAATCTGATGCCAAAGCAAGAAAAGAAGGAGGAGTGAAAATATGCAGAATTGACTAATGACCCAAAAATCAAAATAAACAAAGACTCTGATTGTTAAAGTTTATAGAAAATGGATAAGTTGCCTCACGCAGAGGTGTGGAGGTTGCATGGGAATTAATAGGATGATTTCTGCACTTGTTTGTAGTAGAGTATTTGTTGAGTATGTTTTAAATTAAGAATTTAATGGAGTTTGGTAATTTATTTTCATATTATTTCGGTAGAAAATTGTTCGTGTACAAGCAGTATAGTGGACACTTGAATCCGGATATCGTTCTCACGAAAACTATACTTTAGAACTTAATCTAATTTTTCTAACTCATATTTGACAAAAACGAGTAAATAATTATGATGACTGTGATTATTTTTCCTAACTAACTTTAACTAATTGAAAATATAAAATGATTGCAAATAATGGATAAGTGAAAATTCGAATATGTGATGAATATTAGGGTATAACAATTTCTAATATTCATCTATTGATCACATTTATTCTTAATTCAAAATTCATAAAATAATGTAGTGTTCGATCGAATTCTTCTATTGTATTCAATTTACCCCTCTCAAGTTCTCATTAAACATTTAACTAATTAAATTTCATATCTTTATGTGAATCAACTTTAATTAAATGAAACATTAGTTCTAAGAATTCATATTATGGTCTCAATAATTAGTATATGTATCTCTACACGTTATACTAATTTACCGAATTTTATTATATGGTCTAAATCTCAAACTCACCTCTCGATGCGTAAGAGACTCGCATAATCATCAAATTCTTGATCATGCAATTTAATAAATTAAACTCATAATAAAATCAACACAAATAAATAAATAAATCAGAGAAATCTTGAATAAAAAATAAAGTATCACAAGTCGACTACATAGTTTTCCCTAATATAAAAATTAGTTATTCATATTGCAAAAATAAAAACTCGCAAAAGTGAAAAGATATCATCAAAAATTGACGAAATGTGAAAATTTCTGGCGTTTGCAGTCTCTTTTCCTTTTCCTTTTCCTTTTCCTTTTTCTTTCTTTTCCTTTCCCTTTTTTTGTGTGATCATTTAACTCAAACTCATTTAATACAAGTCTATTGACGATCATTTAACTCAAACTCATTTAATATAATATTTCTCTCCAATGTTTCATTTTTGAATTTTGTTATTTTTCGCCACTTTTGCATTATTTTCTCAAATTCTTCATAAATATAAAGTTTTACTTGCAAAATACAATATAACATAAATTGGGTAGAATTGAATACAAAATATAATAAAATATCATGATTTAATGCCACAAATAAGTGTATAAACTACACTTATCACACCATCAAACTTGAATCTTTATTTGTCCTAAAACAAAGTAAAAACCTAACAAATACACAAACACGCAATGCTAATTATTTATTTGGTGGCCAGTCAATCAAGTGAAGCAAAAAGATTTAACTAGCTAACCTGACTTTTTATCTCAGGATTGAAATCATAATAGCAAATATATGCACAGCTTCAAAATTACTATACAGGAATTAAAATCTACTTTTCCAATGTAAAATCGATGTGTGTGTAAAGAATTAAGCATGTCATTATGAATTCATAAGTTGTTTCAATTCCCAGCCTTCAATGATCAAATTTGTTTTTTCATCACTCGTAAAATTCACATACCCCTAAACTTATTATTTTCACTCTTTTCCAGTGCGTGAACTAAGGTTAAATTTTTTTTACTATCCTCGTCTCTCTACTTTGACAAAATTTCACCAAGTTCAACATTTCAATAAATAAGAATTCTCCATTAAATTTGATTGCTTCAATCTCTAGAACTAAACCAAGCTAACAATTTCTTATCAAAAGTTGAATTTTCTTAAAAAGTGTTTGAGACTTAATCAAAGTATTTGGTGAATCTTCTGTTTCATGCACATGCTATTTCTGATTTTTTTTATTATTTTATGAATAATTTTTTTCTTTATTTGAAGTATTCTATCTTTTAAGGTTTTTAAATGATCCATGTAATAAACTTTTAATCGATGACTCTCAAGTC
Organism: Fraxinus americana; assembly: GCA_035079005.1. Taxonomy (NCBI): domain Eukaryota; kingdom Viridiplantae; phylum Streptophyta; class Magnoliopsida; order Lamiales; family Oleaceae; genus Fraxinus; species Fraxinus americana. The sequence continues at coordinate 33,916,959 of CM068716.1, forward strand.
AGATGACCATAAGGCACTAGGTTTTATAGACTCTTGCAGGCTTAGTTGCTCCAATCAGAAAAGGCTATGACGAGAAATTTTCTAATAAAATATTTTTTATGCTTTGATTAGTATAATGTCCCTAATTTAACACAAATTCAAGCAAAACGATCTCTAACTTGAGATTTTCACCAAATTGCATCATATTGGCCTTAAACAATCTACACAAGATTTTAATTTCACACATGGAATCCCTATTTATCTCAATATCTTTCTACAACAGTAAAATCTCGCCAAACTATTCTAAATTTGGTCCAAAAATGTAAAATTTAACGATTTTGGGTTTAACATCTATGGTCCACTATTTAAATATATTCAATTATGAAATCAACTTATTCCTAAATAATACTTAACTTAATTCATGTGCTCAATATATATCAAATTTCACATGAAAAAGCAAAAATTAATTTAAGCATAGAACTTATTCATCATTCATAGATCAATTCATAATTCAATTTGTTCATCATTGAAAGCCGGTCAACTAACTCACACAAGTACACAAAAAGAAAATATTTTTATTATATTTAATTTTTTTTACTCTTTTTTTTGAAAAAAAATTTACTGAGGCAATAAAAATATACAAGAACACATTAAAAAAATGAAAACTCATGTTTTCCACCTCTAAATTTAGACTAGATATTGTCCTTAATATCGTTAATTCTAAATCTGCATATAAAGGGGTATGAAAGAATGTGAAGAATAAACTCCCCTGATATGATTTGTAATTCAATTGCTAGTTTTCCTATTACTCCAATTGGCTCATTGGTCAATTTTTGTTTAAATGTTTTGCGACGTCAAGTTTCTGAAAATTAAATAAAGCATTAAGATCAAATAATTAGAACAAGTGTTACTTAACTCTAACATCTAATAAATCGACAAATATATTGAAGACCTAAGGAGAAATGAGGTATGGATGGTGCTTCACAAATAAATTTAAAATAAACTAAATTATCATAAAACTCAAAAACAGAATAAATAAAAAAGCAAAAAAAGCTTGAGTTGCCTCTCAAGAAGCGCTTATTGAATGTCGTTAGCTTGACATTGTGTCATGTTTAATCATGGTGGCTCGAACCAAATTATATCATCATTGCACTTTGTACAATTTTCATTTATGCACTATTTTTTTGCTCTCCATATTTTGATATTTTCATTTTCATCTATATCAAGAAGTCCACCGAAATTTGATTTTATATTCTAACAGTTTCGTTGATAAGGTGGCTCTTCTTCGTCAATTCTGCAGCAATTATTGTTGTTGGAAGGTTTCTTAAGTGGAGTATAAATATTAAATATCTCTTACTTGTCCTCAATCCTCAATATTAGTTTACTCTTTTTCATGTCAATTAAAGTTCAACTCGTTGCTAAGAATGGCCACCCCAATATAATTGGAATATCTCAATCGTTTGGTATGTCCAGTACAATGAAATCCACCAAAAATATTAAATTTCCTACTTTTATGAGCACATCCTCAACTTTTTCACGTGATTTTGAAATTGTTGTATCAGCTAGTTATGACTTTATTGATGTTGATTTGACTTCACTCAATCTCAATTTTTTATAAATAGAATATGACATTTGATTTATACTAGCACCTGTGTCACACAATGCATTAATAGAACAAGAATTTCTAATTGAAATAGGCAAAGTAAAACTCCATGGATCTTTCAACTTTGTAGGCAATTTGTTTTGCACTCTTGCACTACTGTTCTCGATTAATGCCACAATTTCAAACTCCGAAATCTTTCTTTTATTTGTTAACATCTCTTTCAAAAAAATTTTATAGCTTGAAATTTGTAATATCACATCAATCAACGAAATATTGATCTGGAGCTTCATGAGAATATCAAGAAATTTTCAAATTTTGTGTTTTCTTTGTTCTTCTTGAGCCTTTGAGGAAAAGGAATGGGAGACGCGTAAGCCTTGATTGGACTTGGTGCCTTGACAGTGGATGCTTTTGTACTTTCTTCATTTTCAATTGAGGATGGTACATATTTTTCTTCCATTATAGCTTCATCAATATCTTCCTGATCATCTTTTATTTCTAGTCATTTCGCAGTAATATCTGATAATTGTACCCCACTCTTTGTAGTTATATCATAAATATTTTCCCCTATTGACTTCTTTCGAAGTCTTTGAGTGAATGGAAGTGAAGGTTCATATTCTTTAACTTTTACAGGAGACCTGGGTGTATCTTTTTCACTACTCTTATTGCCATCACTTGCTCTTAGGATTTGTCATTGTATTGATTGGCAATGATCCATGTAGACGTTCTGCAATTTGTTGAGCTATTTGACCAATCGTGTCTCCAACTTTTTGATAGATGCTTGTTGATTTTGAAAATTAGTATCAATCTGTTGGAATAGTTTGTCTGTTTTCTACATATATTGATGAAACATATCTCCTAAACTTGGTTTGTTCCCTTGCTGGACATTATTTGAACCATTCCCCTCTTGATTATCTGACCATCTGAAATTCGGGTGTTGTCTCCATCCTGAGTTATATATTTGTGAATATGTGTTAAAATTGCGAAAGCCATTCTATATGAAGTTGACTTGTTCGGGAAAGCCCATTGACATACAGTTTTCTGTCAAATGGTTAGTTCAACAGTTTTCACATAATGGACCATCCATCACTGCGTGTGCTTCTTTCGTTTGTGATTTCACCAATAGCTCTACCGCTTTGTCAAAACTGCTATCTGCGCGTTCGTAGATAATGTACTGTCTAATTTATACATCCTAGATGCTCTCGGTGGTACCACTCTTTCTGATAAAAACATTAAATGTGTAGTGGCAATTAACTAAAATAAATTCATGGTTTGTTGTACTGATTTTCTTATGATCGATCCACTAGTAGAGGAATCAACCTGAGATTTTGACAGTGGTGAGAGTCCAATGTAGAAGTATTGCACTTGATTACCTATTGATATTCTATGATTTGGACACTTTTGCATCAGCTCTTTGAATCTGTTTCATGCCTCGTGATAGCTCTCATTATCTTTTTGTTGGAAATTTTGAATTTTCAATCTGATTTTACCTACTTTTACCGGTAAGAAGAATTTGTTACAGAATTTTCTGATCAGTTATTCCCATATAGTAATGCTTCCATGAGGTTCGGCATTGTAAAGTCTTGGTCTCTTTGAGATTTCGGGTACATTGTCATCGTGTGACATAGAAGCTTGATGAGAATTATGTATATCACACATTTAAAAAAATTTTTCGTATATAAGATGTAAAATCATAGTTATTCTTTAAATTTCCTTATATTTTTCTCGTACTAAATTGAGCCCCTGTTTGACAATCATTATTTGAAAAAAAAAATTACATAACCATTTTCAATTACACATTCACACAATAAGATATTTTGCATGTAAATCCAAATTTTTTAACCACGCATTCTTTTAAAATTCACAATTCAAAACATTGTTTTGACCAAATAATAGTCATCAATCGGGACTAAGTGTAAATTCGTTCACGCCCATTGGAACAATAAATAATTTAAATTTCTTTGGAAAAAGCCAACAGTACTTGAGCAAGTGGTTTCATTCAAAATGATGAGAGAAACTACCTCAAAGCGTAAGCAAATATCGTATTAAACGAATTAATTTTGTTTCATAGAAGAATAACGATAATTATAATACCACTATAAAATAAGTTATTTATATTTATGCCATATTTTTTTATTTATTTGCATCACATTTTTAATAAAACGAGGTCCCCGATTCTTCTCAATTTTTTTTTCACTTATATCTCTAATTTTTTTCGTCACATTCTTGTCATTAACATTCAATTAATTAGCATATTTTGTCTTTGATGACGAATACTAGATATTCTGTTAACATGCATTAAATGAGTGAAATATCTTGTCAAACTTTTTCTTAATTATCGTCTATTTTTTTTATTTAAAAATATGGTAGACAAATAAGTTTTTTTTTTACTCATATTTAACAGGTTTTGGAAGGGAACGAGCATTAGAGGCAAGACATGCAAATTAATAAAAGTTTGAGGATACCAATGTGATGGAAAAAAATTGGGGATGTAAGTGTACAAATGATAAAGATAGTGGACATTCATTACAAATAAAATGTGACGTGGTTAACAAAAATAAATTGTGATGTGAATATAATCAATCTTTTAAATATTTTTTATATTCTCAAATGACCCTAAGTACATAAATAATCAAATTTTTGGATTTTCGAGTAAAATTATTTTATGGAAGAATGAATGGTTGAAAATGAGTTTTGAAAAAAAATATATTTGGGACTCAAAATTGTAGTGATTTGATAATTCTTCCCAAAACAATTTAGTATTCAACGGACTATTGATGGATAAGTTTTATTTTTATTTTTAATAAAGCGAATTAGCACAGAAAAGCGTTATAAATTGGTACTCAAATAAGATCTTATTTATAGGGTTATAAATAGTTATAATAATTTTTTTGCATAATCTTCGTATTGTTAGGACAAAGTCCATCTTCGATGATCCATCATTAAAAGTTAAAAATATGAAGAATTAAATTTAAAGACGAAATTTGAGAACAAGTTCTTCACAAAATCTGTGGAGAATGAAATAAAAAAATTTAGTGACGAATTTTGCCAACGATGAGATAAATCTGGCTCTAAAAATTCATCACAAAAATTCTGAAAAATGTGAAAATATGAAGTTCGACCCAAACTACACCTGGGGGGGTGAATAGGTGATTATGCGGAATTAAAAACTTAATAATTAAATAGCAATAAGTCACTATTAATTATCTTTGGATGGTTAATCATACAATTCAGTTTTTCCTATGTTGAAATACCGCAGTTATGAAAGCAATAAATAAACACAAGAATTGATCACGGAGAAACTCCAACTGGATAAAAAGTTAGACACTTTGTCAATCAACAATCCACTATAAATGAATTAAGACTTACAGTTCGCCAGACTCGACTATCGCTAGTACTTTCTGATCTCCTGACTGCAATTTCAACAACTTTCCTGGATTTCGTGCTCATGCACCAACTCTCAGCTACAGTTTTCAAAGCTCTTCTGGATTGCGCTCTCCTGCAGCAATTTCCAACTTTGTGAAATCGTCTATCTCCGTGGATTAACGAAGAACATCGCGTTCTTCAACTACTGAAACTCCGTCACCTTCCCTTAATCTTCAGACCTCTAACAGATATGAAGGAAGCAGTACTTTGATATTTGGATTGTGAGTTTGATGTTTTCACCGCTAATAACCAATAACAGAACGAAGGTTGAACGCAAATTTATGAAGAAAATATGTTTTCCACAATGTTCAACCTTAGAAAACGCGTTTAGAGGCATTCAGGTATTTATATGTAGGTCAAGGTATGAAGCCAGATAAAAAGCCTTAAAAAAACGAATTAAAAACTCGAATAACCCTATCGCTCGAGCAAGAGCTGGGCGACAGGCGAGCGACACTGTGTCGCTCAAACGAAGGCCCGGCGACAGGCTAGCGATAGTGTAACTGTTTCTAACGCTCGATCCAAGTCCTTGCGACTGTCTAGCGAAATTGTGGCGTCGTTTTTCCTTCTTTTCCATTCTCGAACCCTAAACATAAAATAACACAATTTTTACTATTTACACATTACTCATTGACTTTTACAACATATTAATTTTAGTCCATTTTGTTTATGGACTTGTCAATTACATCAATTACCCAACAAAAGGAATTAAAAGAAAAAAGAAAATTACTGACATATTTACCATAAAATTTGCATCAAATTTATCTAATACATTATTAAGATAACAAAACAATGAAATTTGCAATCAGAAAGAAAATAAAAGTGAGATGACATTTTAAAGTGAATAAAGCGATGACAGCCAATAGAGACGGAAAGAGAGAGAAGAAAAATGTGAAAAAATAAAAATAAAAAAAAGTAAAGTATGCATTGTTGTGCATTCTTGAGAGGTTGAGACAGTTAAAAAGTTTGTACTTTGAAACTTTAAATTGAGAATAATTCTTGATGTACATAGAAATTGGTATATAGGGCCGGGTGTCAACACCCTCGCATGGTATTTCTACTTTAATTGATTCCTCACAAGAGTTAGTTTCATGTTTTTCCATTTACTAGCGGGTTGGTATTTGTTTTATGTTGTGACCATATTTTTTCAATAATACCTACAAAAGATAATTGAGATGATTTAGGGGATAATAGATTTTAGTAAAAGTTGATGAAATAAGTGTTTGAAAAGTAGATAAAAAATGTAATTCTCATGAAAAATGAGTTTAAAATTGATTCACAAACTTTTTAAACTTTCCTAACAAGCACTTTATAAAGTTTCTTATGAACGAAGTGAACAAAAGCTAGAATTTAATATAGATATGTTTTTAATTTAGTATTCTCGATTCACCTGGACTACTATAATATATTTGGGTTCTAAATTAATATTTTAACACTTGGCAATTCATAACAACACATTGTCAGAATTTTCTACAAGGGAATGTGATTCAGATTCATCAACATATTTATTGACACAACAAGATTTTAAGTCCCAAAGACTCCTTAATAGCCTCAGAAGCAGCTAGATATTCAATTTATGTAGTAGATAAGGCCACAATAGACTGTAATTGAGACTTCCAACTTATGCAAGTACCACACAAAGTAAACATATATGCGGTTATTGATTTCCTATTATTATTATTACTAGTATAATCAGAATCCACATATCCATTTAACACAAGTCCTTCTTTACAAAATTTAAAATGCAAACATAAATCAGCAGAATCTTTTAAGTATCTTAAAAATCATTTTAAAGCATCCAATGTTCAGGACCCGAGTTTGCCATAAACCTACTCAAAATGCTAATAGCATGTGCAATATACATAACATATTCAACAGTATTAGCATAAGGTACTTTTTGCATGTATTTGATATCAGATTCATCATGTGGACATTGTTCTTTACTCGACTTAAAATGACAAGCAAGAGACAAAGAAACGGATTTGGAATCATGAATAGCAAATTTGGATAATAAATTTTTCACATAATTAGATTGTGTTAAAAGAAGATATTGTTGTAATCTATTTCTTTTAATATCCATTCCCAGGATTCTTATAGTAGATTTTAATAAAAGTTGAAAAAATAAGTGTTTGAAAAGTAGATAAAAGTTGTAATTCTCATGAAAAATGTGTTGAATTTGGCCTCGAACTTTTTAAACTTTACTAACAAGCACTTTATAAAGTTTCTTATGGACGAAGTGAACAAAAGCCAACATTTAATATAGATTTGTTTTTAATTTACTATTCTCGATTAATATATTCGGGTTCTAAATTAATATTTTAAGACTTGGCAATTCATAAGAATACATCCTCAGAATTTGCTACGAGGGAATGTGATTCAGATTCACCAACATATTTATTGAATATTGTGAAGGCAGCATTTCGGTGGAATCTATCAAATCTAGAATTTGATGCCAAAGCAAGAAAAGAAGGAGGGGAGAAAATATACAGAGTTGACTAGAATTGACTCGCGACCCAAAAGGCAAAATAAACAGAGACTAGTTTTCTCACGCAGAGGTGTGGAGGTTGCATGGGAATTAATAGGATGATTTCTGCACTTGTTTGTAGTAGAGTATATTTTAATGGAGTTGGTAATTATCAGCAGAAAATTTCTTGCTAGGAATTGATACTAACATGGGGTGGGCCCCATGTGAATTAAATATTGTCAAAAAAATGGTGCCCGCCCCATGTGTGTATTCTGTATGGTTTCTTTTTTTATTTTTTTTCCTCTAAAAATAAAGTTAGTTGTACAACATTTGTTCACAACCCAGTTGTCAATTAGTGTATTGGAACGATCGTTGCCATTGATTTGAAAAACAGTTTTTCGAATGAATGAATATAGTGTTTGCAAACTCATATGTTGTAAATCAAATTGTAAACAAAATTGTACAGTAGCGAGATTGAGTAAGAGCCTGTTTGAACTGTATTTTTTTCTTAAAAATACATTTTAGAATAGTAGATTAAAAGAGAATATGTGGTTGAAAAATAAGGAAATTTTTTGAATTTACGTGTAATATTATTTTATTAAATAATGTGCAATTGAAAAAAAGAAAAAAGAGTATTATAAAAATAATGGGATCAAACAAGAACTAGTTATACGCAATAATCGATTTAATATCCACATCAATTTTTGTCTCGGGCTGGGACGAAGGTTTCCGCTGTAACCAAAATTGGTCAAAACTTCTTTGCTAAGCAATTGAGTACACAACACGTCAACAACGTGTCCAAAGATCTACCAAAAACGAAAATTAAGTTTTCCAATACGATTATCTTTCTTTCCAAGGTAGTATAATTACGTTATTTTGCAATAATTGAATTTACACGATTACTCCAGAATTCGCCTATAGGGTCCACTAAAGTGTTGAGCAGTTTCTTGGAAGTTTCTTGGAAATTTCCCATTGATCATTTCGACGTACAGAACCATCCTGACATAGAGCATATATAAGTTCATGTCCAACACCAAGACAAGCAGTAACATAGTGACATTGCATGCAAAATTATAAGTTCTATTTGTGCACTTTTATTTGCAATTATTTGTTTTCGATTTTACTCAGTTTTAGTGTATTACTATAATCATGTCAGAAAATTTTCAAGAAATCTTGCATTGCACGGATCTTGTTTTCAATCCAAACGGCCTTGTTATTAGCTTGCTGAATAAAAAGAGATGGCGTTTAGCCTTAGCAAAAATCAATTGTTCAAGGGCCTTGCTTTCTCTCTTCAGTGAAGTTCTTGCGAAGCACAAGAAGATTTATATCTTGCCATCATCTGCTACTTTTCTCAACAATATTGATGATCAACCATGCGAAGATACGGGTATTTTCTTCGTGGTTAATCAGACAATCCTCTCTAAGGTTGTCAAGGAGAAAAATTACCAAGAGCTTTTTAAACTTGGAGGAGCTGAAGGTATAGCTGCTTCTCTCAAAACCGATGTCAACCGTGGAATTGATGGAGCACTTGAAGACATTTTTGGCAGACAGGAGGAGTTTGGGACTAATGCTTACAGTAAGCCACCTCCAAAGGGTTTGTTACATTTTGTTTTGGAAGCTTTTAAGGACCCAACAATTATTATTCTATTGGTCTGCGCTGCGCTTTCTCTTGGTTTCGGGATCAAAGAGAATGGTCCGAAAGAAGGTTGGTATGATGGTGGAAGTATATTTGTTGCTGTATTTCTTGTTATTTCTGTCTCAGCTATCAGCGACTTCAGACAAAGCAGACAATTCGACAAGCTTTCCAAGTTGAGCAATAATATTCAGATCGAAGTTGTGAGAAATGGAAGAAGACAACAAATATCGATATACGACATCGTTGTTGGAGACATTGTTTGTCTGAAGATTGGCGATCAAGTACCTGCAGACGGATTATTTCTAGACGGGCACTCTTTGCAAGTGGACGAATCTAGCATGACAGGAGAAAGTGATCATGTTGAAATCAATCAATATCCAAATCCCTTCTTGTTTTCTGGCACAAAGGTTACCGATGGATATGCTAGAATGCTTATTACATCTGTAGGAATGAACACAACTTGGGGAGAAATGATGAGCACAATTAGCCAGGAGTCAAACGAGCAAACGCCTCTTCAAGCTCGACTAAACAAGCTAACTTCATCAATAGGTAAGGTTGGTTTAGCAGTAGCTTTTCTAGTACTTCTCGTGCTACTGGTTCGATTCTTTACAGGAAATACAGCAGATGGAAATGGGAATAAAGAGTTCAATGGATTTGGTAAGACCAAGGTTGATGATGTGATAAATGGAGTCCTGGGAATTATTGCAGCTGCAGTAACTATTGTAGTTGTTGCAATTCCAGAAGGATTGCCTTTGGCCGTCACACTCACTCTTGCTTATTCGATGAAAAGAATGATGGCCGATCAGGCTATGGTTCGAAGGCTCTCTGCTTGCGAGACAATGGGATCTGCCACTACAATATGTACCGACAAAACAGGTACTCTTACATTAAATCAGATGAAGGTAACTAAGTTTTGGTTGGGGGAAGAAACTGTCGAAGGGAAAAATTGCGTTTCAATTGCAGCCAATGTTCTAGAATTGCTGCGTCAAGGGGTCGGTCTTAATACGACAGGGAGTGTTTATCGATCCTGTGCATCAGGATTTGAGTTCTACGGTAGCCCCACCGAAAAGGCTATTCTTTCATGGGCTGTGCTGGAATTGAATATGGATATCGAGAAGGTCAAGGGGAATTGTAGCGTTCTGCACGTGGAAGCATTCAATTCTGAGAAAAAGAGAAGTGGCATTTCAATGAAGAAGGTTGAAGATGACACGGTTCACGCACACTGGAAAGGAGCTGCTGAAATGGTACTAAAAATGTGCTCTCATTACTATGATTTGGAAGGAAATGTGAATTCTCTCAACGATTTCAACAGGATGAAATTTGAACGAATAATACAAGGTATGGCTGCGAGTAGTCTTCGCTGCATTGCATTTGCACACACGCAGGTTTTAAAGGCAGGTCATGTCAATCCGAATGGGCAGCAAAAGATTCAAGATAATGGATTAACCCTTTTGGGCCTCGTCGGCCTAAAAGATCCATGTCGACCCGGTGTGAAGACAGCTGTGGAAGATTGTCAATATGCAGGGGTGAAGGTGAAAATGATAACTGGTGATAATGTTTTCACTGCAAGAGCAATAGCCACCGAATGCGGAATACTCAAGATGACTGAGGAAATTGATGATGGATCGGTGGTGGAAGGAGTTGAATTTCGCAACTATACAGAAGAGGAACGGATGGAAAAAGTTGATAAAATCTGCGTGATGGCGAGATCATCTCCTTCCGACAAACTTCTAATGGTAAAATGCCTGAAAAAGAAAGGTCACGTTGTGGCAGTAACTGGTGATGGCACAAATGATGCTCCTGCATTAAAGGAAGCTGATATCGGCCTTTCAATGGGAATTCAGGGCACGGAAGTGGCGAAAGAAAGTTCAGATATTGTCATTTTGGACGACAATTTTTCTTCCCTTGCCACTGTTTTAAAATGGGGAAGATGTGTTTACAACAACATACAGAAATTCATCCAATTTCAACTCACTGTGAATGTAGCAGCACTTACAATCAACTTCGTATCAGCAGTTTCTGCTGGTGAAGTGCCATTAACAGCTGTCCAGTTATTATGGGTGAATTTGATAATGGACACACTAGGGGCTCTAGCTCTTGCTACAGAAAAACCAACCATGGACCTCATGGAAAAGCCGCCTGTGGGCCGAACAGAGCCACTTATCACCAATGTTATGTGGAGGAACTTATTAGCTCAAGCATTGTACCAAATTACTGTTCTTTTGACATTACAGTTCAAGGGTGAATCGATCTTCGGTGTTAGCGAAAAGGTTAAGGACACGTTGATTTTCAACACATTCGTACTTTGTCAAGTGTTTAACGAATTCAACGCGAGGAAGCTTGAGATGAAGAATGTATTTGAAGGAATACACAGGAATAAGCTGTTTCTTGGGATCATTGGAATTACTATAATTCTTCAAATAGTGATGGTGGAATTTCTGAATAAGTTTGCAGATACAGAGAGGTTGAATTGGAATCAATGGGGGTTTTGTATAGGAATTGCAGCTGCATCTTGGCCTATTGGTTGGCTCTTCAAGTGTATACCAGTACCAGAAAAACCAATATTTAGTCATGTCAATTATAATTAATTACTTTTCAAGTAGAATAATATATTTTGGAAGCAATAAAATTATATATTTTGGTATTCTTATTCTTCATATTTCTACATTTGAATTTAGCACAGAGACACCATCTATTATCTTAGGACAAACATTCGCGTGAAGGGAACCAAACGAGTGTTCATGTTCGAAAAAAAAGCAGCAGACGGCACAGAATGAATAGAGAGGTTCACGGGAGTGTTCAAAACAACCGGCCAAGCTTTACTTCGGCATTCTTTCAGCACATCCTGTCCCTAGTCCGTCGATGTTTTGGGCTCATTTAATTGGGCCCTTTAATCAAAGGTTAACGTATCCTTAATAAGTCTTGTATGTGTATTTCCTCTTGGGCCTCCAATCATAATTGGATTGCCTTATTCTGCATCTGATCAATTTAGTTGTAGGATTGTGGTGGCCCTTTAATCAAAGGTTCACGTATACGTTTATTTCCTATTGGGCCTCCAATCATAATTGGATTGCCTTATTCTGCATCTGATCATTTTAGTTGTAGGATTTGAGAATCCAAGGGTTTTTGGGAGGGATTAGGGCTGCAAGAGAAAATTAAGTAAAATCTTGGTTTTAAGATTTTGAATTATCTTTAATTAGATTATTTAAAAGAATATCTTTTCCTTCGGTTTTGGTGAGAATATGTTTTCCATCTTTTTTTTTTTTTTTTGGCTGTTAGAAATTCTTCTAGACACAATGATAAAAAAATTTCTCACTTTATTAACAATTTTCATATAAAACAAAGCCAAACGAATCATATTCGGTATGGTAAAAAAAAATTCAGATTTTTTTTTTTTGACTTTTTGGCAATTGAAACAAATTCTAAACCCAATAGTAGAAAAAATTATCACTTTAATGGACACTGTGTTCATGAAAAAATGAAGTCAAATGGATACCAAACTTTCAACATTTTTCAGGTGGAAAATTATACCAATCAAACACAATTAATTACAATTTCAGTAAAACAATTTCTAGACAATTCAATTCCCTGTAAAACATTTTCTTTCCACTCATTTTCCACATTTACAATCAAACGAACCCTTAAAGTGTAATAGTTATGATTTTTTCCCGAGTTAAAATATCTTTATTTTCAATTCAGATTTCACATATACACTTTTCAAATTTTGTTTTTTTCGTTTTTTAATATATGATTAAAATTAAAAACATAAAAAAAAAAGTTAAAAAAAAAAAAGTAAGAGTCGTGGCTGGTTCAAAATTAAAAACTTGAAAAGTCGAAGGAAATTCAAGTGCTGGTTAAAGCATGGAACAATAATTGTAGGTGTAATTTTCAAGTCTTCAAGACTTTGATCAAAAATTACAAGTACGCGCATGCTACTTAGAAAATGATGGCTCACCAACTCGATACAAATTTTCATGCCCCACAATGAAGGGGAAACACGACCAAGACTACAATAGATTTTTTATTTTTTAAATTAGCATTAAATTATTACGTTCATGCCCCCACTATGAAGGGGAAACACGACCAAGTCTACACTATAATATATTTTTTTTATTTATTTAAATTAATAAAATACTAATATAAAATATTTACTAATTCTTACAAAAGTAATTGGTCAAAGGACAATTATTTTTCAAGTAAAGCAAATGATGTTATTGCAATGGGAATGTCCAATGACTGTATAAACCAACCGCGTACAATTTTTTGACCAAAGAAAAGGGCAGGAAAAAAAAAACCGCAAAGCAATAGCAATTTCCCTACCTAAATTTTTTTTAAGGAATGGGACGTTGACTACTTAAGTCGTTCGGATCACACGTAAATTAATTCGAAAATAAATTCAATCAAAAGTAAAACGTGTATACCCCACACAAGCCTTCCTCGAAATCCCCCAATAACTTAGGCAAAACAACATTAAAAAAGCATCTATTTCTTGATGGACGTGTGACGAAAAAACTAACACAAATAGTGTGTGGGGAAAATTTTCAAGTCTAATTCTCGTATTAGTTAATACTTAGAAAACAAAGTCGTGTCATCTCCTTCTATCAAAAGATTGTCATTCCCCTTAGGTTACGGTTATATTAATTTTATTTGGTCGAGTCCCTTAAAACTTTAGATACGTAGTTGTTATATTTGGAGATCTTGAACATGATATAATTATCGGGGTCGATCGTATAAGTTTATAACTATCAAAATGTAAAATCAACGATTTGGCAACAATTAAGTTTTAATCGGGTTATCTAAATTTAAATCTTAAACACTATAATTTGTGTGGTCAAAAGAATTAAGAGTTCTGCTATGGGTATAGGAGGGCAGAAACAATTGGGGGGGGTAGAAAAATCAATTTTTTAATCACATGGGGTCCACCCCTATGTGAATAAAATTCAAATTTCTGATGAAAAACTGTAGAAAAAATCTGTACTCACAGCATTTTTGAAGAATTAATATGAGGGGAAATTTGGACTTTATAGTTTACTTTTAGGTCCAAAATTTATAATTTGTTCAATACACGACATTTTCTAACATTGTTTTCAAATTCAAAGATACATTTTGTACCTCGTCGACCGAGCCAATGGCGACCAAAACGAGTTGACAGCCAAGCAAATTTACGTTGTTTTCATGACGAAATATACAGTTTATAATATTCATATACAAATCCTAAGATTAATCGAATTTAGCACACTTCCCATAGCAAAATGTTACGCCATAATTAATTATTTATTATGACAAATACGAAACTTGAAAGTATTAACAAGAAAAAAAGAAATTTAAATTTTTATTCATTGCATTATCCAATATTTTCACAGAGCTTAACACTATAAATCTTATGAATAAGAGTACAACGGAAACACGAAGATGATAGAGAGGAGCTATGGTTTCAAGAAATCAAAAAAGTATCTGAATATTTACTTGCAGACATCATTTCTTTATTCTGTAATTTGTAGCAATCCTTCTTTAAGTGTCCCTTCTTCTTGCAGTAGTTACAAATTTGATTATCGAACTTAGATTTCGATCTGCCACTTTTAGAACTACCATGAGAAACTAGCACTTAGTATCGTATCAAAGAAATGAAGAATATGTTTATCAAGGGGCGGGGACGGGGACGGGGACGGGGCGGGGGTATGTCCATTCCCTGTTTATTCCCCCGTTTAATTTTTTTTTTTTTAAGTTTTTGATAATTTATTTTTATTGCCCATATTCATTAGATTTGAACAAATAAATTTAGTTGCTATTTTCTATTAGAACTAATAAAAAATTTCATTTAAAGTATTGAATTCTTAAAAAAAAAATAAAAAATTAAAACGGGACAGGGACCCCGTTACCCTTCCCCGCCCCGTTACTTGTTCAAGCGGGTTTTCGTCGCCCTGTTCGGGGCGGGACCTCGCGGGTATCGGATTTGTCGGGTTTTTTTTACTATTCCTAGGCATTTGAACTTGCTTGGAACGTTGGTCATCTACGGTCCTATTCAACCTGGTGATAGTGTAAAAAAATTTGTGTTGTTTACATTGAAGTTTGGGGGTTCCATTATAAATATTAATATTGCTAAAAGTAGTAGTAGAAACCTTCGAGGATTTCTCCATGGAAAGTGTAGTACGAGATGGAGGATATAGAATGTGGGGAAAAAAAGATGAGTATAGCGCTTGTTTGATCCACATTTTTTTTTTTACATTTTTCTTTCTCTTCTTTTCAACCAAACATTTTTCAATAAAATAATATTACGTAAATCCAAAAAAATCTTATTTTTTAACCACACATTCTCTATCAATTTATGTAGGGCCCCACCTAGAATGGGGCAAAAAAACCCGCCTCGTGAAGAATAAAAAAAAAGTCGAGTCACATAACAATAGAGTACTACACTATATGTGTACCATGGCAATATTATAAGAGTGAACGATTTTAATGTCAAAAGTCGAGTCACATAACAATAGAGTTCATAGGTTTACGTACTTAATTAATTAACAACTACTTACATTTGCGGCATCTATTAATCATCATAAAAGCTATTAGACTATCTTCGCAAGATGGTTTTGAAAGTATAATGATAAATCATAAATTAAGAGGAATATCTTATACAAGAATCAAAAATAACTAGGGACTTGTAGTTCATGCAGCAAATTGGTCCTCAACCTTTAAAAATTAGCAAGTTTCCCTGCAACATATTAATTTGTTTATGTGCACAAGAACAATCTATCAAAAATATTTTTAACTCATCATCCCAATAACAATCTCTCAAAAAATACATTAAGATGTTGACATTTTTCCTTTCAATGCTGATCCATCTAAATGAAATTTACCATATTACACTTAGGCCATATTTGATTGCAATGAATTCCATGGAAAATGTCACATTCGAGGAAAACGAATTCCGTTTTGACTGTTTGATTGCAACGTGGAAATGGAAATCGAATTTTAAGGTACAACCATTTTAAGTTACATTTTCTTAATTTTAATGAAAAACGAATTCTTATGGATTTTGTGGATTTTTATTTTCCAACTAACATGGAATTTAAATTCATTTCTCATTTACCTATCAAACAGACCCTTAGTTACTTATGAAGTCCGAGAACTGAACTTCTTGTATACCGTAACTTCCTTCGTAGAGTCATCTATGGGATATGTGGGAGCAACGTGATGATTTCGAAAGGAGAGATGGATGATTGACTTTTACGGATAAGGAGCAAAAGAAAAAAAAAATCTTGTCGACAACCTCTAGTCATGTCCCCTCAAATACCTATAACTATAAAGAAATATTGAAGGGCTTATGTCGTAAAACAACCAAGGTACCAGAATTGCTCTGATATCAATTGTTATGGAACAAACTATCGGATTGAGATGTTTAAGTTATATGACAAATAACAATGAAATATTTGATCAAGTAAAAAATAAAGAAGATAAGAATATTGTAGATGAATTAAGAGATTTTATTGACTCAATAATGATGGAGAAGAGAGAAAATTATAGTGGATCATATAATTCTAGTAATGTAGTTTCTCACATTATAAAATTGTATAGAAAAACCTAGTATTTATAGGGAATAAGTAAGTGATAAGCGTGTTTTTACATACTTATTTGACTGTCATAACTGATCAACATGATCAGTTATTGTTTAAAATGTTGGAATATAATTTAATTCTATGTAATTCATGTTTTGCAAGATAAAGTGATGAATGTCGTGAAATAAGGAGAAACAAGTGAAAAATGACCAAAATAGAGGAAAATAAAAGTTCAAGGACCAACATGAAAATAATCTAAACTTGTTTCTAATCTTGTGATGAAGATTCGAGAGTTTTAGAGGTCAATTTGATGAAAAACGAGTCAAATAGGTGAAATATAATCAAGACATTATCACATATCAACTTTTAAGCTGAAAAGTTTTGTACTGATTTTCAGCCTCATTTTGAGACCAATTTTTGACATGGTAAACGATCTAATTCTAAGATGGTATTTGAATAAAAGTTGTAGCCCTTTAAGTTACCTTTCCAACTCATCTTGAATCACCTCAATCGGATGTCAAGAGAGAAAGATACGATTAAAATACTGAAAACTTTCGGTGGGAAAACATTATCACCATGCGGCCGCATGGTTATAGAACCATGCAGCCGCATGGTCATCTACCGAGAATCCAAGGGTAGCAATTCATTGTTCCATGCGGCCACATGGGTTTATACCTTACAGCCGCATATGTCATTTCTGTGACGAAATTTATGGTTTCCTTCTATGACTCAAACTCATTTGGTAATATATCTTGCACGACTTCAAACGTAAATACATCACAAAACACCCCAGGACACCTCATTCTTCATTTTACACCATTCATTCATTGATTTGGCTCAAGAAACACATGAGGAACTAAAGATTTTGGTGATTTCATATCTTTTATTCAGTTATTTTGATATTTTCATTGTCAAACAATGCTAGAATTTAGGTTTTCATTCTTATAAATTTACATTGAATTGGTTTAATTCTTATTAGATTTTTCATTGATTCAATTATGCTTTCTCCATTGTTTTATCGAAATATTTGTCAATTTCATTAATATATGTTGAGTTTGATTTAACTTTTATTAAATTAATCATAGATTCAGTCATACTTTTTCTATTGACGAATTAAATTAATTGTTGAATTGAAATCTCAACTATTTTATTGGTGTGATTCATTTACTATTTTATGCTTGAAGTATATGGTCGATTTATGAATCTAATATCAATAAAATTGTGTAAATATGTCATAAATCTAGATTCTAGGATCACATTTGTAAAATAAATTGGTTTTCAAGATAAATCTTTCGATTAGAGTGTCGGGATGAAAGTCTCTAATTGAGTTATAAAATTGAATAATTGATGTGAATGATCCAATCAAATCAAGGGGATTCTAATGTTTCACTGTTTTAAATTATTGATTTTTAACTTCATTTTTCCAATATTGAATTCAACTACACTCTTGAGAGAACATTTCATCCATTTTAGATCATTTAAACATTTTTCAATCTCCTTGTGGATACAACACTCCAAATCTGCACTACAATTACAGTGTTATTCTTTGGGCGTAATTAGTAGGGAATGTCCAAATCTACCTAGTAGTCTTGTTAATGAAGTGGGATACTATAAAATTGAGTTCAAAACAAATTTCAACTCTCAATAGGCTTCCAAAATAGGACTCCAACATGACATAGGACTCCAATAATACTCCAACTTTGAATTCTTCATGACGTGCACTTCAATTAGAATTCTTCAATTACTTCAACAAGGTTTCGGTCATACCCAAATTCTAACAATCTCCACCTTGACAAGAATTCCACCAATGAATGAACTAACTTTTTCAACGATAACCAAAAAATTAATTTTTCCAACCAAATACAAAATATTTCACATCTTTCAATGAATCCAAGCACTACTCTGCAAAATTAACTCAGATTCCAAAAGATCATAATGATTTTATAATTTACTAAAATGAGCTATAACACACTCCAAAGCAGAATCAATACCAAATGCTTTTACAGAAGGTTCCTTACTAGATTGTACACCTCTACTCACTTAAAGCATGCTCAACAAAATCAGCATCAACATACCTTGTTCCACTGGGTCCGTCTCTAGCAACTGAATACAATGGCATCGCAGGTAATAGTGGCAAAGCGGCATTATCCATGTCACGTGAATTCCATTGAACTGTATTCTTCAAATTTGAACATTTATGAGCTCTTAAAGGTATTGTACCAAACTGAATGTCCACCACTGTATTGAACTTGTGCTGATTGACTCTTCTCAATTCTGCATAACACTACAAGATGTATAATTGAGGCATTTTATGTCTCTCCAATACAATTTGGGCACCCTTACAAAATTTCAAATCTCCACCTCCATCAAAGAACTCATAACCTTTTGAATCAAGGATAGACAACGAGATGAGATTTTTCTTCAAATCTGGAACATGTCGAACCTGGCCAAGTGTTCTAATTGTCCCATTCAAAAGTTTCAATTTGACTGTGCCAATTCCAGCAACCCGACAAGATACGTTGTTTTCGATAACAACGACACAGTTGGAAACAATTTCATATGTAACAAACAAGTCTTTATTAGGACACAAATGAAACACACATGCTGAATCAAGAATCCAATCATCTTCCGGTTTAAACTCAATGTTAGAAATAGCTAAGAGTTCCCCATCACTTACAACGTTCTCCACAATGTTTGTTTCGCCTAAAGTATCTGAATATCTACTTGTAGCCATCTTTTCTTTATTCTGCAATTCGAAGCAATCATTCTTTAAATGCACATTCTTCTTGTAGTAGTTACAAATTTGATTACTGAACTTAGATTTCGATCTGCCCCTTCTAGAACTACCATGAGCAACCAGGCCTTCTCCATCTCTGGCCTCAGAAACCAGATGCTTCATTTTCTCTTTTGAATAAAAACTATCATACACTTCCTCTATGGTGAGAGTATCACGACTATACAAAATTGTGTCTTTAAATGAAGAAAACGAAACGGGCAACGAACGCAATAGGATTAAAGCCAAATCTTCTTCATCATACTCTACTTCCAATGTTTCCAAATCAGCGACGATCTCATTAATTACAGTTAGGTGATCTTCCAATAATCTTCCGTCTGCCATTCAATAAGAGTATAAAAGTTGCTTGAGGTTCAACTTGCTTATCAGACTTTTAGTCATGCACAATTGCTCCAACCTCAACCATAAAGCAGCTGCGGAATTCTCCTTCAAAACATCCTGAAAAATAGTATTTGATAGATGAAGATGAATGTGAGAAACTGTATTCTTATCCTTCCGTAATTTTTCCTCCGCGGTCAAAGTTGTAAGCATCTTGTCAATTTACAGCAACACATCATCCAAATCCAGTTGTGCGAGTACTGCATATATCTTAACCTGCCATAGCAAAAATCTAGTGCTCTGATCCAAAAGTAAAATGTCATACTTCATGGAAGCCATCATGAATAAAAATTTCGAACAAATCAAACATTGCGCTCTTCTGAAACTATTGAACATGTCACTGATACTAATTGTTGTAAAACAACCAAGATACCAAAATTACTCTGATACCAATTGTTGTGGAACAAACTACCGGATTGAGATGTTGAAGTTATATGGCAAATAATAATGAAGTATTTGATTAAACAAAAGAATAAAGAATACAAGAATATGACAGATGAATTAAGAGATTTTATTGAATCAAGAATAATGGAGGAGAGAAAATTACAATAAATCCTACAATTCTAGTAATCTATTTTCTCACATTATAAAATTGAAGAGCCTAATATTTATAGTGAATAAGTATGGGATGTCCAAACCCACCTAATAGAGTTGTTGATGAAGAGAATGCCATAAAATTGGGTAAAAAAACAAATTCTAACTCCCAATGGGCTTCCAAAATAGAACTTGAACATGACATAGGACTACAATAATATTTCAAATTTGAATTTTTCATGACGTGCACTTCAATTAGAATTCTTCAATTACTTCAACAATGAATTCGAGTCAAGCCCAAATTCTAACAACTTACTTGCTAGTAAAACAATAAGTTAAGGAGCATTGTTTGCATTTTTCCAAATAATTATTTGTTTAACAAAGTTGAAGAGGCTTCAATACGGCAGTATTAAAAATATCAACCCTCGTGTAAGCAACGCAGCATAGCCTTGGTTGGAAAATCGTGGGTTTACTTAGTACACCCCACCCCCAAACCCGCCGCCTCCAGTCTTCTCTTTGAATTCTCTCTGTCTCCTAAACATGAAACCAATACAGCTGTATAAATTTATTTTATAAGTTCATGAGCATTACAATTGCACAAATGCAGCCAATATGAACATAGAAATTAGGTCAAGAGAAAATCCAAGGAAGAGATTTTAAGAGGTCATGGGATGGCCGGTGGGAGTAGGAGAGAAGAAAGTATGGGATCAATAGTCAATGGACATTTGGTCGTTTTTTCATGATGCTTTCACGAATTAGTCCGACATTCAATTATAGAATAATCTTCTTTTAAATTTACTTTATCATAAAACTTAAGAATAAAATAATTTTTGAGATGTTCGATTCGTTGGTATATTAGAACGAATGGTAAATTTTACGTCTTCTACGTTTGTTTCAAGTGTTTGACTTGAAATATTTTGTGATATTGTTCTTAGATATCTCATAATTATATAATGCGTTATTGACTTATTCAAGTCACAAATTCAATTGAAGTTGTTTGTTTGAAGGGTTTTACAAGCAATATTTTGTAATAATATGCAATATTGACCTACTCAAGTCACTAGATTTATTTGACTCCTAATTTTTTTTATGAATTTTGTAAATTTTAGTGAAAATGGAATGCATTTACAAGCCTAATCCCACAACCCCTCTAGATTTCTACATATATAAAGACCAAAGGAGGATTGAAGAATACTCAACTCTCTCTCTCTCTCTCTCTCTCTCTCTCTCTCTCTCTCTCTCTCTCTCTCTCTCTCTCTCTTTCGCTCTCTCTATCTCTCTATTTCTCTCTCTGCCTAACACACACACACAAACATCATGGCAGATGTTCTAAATGAAGAACAGATTGTGGAGTTCCAGGAGGCCTTCAGTCTATTTGACAAAGATGGAGACGGTTAGTTTTACTTGCCATGAACTAGTTTACAAGAAAGTGAAAAAAAAAACGCATGTTTGTTACATAGTACTAGTCAGTTCTTAGTTTGTCCCTTAATACTTTCTCGTCCCCCTCTTGCCGCGTGTGTGTAATTTCAGCTCGACCTTATTATGAAACTGCTGATTGAATTGCAGGTTGTATTACCATTGAAGAATTGGCTACAGTAATCAGGTCTTTGGATCAAAATCCTACTGAGGAAGAACTCCATGACATGATCAATGAAGTCGATTCCGATGGAAATGGGACCATAGAATTCTCAGAATTCTTGAGCCTTATGGCCAACAAAATGAAGGTGAAGCTTGATATTGAATTCTTAATTAATATTATTATTCAGAATTTCTGCAAGATTTTTTACTGCATTTTGTGATTACACATTAAGCCTGATGGATGTGTTTTGATACTTATTAGGAAACTGATGCAGAGGAGGAGCTCAAAGAAGCTTTCAAAGTGTTTGACAAGGATCAAAATGGTTACATATCAGCTACCGAGGTGAGCATCACACCATCTTTAACAACTTAAACTTTTAGATAAAGACAAATCCAAAGTCCTTAGGTGAAGTTTTGCCCCCACCCATTTATGAAAATTACGAGCAGCTCATGCCTCCGATAAAGAGTAACAAATAAATGTTATGTGTCCACCCCATATATATTAGCTTGAGTTATTTAAATAAGGTGGTTTACAAACATGACTTGTAAATGAAGTTGAGCCCCCGTTTGATACACATTTTGAAGGTAAGAATGTATTTTTACTGTTGATGTGATGAGGAATACGTGGTTGAAAAAGAAGAAAAAATTATTTATGTGATGTAAAATATTATTTTATTGAAGAATTTGTAATTGAAAATGAACAGAAAAATGAAAATGAAAATAATGTGGACCAAGCAAGGCTGAATATTCTTTAAAACGATAATCATAATGTTCTATAATTGCGAGGCTTTTTCTCATAATGTTATAGAGATTAAATAAAAACGAAAAGCACCAATCACAATGAACTAAGTTTTATTGTCAAGATATTTAAAATCGAGTAGACGAATCCTAATGGTCAATCTATTCCACACATAGACCCTAGAGTTCACATGATTATTGATCTGTCATTAGGTTTAAATATAGCTGTTTTTACAGTTGTTCACTTAGCACATCTATCATGCAATGAACTTTACCAAAGTTGAGATCAATTAAATATCGTATTTTACTCATTTTTAAATTGGTGGAACTCCAAGAGATTCTGCAAGTCATTAAACAAAAACCCTTTTGATTTCATGCAGCTAAGGCACGTGATGATCAATCTTGGGGAAAAATTAACAGATGAAGAGGTAGAACAGATGATAAGAGAGGCTGATTTGGATGGTGATGGACAAGTCTGTTTTGATGAATTTGTGAAGATGATGATGGCCATTGGATAGAAATTAGAATAGTTAATATCATGGATGATTATTTTAGTTCCATTTTATTTATGTTTTTAAATTGTTTGATCTCTAATATTTTAATTATCAATGTAATAATTGCCAAGAAAGTAGGATTAATTTATTGTCCTTTTTATAATTAGAAAATTACTTTGTTTAGCAACTCACTTCATGAGTATTAGTGGGTTTTGAGTGGTCAATCATCTACCTTCCCCTATTTTTCTTTTAATAAAGAAAGACGATTGTGGTAAATTGACAAGGGTAAAGACATAAACCTTGTAATTGTAACCTTATGCTGATTAAGTATTTATGACAATGATAGAACGATGAAAATAATTGACTCATTTTCATTAGAATAAGTAAAATTCTTAAAGTTTGTTTTAATATATATCGAGAGCGACCATACATATTTGTATGCTTATTTACGTACATCGTTAGGATAGTGATGCCAACGGGGCGGGGCACCCCCACCCCGCCACGCCACTCCCTTGCCTCGCCCCAGGCCCCGCCCAACCTTGGACAGGGCTGGTGCGGGGCATGGGCCTGCCCCATTTGTTAGTTTTTTTTTTTTCCAGTTAAAATACAAATTCAAAATTTTAAAATTCAAAACAAATAATATTCAAACTAACTATATCAATATCTAAAACAAGCACTCGAAACAAAAAATGTCCAAAACAAATAATGTTCAAAACAATTTTTTTTTTAATTCTTCACGGGATGGGTTCAAGACGAGGCATCTCCGCCCAGACCTACGACCCTAGACGAGGCTGCAAACTCCGCCCCGCCCCAGCCTCTCCAGCCCGTTTGAGGAGGGTTTTTTTGCCCCATTCGGGACGGGGCAGGGCTGGGAAAATTGACATCTCTACGTTAGGACAAATTGAAATCAATTATTCTATTTAACTAGTTTCTTTATCTTTGTGAAAGCGATAGAGTATAGACTATTTTTATTTGTAACGCTCAATCTTGGAAGAGTAACAACCTAATTCGAATTTCGTTTTTAATTCTTAGAGAAAAACTTTCTTGTAAAATTTTGTATCAAGTTTAACTAGCCTTGAATGATGATTTATTTTTTCCCCCTCTCCTTTTGACTTCAATAGAGGTTGGTGGTGTGGAAATTTCTTCATATAGAACATAGACCAAATCCATGGTAGATTCCATCTTATCTACATAGTGTTAACTTATTTGAGAAAAAGTTGAAAAAAAATAAAAAATAAAAATTAAATCGTATTCCCATCCCATTAATCAGTAATCACGCGTCACGCATTAATTAAGAATTCGTTTGATTTCCTATGGTTTTATTTCACATACATTTGACTTTTGACTTTAAAAGAAAGAGTTAAAACACAAAGTTATACGATTGAATTTAACATATCAAATTAATGTCATTAATGTTGGATTCGTACTTGTTTCGTATACAGTATTTGTACGACATGTTTTGAATACAACAAAAATGTTAAAAACAAATTTGCTACATAATATTTTCTATAAATAAAATTTTAAATTTTAACCCTATTTTCTTGATGTTGCATGCTTAAAACTGTGCACCAATTCACCAAACGAACCACGCATTGTAACAAAATATATAAAAGATTAACAGAGATTGGTCCCAACTTTTCTTTGACCAGGTCCGTCAATTTCAATTTCATACTCAGTAGAAGCAAACTTTGAACGTTGAATTAGTCTACTGTAGAAAACGTTTTCTAATAAAATGGATGTCACGTTGTTGTCCGAAGAAGAAATTGTCCAGTTTGGTTCACGACTTAGATGATAATAACGTAAGCCTAATTAAACACGACAAATATGTGTGAATGGTTCTAACTTTCAATAAAAATCTCGTGCAAGAAACTGTAAACACGTACAAAAGTTTTCTGGACCAACGTTTAGCTCAAATGATAGGAGCGATGCCTTGTGAAATCATTGATCTGGGATCGAGTAAAAAGTGTAAAAGTTTTATTCAAGTCCAATGGTTACACTATAAGCATGTACGTACAAGATTTTAACCAAATTCGTTGGTTTGACTAACGAAAATTCTGATTTCGCAATCTAGGTGACAAAAAAGTTACTTATCGGAGCACATTCCTAGAAAAGTGTGACGAATTACTAAAAAAAACTACATCTATATCGCAAAATAGCAAGCAGGTACTCAAAATAAAAATGTATAGTAAGAAAACAATTACAGTACCCTCGTGTGTTTAAATAAAAATTACCCCTCATGGCACATCTCTAAGTGGTAAAAGGAGAAGGTAGAAAACTTTAATTTTGCTTGAAGCTGTCGCGTCAAGGGTTCGAATCTTGAAATATGAATTTGGCCCTTAAGTAAGTGCACGTGTACAAGCAACTTTCCACCATGTACCATTGGAGGCACAACATGCGATTTACCTCCTTCACAAAGGTTCAGGGTAAGGCAAGTGGGGGCCGTCAAGAATGCGGCTCATCCTTTAAATAAATTTAAAATTACTGGTAAACAAACCTTACCTATTGATAAGTCAGCACTGGCAACTCAATTATTTTTGTCATTTCTCCGCAACTTGGACAATTCTTATAAAGTGATCCATCAGTTACTTTGGTGCCAGAAAACAATCAGGCATTCAGGTTCACGTTCTTCTTTCGGGTTAGATTCATCCACTTGCAAAGAGTACCCCTCGAAAACTAATCCGTCTGCAGGTACTTGATCGCCGATCTTCAAGCAAACTATTTGTCGAACAACAATGTCCAATATCCATATATTGTTGCTTCCAACAAATATGGATATCAGACATCGTTGTTAGAGATGTGGTTTGTCTGAAGACTGGCAATCAAGTAGTTGCAGACGGATTATTTTTCCACGGGCATTCGTTGCAAGAGGATGAATCTAGCATGACAGGTGAAAGCCATCATGTCCAATCAGTCAATCTCAAAATCCCCTCTTGTTTTCAATTGAGCAAACGCCGCCTCTTCAAACTCGATTAAAGAAAACTTTATCAGTAGGCAAGGTTGGTTAGCATTCCTTGTCTTTGTCGTTTCGATACTTCAACAGATGAAGATGTATGGGAATAAAGAGTTCAAATTCACCGGAATGTTGCCGATCTGATTCATAGATTGACTTTCGTAGTCAACTACTCTTGCTTATTCTTTGAGCCTATAGTTCTCTTCTCTTTCAATGCTACTTTTCCAGTGTGTCATCTAGTGCACTTTCAAATGCTGTCTAGTCTGACCAGGCTATACTGTAAGTGTAGAGTTGAAGAGCTAAGTTTTGCACGGTAGTGCAAAAGAGCCAAGTCCATGAGAACCAGCTCGAAACAAAACCAAAAGAACTTGTTTGTGGGTCGGACAAAACCACTTATCAATTGTGGCTGCATCTTGACTTCTCGGTTGGCATAGCAGTACAAGAAAGACCAAGGTATTATTACACGAATTGGAAGAGCATCAAGATCATCATTTATTAACAATATTACCGCTTTTGATCTGTAATTTTTTAAGGTTCATTAATGAAAAGAAAAAGAGGTTTTTTTTCCATCTGCTAGCATTGAAGTTTGGAATCTATCAGTAGCATGGATGTGTTAATTTCTTCTAGTAGTAATTTGTTATTGTCTGAAGATGATATTTCCTATATCCATGCGTACATGGGGATTTTCACATTTTAAAAAAAAAAAAAAAATTCTGAAACATATCCACTTACAGTACATATCCATACACAAATTTTTTTTTTTTTTTTTTTTTTATAAAGAAGTAGGATTTATATACTCTCATTAAATTTCGGGTATAACATATATACAAATTGCACATACAAGTGATAAATCCCTAATCAACGAAAAATGAGAATCAAATGGTGGATATGTGTGATATGTTGTTATTATTTTTTGTGGTAGATCTATATAAAAACGAATTGGTGAATAGATTTCGGGAATTTCTTGGTGGGTGATTCAAGGGAGAGACGATTTGGTAGAAATTTTGTTCTGAAATATGAAAGGAATTTTGTGATTAATTTGACATATTAAAGTGCGTTTATTGAAGCGTAATTTAAGGATGTGTTTGTCGGATTAAAAATGTACAGTAAGAAAACAATTACTGGTAAACAAAATTATTAAAGGGCAGCATCCAGTGAATTTGTGTGTGTGTGTTTTTTTTTTCCAACTTTGAATCTGTGTTGTTGATTTCAAATTTCTCTATCAATTCTGTAAAGTTTTTCTGTACTTGTAGACTGACTGACAAACCTTACCTACCTAACAATTATTGATTAGTCAGCAATGGAAACCCAATTATTTTAGTCATTTCTCCCCAGCTTGGACACAATCATTCTTATAAAGAAGTGACCAAAAGAGCACGTGCAGAACTCGTTTGTTGGTCGGACAAGTGTTGCTACATCTTGGCTTCTCGGTTGGCATAGCAGTACAAGAAAGACCAAGGTATTGTTACACGAATTGGAAGAGCTTCAAGATCATTTATTAGCAATATTACTGTAATTTTTTAATATTCATTAATGAAAAGAAAAGCTGTTTTTTTTTCCATCTGCTAGCATTGTGGTTTGGAATCTATCAGTAGAATGGATGTGTTAATTTCTTTTAATAGTAATTTGTTATTGTCTGAAAATGATAATTCCTAGATACATGCCTACATGGGGATTACAAGAAGGTTGTGGATAGGGGCAGACCTAGGAACGAGATTCAGTAGGGGCGAGACAAAATTATGTACAAATTATGGGCTAAAAACTTAAAATTATGGACTAAAAAACTATAAGGACTACTTTGTAAATGTCAAAAATTAAGGGCCCCTTCTGATACTTAGTCATATGAATGTGTGGAGTTCAAACAATTAGTAAACACTTCCATAAATTTGAGGCTAATTGGACTCTTATAAGTGCACTAAGAGTGGGCTAGGGTCTGGTGAGCTTATTGGGCAGCTGTTAAGGGTGTGTTTGATTTGGAAGAATGTATTTTGGAATAGTAGATTAATGGAGAATGTGTGGTTGAAAATGAAGGAAAAGTTATTGATGTGATGAAAAATATTATTTTTTTGAAAAATGTGTGGTTAAAAATGAGTAGAAGAATGAGAATGAAAATTTTAATGTATACCAAACAGGGCTTTATCAAAAGGAAAAAAATATCAAGGTTTAAGGTTACGTTTTCGTAATATTAAAATCTGATAAAAAAAATTGCAACTTAATCTCCAATCTCCTAAAGGTTACAACTCTTAACGAACACATAGTTCTCATACACTAGATAAATTATATGTAACAATTGTTGAATTTCACTTGTTTTTTTTTTTTTTTTTTTGAAAAAGAATTTCACTTGTTTAATGATAGACGTTATCAAGCTGACACAATTTCAAGGATAAGACACGCAAGGCAACATTGGGGGACATTTTGCAAAATGACCTATGAATAGTGGCTTTTTAAGTTTTTTGTTAAAAAGTCAGTTTTACCCTTAATGATATGGGTCATTTATTGCAGATCAAGTCCTCAATCCTTATAATTTTTTCGAAATTAGTTTTATTCTTGTTTTTATTCATCGTCACTAGACGTTTCTTCTAAATCTGATTTTTCTTCAAATATTTCTTCATTTACTTCTATTTCTTCAATATCAACTTCTTCACATTCATCTCTAATTTGTTCAAAGTCCGTAATTAATATTCTAACTTTCTTTTTTGGGCATTCAGTGCTAATATGACCTTCTTCATTGCAATTCCAACATTTACATCGTTTTTTATCTAATGGTTTTTTATTATAAGGTTTATATTTTCTTCTAAAATATTTTCTTTTTGGTTTAAAATATTTCTTTTTAAATTTATTATATTTTTTATATTTCTTGGGTTTTATTTTTCTTTTTCTTTTATAATCATAACATCCCCAATTTCCTGGTACTTCAGTATCTCTACAACAAATTCTATCTTGTATAAATCCTGATTGTTTATAAATCATTTGATTACTACACATAGTACTTATTTCGTCTTTTATAGTTCTTATAATAAATCCTAATGTATATCCTTCTTCATTTCTTCCTAATTGTTTTTCTTTAATCTTATTTTGAAAATAACTATTCCATGGTGGTGGTAATTTTCTAATAAAAACTTCCTTATAATAATTATTATCAGCTCCACTTCCAAACATCATATAATAATATTTACTATATTCGCAACAATATTCATTGAGATAACACATATTACAAATTTGTAAATGTTCCATTCTATTTTTAGCATCTTCTATTTCTTCTAATCTAGCTTTAGTACTTTCATTTACCCAATCTTCTCCAGCAAATTCTCTATAAATTCTTGTAGCAACTCTATTTATTCCTTCTATTATACTAATTCCAAATCCTGCTTCAATACTATCTTTCCAAATACCTTTTGTGGTTTCTTCTAATCCTCTATACCAATTAAATACATTTCCTTTAAATGTTGCTAATAAATATTCAGTTCTATTTTTATTATCTGTATTACTGCGATTATAATTAAAGTGTGCTATCATATTGGTACTCCATTCACTTATAGCTCTTCTAACATCTAATTCACAATCTAAATTTAAATATGATCCTGCAATTTTCATTGGGTTTGATTCTCTTAAAATTGGTTTAAATTGATCTCTATACATTCTTTCTTTGGTAGTTCTAAAATCTACTTTTGTATTAACATATCTTCTAGGGTCTATTTCTGCTTCATATCTAGCTGTGCTAGTTTCTCCATATTCTTCTTGTTTAACTGCTCGTGGTCCTCCTGTTTTTCCAACCATATGATTTTTAGTTATTTCTTCACAAATTTTTAAGTCTTCTAAGTCAAATATTAAATTTTCCATTTCTTCGTTCATTGTTCTTCTATAATTAATTTTCCTTCTTCTTTTTCTATAAGATTTTCTTCTTGCTTTCTAAGATCAATCAATAATTTTTCTATATCTTCTTTTAATCCTCCATTAAGTTGTATTAATTCTTCATATTTTTCAATTTTCTTTCTAACTTCTTTAAGTTCTTTAGTATAATCTGGTTTAAATGGTTTTTCTTTATTTAGATTTTCTATTATTCTATTTAAAAGATTTTCTATTCTTAAAAAGTTGTTTTGTAGTCTTTCTTTCTCTTCTTCGTAGACTATTTCAATTCTAGTTATTTTTTCATCAATTGTTTTTATATTTTTCTCAATTAAATTAATTTTATCATTCATACTCATATTTTAGGTTTTTTATAAGATGGTTTTTCAATTTCAAATCCTAATTTATTTAATAAAATATCAAGTTTATAATTAATAATGTCTACTTTTTCTTCTAAAGTTGCTATTTTATTAATACTATTTTTCTGTGCAATTTTTGATATTCGATTTTGAATTTCTTCAAGTTTAGCTTCATCAAGTATTTCTAAATTATTAATTTGTTCTTTTATTTTATTAAATTGTTTAGACATATTTTTGCTTAAAACTTCTAACCTTTCTTTAGCTATTTCATCTTTTGGATCTATATTATTTATTTCGTCTATAGCTTCTACGTCTTTAGATTTTAATTGTCCTAATTGTTGCCATAAAAATGCATTAGTCCAATTTGTAGTCATATTTAACCATTCATCTGTATTTCCCCATGAGCTTAAAGGTTGAAACAGAGTTGTATTCCATTTTTTAGTTTGATAGCTTCCTATTGGTAATCTAATATTTTCTATTTCTTGTTTATCAAATCTTATTTTTGTTGGTAAACTCATATTAGTCTGGTATATTTAAGGAATTAATTATTATATTATTTATCATTTGTCTTATTTCTCTTCTAAATTGTTCTTCTCTTCTTAATTCTCTTGTAATTTCATTTCTTAATAATTCCCTTTTAATTTTATTCCAATTAGAAATTTCCCTTTCTATTTCTCTACGATTATTGTCGGTTATTATCTGTTCTTCTAAAATTTTTATTTTATTATCACAAAATTTTCTAGTTATTCCAGGCATATTTTTATTCTATATCGTCAAAACTAAGATCAAAATCATATAATTCAGAAACTTCATTATAACTTACATGCTCTGTAGTTTCAAAAGTTCTTTCACTATTTTCACTATCTACCAGAAAAATATAATCATTTTTATTATTTCTTTAGGCAATTTTTCTTTTAATCCAAATGATACAATTGTAAGGCATTTTTCATAATATCTACTATCTCTTTTTATGAAATTTATTCCTCTAGTATAACTATCATAAGTTTCCGGAATTTCTATCATGTGACTATAATCAATACTATTAGTATATCTAAAAGGTACAGATCTATAATAAAACTCGTAACTTTCCATGATAAAAGTTCTTCAAAGTAAACAATCTCATAAAAATTCTTATATAATAATTTTCATGCAACTTTTCAGACAATAAATTTTCTTGTAGCTTAAAATAAGGGCCTTACCACGCTTCGCCAAATAGCAAGAATGTTATATGTTCCTGGTCACCTTCACACAAGAGTTGGCCGAAGTCCGACAGCATCACAGCAAAAATGGACACAAAGGCACTCAAAACTCTCAAACAGACTCACTGTGTAGAACAACACTCAAAGCGTAATAAAAGATTTATTTCAAACTCAAAAATTTTATTGATCTGAAGATAGCTTGAAAGCTATTATACAAAGATTTTTACAGAGATTGATACTCCGAAGAGTGGTTTCTACTCTCTAAAGAGAATGATTACAAAGATCATTGTTGAAGGTTTTAGATGGTAGTTCCGGATGAGATTTCAGATGGCTAATTTTCGATGATCCTTTCTAATGAGAAGGGTCTCAATTTATAGAAAGGCTCGCACTTCACCGAGAAGCTTCTGGCCAATCAGATTTTTACAACACAAAAGTAAGAAGTACAATAATTTCAAATGTGGTTGAAAATATTAAAAGTGGTTGTTGGTTGTCTTTATTCCAGTGTCGGCAATTTCTTTTGATTCCAGCTTCTCTGCCGTCTTCTTATCTTCAAAGTTCACATGGTGCTGTCAGTCACGTTTTTCTTGATCGTCCTTTACTTGTGGACGTGTCCCATAAGTCGGCAGGCTTCTTTAATGCATTCTTCACTTCCAGAAAATTGATCGTTCATAATTCCACAGATTTTTTCTTCAAGAATTTTTGATTCTTTATCTCCTCTACAGATAAGGATCCAATTATTACTCATACCATAGACCATGTATCTTTCTCCATAAAAGAACTGCATTGTTGAGCAGACTGATTTTATTCCGAGAGCTCGTCTGTAAATCATCCATTTTCTATTAATAGTGGGCAATTCTTTAAAAATCTGAATCTCCTTGAGTGGATTTCCATTATTTTTCCGAATTGTGATGAGATGATGTTCTCCATACCACTCTGGTTCTTTATATTCAGGACTAATCGTGTAAAATCTCAGTTCAATCGGTTGTTTATCGCTGAATTTTTTAACACAATTAACAAATTCTTTGTCAAACTGTTCAATTTCTTTTAGATCTATCCCTGGGAAGAGTCGATCTAAAAATCCAAATGCTGCCAATTTTCGAACAATATTAGGATCTGCTCCTTGAACTGCACTGATCCTTGGATAAATCGCCGTTGGAAGGGCTGTCAAATATAGAGAACTTCCTTCTCTGAAATTATATACCCATTCTGAGAATTCATAATACTCCTTTTCCATTGGATGTAGATTAGCTCTGATATGATGAGTAGCAATTATTCCCTTTGGTGATTTAAGGTCACCAATTGGTGATTTTTTATCTTCTTGGAATTCACTGATAACAGTAGGCTGTTCCAATGGGCCTTTTGATAAGGATGTTTGAGTACTAGACTCAGCGGCTCCTTTTCCACTTGTAAATTTTTCCAACAATTTGTCCATACTGACAGGTAGTTGTTGTGGACCCTTTTTTATGACTTTTTCCTCTTGCGAGGTAAGAGAGTCATTTCTCTTAAATTTTGATTCTCCACTCGATGTGGATGTATTAATCTCCCGAAATGGGATATGACTAGCCTTTCGGCTGTATTCACCTTTTAAAGGAGGATACTCCTGGCTACAATTTGCAAAAAAGTCTAAACATTCTGACAATTTTTCAACTATTTTTTCTTTGTTATCATTCAATTTTTCAATCTTTTTCCCACTTTCAACAACTTTGCTTGATAAATCACACAAAGTTTGTCGAATATCAAGATGATCTTCTTGAACAAAGAAGATAATCTGCATTAAAATCATTAGAAGATCTTGTAATTCCTTTGTAAATGCTTCAATCTTTTCCATATTCATGATTCCTGCTCAAGAAATCAGCAAATAAATTATCTTTTCCTTTAATATATTCAAATTTAAAATTATAAAAAGATAGTAACACTTGCCATCTATGTAACCTTCTATGTTGGGGTGAATTTGGTAATTTATTATTTACTAGTCCGTTTAGTTGTGTATTATCAGTTTGAACAATAAATTCCTTGGGTAACAAAAACATTTTAAATTTGTTTATTCCTTTAACTACTGCCAATAATTCTTTCTCATTGGTGGAATAATTTACTTGACATTATTAAATGTTCCACTAGTATACCTGCAAATTTCATTTAAATCAGTTTTTAATAAAGCACTCCAATATAAATCTGAAGCATCGGTTTGAACTATTAATTTATCTTTTTCATCAGGAAGTCTAAGTTTAGGTAAATTTTTGCAATTTTCTTTTAAATTTTTAACACAAAGAGTATGTTCTTCATTCCAACCTAATTTATTTGATTTTCTTAATAGTTTCTGAAGTTTATTTTTTTTTTTCTGCAAGTTTTTCTATAAATCCTTCAGCATAATTAAGACAACCCAAAAACTTTTGAATTTGTTGCTTATTTTCTAATTTATCAGGAAATAAAATTATTTTTTCTGAAATATGAGGTTGCAATTTTATTCCATCACTATTTATTATCATTCCTAAGAATTCAATTTCATGTTTTGCTACTTCTGCTTTTTTCTGACTAAGTATTATACCTTCTTTTGAGCAAAGTGTAGCAAAAATTCTAAGATGTTTAAGATGATCTTCATATGTTTCTGAACAAACAAGTATATCATCAACATAAACAATAAGAAAATTATAAGTTTTAAAGACTTCATCCATTCTTCTTTGATAAATTTGTGGTGCATTTTTTAATCCAAATGGCATAACTAACCATTCATAATGTCCTTGAGGAGTACTAAATGCTGTTAATGGTATACTATTATCTTCTAGTTTAATTTGCCAAAATCCAGATTTACAATCAAATTTTGAATAATATTTTTTATTCTTAGCTATATTTATTAATACTTCTTTATTTGGTAAATAATATCCATCAAACTTAGTGTTTTTATTAAGTTCTTTATAATTTACTACCATCCTAGGTTTTCCTCTTTTTATCTCCGAATGATTTCTAACCATAAAAGCTGGGCTACTATGAGGGCTATTACTTCTCCTTATAAGTTTTTGATTAAGAAGTTCTTGAATTTGTATTTGAAATTCTTCCTTATCTTCTTGATTATAGAGCATAGGTTTGACTCTAATAATGATTGTTGGTTCTAATAGTTCTATTTTAGCTGTTGTTTTTGATTTTTCCCATTTTTCAAGTGGGTTTTCATTATAATTTTTAGCTAAAAGATCTTTTATTTGATCAAGAGTAATTGTTTTGATTGAATAATTGAGTAATTTTGGTATAAATTCTATTTTTTCACCACGCTGAGCTGGCTGAACTCGGAATGGTTTAAATTCTCTAGCAATTTTTAGTAAATGTCCACATGGTGTTTTTAATTGAATAGTATAAATATTTTGACTATATTGACTAAACTGTTGTAGAAAGTCATTTCCAAGAATAATATCACAATCATTAATATTATATTGGTAAACATTTCTTATGGTTACTATTTTAGATCCTATTATAACTTCTATATTTTCATTTTTATATTTTAAAGATTCTCTTACTCCAGTTATTCCTTGTAAAGTTAATTGTTGTTTATTTTCTATCCACTTTGATAATAAAAATTCTTTAAAGACAGTTATCTCAGCTCCTGTATCAATTAGAGCACAAGTAGTTATTTTTGATTCAAATACAGTTATTTGTATATATACACTTATTGGGAATTTTATTTCTCTACTCATTTTTCTTTAGGGCAATATGTAGTTATTCCTTGATGTGTAATAAGAATTCCTTCCTTGTCTATTTTATAATTATCAAGACTATTTAAAAATGAATTTCCTAATAATATTGGATGTTCATCAAAAAATATAGCATTCTATGCTTAATAATAAATTTCCTAATTTAATTTGAATTTGTCCTATGATATCACAAGAGTTTATTTTTCCTTCAAAATCTCTATAACTATAAGGTTCAACTTTTTTCTTTTTAATTCCTTCATCAATAAGAGAGCAAATATGATTCTGACTTGCTCCAGTATCAATAAGTATTTTAGTTTCATTTATCCATTTATTTCCATTAAAAAACTTTCCTTTAATTCCATAAACACTATTATTTTTATTTTGTATTATTTTTGAAATACTATGTCTTACTGTATTATTTCCAATAATTATTTTATTTTCTTTATATGTTATTTGTTTTGGTATTATAGGTTGATCAATACTTATAGCATCATCATGTCCTATCTCAAAATTTTCTATTTCTTCTATGTCTTGTTCTCTTGGTAAGATTGCTTCACCTATATCCCTAAATTCTTCGTCAATTTCTATAAAAGGTTTTTCTTTATATATATTTCCATAATTACTATTTGTATAACAATATAATCCTTGATATAATATAGTAAAAACTTTATTATCATCTTTTAATATTTTATTAGTCATCTTAAAATGTAGACTAAGACAATCATCTAAATTTTTATCATTTATATGTACGCAATATCTTGGATAACAAGTAAATTTTAATTTTTTATAGGCTAAATTTCCTTTTACTATTCCTAAATTTCCATTTTCTCAGCTTATACATCTTTCATCTTGTAAATTAAGTATTATAGGACTATTAATTCCTTCTTTAAAACATGATTTTATTATTATTTGTATTCCAGCAAGGTAAACATAAGATATTTTATCTCGTTTTTCTTGTTTTAATTTTCCTAGGAATTCATTAATATTTCTTTTTGTTATAAGATTTAATTTTATTTTTCCTTGTGTATGTTTAATATCTATGGCTTTTTCTATTTCATGATATTCATTAATGACTAACTTTTTTCTTCTAAAGGCTGATCCTAAAATATTGAATAATTTATTTTCTCCTGGTGGTTTTAGACTTAATTCTGCTCTATTAATTTTTCTAAATTTTTCCCAATCAAATTTTCCTTTTAAGGCATATCCTTCTACTCCTTCGTATACTTCAGTTTCTATATTTTCTGAATTTTCTATTTCCATGATCCTTAGGTATCTAATTCTTCAATTCTCATAATTTCATTATTAAGAACCCTTTGTATTCTTTTTAAAGTTTTCATTTCTATAAGAATAGGCATTTTAACAAGATATCCTATGTCTTCGTCTAAAACTTCATCAAAATCTATTAAAAGAAAAGTAATTTTCTTTTCAAATTTTTTCTTTATTTTAAGACTATCGGAGTCTTTTATTTTATTAATCAAATTTCTTGATTTATTAACAAGATGTTGAATATAACTATCAGTATCTAAATATTCAGTAGAATTGTTAACGTACCATCCTATGCAAATTTCGTTATTATCTTCCATTCTCTAATGTCTTTAAATCCTCAAGATATATGGCTCTGATACCATTTTTATTGGACCTAAAATGCAAAAATTCAAAAATAAAATTATTAATCAATATCAATTTTTTTCGGCTCAAGATAGGTGGAAAGAGTTGATGGTGAAGAAAAGTTAATTTTTATTGCAATGGGCAAACAATTTTGTTGAATCCAAAATTAGAATTAAAGTTATGAGGACTAAAATAACTTATTTTGAAACTTTTTATATTAAGGGTATTTTAGGTAGTTTATATATTTGAATAGTGAAATGGGTTAGTTTGGGGTTAGTTTGGAATTTTAACTTTGAATTTGGGTCATTTGCTTATATTTCCCCAACATTGGTCACATTCCACACATATTGAAGACAATATATTTGTCAGAATAAATTCATTTTGTACATATTCATCAAAGCTTCCGTACATGAGACGAAGCCACAAAAAAGAAATTAATATTGGCATCGTCCAATATATGTATTAATATGAATTTTTATTATTTGAATTTTAAAAAAAAAAATCAAATGACATTACCATCGGGAATAAATCAAACCAAAAACTAAAAATAGATATAAAATATTTTTAATAATAAATTCCTTATTTTATTTTATTTTTAAAAAAAGTATAATAATGAATATTGAATATTGCTGGTTTCAATTTAATTTAGGCAATTTCATCTATATATATTATTATTTTTATAATTAGGAGTTTTTAATTATCTTTGAGCTAGAGCTTGTTTGGAAGAGATTTTAATCCAATTAAAATTGAAAATATAATCGTTATTGGAGATCACTCGTATAATAAAAGTCAACAATAACGGTTAATTTTTCAATTTTAATTCGATATTAATCTCTACCAAACAAGCTCTTAATATTTCTTTAGAAAAAAACTTCGGATCTCAATTTCGATTAGGGCTTTTTAATTTAACTCATTATCTTGATTAGAGCACCCGCCGTCGAGACAAAAGTTGTGGGTTCGAACCCTGACATCCTTGAAAGGCCAAGCAAAAGTGTACTGCATCCAATCAATGAAGAATGACTTCCATAGCCGTGTTAGTACCTTATCACCTTTATTTGGGGACAATTTGTCTAAGATCCTAGGTGAGAATGATAGAACACTTTTGTTGGTTGTTGACCAAAGGAAAACATGGGAAAAACAAAGATGCACTAAGGGAAGGAAGAAGGGCGACTATAGTATTCTTCAATGAACTATTAGCCGATATGAGTTTGATAACAAAAAGAGTGCTTAAAGGTCCAACAAGATTCTAGTAGCTAGAGCTAGAGTTTATAGTCTTTGTTATATCGTAAATAAAAAGGGTACGACCGAAAGAGCTAAACGTAGAACGAACCTACGAGTTGAGAAGTGTTCCATTCCCAATCGGCCGAAAAAGGTTGGTCGTAAATTGGTATTCACTAAAATCAACGATTTTACGATCATGATAAAAATTTTGGTTTTCTTTTAGAGTTTACTCACATGGACTCCTCACATATGATAATCCCACCACCGAACCTTATTTGTAAAGAATCAACGAATATTTGATTTCTAAATTGACAATATCCTTTGTGAATCAACATATTATTAGGTCGTTCATTGAGTTCGTTTCTTATTTCATCGATTTGTGCTGCATCTATAACCTGAATAAATAATATCTAATTTCTTAAATAATTAATTAGCGATATCTCCTATGAATCAACGCGTTTTTAAATCGTTCTTTTTGTTCGCTTTTTTATTTCAGATGCTTCACGCTGCAACATATAACCTGAATAAATGCTACCTAATTTTTTAGACAATAATGGTTTATTTCTAACTTTCATCTGCAATAAATAATTATTTTAAAAATCACTTAACTACTTATAATTTACGTATAAGCAGATGAGCCAAAATCTTACTATCGATTCATTGAAATGATTTATGTACCTGATTTTCATGTTACGTTTTAAGAATCAATCTGTCACACTAAGTCCATTTTTTATTCCATTTCTTCGTGCCATACAAAGAATTTATTCCTATGGCACATGACAGTATCAAGGTACGATTTTTATCACCATGTCAATTATTCTGTTTAGATCAAGGATTATTCCAAATGTACAGAAGAATTTTTCACAAAAATTTTACACCCCTTCACATGTGTGGGGCCCACCACTCACACTCATTTCTGTAAGTGTAGCAAAGTTCATATATCAATTTGTCAAGTTGGACTATCAATTGTCGATCACCGACCAGAAATCGAACAAAGTCACTTGAATTAAATGTCATAATTAAAAGAATTAATTTACTTGTACATTGTTTTTGTACATTGAATTTGACATTTTCTATATGTAAGAAATTTTACTAGAAATTTGAATGAATAATTCTACTTGTACATATGGATGTCATAATGTACAAGTAGCACAACCCAATTTGAATAAGGATAATGTTGGTGTACATCCAGTTTGACGACCCCCCTCACATGGGGGTTACGGGCCCCACTCCTATGTGAGGAGGCTGTCATCCATGATGTACACTTGTACATCATGCATGGTCCTTTGAATAAATATTGTTAAAATCAATTACCATTATATTGTCACATCAAACAATGTCAACTAAATTGTCAAACTTTAATTTACGTGTAATAAAACTGCAATTAAAATCGTCACGAACAAAATAAAGCATCATATTCACACGTAATAAACAAATTAATTATCTGCGACCTTTTTCCCCATAATCTTACAATGAGGCTTTCGATACTGGATTGTGTTACATGTACGTAACAATTTATACAATGATTTATCGATAAATGATGGGACGAGATTTAATTGAATTATTTTACGTGAATATGCCGTATTTTTCAAAATTAATTCAATAAAATCACCATCTATTCATCTTAAAACGGTAATTAACTTAATTTAATTTTACACATAATAACATACGGAACCCTGGGCCGGGAATGCTGTAATACGCCGCAGTCATCATCTTCCCTGTCTTCTCCTTTTTTATTTTTATCTTTTTCAATTTTTCGCCTCGCCATTTATTCTTACTGCAAATCCTCTCTATCTCTCACTCGCAGAAACGGAAGCCTTTCATTGAACGGCTCTCCTTTTAATCTATTTTACCCATAATAACTTTGGCCATATATACATACAATCGCTAACAATTGTTTACTGGTGAGGTCAGGCGTTTTGAGGCGATTTTTTTTTCCTTCAGAGAAAATGGCTGCGAGGGTTGCTATGAAATTCACGAGAGAATGCTTTATATCTAGGAAGCTTAAATCAAATAATATTACAAGGTATTATTTTGCCACTGAAGCTTCGACTACTAATCCTCTTAATATTCCCAAGGAATTTCCTCATGTTTCCAAAAAGGTAATCTTTCTACCTTATTTTTTAACTACGCTGTGCAAAAATCATCATTTTAGCCGTAAAGACGTCGGGCTTTCGCTAAATTGGAAAAGGGCTCCTTTAGTTCATGTGTACGTTATGGGTGGCGAGCATGTATTAGGATGTTTGGTACTTCATTGTTATGCAATTGCAGTAGGAATTGTCCCATTTTCTATGAATTTAGTTTTGTTTGCTAGACTTTAGATGATACTATACAAATTGAGATTGAAGAACAGTGCAAAAAGATTGAATTTTTATATGATCTCTTTTGGATTATGTGCTTCGCTTTTCGATTGAGAATCAATTAATTTCTTTGGTAAGTTAAAGAGAGATACTTGAATAATAGTTCTGCATTGTTTTTTTCCCCTTTTTTTTCCGTGTGTTTATCTTGTTACACTTGCACTGCAGGGTGGATTAGTTTTTTTTTTTTTTTTCCTTTTTCTTCCGCATATTTATCTTGTTACACTTGGACTGCAGGGTAGGTTACTCACAGGAGCTACAATCGGTCTACTTATAGGTGGAGGTGCCTACGCCAGTACTGTGGATGAAGCGACTTTCTGGTATTCAGATTGAATTTTATAGTGTATTTCGACCTGCATTTTATCTGACTGTTCCCCCAATTGTGAATGAATAATTTGTTTTGGCTTGCTAATTATGTATCATATGGCACATTTGGTTTCAGAAGCTATTCTGATGATTAAATTTGGTGTTTTTTGGGGTTTTGTAACTAAGAAAGCTTGAGGAATACTACTAAAAAGGAAAAATTACAAAACAAAGAAAATATTAAAGTCTTCGCCATGAGCATAACTGAAGAAGGGATTCATAATATTTCCTCTTGTAAAACGTTCTCAATTTCATTGGAGGCTATGCTGAGTAAAAGAATGGTGGCTTCGTTTATTAAGATTTCTTTTGAAGAAAACTAAATCTCGAGAATGTGAGAAATCATTGAAAAGATGGTCATATATGCTGCTGTATTGTCCCTTAGGATAAGAATTGAAAACTATCTATATTTAAGTCTCTATGCGGAAGTGCTTTCTTTATGGAAACTGTTAAAACGATCATTAGTTATGTGAAATGCCTAAATCACATTTAAATTTCTAAAATTTGTAGAAAACCTTGGCTTCCTGCCTCTCTTCCCATAATAATAACTAATGCATCCACATTGGGTGCCTATGACAACATGTGTACCTAATAAACTTGTTATAAGATAACTTGATAAGATTGGATTTTAACTAGAATTGATTGCTAAAAATAAGCTAAAGGTCAAATTCTATTGTGGAGGACTTATGAGTGGAAAATTCATATCTGTATTTAGACACTGAACGGTACGTGTTAACAGTAATTTTTAGGAAAGCAGGGTTGTTTCGGTTTTGGGGCAATGCTATTTATTGCTCAGGTTGATTAGGCTTTTTAAGGGCTTATTATTGGTGATGATACAAAGGGGGAATTTGTCCGGAATTAGAAATAGATAAAGAGAGGAAACAAAAAGGAGAAGAGAAGAAGAGAGAGAGCACTTTTATTGTTGATTTATATTTGAATGTAGACAATAGAAACATTTCATTGTTTATATTGTTAATAAAATTAGAGTTGGACTAATCCTCATTGTTATTTGGGCACAGATTAAAGTCTTATTTATGCATATTAAGCCTTGGTGCTTGCAACCAAAATGTTTTGAAGTTATATTTTACTGTTTAAATACTCCCTTTAACTATAATTTTGTGGGAATAATTAGTACAACACATATCATGAATTGTGCAGTGGCTGGCTTTTCAATGCAACAAAACTAGTCAATCCAATCTTTTCATTTTTGGATCCAGAAGTCGCCCACCGATTGGCTGTTTCTGCTGCAGCTCGTGGATGGGTCCCAATAGAGAAAAGGCCAGACCCACCAATATTGGAACTAGAAGTTTGGGGAAGGAGGTTCTCCAATCCTATTGGTCTTTCTGCTGGCTTTGACAAAAATGCTGAGGCCGTTGAAGGCTTACTTGGCTTAGGTTTTGGCTTTGTGGAGGTAGGATCGGTTACTCCGGTGCCACAGGAGGGTAATCCAAAGCCTCGTATATTCAGATTGCCTAAGGACGGGTAAGAATGAATATTTTAACCTGTTTTATCAATTAAGATCTCTTTTTTGTGTATTCTACACTGTATGGCATGAAGTGAAGCTTTATTTTATAAATCGAATGCAAGTCTCATTTTTAAAACTCTTAGAGATGTTTGCCACACATAGTATTGGAAAATTCGATAAACAAGATTGTTTAATTTCTGTTTTCTTTTTTAATCTGCACAGACCACCTTACCAAACAATGTTTAAATGTGGCAGTGCTATAATTAATAGATGTGGCTTCAATAGCGAAGGAATAGTTGTTGTTGCGAAGCGGTTGGGTGCTCAACATGGTAAGAGGAAGTTAGAAATGTCGAGCACTACATCTTTCGCAGGTGATGAAGTTGTCCATGGAGGGAAAGCTGGTCCTGGAATTTTGGGGGTTAACCTTGGAAAGAATAAGACCAGTGAAGATGCTGCGGCGGATTATGTACAAGGAGTTCATACATTATCCCAATACGCTGATTACTTGGTATATGTCCAATTTATTCCTTTAAAGTTTCATGTCCATATTTTCTTAGATCTGGGAACCCACCTAAGTGGATGTTATGAAACATAAATTTATATCTAGTGTATAGGATGAATGTTGTATTGCAACTTTGTTACTTCGCCCCTGTTTGGCTCCCATTAAATTAAATTACATTACATTACATTAAATTTTTCGCTCTCTTCATTACAACCACACATTCATCAAATAAAATAATATTACACACAAATTTAAAACTTTTCATTACTTTTCCACCACACATTCTTCCATCAATTACTATTCCAAAAATTTTCAACCCTAAAAAATGCCAAATAATGGGGGCCAAACAGGGGCTTCATCTTTAGATACATTTGTTGAGCAGCTGTAAGTCTGAACGTACAGTGCTTGGTCCTCACCTTCTAGGTTATCAATATTTCATCTCCCAATACTCCTGGGCTGCGCCAACTTCAGGGGAGAAAACAATTGAAAGATCTAGTTAAGAAGGTTTTGACCGTACTTCTTTGTCAATCTAATTAGTTAATGTATATTGGAGAATACAGTACCATGTAGTTATAACTTTATCTTTGTCAAGGTTCAAGCTGCTCGTGATGAAATGCAATGGGGTGAGGAAGGCCCACCTCCTTTGCTTGTGAAAATTGCTCCAGACTTGTCTAAACAAGATCTTGAAGATATTGCAGCGGTATGTACATACTTATTTTCTGACACGAGCTTTTTCTCCGTCATGGACATCCTTAATACTTGTTCTCTGTTTCCGTAGGTTGCTCTTGCACTTCGAGTAGACGGATTGGTACGTCGTTTCTAATGCATTATAGTCTCTTTAACCTTTTTGCTATGTTCAGTTTATGAGCTTTGCTATAGGTACATCATAGTGTACATAAGGGTGTACACCCCCCTCACATGGGGGGTGGGACCCGCTTAAATAAAAAAATATTTTATACAGTGAGTCCCACCCCTCATGCGAGAGGGGTGTAGCCCCTTATGTACATCTTTTGATGTACAAGTGGAATTGCTCTCAGTTTATTGATTCACTGTAATGTATCCATGATTGTAACTATTGACTGCTTCTTGGCTACTCATATGGTAAGATCTCGTGAATACGAAACAATTAATTATTTTTATGAGATAGACATATAAAGCGGCTTATAAACTGATAGTTGATTTTTTGGCATGCTTAAAATCATTTTGTATGTTCTGATGCTTGTAGATTGTATCAAACACAACGATTCAAAGGCCAGATCCTGTTAGTAAAAACCCAGTTTCTCAAGAAGCTGGAGGCTTGAGTGGGAAGCCA
Organism: Fraxinus americana; assembly: GCA_035079005.1. Classification (NCBI taxonomy): domain Eukaryota; kingdom Viridiplantae; phylum Streptophyta; class Magnoliopsida; order Lamiales; family Oleaceae; genus Fraxinus; species Fraxinus americana. The sequence continues at coordinate 33,960,986 of CM068716.1, forward strand.
CTGTCCGATTTATCCACAAATATCCTGAAAGACATGTATATTCTCACAAAGGTAGCTATTTTCACGACTCTTCATGTATATTTGTCTGAACAGATCCTTCCCATACTCATGAAAATTAATTTAATTTAACAAATAACGAAGAAATTATTCAATGTAGAGAGATGAACACTGAATAGCTTTTAGATGAACTTCCTAGTTTTTCAATAAAAATTTGCAGTTTATGGGAACAATAGTAGAAGGTTACGTACATTTACTATTTTTTGTCTGTTGTGAGTTTTCACATATCTAATTTCTTTTGCAAGTTCAGACATTTTCAATTTATATTATATTCTATTTTTAGATTTCGTGTTTGCACTACACAATTTATTTAATAATTTTTTTGCTGTACATTCCATTTATGCAATTCTCGTGTTACTCGATAGGGAAAGATTCCTCTGATAGGCTGTGGAGGTATTAGCAGGTAATAATACTTGACAATTTGTCATTGTAATTTCTACCCTCTTTTCTTCATCATTACTAAGCTTAATATGATCTTTCAGTGGTGAGGATGCATACAAGAAAATACGAGCCGGGGCGACTCTTGTTCAGCTGTATACTGCTTTTGCATACGGCGGGCCTGCTCTTATACCTAAGATAAAGGTAGACTTCTAACTACTACACAAATTTGAGTTTGAATGAGGGGGGAATAAGTAAAATGTAATTTCTAAAAAGGAAGGGACAATTCGAATTGGTTACGTATGATGATGAACTCGATCTTCATAATGGTCGAGTATTGCCTTGAATTGCACTCTTGTTTTGTCTATCACATAATTTACTGTTTTTCTCTTTTTCTTTTAGGCTGAACTCGCTCAATGCTTAGAGAGGGGTGGCTACAAGTCCATCCACGAGGCAGTCGGAGCAGACTGCAGACAACCTTAATGTATTAGTACAATTTTTAGAGCTTGACAGGTTCAATATTGCATGTACAGGCTAGTTTACCGAACACCCTCCACCCCGTGCTCTTGAATAAATTTTCTATTTGAGTTTTTGTTCACCCGAAATTTTTTTCTTCCCGCATGTTTTATCCATTTTAACAGTCCACAGTGAAAATTTTGATAATTTTTGAATGTCATTGTATGTCGAAATAGGGAATAAAATTTTTCTTGCATATCTTAGATTTGACATTCTGCTATGAATGTCGACATTCGGAACATGCAAAAAATAAAAATAAAATAAATGGAAAATAAAACTGAAAATGATAGGTATTGATGGTACGTGGCAGTTAACAAGCACTACTCATCTCGTCCCTATTACTTCCTGTTTCTCATTCTCATTCTCTCTGCCCCCACCATTCACCTGCTCCTCTCTCACCACCGCCCTCCTCCACCCTCCGCCGCCTTAAGCCAACACCAAAAAGACGTGAAAAACTCTTAAGCAAAAAAGGAGTGGCATAAGAATGGTGGGACTAAGTGTAATATTGGAAGAGCACAAGGATATTAATAAGAGAATTTCACGAGTTATAAGCAAATGGAGTTTCTGTATGAAAATCAAATCCCCCTCGACTCTTCATCCTCCAAATCCTTCGTCTCCTTGTCCTTTTCCGAGGAGGAATTTTCCGATATATCTTGATGAGTGTTTGCTCTGCAGGAAGAAACTGTTACCTGGGAAAGACATCTACATGTACAAGTAAGCTTGCAAAATGTGAAAAAAAACGAAAATAAAGTTATCGACATCTAACTTCGTTATTTTAAAGACTTGTTTCGATTGTATGATCTTCATTCTTCAACTGTTTGATGCAGGGGGGACATGGGTTTTTGTAGCGTGGAGTGCAGGTGCAGGCAGATATCTATGGATGAAGAGGAATCTGCAAGAAGTGGTTGTACAAGTGAGTACAAGTACTGTTCATTATCTGCCATGAAACCCCAACAAATGCCTCCGTCATCTTCTTCTTCTTCTGGTGGAAAAGGAAGCAGAAACATGGCAAATACTTTTGTGTACTGAATGCTTCTGTTATGAGATTTTTCTTCCACTTTTGCCTTGCCACTGTTTTTTATGACATTGACGTCCTCTTTTCTTAGAATGTAGCCAAGAAATCTTGAGTTTGTCGTCACTTGAAGGGTGTTTTTGGTAGTTTTGTTATGTTTCTTGGATATGATCACTTGGTTTTGATTGCTCTTAATCGAGTTCCAAATGTTGAAAGTTTCGGGATTAATGTATGGATGTTCCAAAGATTACTTAGCCTCTATTTGATATACATTCTTTCAAAACTCATTTTCAATCACACATTTTTCATACAAATAATATTTTTCATCGCATCAATAAATTTTTTCTTACTTTTTAATCACATATTTTCCATTGTATCACTATTTAAAATACATTATTTTCTCAATAATATTCATCAAACTCACCCTTAGAGCTTGTATGGGAGAGATTTTTGGGGGAAGAATTGATTTTGAATAGTGATATGATGGGAAATGTGTGGTTGAAAAAATAGAAAAAATTATTGATGTAATGGAAAATATTATTTTATTGAAGAATGTGTGGTTGAAAATGAGAATTGATTTACCGTAAAAAAATCTAAATCCCTTCCAAACAGGGCCTTAATATAGCGATTAATTAGAATAAATAGAAGAGGTTAGACTAGAGGTATAAGCAAGTCAAGTTGGACCAACCTGTCTTCTGCTCAAATTCGATAAGAACTTTCGGGGGGTGGACTTAGATCAAAATGTTGGACGGATTTAAATTTAAAACAAACTTGGTTTTTTTTATTTCTTTGTATGATAAATTAAACAAGATTTTAGAGGGTGTTTGATGTAGATTAAAATTAGATTTTAAGTGGATTGTGATAGAAGTTTTTGAAATGTGTGATTGAAAAGATGTGAAACCCATACAAGATGTAGTTGATATTAATTGTTTGACTTTAATTTAAATTAAAATTTAGCCCAAACAGGCCCCAAGAATAACACGTACGGAGCTATAAGACACGGCAAATGGTGAAAGAGGGGGTTGTACCATGTTAGATTCTTATCTTGGAAAATGATATTTGGCTCTTCCTTGGCCCAATGCTAGAGAGACATCCAATGGCAGCTTGTTTATTCCTGCCAAACAGTTTTGAGAAACATAGGACAATTGTCCAATTCCAATGTTTTATTTTGTGCTGATGTTCGTGTCACACAGAGAATTAATTCAGGTGACTTGAACTTACTTTTAACTCTAAACCCCATAAAGATGATATGAAGGACAAAACTATTCATGCAACAAAGTGCCTTGGGAGCCGAAAACCTAGGACGGGCCATCTTCATCGGCTCTCAATAGTCTTGTTTATCTTTTTCAAGTACATTTCGTATTGAAAATTAAGATTAAAGGGACCCCTTTAGTAGGAGAACGAATTTTAACAATTTCCCCCAAAAACCAATTATTCACACTTGTACAAGACTTGAATATGCTATTTAGAGGTGAACCCATCCAATCATGACCCTTTTCCAGGAATTGGATCCATACATCTTTTTTTTTTTTTCACTCGACTCAAATCGTTTAACAAGCATACATAACAATCATGGAGTAGTGGAATTACACTCGGTAAAAGTAGAACAGCAAGTCAGGCTAGAACTTGTACAAGAACATCGCACCAGTAGCAGTTTTCAAATAGTACAACTCCTGCTATCAATATCATCGTCAACTTTTGTCTTAGCTACTCAAGTCACGGTATACATCAACCAGATTTGAACAGAAGTACTGCTTTGGAATCCAAATAGAAGTAGACAAAGTGGTTTGTCTCGTGAGTTACATAAGAACCTACATGAAAGAGTGAGAAGTAATAAAGTTAGTCGAGGCCCATGCATTTCCAATGGATTATCAAAGCAGAAAATACTTTCCCTTTCTCGTAAATAGAGGAAAACATTCCTATCATTCCTCACAAGTGAGCAAATACTTCAGTAAAACTAATTTTTTTGCAACCACTTAGACCATGTTAATTTTAGTTTGTCTCCTTCTAACTAGTGTTAATGCAATTGCATCGTTTTTATTTGCCATTTAAGTCATCGTTCCATTCATTCGTCCTAGATCAGCGAGACTTCTACTTGTTGACATATAGTCTTTTATTAGTGAATTAATTTCTTGTGGTTATACATTTATCTTAATATCCTTAGAGTTGCTTCATTCATATTGTGGATAATTCATCCTTCAATAATCAAATGAGCACAGATAAAGATTAATTCAAAGATATTTGTGAGCCAGATCTATTTTATGAAAGGGGTAAAAGAAACGAGACTTGTGTATGCATTTTTTTTCAAAATTTTTTTGGCAATGGAGCAGTTGTGAATTTAGTGGAGTTGGAAGCAGGAAATGTTCCATCATAGAAAGCCTTCTGGTTGGAGGACTACTTCGAAAATGAAGGATTTTAAGTTAATTCTGATTTGATTATCCATAAATAAAGATTTAAAGGGGATACCATGCATAAGAATGGATAGTCCATCATAAGATCCCTACAATGGTAAAAGAATCAATCTCTGGGATTAGCTTAATACCTATACCGTAGTACTATTTGGAACATATCCTAAGTTTTTGTAGATAGGGACTACAACACTTTTTCATCCATTCTTTACACATTTTTCTAGACTGTAAGATCTTTTATTGTAATTTCATCAATAAAAAAGCACCCACAGTTTTAAGTATCTACTTCCACATCAACACGAATAACCTTTCTTTGCACACCACCTGTTCACCACCTGTTCACCTTCCTAGCAAGCTGAAATCAATATGACTAAACTTCTAAGAACTTCTGAAAAGTTAAAAAGTAATAATATTTCTTCCAAAAGCTGTATTTTCTTTAACCAGATCATCAATCATCACAAAGTCTCACAAAGGAAAAATTTTATGTGCTTTTTCATGTCATGAGTTACCTTTTCCAAGTGACCATTTAACTGTTTTACCCTATCTAATCCTATTTATAGAACATGTGTGTTAGTTTTCCTATCCTAACATGGTCTAATTAATATAGTTGTATCTTGAACCTTCTAGCGCCCTAAGAAGCAAAGATACTTGTAAATGTGTTATGTACCATATCCATTACGTATACAAAGCTTCGATACTTTCTGATGCCCTCCAATATGTACCAAATACTTATTTTTTAATTTATTTTATATATTTTTATATTTTTTAAATTTTTGATACGCATCCGATACATATTTTTTATTTTTGTATGATTTTAGATATGTATCTCATGCGTATCTGATATGTATTTTTTTAAATTATTTTAATAACTAATTGAATATCAATAATATTTATTTTTGATAAGAATATCAATAATATTTATTGACAATACACAATTAGAGTTTTAAAATTAGCTAGACTTTTTACTAAAAATACACAATATTATTTAATCTTTCAATACATGTGGAACCGTGTAGTTGACAAATATATTTTTATTACTGAAAATATATAGTGACTAGTATTCAATAATGCATGTAAAATTGTGTTACATTAATTCTATTATTGAAAATAGATAATGATTTAATATATGTAAAATCGTGCTAATAATTTACATCAATACAATCAAACTTTACTATATATTTAATGTCTTTAAATAAATTTAATTATAAATTATTAAGAAAACTATCTTATAAAATAGAAGATAAGAACCCTTTCCAAAACTTAAAATAGTAAAACATGTGTTCTTCTCAACCAAGTGATGAATTAGGTTGAATTTTTATAACATGTATAGGTGTATCCTAATTTTTTTAAAAAGTTGTATTGACATATTCGTATTGTATTGTATCTGAATTATGTATCCGTATCCGTGCTTCTTAGCTAGTGTCTATCCACTTACAAACTCAAATCAATGATGATCCCTATCTTCTCTACCTGAGTATTAAAGTTTATAGATTGTATTCCTAATTTTTGTATCTTCTATAATATAATCCTTACACTCCTTCACAAGGGAATAAGTACAAATGAAAAATGATTTCAAAATACAACACAAATAAGCATAATACAGTATAAAATAGAAAGTGAAAGTCAACAATCTATATATACGAAACTAAGCAAATTTATATAATTTCTGTTTAGAAACACATTATAAGGAAAGCTGGTGACACATGATAGTAGCCAATAGTCTCTAATTTTGTTATCTTTCTCTCCTTCTGTCAAAATGATGTCAGCAAATAGTATATTACAACAACTTTCATCAACTCTGACCATTGTGTAAATATTGATTGGAAAGAATAACAATGTCACTTTTTGGTTCACAACATTCTCTTTACAACTATAGTCATGCAATCAACTACATACAGAATGCACAAACTTTGTTGACATGAGAGCTCAAGGAGTGTTGGCATGGGATGAGGCAGGTAAAAGGATATATGTTTAGAACACTACAAAAAGGCTACCGATGAGCACAAATCACAGACAATAGAGAACAGTAATTGGTTTATTGGCAATCTGGCAAAAAACTAGTGGGTAGCTACATATGCTGAGAATAACCATATCATTGTCAGAAAATGAAAATTACTCAACGACCTTTAAGAAAAATTTTATGGATTGGAGGCAGGCACAACTCACAAAGAACATTTTTTTGATAAAAAGGAACAGAACAAGGCACTATGAGATCAAGCTTATAACCCTAAGATCAAATTGTGGAGGCATGAATGTTGGCTAACTAAATGTGTGGAATACACCCAGATAATGAAATTCTCTTACCTTCCATGTTAACCCCTATGTTATGAATTAGTCATGCTAATGCCAATCAAATAAACAAGTTACTAATCTAATTAATCGAATATCCACTTTGTTCCAGTGTCCAAAATAAGAGCCACATTTAAAAGTTGTTAAAACCCTTATGGGTTTCCATAATCAAATAACTAGATTTTTTTTTTCCATACTATTGCCATTTGCGGCACGTCAACATAGTTAACCTTAATGGAATATAGTAAAAAGGAGATTAAAGACATGGGATGCACGTATTCTCAACAAGTATCAAAGAAGGGGTGTAGGGAGTCATAAAAAATATATTTAGGCCAAAAGAAGAGAATGTGAGACACGAGAGCTAGTGTCCTAATCTAAGAAACAAGTTATGGGGCCATGTGTTGGCTAGCTAAATACATAGGTATAGCCCACAGAAAGAGCACATTTCGTTCAACATTAACTCTAAATTGAGAAGCTTTACCAATACATAAATACTACTCTAACAAGATTATCATGTCTAATCCATGCATCTTTTTGAGTCACTTGAGAATCCAGATCAAGTAATCTAGTAGCTACCGAGGTTAGAGAACACTCAAAACATCAAAGGAACGTGTAACCAAAATGCAGTTTTCGGAAAATTGAAATACTTGTGATAATAGAGGTGTTACTGTGATAGATTCCTCCTATAACCAAAAAATTAGAAGTGACTATATCCCAACTAATGAACTTGAAGTGTTCGAGTGTAATTCTAAATTAAGACTAGATCCACTCCATAACCAAACAAATAATGTAAATCAGCCAACGGATCACACTTAAAAATGGCATCAAATGTAGTGCAAGTTTCCAGAACAATATCCACCTACACAATTGACAACCAACGCTCTTCGAGAATCAAGATTAAGAAAAATTACCAAAGTTCTTGCCAACAATACAATGCCAAGTGGGTCCGTGCTTCTTGTCAAACATCTTCTTTATGTGCTCTGCGACCTCCTTTTCCACGCTATACTTCTCAAATGCCTTTACACACACAAGCCAGCATATTAGTTCATAAATTCATATAATATAACAAAATAGGATCTTCGAGAAACGCCGCATCTGAAAAATAAACAACAGAAATAAAGTAATTGGCTCTGTATTTTTTTCCTTTTCCCTTTAATTTGGGGGGAAAAAGAAAGAAAATTTTACTGCGATTGCAATGTCTACTGCTTCTTTCTGCAAGTCCTCCTTCATGTCGGCGCTTTTGATGACTACTTTCTTTCCGGGCCCGGCGCCATTAGTGGAGCCGGAGGAGTATTTACTGTGAACGGCGGATTCCGACGACGGCACCTCCAGTGATCCAACCCCGCTCCTCCCTGTCTCATCACTCATTTTCTTTGTCCTCTTTTGAAATAGAAATTGATACCCTATGCTAATTGCGTATGGTAGAGGAAGGGGTGTGTAGGGCGATTCTTGGCGGTGTTCTCTCGTTTTACGTTAGTGTCGTGGTCAGAATGGTACCAGAGAAAAATATCAAAAACTTGAGGATTTATTTACTTATAGGTGTAAATCAAATTTTAATTTAATTCTGCGCTTCCGTTAGCACCCATTCATCTGTTCATTTTCATCGCACTATAAACTTAAGGATCGTTTGATTCTCATTATTGTAGAATGAGAATGAAAAATATAACTGTTATTGAGTTCCACACAAGATATAGAAATTCAAAATTGGTGGCTTAATGTGATGAATAACGGTCATATTTTTCATTTTTATGGATGAAAAATGAAAAACAAACGGGGGGCCAAGTGAAATAGGTGATACCAAAATTTAGTTAAATTAATTCCTAGCATATTACGAAAAACCTATTCTACAAATTTTATTCACTTGTTATATGAATTAATCAATTAACATCCAACCTTTTTTTTTTCTAATTTTCTTTCAAGAAGTCCAAAAATACATATGATTTTAAGTTGTCTTTCCTTCGTTTATTTGTAGCACATATGTTGTTTTTGTACAAATAAAACTTAAATATACTTTCGAAGAATTAATTTTCTGAATTCGGTTTATCTTTATAAGTTCAATATGAATCGGTAAAACTTAAACTTTTTATTTTCCACACAAAAAATGGGCCTCAAACATGTCCATAATCTTTAGACACGTCTAGAGAGAAGGCAATGAGTGTATCGTGTTGGTTAGCAAATTCTAGCTACAATGAAAGGAAATATCATATTATACGTTCACACTATCTCAAGGGAGAGATCTACAGCTTCATGAAGATGGATAGAATGGGATTAAACCTCCATTTGGGAATTTATGTAAGATTTAATTTATAAATAGGTAGAAATGAGTTGCGGATAAGAGAATAATATTCGTAGATCTTATTTGAATGTGTGCTTAATAATAAAATTTGATAATTTATAAATTTTATCAAACGAAAAATTTAGATCAACCTTCGTATACAAATTTTTCAATAAATTATGACAAGGGCAAAGTCAAAGCCCCCATTCAAGTTTTGTTGAGTCGGCCTAAAAACTCTAGCCCTTGTGTCACGGGCAGCAGCCTTACTTCAGCCCCGTGACGCTATTACAGTCGCTGCACCTTGTAAATATTTCATTTAATTGTAAAATAGTTGATAATTAGAAAATTTTAGTATGATTCCTCGGCCAAAAGACGTCTACTCCCGTCTTTTGGGTTTTTGTTGCTAAGTCTATTATAGGGGGTATATGACTTTCAAACATCTTTCAAGCTTTTCTAGTGTTCGCCCCCTGCACTAGCCATTGTAATTTCCTGCTTTCAATCAATTGTAATTTCAAGCTTTCTAGCAATGATCAAGTTTATTTCAATGCATTTCAATCTCGTGTTGTAAGCTTTCTTTAAATTGTGATCAAATCTACTTTTGTCCCGAGACGGACCGAGAAAAGGCGGAAGGTAGTCTAGCGGAGCAGACTACTGCCGCACGGTGTCCCTTTCTGTGCTAAGAAGAAAGGTAACCCGTGAAAGTTGGTATCAGAGCTGCGGCTCAAGACCCTCGATAAGAAAGCGATGGATACAATGGAACCGGACACCACGGAGGTGGTGGATCCTCAGAGGAGGACTACTAAACAGCGTTTGGAGGCGCTGGAGGTGACAAACACTAGGTTGTGTTTGGCCATGGAGGGCCTTGGAGAAAAGGTCGAAGTGGCAGAGACGGAAACTCGAGAGGTACGCATCCAACTGGATGAATGCCAAGAAGCTTGCGCAGCTATGACTGAAGCTGTTGCTAGCATACCTGATCTGCAGGAGGAAGTGGGAACGTTGAGAGCTCAACTAGTAGTTCTTCAACACGCGTTTGGCAATGGGCAAGCCACCGTGCAAGAGTCTATGCATAGGCTCAGAATTCCAGATCCGTGTACCTACGGAGGGGCACGCGATGCTAAAGAAGTTGAGAACTTCTTGTTCGACATGGAACAATACTTTCTTGCGGCTTCGATCCAAGACGAAGCGAGAAAGGTTACTACAGCTACCATGTATCTATGTGGAGATGCAAAACTGTGGTGGCGGACGAAGTATGCTGATATTCAGGCCAACAGGGTCCGAATAGATACTTGGGAGCTTCTGAAGGAAGCAATCAGATCTCAGTTTTTCCCAGAGAATGTGGACTATCAGGCACGACGTGCGCTGCGAGATCTGAAACATACAAGCTCCATCAGGGAGTATGTGAAAGCCTTTTCCGGGCATATGCTGAATATTCGAGACATGTCGGAAAGGGACAAGCTATTCACCTTCATGGAAGGGTTGGCACCGTGGGCACGCACGGAACTTCAGAGACAGAAGGTCACTGATTTAAGCGTAGCTATTGGAGCTGCTGAATGTTTGAGTGACTATCAACCAGAATTGAGAGATGATCAATATTCGGGGAATAGTCAGTCTATCGGAGGTGGAAATAGACCTCATAGACCTAGCTCGAGCTCAAATGGGGGAGAGCGTTACTCTCGGAATAGGGGAGAACCCTATCAAGGCAACCGTCAGAGTAACTTCAGAGGAAGTCACAACGGGAGCAACAGTAACAACTGGAACAAAGGAAAAGCAACGGAGGGCAGATCTGATGTCGCTCCTAAATTGAAATGCTTTTTATGTGAAGGACCACATCGGGTGGCACAGTGTCCTCAGAAACGGATGGTGAACGCATATTACCAACAAGCAAGTGGCAGGACCAAATCGAAGCAAGGTACCCCACAAGCTAGTTGCCATAGTGAGACCAGTTCCGACGGGGATGAGGATGTAGTTGGTGCAATCTCACATCGGTGTAATACACTATTGCATCGAGCTACGAAAAGGGACGAAGGTCCCTCGAGAGAGCCGGAGATGGAAGGATCAAAGGCTTGCATTCGTAAGGCGAAAGGCCTAATGTACATTGATGTGAAGATCAATGGAAAGCCAATCAGGGCTATGGTAGATACTGGTGCAACCCACAACTACCTCGCAAGTGCCGAAGTGGATCGACTCGGACTTATTTTGGAGAAGAGCCACGGAAAGGTCAAAGCAATCAACTCCGTTGCTCAACCAATAGCTGGAGTAGCCAAATCTGTCTTGCTCAAAGTTGGTCAGTTCGAGGGAAGGACTAACTTGTCTGCGGTTCAGATGGAAGACTTCAAGCTTATTTTGGGATTGGAATTTCTTCGGGATACTAAAACAGCGGTGTTGCCGTACCTCAATTCACTAATGATGATGGGTAGCAAACCGTGTGTCATCCCCACTCAAACTGGGAAAAGAGGCGAGAAGAGTATCTCGGCCATGCAATTTTGCAAGGGTTCCAAAAGGAATGAACCCTCACTTCTGTGCACTCTTAGATCAGAGGAGATCGAAGAGGCGACTGATCCAATTCCAAAGCATGTCAGAAGGAGTGTTGAGGAATTCGGGGACATCATACCGGGTGAGTTGCCAAGGAGGGCGATTGATCGCGGGATTGAACTTGATTCGGGTGCCAAACCTCCCAGCGAGGCACCATACTGTACGACTCAGCCGAAGCTTGAAGAGCTTCATGCAGGTCATCAGAAAAAGGCAGGCTTACTGGAGCCCCTTTCCGTCCCGAGTAGACCAGTCGAGAGTGGATCGATGGACTACATTGGTGGATTGCCGAAATTAGGAGATTTTGGCACTATCACGGTCAAGAGGGACCGTTTATCTAAAGATGGAACCGTTACCACAGCGCCTAAGTATACATCAGCTGAAGAGACAGCTCAACTCTTCTTCAAGCATATTGTCAAATACTGGGAACTGCCTAAAGACATCGTCAGTGATCGGGATTCTCGGTTTACTGGCACACTTTGGACCAAGTTGTTCAAACTTCTTGGCCCAACCTTGAGCATGAATTCTAGTTTTCACCCACAATCAGACGGACAGACAGAGCGCTTCAAATTTATGCTGGAAGACTATTTTCGGCACTTCATCTCTGCTCCGCATGAAGTTTGGGTAAAACTTTCGAATGTGGCCCGGATGTGTTTCAATGCTCAAGAGACCTCTTCGCCCAACAAGGGTCCTTTTGAGATTACTACTGGCCAGCAACCGTCCCTCCCTCACATTGCGGTCATCAAACGAAGCAAGACAAGAAGTCGAAGATGCGGGCGACTTGTGTTTAACTTGAAAAGATCAGAAATGAAGGTTGCTAAAAAGATTCTTGGCCATCGAGCTTCTAAGAATTATCTTCAAGAATACTTGGTCAAATGGAGCGGATGCAACAACAAAAAGAACAACCAACGGCTCAGAGGGCTTCGCCAAAGCAAATGGGGGAGAATGTCACGGCAAAGACCTTACTTCAAATTTCCGTGACGCTATTGCAGTCGCTGCACCTTGTAAATATTTCATTTAATTGTAAAATAGTTGATAATTAGAAAATTTTAGTATGATTCCTCGGCCAAAAGACGTCTACTCCGGTCTTTTGGGTTTTTGTTGCTAAGTCTATTATAGGGGGTATATGACTTTCAAACATCTTTCAAGCTTTTCTAGTGTTCGCCCCCTGCACTAGCCATTGTAATTTCCTGCTTTCAATCAATTGTAATTTCAAGCTTTCTAGCAATGATCAAGTTTATTTCAATGCATTTCAATCTCGTGTTGTAAGCTTTCTTTAAATTGTGATCAAATCTACTTTTATCCCGAGACGGACCGAGAAAAGGCGGAAGGTAGTCTAGCGGAGCAGACTACTGCCGCACGGTGTCCCTTTCTGTGCTAAGAAGAAAGGTAACCCGTGAAACCTTGTTTGGTATCCATTATTTTAAAAATACATCTCTCTCTTTCTAATTGGTTCTTGAATAGATTTTTAAAAATAAAAAGTTGAGGATCCATCTGCATAAAATGCATAAATTAGAGACATTTATTGCAATTTCAAAAGATAATGCAAAAAAAATAAAAAATAAAAAGATTAACGGCATAGGGATGTGTGCACATTGGGAATATCGTCGCCCCTCCCATACTCGATTGGGCCCCTCATCTACTGTCTAATCCGTTATTAGGCCCAAAACTGTAAATTCCTACACTCTCCAATCACATATGGATTTAATTGACATATTATTTAAATAGCATATTAATTAATAAGACTTATATTCTTGAATTTAAATTGGACATATCATTTAGATCATATTCTAACCCTCGTTTTTTTTCCAAACTCATTTTTCATTACACATTTTATCAATTTTTTATCAAAATTTATTAAAAAAATAATTTTTATCCAAATCAAATAGGTACTTAATAATTTTTTAATGTGATATTGGACCTATATATCCCACAATTTGTGAGACGTGGTATTTTTTTAATTTTTTTTATAAATTTTTAACCAAATATGAGATGTGGGGTCGACTTTCACTTAAATTTTTGCTATACAATAGTACTCATCTCTAATAAAGATAATCTCCAATATATTTAGTATTGATTCCTCAATACATTTACGAGAAGTAAAAATAAATAAAAATTAATGAAATGTATGGTTGAAAATTTATGAATTAAATTTAATTATTGATTTTAATTTACATTTTAATCATGTATTAAATAACGTTGTTCTGTTTATTAATTGTGGTGTATATCTTGAGCTGCCTTCCAACGTCACTGTCCACATCCCCAGGCACGACACCTCCTTAAATTGCTCAATACTCCAAGAAACAATCAATCGAAATTCCTATTTTCGTTCTTCGAAAGAAAGAAATTGATCTGCGGTGAGAGAAAAAAATGAACAGCACAAAGGGAAGAACAACGATCGATGTTGGGACTGACGGGGTGGCCATCATCACCATCATTAACCCTCCTGTTAACTCTCTATCCTTGGACGGTACTATTTACAATTTTTCTACTTTAGCCTCAGATCTCATTCGTGTAGTTTCGTTTTGAATTTCACTTTTCTTTTATGGATTCGTTTTGATTTTGTAGAAACTTGTTATCATGGGTTCGATGTTAGTGGATTTTAGTTCGTTGATTAATTTTCTTAAAATTGGTCATACTGGATCAGTCCAACACTCTAACAGAAATCTGCGAATTGATTTTAATTTTTAATTATGGTTTCTTGGTTACTGTTGCGAGGTTCTACATGATTATTGATGATTTTTTTTTTCTTTACTTGCAAACGTTTAGCTATGTGAAAAGGCCAGTAAATTCATATTTGAATTAATTAATTGAGGTAAATCAGATGCTTTGATAAATGAATTTGCATTTTAAGATTATTGATCACGAATTATGGCTTGATGATAATTTGAGGGCGTTTGTATATTAACAAAGATGGTTGGTTAGGCGCTTTACAGATCAAAGTTTGCATTTTGAAAAACATTAATAACAAGTGATAGCTGTTAATTTGATCTCATATTGCTGTCTACGGAGATGGCTAATTCCCCCCACCCCCACGCAAAACACACTCACCATATACAAAACCCAAAGAAAATCATAGGGCCACAACTTGTGAAGAACTTCCCTTGCCCCCAGCAACTAAAGTAGAATATGCAAGAGCATGCATCTACACAAGAGAGGAGGGGCCGGGGGTAGAGAGATGATCAGTCTGTAGGTTGGGATTGCAGTTAGTGATTAGTTTCTCTTGTTCACACAAACATTTGCTTAACTTCCGTTTTGTTCCTTTTTCCAGTATTAAACAGCTTAAAAGAGAGTTACGATCAAGCTTTGGGAAGAGATGACGTGAAGGCAATTGTCGTCACAGGTAAACGATGATAGATTGTTGTTTTATATTATGCACAGGAGATGACTAAAATATGGAAGGTAATTTATCATGTTTGAACAGGTGCACAAGGCAAGTTTTCTGGTGGATTTGATATCAGTGCGTTTGGTAAAATCCAAGGAGGAACTGGTACATGTTATTTGTTTGCTTTTACGTATAGTTTTTGTTTTGTTATTGCCTCATCAATTCTTTGCTAATAGTACCCTGTATTGATCACAGTTGCTGCACCGAAGCCAGGTTTTGTGTCAATGGAGATTCTATGTGATACTGTGGCAGGTATATTATTGGGTTTTATAATCAGTCAGGCCTTAGTAACGTGTGCAGTAGCATAGGAATTGTTTTTCTTAATTTTATTTGTTTATATTTTTTTTATTTGTTCATGGGTGTCTTTGTTTTCAGCTGCAAGAAAACCCTCAGTAGCTGCAATTGATGGTCTTGCATTGGGTGGAGGATTAGAAGTGGCAATGGTGAGCTCTCCCATTTGTTTCAGTTCCTTATACTTTCCTATTGAATTTGTGTGATGACATTTGCTGTCTTGCTTTCAGGGTTGCCATGCGCGCATATCTACTCCTAATGCACAACTAGGTTTACCAGAACTGCAGCTTGGGGTTATTCCTGGATTTGGAGGTACGGAGATTTTTGAATAATGTTATAGTACTAATAATACTCTCAGTAATTTTTACAAAAAGGAAAAAAAAAAGAAACTAAAATCTATTGATTGGGTAACCTTTTAACCGGTGTTAGCCATTAATGAATAAATTGCAAAACTGACTCGGGCTGGAAAGCTCATCTTATGAGTAATTTTTCCAACAACAAAAAAAAGAGAAACAAAAATCTATTGTTTGGGTAACCTTTAACTCATTAATGAATAAATTGGAAAACTGGCTCGGGCTAGCAAGATCGTCCATCTGTTTTTGTTGGTGTCCTCGTATTCGCTGATTGTTGTTCCATAAGATGGACAAAACAGAATGACCTCAAAAGGGTAATTTCATCTGGCAATTAAAAGAACATGTAATGCTGTGGTGCCAAAAATTCCAGGAGACTTTTAGAAACACGTCAATGTATAGATATAGGTTTTGTCTAGGAAAAGATGCTAAAGAAGTTGGGTAGTTGTTTTTATATTTTATGATTAAGAAGGGTCGTGGAAGTTTGATGTTTTAACATGATTAGGAAACTATGTAATGTTTGAATGTAATGGATACCAACCCCGAGGGGTTGCTCAATTGGTCATGCCTTGGGTTTGCTCCCCAATGGTCACCAGTTCGAATCCCCTCAGGGCCACTGAGGTGAGTACCCGGCCGTAAACTTCAGAGCCCCGTGGAATTAGTCGAGGTGCGCGCAAGCTAACTCGAACATCCACGATTATAAAAAAAAAAAAAAAAAATGTAATGGACACCAACTCTTTCTTCTTCATGTTTTCATTTTCTCTCTTGCTCAAGTTTCTGAATTGATGCATTTTATTGCCACTTGCTGATTACTATTTAACCTTCTATAGTCCCGTTGTTATGAGTGGTGAAAGATTTTCGAAATGTATTCTGTATCCATTTTAATGATTTTCCCCACCATTTGCTTGTTAATCACGTTCCTTCTCTTTCTTACAATCTCTCAGGAACACAGGCACTGCCACGCCTTGTAGGTCTAGCGAAGGCACTTGAAATGATGTTGGTAAGCTGTAACTTGCCTATAAATCAGTTCAGTGTTTGGTTGTGTAGCTTGATAATTTTTTTTTGAAATGTAATGTGTATATCTCTCTCTCTGTAACGTAGACATCAAAGCCTGTGAAAGGGCAGGCGGCTTTAAGTTTAGGCCTTGTGGATGCCATAGCTTCATCAAAGGAATTAGTGAATACTGCTCGTCACTGGGCTCTTGATATTTTGGAGCGAAAAAGACCTTGGATAAACAGTTTCTACAGGACTGACAAGTTAGAACCTCTAGGCGAGGCAAGGGAAATACTAAATTTTGCACGAGCTCAGACCCGTAAACGGGCTCCGAACCTCAAGCATCCATTAGTTTGCATTGATGTTATTGAGGAGGGCATAGTTTCTGGTCCTCGTGCTGGGCTTTTGAAGGTTCATTTCTATTTCAATGCTCAATTGTTTTTAATTGAGTTACTTTAACATATCCTAAGATCATTGGATATCTAATATTGCCAGGAAGCTGAAGCATTCCAAGGGCTTCTGCATTCAGACACTTGCAAGAGTTTGGTCCATATTTTCTTTGCCCAACGTGGTACCACAAAGGTCGAGTGAAGTTAAATATGCTATATTTATATCATTGTCCTTGCAGTCTGACAGTAACTAGCAAATAATTGCACAGAAGATATATTTTTCTCCACTCACGAGAACTCCCCTGTTCTTATTTCTCGTCATATCTTTAGTTACACATTTTAATTTACTGGCTATTTTCCCTCTGATTATAAACAGGTTCCAGGGGTCAGTGATCTAGGCTTGAAGCCAAGGCGAATCAACAAGGTAGCAATACTTGGTGGAGGGCTTATGGGTTCTGGAATAGCAACAGCTTTGATTCTTAGTGGTTACTCAGTTATCCTGAAAGAAGTCAATGACAAGTTCCTACAAGCTGGTATTGATAGAGTAAAAGGTGAGAATGGCTGAAACCTCGATTTGACATCTAGGATTGCATTCAATAGAAAATAACACCATTTGTTATTTATGTCATTCAGCAAATTTAAAAAGCCGTGTTAAGAAAGGGAACATGAGTCAAGAGAAGTATGAGAAAACTCTTTCTTTACTCAAGGGTGCCCTTGATTATGAAAGCTTTAGAGACGTGGACATGGTCATAGAGGTAACTTTAAGATATATTATTAGTACGTGTACAATTCCCCTGCCCCCCGCCCCTTTCTTATCTCTCTCAATGGGTGACCCGTTATTTTGTGTTCCAACACACGTGGAATAGGCTGTCATCGAGAACGTGTCTTTGAAGCAGCAAATATTTTTAGATCTTGAAAAATTTTGCACCCCACATTGCATACTTGCGAGTAATACATCCACTATTGATCTAAATCTTATTGGGGAGAAGACCAAGTCTCAGGATCGTATTATTGGAGCCCATTTTTTCAGGTAAAAAATTAGGGATATTCTATTTTTAAAAAATATTCCTGTATTTTTCTTTGATACAGCAATTATTTCACAATTATTGCAGTCCAGCTCATGTGATGCCACTTTTGGAAATTGTTCGTACCCCAAAGACATCACCTCAAGTAATTGTTGACTTACTGGATGTTGGGAAGAAGATAAAGAAGACGCCTGTCGTGGTTGGAAATTGCACTGGTTTTGCTGTCAACAGAATGTTTTTCCCATACACTCAAGCAGCCCTATTACTAGTTGAACGTGGTACAGATATCTACCAGATTGATAGGGTAATTACGAAATTTGGAATGCCGATGGGTCCATTCAGGTAATATATTAGGCACCAGCACAGCACGACTATAATATATTATATCAGTTATTCTTTAGCCGTAAATATTTTGAGTTGCTGTCTTTATGGTTTTAATTTCAATTTCCATAGATTGTGCGACCTTGTGGGTTTTGGCGTTGCAATTGCTACTGGTGGTCAATTTGTTTTGAATTTCCCAGAGAGAACTTACAAATCAATGTTGATACCGCTTATGCAAGAGGATAAGAGATCTGGTATATCTTTCTTTTAATCTCAAAACTTGTCACTAACTCATATTAGCATGTTTGGTAAGGTAGAATAGATGGTACTTGATAGTATTAAAGTAGAAAGGGAAACAGAAATCTTTGTCTTACCTAGTACTCAGTACCACTAGTACATGGGTAATGCTTATTTGATGTATTTTTTAGCACATGAAGTGCTTCATTGAAATTGCTCTTGCTTTTAGGTGAAACTACTCGCAGAGGGTTCTATGTTTATGATGAGAAACGCAAAGCCAACCCAGATCCAAAAATAAAGAAATATGTTGAGAAGGCGAGGGAGATTGCTGGTGTCACCATTGACCCTAAGGTTATTCCCAAATTTCTATCATTTTCCTGTTTCAATGATTGTATATTTCCACCTCTGAATTTTGTGATTTAACTTTTCATCCAGTTGACAAAATTATCGGACAAGGATATTGTGGAGATGATATTCTTTCCTGTGGTGAATGAGGCTTGTCGAGTGCTCGATGAAGGTATTGCAGTCAAAGCTGCCGATCTGGACATATCTGCTGTCATGGGCATGGGATTTCCTCCTTACAGGTTTGTTTTACCATATTGAATTGGGAAGATTTCATTTATAATCTTCAAAAGTAATTCCTAATAATATTCATCGACCAGGGGAGGGATCATGTTTTGGGCGGATACTCTTGGATCTAAATACATTTGTTCGAGATTGGAGGTGTGGTCGAATTTGTATGGAGGATTCTTCAAGCCCTGTTCTTATTTGGCCCAGAAAGCTGCAAAGGGAGCTCCCCTTGTGAGAATCTTAATATTCTGTTTCTGCATTATGGATAAACAGCCCTGTAGGACCTTGGTGGAAATATTTTTGAATCGTAGGACTTGGTTGTTCTAAAAACGTCACAACTAAACAAATTAATCATTCAGTTAGTACTGATCTTAAAGCATTAACTCGAGAACTTTCTATTCTAAGCATGTAGTGCCGGTTCGAAAAGTAGTATTGGACAGGATAATGTATAAAATTTTAACATTTTTTTCTTAATAATGTCCATTACCACTTAATCCTCTCGACCAAACTTTCATACTAGTGTTTTGAGTACTGATAACCTGCTGCACGCACTATTGAAAACCAAGCTGTAACATTTTTTATGCCGATAATACTTTGCTAAGAAATTTGAATCTTGTATTACGCAGAGTTTAAGCATGGATCAAGCAAAGGCTCGCTTGTAAGGTCGATTGGCTGCTTTCTACTGTCCGGTTAGTATGTTTCTTGTTTATTTTTCTCAGTGTTATATGCTTTCATTCCAACCCCATGTGAAGGGTTGAGTAGTTATCAATAATGTCAACCGAAAATGGAGGATGCAGTGTAACTGTGAGAAATTTTATACCATAATTATCTGAATTTCTAGTGCAGTTTCCATCAATTTTTTCCATATTGACATAATAAATTTTCAATTTCAGTTACGATTGTTCTTTGAAAAAGTTGTTGAAAAGTGAAAAATGCAAACATCAATTGCATATAATGTGCTAGATTGTATGTATTATGTTTGGTGATGTTCGTGAAATAAAATTTGAGCTCGATTCGTCATTTGGTTCGACTGGTTTATCACCCCTCAACCGTAGCACAACCCCATGGGCATACAAGTTCAATCTAAGACCATGTTTGATGGATAACCGATGTAAAAAAATTATTTGCAGTCAATAAAATTTCGATATTTTCTACAAACTTATAAGATCGCTAGAGAGTCTATGGACTAAAAGCAATAATATACCATCATTGCTTCCTCTTCATTCATCACTACTCGCATGAGACTTCCTTTTAAAGGCATGACGCTCCCCTATTGACGTATTTTTTACATCCCACAATTTCTACAGATTGTTCAGTTTTGTCTATATTAACGCATTTCGAGGGTAGTTGCTTCTATACAAACCTCAAATCCTACCTCTTTCATCGCTGAACGATCATTTAGGGCCTTAGATGGAGATATGGGTCGTCTCTCCCAAAGATGAAGTTTATTTCCATCATTCCCCGACACTTAAACGTGGATAAGCAGTAAGAAATGATAATTCAGAGTAACAAACTCATTCTTCTCAAATTATTTAAAGTAAATTTGTTATCTCTTTGAATGATGCATTAAGTCAGGGATTAATTGAATTGTTTTAATTTAATTAGATCCTATTATTAACCACAAAGGACTTGAAACGATATGATATACAAATTAAAGTGCTACAATTGATATTTTCTTTGTTATAGAAAGAATGAAAGATCGTGCAAAATCACAAGTAATAATTGCTGCTATTATTTTCTAGTTCATGGAAGTGTCGTCGGTTAAGTTTTGTCGAAATTTGATGTTAAAGATGAATGTATAACGCTGATCGAGGATAAGAAAGAACTACTTTTTAGGTAATTAGAGTACGTATTATGTATAAGTAGGTACATGTATGTTCACAGTGATGAATATGAAGATGAACCAAATGAAAGAGCATTCTTATTCATATATTTATTCGAAAAATAGAGATGCGCTCTCTAATTTTTCCAAGCAGTGCGATTTCGATGTCTATGGCCTAAGGTTTTTATTATGTAAATCTAAATTCTTAAGAATCTATTTACATAGACGTAAAATTGGATCCGAATTTCGTATGATAAAAATTAATTATTGACTTTAACTTAAGTAGAGAGATACCAAACATAGCAATTAGGGTCTAGCATCAACAAAAAGACTATTTTGTCATTTTTTTTATAAATAAATTATATAAACTAGTCATATTCCACGTGCTCATGCGGACCCCACCATTCGTCCACTCCAACTCCACCTCATCACCAGTTCCCTACTTCAGTGCCAAATTTTTGCAACTCTTCATTCATTTACACCCTTACACCTCCCTCTCAGTGTGAAGCCATATTCAGGCATTCAATATATCATTTTTGACAGCATATAAAACTAAAGTACCAAAAAAATTAAAAAAAATAAAGAACCTATAGGGTAATTTATTTTTTCTCTAAAAAACTTCAAGATTTTGGAAGTGAAAAATGGTTATGGAAGTGGTGCATGAAGACATTGGAGAAGGTAACATGCAATGTACAGATCATCCGAACAAGAACAGCACCCCAGGTGGAATCTGTGCATTTTGCCTCCAAGAGAAGCTTGGAAAATTAATATCTTCTTCATTCCCTCTACCCATCTCTTCCTCTACTTCTTCATCTTCTTCCCCCTCTTTCACTTCTGATTTTGGTGACGCCGCCACCTCTTCCGCCACCTCCACATCCCTTCAAGTTCGCCGACATGTATCTTCATCTGCCAGATTGCCCTTTGTTTTGACACAAAGGAATCAGAAAAATAAAGATGGTGCCATTTCAGATTTCAAGAGAAGCAAGTCTACCACTGCTCCAAGAAGAGGTATCCATTTCTTGAATGAAAATGTTAAAGATTATGACCCTCATGAAAGAGGGTTCTGGTCCTTTCTTTACTTGTCAAAATATTCAAGTACAACCAAGAAAATTGAAACCCATTGCAAATATTTGAACTTTCCATCTAGTAGTGTAAGTTCTGTGGCTACAATAAAATCAAGGGACAAGAAGGAAGAATTTGTGGGTTGTGAAGAAAATGAGAGTCCAAGAAAGGTATCAAGATCCAGATCTGTTGGTTGTGGACGTAGGAGTTTTTCTGGTGATTTCTTTGAGAGAATTTCAACTGGTTTTGGTGATTGTACTCTACGCAGAGTGGAGTCTCATAGAGAAGGCAAATCTAAACTTCCTTCAGAACACAAAAATGGAGATAATAATGAGCAAGTTCGAATTAAAGAGAGGGTAAGATGTGGTGGGATTTTCAGTGGTTTTAGCATCACTTTATCTTTCTTCTTCAACCTCATTTTCTTCCCGTTGGGCTTCATCTTCAACTGAAGGTACTGCAGCAACAGCCACTTCAGGGAATCTTTCTAATGGGAGGAGTAAAAGTTGGGGGTGGATATTTGCAAGCCCAATGAGAGCTTTTAGCAAGCCTTCAAAGAGGGATTCTTCTTCTTCTTCAAATAAGAATGCTACTCCAAATTTGGCTGCAATTCCTTCATTGTTGGCTGTGGGAGGATGAGAAAATTAAACAGTAAAAAAGTCTCAGTTTTACTGATAATTTGCAGATACAGGCTATACATTTTTACACATTTCTATGTTTTTATTAATGTTCGTCTCTGTTTTACATTGTTGGTACATTTGTGTATCTTTCATTAAGTATGTTGTTAATTCATTAAATAGAGTTTGGTTTTTCTCAAGTTGAATGCTTATCAGTATTTTCTGGCCAGTGTTGTAATACTTCAATGTGAATTGCATATATAAGTTTGAGTTAATTGGTTTGAATTTTTTTTTTTTTTAAATCGGTAAATGTTAATTATATTGATCAAAAATCATATACAAGTACACCGGACATTCCTGGGCAAAATTTCAATCAAATGACCATACAACTACGGGCATTCTCGGGCGAAACATCAATCAAATGATAGTATAACTACTCCAGGCATACCCGAGCAAACAAAAGAAAGAAAAAGATGTACAAACGATATGGACTAGTGACCCATAGCTAATGACTCTCAAAGAATCAAAACATTCGGATACAAAGAAAATATGACTTTGTATACGTGTGTTTTGATTCGTCGAACAACACTATCCACATGTGGTGTAAGGTCTTCAAAAATATTCATGTTCCATGCCATCTAAATGTGGTAAACGGTGGTGGTAAGTGCAATCTGCTTGGTTTTGATGTGCCAGAAGTGCCATGACTTTCCTTTTTAATCCATTTCAATGCGCTGGAGAGTGTGGACATAGATCGTCTAAGACTCGCCCATGCACGGATAATTTTCCAAACTGATGGGCTAAACGGGCAATTGAAAAGCAGGTGGCTTGTAGTCTCTTCCACGAGTTCACAAAAGTTGCAATTGCGGTTGTTAATGTATATACATATATACATAATGCACATGTTAGTTAATCCCACATTGATTAGAAAGTAAAACATTCCTATCAAGTTAAGCTATAAATAGGATGTCTATCTTGTAAACAAATTGCACTATTCAATACAATTCTATTATCTTTGTATTGTCTTATTTTCTCTCTTAAATTCAACTTGGTATCAGAGCTACTATTCTTAGTGGTTTTCGATATATCAAGAGTTGAGTATGCTCTGTGATTGCCACTATTAGTGGATCCTTCACATCAGAAAAACTTCTTGTATATCCTTGTCATACTTGTTGGGTAGTCACTATAGTCGGAGTCTTATTCTCCATCGACGTCATCTCAGCCACCACTCCATCAGTTCAGTTCGGTTCCTGTTATTATTATTTTTCTTTATCCTCCTCTAGTTTCGTTCACATTATGGAGCATCTTGAGGCTTCACAACCCATTGCCATTATCATGGAAGGACTCAACTACACCATATGAGCTCAAGCTATGTCAAGCTTTCTTAAGGGCAAAAAGCTATGGCGCTATGTCACTAGTGATATCTCTGAACCAGAGAAAGTCGTTGGAGAAGACAACACAAAATACATAGACCGTCTCGAAGAGTGGGATAGCAAGAACCACCAAATTACCACTTGGATTCCAACACGTGTGTACGCTCCATCAGTCTTCAGTTTGGTAGATTCAAGACTGCCAAGTCATTATGAGATTTTCTTCAGAAACGCTACACCACCGCAGATCTGTCTTATCAATACCAACTTCTGGGTACTCTACATCGTATGCAACAACAACCTGGGCAATCCATCAATAGTTTCTTATCTGAAATGCAATATGTTTGGGATCAACTTGCTTCCTCAGAACCAGAGTTTACAGATGCCAAAAATGCTGAGAAATTTTCCTACTATCGAGATCAGCAACACTTGGTTCTTTTTCTCATGGCCCTCACTAATGAGTTTGAGCATGTTCGTGCATCTCTCCTTCACCGCAATCCCTTACTGACTTTAGATCAAGCTGTTACTGAACTTCTTTCGGAGGAAACTCGTCTTACCCCTCGCAAAACAACCTCTGTAGATGCTATCTTCGCCACTCCCAGAGGACCTCAACCCAACAACAAAGGGAATTCATCTGGATCTTTTCAACACAAAGGACATCCATCTGGATCTTCAAAACCCTGCAATTACTGCAAGAAACCAGGATACACTCTCTTGGAATGCCTGATTCGAGTTTGCCAATTCTGTCAGAAGCAAGCCCCAGGTCATCTTCAGCGTAATTGTTTTCAAAACCCTAACAGACACTCCCAGCAATACATGTCTCGCAGTACTCCTTCTAGATCTGCCGCCACTACTGCTGAAGGTTCATCATTCACTACTTCCGGTGAAACGTTTTCTGCCTCTAACATAGGGAAAATTGTCAAACAAGTCCTTGCTCATTCTGGTAATATACCCTCTACTGCTATGTCAGTCACCTCAGGTAATTCATCCTGGTTTTTCGACTCTGCATGCTGTAATCACATGACACCTGATTCCACTATATTTGCCACCAAACAACTTGCTAATCATGCTCCGACTATTCAAACTGCTGATGGTTCTTCTATGACTGTGAGTCATATCGGAACAATATCGACATTAAACACTTCTCTTCTTGATACTTACTGTATTCCCCAACTCACTCTCAATCTTATATATGTTGGTCAATTATGTGACTTCGGTCTAACTGTCATCTTTTCTGCTTCTAGTTGTTGTGTGCAGGATTCAAAGACGGGACAAACTCTTGGGATAGGCCTTAAGGTTGGACGACTCTTTGAGCTCATCAATCCTCACCTTCCATCCCGTTTCTCCTCATCAGTTCAAACAGCAGCTTCAGTCTCATGTACCCCATCCATCAGTCTCTGGCATTCTCGTCTGGTTCACACTTCTGTTGGTCGTCTTCAATCTCTAGCATCTAGTGGTCATTTCGGACTTGTTCCTAAAGAACAATTTGATTGTCTTCCTTGTCAACTTGCAAAACAATCGGCATTGCCATTTTACAAAAGTGATTCATTTTCTTCTGCACTATTTGATTTAATTCACTCTGATGTTTGGGGCCCATCTCCCACTCCCACAATGGGAGGCTCTAGATATTTTGTCATTTTTGTTGATGATTACTCTCGTTACACTTGGATATTTCTTATGCGCAATTGATCTGAATTACCTCAGTTGTACTTTAATTTTGCTACCATGGTCAAAACTCAATTTTCTTGCAATATCAAAGTGTTTCGTGCTGACAATGCTGCTGAATACACAGACTACAAAGTCCTTAACTTTCTTCACCAACATGGCACCTTTCCTCATCGTTCATGTCCAGGCACTTCTCAACAAAATGGGCGTGCTGAACACAAACATCGAGACATTCTCAATACCGTCCGTACTCTTCTCATATCCGCTTCATGTCCTGAACACTTTTGGGGTGAAGCTGCTCTTACAGCTGTTTATACCAAGAACCGTGTGCCTTCTCCCATCACTGGGAATCAATCACCATTTGAACGTCTTTATGGTCACCCTCCTGACTATAGCACTCTTAAGATATTTGGTTGTGCATGTTTTGTTCTTCTTCAGCACCAAATTGGAATCTAGATCTGATTATGTTGTTTCTTAGGATACGGTATTGAACACAAAGGCTACAGATGTTGGGATCCTTACTCCAAACGTCTCCGAGTATCTCATCATATTGTTTTCTGGGAACACAAGATGTTCGCCTCCATATCCAAGTTTCACCTGCCGCATGACAACACCTCTCTCCTATTCACTGATCTCTCCATTTATCTTTTTCCTGACACTCCTGAGACAAACTCTTCATCTGAGTCAACATCTCCATCAACACATCCTCTCTCTCTCTCAGATACGTCATTACCAACTAATATGTCTACAGATCCCTCAATTGAGTTATCCACCTTACCCTCTTTTGAAGAACTTATCTCTTCCGATGGATCCGCTCCAACAGCTTCTGATCTCCCTACTCGACGAAGTGACAGGGTAAAAATTCCTTCTGTTAATCTTCGTGATTATGTTGTATTTTCTACTATTCTTTCTCACCATGAACCTCAGTCTTATCATGAAGCTAGTTCTGATCCTCTTTGGCAGAAAGCAATGAATGATGAACTACAGGCACTCGAAAACACTCATACCTGAGATCTAGTGAATCTACCAAAGGGCAAACATGCTATGGGATGCAAGTGGGTCTACAAGATCAAAACTCACTCTGATAGGTTCATTGATCGGTACAAAGCTCGCTTGGTAGCTAAAGGGTTTACCCAGGAGTATGGGATTGACTATAAGGAGACCTTTGCCCTGATTGCTCGCCTTACTTCAGTTCGCAGCCTAATTGCAGTTGCCGCCGTTTGTCGTTGGGAATTGTTTCAGATGGATGTGAAAAATGCCTTTCTTAATGGTGAACTCACTGAAGAAGTTTATATGTGCCCTCCTCTTGGTTCTCATCATCTTCCGCATCGTCTGCAAACTTCGTCGGGCTCTATATGGTCTCAAGCAAGCTCCTCGGGCTTGGTTTGCCAAGTTCAGCACCATTGTTGGAGATTTGGGTTCACTTCCAGCTCACATGATTCTGCTCTTTTCATTCGCAAAACAGACCAGGGTACTATCATTCTTCTCCTCTATGTTGATGATATGATCGTCATTGGTGATGACACATCCGGAATTTTGGATCTCAAGACTTATCTTAGCCGACATGTCGAGATGAAAGATCTTGGAAAGTTTAGTTACTTTTTGGGACTTGAGATTACTTCTAACTCTGAGGGATATTATCTTTCGCAAGCAAAGTATGCTTCTGATCTTCTTACTCGAGCGGGACTCACAGATAGTAAGACATGTACTACTCCTCTAGAGCTCAACTCTAAACTCACTCCTATGGATGGTACACCTTTGGATGACCCCACCTTGTTTCGCCAGTTGGTCGGTAGTCTTGTTTATCTTACAGTTACTCGCCCTGACATATCTTATGATGTCCATATTGTCAGTCAATTTCTCTCTGCTCCTCGCACATCCCATTATGCCGCAGTACTTCGGATTCTCAGGTACATCAAAGGGACCCTATTTTATGGTCTCCATTTCTCATCCCAATCTTCACTTGAGCTTCGCGCCTACTCAGATGCAGATTGGGCAGGTAACCCCACTGATCGTAGATCCACCACTGGTTATTGCTTCTTCCTTGGTGATTCTCTTATTTCTTGGCGCAGCAAGAAGCAAACAGTAGTCGCTCGATCCAGTACAGAGGCTGAGTATCGAGCCCTTGCTGATACAACTCAGGAACTTCTTTGGCTTCGCTGGTTACTTGAAGACATGGGCGTCACTCATTCTACTTCCACTATCATAAGCTACAATAATCAAAGTGCTATCCAAATTGCTCACAATGATGTATTTCATGAACGCACAAAACACATTGAGATTGATTGTCACTTTATACGTCATCATCTCACCCGTGGGACTATTGGACTATTATCAGTTTCTTCAGCCGATCAAACTGCTGATATCTTCACTAAAACACATCCTCCGGACGCCTTCAGGATTTAGTTTCCAAACTCAAGTTGGTCTCCATTTTACCTCCTTGAGTTTGAGGGGGGCTATTAATGTATATACATATATACATAATGCACATGTTAGTTAGTCCCACATTGATTAGAAAGTAAAACATTCCTATCAAGTTAAGCTATAAATAGGATGTCTCTCTTGTAAACAAATTACATCATTCAATACAATTCTATTCTCTTTGTATTGTCTTATTTTCTCTCTTAAATTCAACTGCTGTCAATCTGTAGAAATTCCAATATGTCCTTAGTTAGCAATTTAGATTTGGCCGCTAACTACAGGATAAAGGCGTGCTTCGGTGTGATAAATGCATTCCAAATTGATTTGGCCTAGATGACCTTAACTCCCCTCGGCCTGAAATAGTTATAAGCATGGAAGATGCTAAATCTACCTTCAATTTCCCAGCTGGACAGTTTATGAACAGCAGCTTGGGTGGTATGCTCGGCCCTAGCGATGCCATATCTAATGTCCAACAGTTTTTTGAAGAGAGGAGAGTCCCCATTCCTTGGCATATATGTCCAAGTGCAACTCCCACGAAGGTATACTTGATTAACCCATTTGATCCACAAAGTATCCTTCTTACAAAGAATATTCCAAAGTGTTTTTGCGAGTAGCATAGAATTCCAGCTTTTAATATCCTTGAGCCCGAGTGCACCTTCTTCCTTAGGTAGACAAATATTGCTTCACGTAACCAATGGTTTGTGAGATCTTCAAAGAAAGTTCCGGCAAAGAGTGATTACTCTAGAAACAACCGAAGCCGGAATAGGAAAGATGGATAATCAAAAGCATTCAACCCCTTAAAGCACGGCTCTTACAAGTTCCGTTCTTCCCGCATAAGATAGAGAAGCCTTAGACCAAGCACCAATGTAAGTTGTGATTTTGTTGAAAAGTGTATCAAAAGAGCTGGTCTAAAGTTTTTCTGCCGCAAGAGGATTCCCAAGTAGCAAAAAGGCATAGAAGCTTAAGACTTCATATAGGAGAAACATTTATCTATCTAAATTAAGTCTTTTACATGTCCCTTAATGTACACAGAGTATTGATAAATAGGTGACGACGATACTAGAATTAACATTTATATGATTACTAACTTTAAGCCTGTATGTGGATTTGGGTTAGATTTGTTGATGTCTCTGTTGTAAAACAAACAAGATACCAGAATAATTTTGACACCAATTGTTGTGGAACAAATCGTCGGATTGAGATGTTGAAGTTATATGGAAAATAATAATAAGTATTTGATCAAGTAAAAGAATAAAGAAGACAAGAATGTGGCAGATGAATTAAGAGATTTTATTGACTCAAGAATAATGGAGAAGGGAGAAAATTACAATGGATCCTATAATTCTAGTAATTTATTTTCTCACACTATAAAATTGTATATAATAGCCTAGTATTTATAGAGAATAATCAAGGGATGTCCAAACCAACCTAGTAGAGTTGTTGATGAAGTAGAATACCATAAAATTGAGTTCAAAACAAATTTCAACTCCTAATGGGCTTCCAAAATAGAACTTCAATATGACATAGGACTCCAATAATATTCCAAATTTGAATTTTTCATGACGTGCACTTCAATTAGAATTCTTCAATTACTTTAACAAGGAATTCGGGTCACACCTCCATCTTGACACGAATTCTACCAAGAAATGAACTGACTTCTTCAACAATAACAAAAAAAATTAATCTCTCCAACTAAACACAAAATATTTCACATCTTCCAATAAATCAAAGCACTACTCTGCATAATTACCTCAAATTCCAAAAAATCATAATGATTTTATAATTTACCAAAATGGACTGTAATATACGCCAAAGTAGAATTAATACAAAATGTTTTTACAGAAGGCTCCTTACTAGATTGTACACATTCTATTTCACTTAAAGCATGCTTAACAAAATTAGCATCCACATACCCTTTTCCATTGGGTCAGTCCCTAACAATTGGATACAATGACACCGCAGGTGATAGTGGCAAAACGACATCATCCATATCTCCTGAACTCCACTGAACTATATTATTCAAATCCGACACTTTATGAGCTCCTAAAGGTATTGTACCAAATTGAATGTCCACCACAGTCCTGAACTTGTGCCGATTGACTCTTCTAAATTCTGCACGACCCTGCAAGATGTATAACTGAGACATTTTCTGTCCCTCCAATACAATTTGGGCACCTTTACAAACCTTCAAATCTCCACCCCACCAAAGAACTCGTAACATTTTGAATCAATGATAGACAACGAGATGAGATTTTTCTTCAAATCTGGAACATGTTGAACCCGGCCAAGTGTTCTAATTGTCCCATCAAAAAAACTTCAGTCTAACTATGCCATTCCAGCCCGACAAGATGCGTTGTTTATCATAACCACGACACCTTTGAAAACAGTTTCATAAGTAGCGAATAAGTCCTTATTAGGACATATATGAAACACACATGTTGAATCAAAAATCCAATCATCTTCCGGTTTAGACTCAATGTTAGAAATAGCTAAGAGTTTCCCACCACTTATAAAGTTCTCCACAAGATCTGCTTTACCTGAAGTATCTGAATATCTACTTGCAGCCATCATTTCTTTATTCTGCAATTTGTAGCAATCCTTCTTTAAGTGCCCCTTCTTCTTGCAGTAGTTACAAATTTGATTACTGAACTTAGATTTCGATCTACCCCTTCCAGAACTACCATGAACAACCAGACATTCTCCATCTCTGGCCTTAAAAACCAGATGCTTCATCTTCTCTTTTGAAAACAAAGTATCATAAACCTCCTCAATGGTGAGAGTATCATAACTATATAAAATTGTATCTCTAAATGAAGAAAGAGAAACGGGCAACGAACATAATATGATCAAGCCCAAATCTTATTCATCATACTTAACTTCCAATGTTTCTAAATCAGCGACAATCTCTTTAAATACAGTCAAGTATGGCTATAAATGGATTAGATATGGATCAGAT
This sequence comes from Fraxinus americana, assembly GCA_035079005.1. Classification (NCBI taxonomy): domain Eukaryota; kingdom Viridiplantae; phylum Streptophyta; class Magnoliopsida; order Lamiales; family Oleaceae; genus Fraxinus; species Fraxinus americana. Next base: position 33,991,918 of record CM068716.1, read on the forward strand.
CTGTCTATATCCGATCCGATAAGAAAATTTATCTGATCCGATCCGATCCAATCCAATAATCCAACGAATATTTAATTGCTAAGTAAGGGATGTCCAAACCCACCTAACAGAGTTGTTGATGAAATAGGATACCATAAAATTGAGTCCAAAACAAATTCCAACTCCCAATGTGCTTCCAAAATAGAACTTCAACATGACATATGACTCCAATAATATTTCAAATTTGAATTCTTCTTGACGTGCACTTCAATTAGAATTCTTCAATTATTTCAACGAGAAATTCGGGTTACACCCAAATTCTAATAGTCTCAATCAAGGGTCTATTTAGTTTTTTGTTGTCTTTTTAGATGGCTATATTTTAAAAGAGAGATCGATGTCACGGGCTGAGCATGTGCAATAATCCATGTTTGAGAAGTTGGGAAAGGGGGGAAGAAGAATCATTATCAAGAGTCAAAGAATTGCACATGTTTGGTAAATAAAGACACATTTGAAAAGTCTTAATCTAGAGTTGGATGAAATCTTAAACATAATCTAGCTTGCTGTTTGTACTTTTTGCCCATTATAGCTCCAATTAATTTAAGCACGGACTGTTTCAATTGTAGATCATGAAGATGTAAAATTCTATTGTTGGCTAGCAATGAACTGAGCAAAGTGGTGAAAAGGAGTTCGGACGGTCGATTCTTTTTTTTTTTTGATCAGTAAATGTAGAATTATATAGATCAAAACTCATGTACAAGTACACCGGGCATACCCTGGCTTACAAAATCCCTACTAAATCATAAGATGTACCAACTACACGATCTATCGACTCAAAGTTAGGGACTTAAAATGGATCAAAACATTATGATACAATGTAAACATAACTTTGTATACATGTGTTTTGATCCGTCTCATAATACTTTCGGAGCATGGCCTAAGATCTTCAAATATCTGTTTATTTCTAGCCGTCCAAATGTTGGAAACAGTGCTAGCTAGTGCAATTCTCTTGGCTTTACTTTGCCAAGTAGTCTTTCGAGCCTCATTTTTAATCCACTTGAATGAGCTTGCTAACGTAGACATTGAGTGTGTAATACCCATCCACTCTCGGATTTGTCCCCACAATGAGGCATCGAACGGACAGACGAAAAACAAGTGCTGGTTGGTTTCCTCCATTTGCTTACAAAAGATGCAGTTTCTGTCAATCTCCAAGTGTTGTAATTTATCCTTGGTAAGTAGCTTTGATTGGACACTCAACCAAAGGATAAAAGAGTGTTTCGGTGTGATGAATCCCTTCCACACATCCGCCGCCCGGGTTTTTGTAGATCCCTTCGGTCAATTCTTAAGTTTATTATTGCTTGAGTTGTCAAGCATTAAGAGACTATTGAACATGAGTGGGGCATTTGTTCATTGGACGAAAGAAGATGATAATAACGATTCAGTCGATCTTAGAATTGGCAAGGATAAATAGAGTATCAAATTATAGACAGAGAGTGGAGGAAGATAAAATCGAACCCCTCAAGGCTTAGACATGAAGAGACTTTGCTTAGATACTTGGGGCCCTCGTGCCTGTAGGGGATATTTCTTATCCTTGGAGCTGAAAACCGGTCCTCAATATTTAATCTTTTATTTTTATTTTTTGAAAGGGGGCCATAGGATTTCACCCCTCCCAAAAGGAAGCTCAAACTCAGGTCATTTGTTTGGCAAGACTTCACTCTCACCATTTGAGCACAATGAAGCATCGTTACACCATTTTTCCATAGTATAACCATTAATACGGTGAAGTGGAAAAATGCCAAAAGAACCTTCGTTGAGCTTACTTTACAAAGCCAAATATTCTATACATCTAATTATACCTAGTCGAATGTAGTGAGTAGTGACGCAGAGTCGCAGAGATATAATCTACAATTATTTGATCTCATGTGCATCGAGCTTGAAATTTGATGATTTTTCAACTTTAAATTTATGAGTCAAGTGGCACTATTCGAAAAATCGAGTTTGATATAATCTCGATTAAACATTTTTTTAACACTAGTTTAAAATTACAAAAAAATTGTCCATAATTTATCAATTTAAACAGAAATTAATATAATCAAATTTTAGGGTAACTAGAAAAGGAAACAATAAAATTCTAATTGGCTATGAACTTCAATTTTGGAATACAAATAAAAATCTACCCCATAAGCTAACATCACAAAACTATGAGTTTATCGATGGGGGACTCGAGCCGGGGAGGATAAAGAAGAATATCCTACGACAGAGGCTAAAATGAATAAATGATGAAACCGTGCATACTTGGGAAGGCGAATACTATCATTCGATCTCCTCGACGTACGATAAATATAAATCTAACCAAGTAGTTCAAAATCTATTATGAGTGAATATACTAATTTAGCATGAATATATTTCTCTAAATTTAATTGGTTAGTGGTTGCTTAATTTTATGGTTTTGGGCCCTTTGACGAAATGCTGGACCAATCTCTCAGTCCCATTGAATGGGCGGGCCTATAGTATCTTTTTAATTATTGGATCAGGTCCCCATCAATGATTTGGAATGGGTTTGGGCCCATTAAAATTCTAGACTGTTTCTTTCTCTCCACCAGCCATTTGTGGCCTGACTTTTCTTCCTATGTGGCCCGCTTCTCAAGTTGCAGCATAACTTGCCCTATATATGACATAATTATACAAAAATAAATTATTCATTACAAGCAAACAACATAACTAAGAAATCCTAGTAATTAAGGAATGAAAAAGTATTTTCGTAGATGTGAAAATGCAAAGCAAAATATATGTTTTATGACAATTTTATCCTTCAAATAGAATTCGTGAACATGTGATATTCAACATGATGTTTCTTTACGACGATGATTGAATAGTATACTCAATTGTTTTTATCATTACATCTCAGGTGTGGAAAGTTTTAACTTAAATAATTCACAAATACGTGATTATAAGGATGCAGTGCTTTTTGAGTCTTGACAAAGTAGACCGACATTTTTGGTAGTTGTTGCCCACATTTTTGCTTACCAGAGAATGAAGTCTAGTTGAGAAATTTATAGGAATTACGAACTTTTAAGATGAGGGTAGTTACAAATGAATGATGAATTGATAAGAAAAATGAAAATGAAGCCTTCTGGAGAATTTCATATAAATTGAATGCAAATAATAAACCGTTTGAAGAAATATTCATTGTTCCTATAGGAAAATAAGGTTTCATATGTAAAGGTTAACTATTTAGATGGAGTTGTCAAAACTCCTTTTAAGCCCATTATCTATCCATATGATTGTTAGTCAACTGTTGCTCAAATGCTCATGATTTTATTCGCCCTCTTCCTACAATATGAAGTACCATGTTACTCTCCATCTTCAAATGACTGTTTGTCCACCTCTCTTCCTCTAATCAAGAAGGATTGCATGATGTATCAAAGCTCAACTCTTCCACTGCATTAGAGACGTCAACCTAGTGGTGGCAATGGGCCGAGCCGGCTCGACTTGACCCATCTACCGACAAGCTCGGTTCGTCAAAGTAACGAGCTGAGCTCAAGCTCATTTGAGCACTAGTCGAGCTCGAGCTCTGCTCGTCCTCAAGGGTCGATCTCGGCTTGGCCCATGCGCTCGTGTTTTTTTTTTTTACTTTTTTCTTCAGATTTTTTACTAGCCTATGGGTCGTTCACTAGCTTGACAAGCCGAGCCGCCGAGCAAACCTAATGCTCGGCTCGTGCTCGGACTTGTCATTTGACGAGCTCGAGCTGCCCACAAGCCAACTTTCAACGAGCCAAGCCGATGAGCCGCTCGACCCATTTGCCACCACTGCCTCAACCTTGTGTGGGCTGTGAGCAAAATGCCATCAGGGTCAACTATCACAAATCAACTTAGGGCCCAGCACATTTGTTCCGCTAACATTGAGGTTTCTTCTGGTACATCCACATGGCTAAGTTTGAAACTTTACTCTGATATCACTTGAAGGGAAATGAAATTTCATCTCAAAAGACTAGTCTATTAAATAGAGTAGCAATTGATTTATGAGTTTTTATCTTTATTTGTTACAAGCTTATCAAGACTTTTCTCTGGAAAATAGTCGCACTTGCGTAGACGTGGAGAGAACTATGGTCGCTTTAGAAACATACATTCCTGAAAATCTTCTTACCAATTGCACTTAAAAACGTTTTTATTTCATACTAATTGAAGATGAAATACAATGCATGCATTTAATAGAAGGAAGGTACACCCTGGAATTTTAGTGTGTTTGAATCTAATTTTGAAGAGAATAGAAATTTTAGAATAGTGATTGATGTGAGAATGTGTGGTAGAAAAGTGATGAAAAGTTTTTGATTTGTGTGTAATATTATTTTATTTGGAGATTGTGTGGTTGAAATGAAGAATGAGAATGAAAATGGAAATGAGAAAGAGAAATTAATGGGTGCCAAACGGGGGCTTAACTCCAATTGGAGTGCCGTACAATAATTGTCCTACAATACCAGCTTTTCAGACAAGGACAAGACATTGCATTTCTTTTAATTTTTTATTCAAGGATTGATTCTTGAATTTGATTAGCATTCATAATATGGATCGAGAAATATGAATACAGAAATCTGCTTCTTCTTTTTTTAATTGATAACATTAATCGTGGATTCATTCCCGATTGTTAAAATTATCCTCGAACTTGTTAAAATTCGAGGAGAAATATGTTATATTTGAAAATATTTTCAATGACATGGAGCATTTTAGGATTGTAAATTCAACCATGGTGATTGAACTTTCAATAAAATGGTCATTAAACTTTAATTTGATTTTAAATTAGGTCATCAAACTTTAATTTAATTTCAAATTCTACTCTACAGGGTCCCACATCACATGGCAACAAAATTTAAATACCCCTTTTGCCCTTCCCAAAGAGTAATTACCTTGCAAGACCCTACTTGTAATTATGGCAAGAAAAATCACCCTTCTCTACAAAAAAACAATGGGCTAAATCGAACCAAGTTTAATCCCAAGTTTTTTCCAATTTCTTTTAAAAAATAATTCAACTTACCAGAGCAAAATTTAGAGCCCGACTCGATTCAAAAGCTCGTGAGAACATGAATTGAGTTGCCTATCTCATCAACAAACAACTCAAGGCCATCGTTAACTCTACCTACTAGAATGGTATAAAATAGGAAATCACGGTGCAAGTATTTTTTTTTTTTTTTGATCGGTAAATAATTAATTAGAATAGAAACCATCAAAACAATGTACACCATCACCGGGCATACCCGGGTAAATCAACAATGTAGCAACATCTCAAAAGAGATAGGAAATACAAGCACAATGGCCCAACCCAAAAGAACAATACAAAAGGAATCAACCCATAACAAGAGATTCATAACAAACCAAGACATTTGGATACAAATTAAACATAACTTTGTATACATTTGTCTTGATTCGTCTAACAATGCTATCCACATTAGGGGGTAGATTTTCAAAAACCAACCTGTTTCTCGTCAACCAAATGTAGTACACAGTGCAAGTATTTTCTTTTCGAACAATGTGTGAGGGGAGGAAATTTACACCCTCTAATAATTGTACGAGTGGGTTTTCCCTTTTCTCTCCTCCTTCCCACCCCTACACCTATCCCCATGCCACCCACTCCTCCCCTTGGTTGAAAAGTTAATTCTTATGTTTTTTTTCAAACAAGCGCGTCCAAGAGCATATATAGTCTACTCGTTTACCCTACCAAAAGACAGACCAAAACCAACAAAAAAAACACAAGTGAAAAACCAAAACCAAAAGCAAAGTTTCAAGTCCCCACAAAAACAAGATCAAGAAAATCACACACACAATTCACAACCCTCACAAAATGATAGAAGACCGCCGTGCCGGACCTCCTCATGCCGCCATCTTGGCAGTGGTGGTTGTGTTAGTCGTAGTGGTGCCGACATTACTCGGTGACCAAGGTGAAGCCCTTACTGAGTTCATCGCCGAGTTGCTCAGCCCAGTTGGGCTCCTCCTCCTTCCCATAATCCTCCTCCTCACCATCCAATTCCTCTCTTCCGACAGCGGCTCATTCGTCTCGAGCATCTTCTCCACCGGAGAACCCAATACCATCCACAGAGTCAGTGGCTCACCGGTCGGAGTAGCACTCGTTCTTGTACTTGTTTTGTTCCTCCTTTACAACCGTGTATCCATCTTCGGAGGTGATGATGATTCAGGGGACTAGCTATCTTATACATAAAATATACGTATAAGTGGATGTGAATTTTGTATTGTTTCACGGTATTCTGATCTTGCTTAGAAGCCGTTTTCTTGGGTAATAATCTGTTCTTGCTTATGATTGATTGTAACTTATGTATCTTTGATGGAGTTCCTTCATTTTCTTGGATCTTACGTATATAGAGATAGTACTGTTGTACCACGTAAAGTGAGATTGTGAATGAACATGGAGTAGACTACTTTTTGACATAATTACCCTTTTGTTGACAATCTGTTGGCAGGATATTTTGAGGGTATTCTGTCATTTCCTGTCTTTCTCCTTGGCTGGTTCAATGTCGTCGGCTGCAAAAATTCAAGATTGATTTCATCAGTTGTTTCATTTGAATCTACTGTCCTTTATTTTTTAAACTTACTTTGGTTTTAAAACATTGTGCTGTGTGGTCAAAGAAGTGCTGGTAAATGGGGACATTTTGCAAAATGACCTATGAATAGTGGCTTTTTAAGTTTTTTGTTAAAAAGTCAGTTTTACCCTTAATGAAATGGGTAATTTATTGCAGATCAAGTCCTCAATCCTTATAATTTTTTCGAAATTAGTTTTATTCTTGTTTTTATTCATCGTCACTAGACGTTTCTTCTAAATCTGATTTTTTTTCAAATATTTCTTCATTTACTTCTATTTCTTCAATATCAACTTCTTCACATTCATCTCTAATTTGTTCAAAGTCCGTAATTAATATTCTAACTTTCTTTTTTGGGCATTCAGTGCTAATATGACCTTCTTCATTGCAATTCCAACATTTACATCGTTTTTATCTAATGGTTTTTTATTATAAGGTTTATATTTTCTTCTAAAATATTTTCTTTTTGGTTTAAAATATTTCTTTTTAAATTTATTATATTTTTTATATTTCTTGGGTTTTATTTTTCTTTTTCTTTTATAATCATAACATCCCCAATTTCACGAGTACTTCGGTATCTCTACAACAAATTCTATCTTGTATAAATCCCGATTGTTTATAAATCATTTGATTACTACACATAGTACTTATTTCGTCTTTTATAGTTCTTATAATAAATCCTAATGTATATCCTTCTTCATTTCTTCCTAATTGTTTTTCTTTAATCTTATTTTGAAAATAACTATTCCATGGTGGTGGTAATTTTCTAATAAAAACTTCCTTATAATAATTATTATCAGCTCCACTTCCAAACATCATATAATAATATTTACTATATTCGCAACAATATTCATTGAGATAACACATATTACAAATTTGTAAATGTTCCATTCTATTTTTAGCATCTTCTATTTCTTCTAATCTAGCTTTAGTACTTTCATTTACCCAATCTTCTCCAGCAAATTCTCTATAAATTCTTGTAGCAACTCTATTTATTCCTTCTATTATACTAATTCCAAATCCTGCTTCAATACTATCTTTCCAAATACCTTTTGTTGTTTCTTCTAATCCTCTATACCAATTAAATACATTTCCTTTAAATGTTGCTAATAAATATTCAGTTCTATTTTTATTATCTGTATTACTGCGATTATAATTAAAGTGTGCTATCATATTGGTACTCCATTCACTTATAGCTCTTCTAACATCTAATTCACAATCTAAATTTAAATAGGATCCTGCAATTTTCATTGGGTTTGATTCTCTTAAAATTGGTTTAAATTGATCTCTATACATTCTTTCTTTGGTAGTTCTAAAATCTACTTTTGTATTAACATATCTTCTAGGGTCTATTTCTCGCTTCATATCTAGTGTGCTAGTTTCTCCATATTCTTCTTGTTTAACTGCCGTGGTCCTCCTGCTTTTTCCAACCATATGATTTTTAGTTATTTCTTCACAAATTTTTAAGTCTTCTAAGTCAAATATTAAATTTTCCATTTCTTCGTTCATTGTTCTTCTATAATTAATTTTCCTTCTTCTTTTTCTATAAGATTTTCTTCTTGCTTTCTAAGATCAATCAATAATTTTTCTATATCTTCTTTTAATCCTCCATTAAGTTGTATTAATTCTTCATATTTTTCAATTTTCTTTCTAACTTCTTTAAGTTCTTTAGTATAATCTGGTTTAAATGGTTTTTCTTTATTTAGATTTTCTATTATTCTATTTAAAAGATTTTCTATTCTTAAAAAGTTGTTTTGTAGTCTTTCTTTCTCTTCTTCGTAGACTATTTCAATTCTAGTTATTTTTTCATCAATTGTTTTTATATTTTTCTCAATTAAATTAATTTTATCATTCATACTCATATTTTAGGTTTTTTATAAGATGGTTTTTCAATTTCAAATCCTAATTTATTTAATAAAATATCAAGTTTATAATTAATAATGTCTACTTTTTCTTCTAAAGTTGCTATTTTATTAATACTATTTTTATGTGCCATTTTTGATATTCGATTTTGAATTTCTTCAAGTTTAGCTTCATCAAGTATTTCTAAATTATTAATTTGTTCTTTTATTTTATTAAATTGTTTAGACATATTTTTGCTTAAAACTTCTAACCTTTCTTTAGCTATTTCATCTTTTGGATCTATATTATTTATTTCGTCTATAGCTTCTACGTCTTTAGATTTTAATTGTCCTAATTGTTGCCATAAAAATGCATTAGTCCAATTTGTAGTCATATTTAACCATTCATCTGTATTTCCCCATGAGCTTAAAGGTTGAAACAGAGTTGTATTCCATTTTTTAGTTTGATAGCTTCCTATTGGTAATCTAATATTTTCTATTTCTTGTTTATCAAATCTTATTTTTGTTGGTAAACTCATATTAGTCTGGTATATTTAAGGAATTAATTATTATATTATTTATCATTTGTCTTATTTCTCTTCTAAATTGTTCTTCTCTTCTTAATTCTCTTGTAATTTCATTTCTTAATAATTCCCTTTTAATTTTATTCCAATTAGAAATTTCCCTTTCTATTTCTCTACGATTATTGTCAGTTATTATCTGTTCTTCTAAAATTTTTATTTTATTATCACAAAATTTTCTAGTTATTCCAGGCATATTTTTATTCTATATCGTCAAAACTAAGATCAAAATCATATAATTCAGAAACTTCATTATAACTTACATGCTCTGTAGTTTCAAAAGTTCTTTCACTATTTTCACTATCTAACCAGAAAAATATAATCATTTTTATTATTTCTTTAGGCAATTTTTCTTTTAATCCAAATGATACAATTGTAAGGCATTTTTCATAATATCTACTATCTCTTTTTATGAAATTTATTCCTCTAGTATAACTATCATAAGTTTCTGGAATTTCTATCATGTGACTATAATCAATACTATTAGTATATCTAAAAGGTACAGATCTATAATAAAACTCGTAACTTTCCATGATAAAAGTTCTTCAAAGTAAACAATCTCATAAAAATTCTTATATAATAATTTTCATGCAACTTTTTCAGACAATAAATTTTCTTGTAGCTTAAAATAAGGGCCTTACCACGCTTCGCCAAATAGCAAGAATGTTATATGTTCCTGGTCACCTTCGTCACAAGAGTTGGCCAAAGTCCGAAAGCATCACAGCAAAATGGACACGAAAGCACTTAAAACTCTCAAACAGACTCACTGTGTAGAACAACACTCAAAGCGTAATAAAAGATTTATTTCAAACTCAAAGATTTTATTGATCTGAAGATAGCTTGAAAGCTATTATACAAAGATTTTTACAGAGATTGATACTCCGAAGAGTGGTTTCTACTCTCTAAAGAGAATGATTACAAAGATCATTGTTGAAGATTTTAGATGGTAGTTCAGGATGAGATTTCAGATGGCTAATTTTCGATGATCCTTTCTAATGAGAAGGGTCTCAATTTATAGAAAGGCTCGCACTTCACCGAGAAGCTTCTGGCCAATCAGATTTTTACAACACAAAAGTAAGAAGTACAATAATTTCAAATGTGGTTGAAAATATTAAAAGTGGTTGTTGGTTGTCTTTATTCCAGTGTCGGCAATTTCTTTTGATTCCAGCTTGACAGCTGTCTTCTTATCTTCAAAGTTCACATGGTGCTGTCAGTCACGTTTTTCTTGATCGTCCTTTACTTGTGGACGTGTCCCATAAGTCGGCAGGCTTCTTTAATGCATTCTTCACTTCCAGAAAATTGATCGTTCATAATTCCACAGATTTTTTCTTCAAGAATTTTTGATTCTTTATCTCCTCTACAGATAAGGATCCAATTATTACTCATACCATAGACCATGTATCTTTCTCCATAAAAGAACTGCATTGTTGAGCAGACTGATTTTATTCCGAGAGCTCTTCTATAAATCATCCATTTTCTATTGATAGTGGGCGATTCTTTGAAAATCTGAATCTCCTTAAGTGGATTTCCATTATTTTTCCGAATTGTGATGAGATGATGTTCTCCATACCACTCTGGTTCTTTATATTCAGGACTAATTGTGTAAAATCTCAGTTCAATTGGTTGTTTATCACTGAATTTTTTAACACAATTAACAAATTCTTTGTCGAACTGTTCGATTTCTTTTAGATCTATCCCTGGGAAGAGTCGATCTAAAAATCCAAATGCTGCTAATTTTCGAACAATATTAGGATCTGCTCCTTGAACTGCACTGATCCTTGGATAAATCGCCGTTGGAAGGACTGTCAAATATAGAGAACTTCCTTCTCTGAAATTATATATCCATTCTGAGAATTCATAATACTCCTTTTCCATTGGATGTAGATTAGCTCTGATGTGATGAGTAGTAATTATTCCCTTTGGTGATTTAAGGTCACCAACTGGTGATTTTTTCTCTTCTTGGAATTCACTGATAACGATGAAATTTGTTCCAATGGGCCTTTAGAAAAGGAAGTTTGAGTACTAGACTCAGCGGCACCTATTCCACTTGTAAATTTTTCCAACAATTTGTCCATACTGACAGGTAGTTGTTGTGGACCCTTTTTTATGACTTTTTCCTCTTGCGAGGTAAGAGAGTCATTTCTCTTAAATTTTGATTCTCCACTCGATGTGGATGTATTAATCTCCCGAAATGGGATGTGACTAGCCTTTCGACTGTATTCACCTTTTAAAGGAGGATACTCCTGGCTGCAATTTGCAAAAAAGTCTAAACATTCTGACAATTTTTCAACTATTTTTTCTTTGTTATCATTCAATTTTTCAATCTTTTTCCCACTTTCAACAACTTTGCTTGATAAATCACACAAAGTTTGTCGAATATCAAGATGATCTTCTTGAACAGCAAGATAATCTGCATTAAAATCTGTTAGAAGATCTTGTAATTCCTTTGTAAATGCTTCAATCTTTTCCATATTCATGATTCCTGCTCAAGAAATCAGCAAATAAATTATCTTTTCCTTTAATAAATTCAAATTTAAAATTATAAAAAGATAGTAACACTTGCCATCTATGTAACCTTCTATGTTGGGGTGAATTTGGTAATTTATTATTTACTAGTCCGTTTAGTTGTGTATTATCAGTTTGAACAATAAATTCCTTGGGTAACAAAAACATTTTAAATTTGTTTATTCCTTTAACTACTGCCAATAATTCTTTCTCATTGGTGGAATAATTTACTTCAGCATTATTAAATGTTCCACTAGTATACCTGCAAATTTCATTTAAATCAGTTTTTAATAATGCACTCCAATATAAATCTGAAGCATCGGTTTGAACAATTAATTTATCTTTTTCATCAGGAAGTCTAAGTTTAGGTAAATTTTTACAATTTTCTTTTAAATTTTTAACACAAAGAGTATGTTCTTCATTCCAACCTAATTTATTTGATTTTCTTAATAGTTTCTGAAGTTTATTTCTTTTTTCTGCAAGTTTTTCTATAAATCCTTCAGCATAATTAAGACAACCCAAAAACTTTTGAATTTGTTGCTTATTTTCTAATTTATCAGGAAATAAAATTATTTTTCTGAAATATGAGGTTGCAATTTTATTCCATCACTATTTATTATCATTCCTAAGAATTCAATTTCATGTTTTGCTACTTACGCTTTTTCGACTAAGTATTATACCTTCTTTTGAGCAAAGTGTAGCAAAAATTCTAAGATGTTTAAGATGATCTTCATATGTTTCTGAACAAACAAGTATATCATCAACATAAACAATAAGAAAATTATAAGTTTTAAAGACTTCATCCATTCTTCTTTGATAAATTTGTGGTGCATTTTTTAATCCAAATGGCATAACTAACCATTCATAATGTCCTTGAGGAGTACTAAATGCTGTTAATGGTATACTATTTTCTTCTAGTTTAATTTGCCAAAATCGCATTTACAATCAAATTTCGAATAATATTTTTTATTTTTAGCTATATTTATTAATACTTCTTTATTTGGTAAATAATATCCATCAAACTTAGTATTTTTATTAAGTTCTTTATAATTTACTACCATCCTAGGTTTTCCTCTTTTTATCTCCGAATGATTTCTAACCATAAAAGCTGGGCTACTATGAGGGCTATTACTTCTCCTTATAAGTTTTTGATTAAGAAGTTTTTGAATTTGTATTTGAAATTCTTCCTTATCTTCTTGATTATAGAGCATAGGTTTGACTCTAATAATGATTGTTGGTTCTAATAGTTCTATTTTAGCTGTTGTTTTTGATTTTTCCCATTTTTCAAGTGGGTTTTCATTATAATTTTTAGCTAAAAGATCTTTTATTTGATCAAGAGTAATTGTTTTGATTGAATAATTGAGTAATTTTGGTATAAATTCTATTTTTTCACCACGCTGAGCTGGCTGAACTCTGAATGGTTTAAATTCTCTAGCAATTTTTAGTAAATGTCCACATGGTGTTTTTAATTGAATAGTATAAATATTTTGACTATATTGACTAAAGCTGTTGTAGAAAGTCATTTCCAAGAATAATATCACAATCATTAATATTATATTGGTAAACATTTCTTATGGTTACTATTTTAGATCCTATTATAACTTCTATATTTTCATTTTTATATTTTAAAGATTCTCTTACTCCAGTTATTCCTTGTAAAGTTAATTGTTGTTTATTTTCTATCCACTTTGGTAATAAAAATTCTTTAAAGACAGTTATCTCAGCTCCTGTATCAATTAGAGCACAAGTAGTTATTTTTGATTCAAATACAGTTATTTGTATATATACACTTATTGGGAATTTTATTTCTCTACTCATTTTTCTTTAGGGCAATATGTAGTTATTCCTTGATGTGTAATAAGAATTCCTTCCTTGTCTATTTTATAATTATCAAGACTATTTAAAAATGAATTTCCTAATAATATTGGATGTTCATCAAAATTCATATTATTATCAATATAGCATTCTATGCTTAATAATAAATTTCCTAATTTAATTTGAATTTGTCCTATGATATCACAAGAGTTTATTTTTCCTTCAAAATCTCTATAACTATAAGGTTCAACTTTTTTCTTTTTAATTCCTTCATCAATAAGAGAGCAAATATGATTCTGACTTGCTCCAGTATCAATAAGTATTTTAATTTCATTTATCCATTTATTTCCATTAAAAAACTTTCCTTTGATTCCATAAACACTATTATTTTTACTTTGTATTATTTTTGAAATACTATGTCTTACTGTATTATTTCCAATAATTATTTTATTTTCTTTATATGTTATTTGTTTTGGTATTATAGGTTGATCAATACTTATAGCATCATCATGTCCTATCTCAAAATTTTCTATTTCTTCTATGTCTTGTTCTCTTGGTAAGATTGCTTCACCTATATCCCTGAATTCTTCGTCAATTTCTATAAAAGGTTTTTCTTTATATATATTTCCATAATTACTATTTGTATAACAATACAATCCTTGATATAATATAGTAAAAACTTTATTATCGTCTTTTAATATTTTATTAGTCATTTTAAAATGTAGACTAAGACAATCATCTAAATTTTTATCATTTATATGTACACAATATCTTGGATAACAAGTAAATTTTAATTTTTTATAGGCTAAATTTCCTTTTACTATTCCCAAATTTCCATTTTCTGCAGTTATACATCTTTCATCTTGTAGATTAAGTATTATAGGACTATTAATTCCTTCTTTAAAACATGATTTTATTATTATTTGTATTCCAGCAAGGTAAACATAAGATATTTTATCTCGTTTTTCTTGTTTTAATTTTCCTAGGAATTCATTAATATTTCTTTTTGTTATAAGATTTAATTTTATTTTTCCTTGTGTATGTTTAATATCTATGGCTTTTTCTATTTCATGATATTCATTAATGACTAACTTTTTTCTTCTAAAGGCTGATCCTAAAATTTTGAATAATTTATTTTCTCCTGGTGGTTTTAGACTTAATTCTGCTCTATTAATTTTTCTGAATTTTCTATTTCCATGATCTTTAGGTATCTAATTCTTCAATTCTCATAATTTCATTATTAAGAACCCTTTGTATTCTTTTTAAAGTTTTCATTTCTATAAGAATAGGCATTTTAACAAGGTATCCTATGTCTTCGTCTAAAACTTCATCAAAATCTATTAAAAGAAAAGTAATTTTCTTTTCAAACTTTTTCTTTATTTTAAGACTATCGGAGTCTTTTATTTTATCAATCAAATTTCTTGATTTATTAATAAGATGTTGAATGTAACTATCAGTATCTAAATATTCAGTAGAATTGTTAACATACCATCCTATGTAAATTTCGTTATTATCTTCCATTCTCTAATGTCTTTAAATCCTCAAGATATAGGGCTCTGATACCAATTTTATTGGACCTAAAATGCAAAAATTCAAAAATAAAATTATTAATCAATATCAAATTTTTTCGGCTCAAGATAGGTGGAAAGAGTTGATGGTGAAGAAAAGTTAATTTTTATTGCAAGGGGCAAACAATTTTGTCGAATCCAAAATTAGAATTAAAGTTATGAGGACTAAAATAACTTATTTTGAAACTTTTTATATTAAGGGTATTTTAGGTAGTTTATATATTTGAATAGTGAAATGGGTTAGTTTGGGGTTAGTTTGGAATTTTAACTTTGAATTTGGGTCATTTGCTTGTATTTCCCTGGTAAATGGACAAGTTTTACTCTTTTTTTTTATCCTTCCAAATTATATTCTGAATAAAATCAGATTTATAATAAATTTTAATAAAAATTAATGAAAAGTGTCGTCGAAAAGTTTTGAATTTTATTAAATATATTGTTAAAATTAATTATTAACTTATATTTTAATAAAAAAATTTAGCGATAGCAAACAGGGACTTAAACTTTAAAGTAAAGCAGGGAGCAGCAAACCCTAGAATTCCGGACTGTCTCCATTTTCACTAAAAGTAGATTCAAATCAATAGCGTAAAAAAATAGATAAGTGTAAATTTCACCCAAGGTCACTGAATTTTTAACTGGGTCCCTAGACTTTAATTGAATTTTAAATTTTACAATCATCTGAGAGAAATTGTTTAATTGATAATGGGTCGGCACTTCATCCAATGGAGAGGCGTTGGGTGTCCATTATGAACACCTTTATGTAGGGTGTGATGTACCACTAGCATTGTTCATATTGAAAATGATGTAAAATAAAATGCACATGTAGCATGATTGTTGACAATATATCATATTGATCTCCACGTAACCACTATATGACATCCTATAAACAAAAATGATAAAACAAAGGCCATAACAACGTTTTCAAAGTGTGTTGTTTTAATTTAATATTTGACAAAGTAACATAATGATTTATTATGTCACGCAACGAATAGTGAAAAATTCATTAGTGTAGTTGTCAATAAAGTAACTTTCATTGATTTGGAGTAGGGAGTCAATTTGGGATGGACCTTGCTACTTGTACAAAAGAATTTGTACAAAAATGTTGACAAACACTCACATGTGGGGGGGCCCACTTTTTATTTTCAATTTTTTATTCATGTGGGGCCGACAATCATGTGAGTGTTTGTCAACATTTTTGTCAAATTCTTTTTGTACAAATAGCTTTATTCATTTGGGATAGGAAATGTACTGGAATGATGAAATTACAAATTAAAATGATCCAATTTCAATTAAATTGAAGTCATCGACTCAAATGAGACATATTAGCGATCTTAGTTTTGCTACACTTACATCTTGATCGACGTCCTAGAGAACATTTCATGACGTGACAATCAATTTTGTCATTAGTTTCTCCAACACTTCATTTAAATTAATGACCTCGATTTTTACACTTAATGAAATGTTATACAAGACGTACACATTGAACATAGAAGCACATTAATCCATAGTAATCCAATTGAAATTTCACTATAAGTACGATGATGGTAGATGAAATTGAAAAATAATTAAGTTATTTGTACAACATTTGTTGTCATGCATTGTTGACAACCTCAATACCATCAAAATATAAACCGTTGCTTTAAAAAATAATTTTTAAAAAGAACAAATGTGATGCTGTCAAATGTGAAGTTATCAACCAAAGTTATATAAGTAACATAATTAATTGAATAATGCTGACAGGGGCTGCGAACAGGGCCAACGTAGTCCAATTCGTGTAGCTCGCTTAGATGAAATTTACCCATCAAAAAACGAAGGTACAAATAAAATATGAGGAAAAAAATTTCTAGGTGAAAAATAATTTTCTTAAAAAATTTATATTTAAAGTTGCATAAAAGTTATTATTATCATAATATGTTCCTATTTGGTGAAAATTAAAATTTACTTTCAACCACATTTTTAGGTCTGGGCATGGTTCGAGTTCGTCTCTTTTTTTTTTTTTAAATCCAACCCATAACCGAAACCAACTTAGTCGGTTTGGATAAATTCCAATTCAAACCGACCCAATCCAATCATTGAAACCAAACCAAATCAGTTTAGGTCGGTTTGGATATTGGTGATAGTTAAAAAAGATTAAAATTTTTGTCATTATATATATATATATATATATATATGTATGTGTGTGTGTGTGGATTGATTTTTCCATAATTATCGTATGTATCTGATAGTTACCAACAAACAATTATACACAAAATAAAAAGTAATGATACAATCTAAACTTGGAATTTATAATAAACACTTCTTCTTACTTTCTTTTCTTTCGAAATTTGGAGTTTTGGTAGAAAAAACATAGGCGGTAAATAAATTATTTAAGAAAGAATTATATTTGTGTTTTTATTTTTATTTTTTTAAAGTTTAAGAAGATGAATTTTAAAGTGAAAAAAATAAAAAAAAATGTATTTGTTGGTTGGATCAGTTAATTAACGGGTTGGTTGTGGTCGGTTAATTAACGGGTTGGTTGCTTAAACCGCAACCAACCCTATCCGACCCGACTTTATAATGGTTAAAATTAACCGAACCAAATTGATTTTTTGGTTTAAACCGACCCGACTCGGTTTGGTTCGGTCGGTTTAATCGATTTTTTGCCCACCCCTACACATTTTATATGATCTACAACTTTTCAATCACACATATCATTAACTTTTCTTAAAATTTACTAAAATGTAATTTTAATCCCCACCAAACATGGACTATGTTTATGATTAAGACCCTGTTTGGTCTACATTATTTTTTTCATTTTCATTCTTCTACTCATTTTCAAATACACATTTTTCAATAAAATAATATTTTCCATCACATCAATAACTTTTTCTTTTTTTCAATCACATATTCCCCATCACATCAACAGTAAAAATGCATTCTTATCTTCAAAATGTGCACCAAACCGGGGCTAAAAATAATTTTGAAAAAAGAATATTTTAGAAAAATCTTTCCCAAACAAGCTTTCATCTTATTTCAATGATGGGTCATCTTCCTCGAGTTAACCCGAGCCATGCACGGGGACCAAAATTCTGTCCAAGATCACGTGCAATCATTTTACGAAGCAAGTTCACATAATCGTAGACTGAAGAAATCTTTCAGTTGGTCATAAAATAATAATGCTTCTGGCTTAAAATGATAAGACGAATATGTATATATGACATACATTATACACCAAACTCACTGTCGAGGAATTTCCTGTATGCTAAAAATCCTCAAAACAACCAATTGCTTCTTCAAATATGATAATTTGTGCAAATCCCACCAGGGAACTCCACAATCCAATTCGAAAATCTGCTCAACCAAGAAAAAGCAAAACCACATTTTCAAATCAAGATTCCACTGAAGATCAATTGTTTTTAGCTAAAATGATTTTCTGAAGATATAATTCACCAAAACATATAGCAGTGTAGTAGATTGTTCATGGTGCCTCGTCTCTACATAAGTTGGAAGTACAATGCATGGAAGTCTACAACAACAACATCACTAGACAAAGATTCTATAAGACAATGGTAAGCAACATGCACGTGAAATCACCGGGAGAGAGGAGGGATGATAAATGAAAAAGAAGTAATATCATCGCTCTGAATAAGACCGCAAAGAGAATAAACAATTTCCAAATAAAAGTAAGCCCCCGTTTCCTCAAACTCATTTTTAACCACAAATTTCATGGGATCCACAACTTTCATCAACTTTTATCGAAATCTACTAAAAATCTGATTTTTATCTAAACCAAAATAGGGACTAAGAGAGACATAGGATTAAACAACTAAAACTGCAATTAATATAGGCACAGTAAGCACTGATCCGAGGTCTTTCAGCGACTAAATCAACAATTTACAGAACCTATCTCTTCCCAATACCATAATTTAAGAGAACGTCCAATTTTTCTCAATTACCCATGACATTACACCAGATCAGGTAGTAAAAACATTTCCTTATGGGCTCATTTTGAACATAAAACTTGTAGTCACCATTCTGTAGTCTTCAGAAGGAATCTGTTATCCTATGCATTTCAACATCACTAAGCCAAAGTTGGTAATAACAATTTGTCCTTGCTTCCACTTTAAGATGATGTTTGAATATCACTAAGAAGGAAAAAGAAAGACAATACAAGAAAGAAAAAAGAGGAAATAAATCATATCATATACGATATCATTAGAACAGTATACTAACATAAAAGTAGATTGACAAACATCTCATGTATTTATGTCAAAACTTGAGCTTACCTTCACACAGCGTAACTTTCTAGCTCGTCACAGTGAGGAGTTGGAAAATTTCTATTCCACTGACGCCTCTGCATTTCCATGTGACAATAGCGTCTGAGCGTATGCTTGTAGTCCTTGATAACATTATTTTCAATGTCATCTCGACCAGGGCTTCCATGTGGATAATTTTTATCAAATTCTGGTGATTTCACAAAAAACTCCACCCCATGTTTCTCTGTTGTCTTCTTAAACTGGTAGGAATAATTCCTCTGCAAAGAATACTCAGGCTCTGAGAAAGGAAGATAAGCAAGCAAGATGATTATCAAAAATGGCAGGAACTGAAGAAGCAACATCAGATTAGGTCCATTACTACCCAAATCTTCCCTCTGAGGAGTACCAGTATTGGCAGTTCTAGTCCTATAAACGTGAGAATTCCTGAACACGTCATTCTGACCAAAGAATGCCCTGAATATCTCGTCAGGATCAAATTCATCATCGAATAAGTCATTCCCAGTTCTCCTCCTCCTTCGCCTAACATTATACTGCTGATTATGCTCAAATTCGTCGACTAAACCAGTGTGATCATATTGCCTCCTGGAATCATCGTCACTCAAGCACTTGAATGCTTTGCTAACTTTCTTAAAAGCTTCCTCAGATCCTGGAGCCTTGTTCTTATCCGGGTGGACTTTCAGCGACAATTTCCGGTATGCCTTCCTAATATCCTCAACCGAACAACTCTTCTCCACACCTAGAACTGCATAGTAGTCCCTCTTACTTTTAATCTGTCTAATCAATTGTACATGCTCTTCCGTGTAATTCCTCTCCCCATTCTGAACCTCATTGCTACCAGCCCGCCTCGTTTCATCTTTCAGGCCATTAGCTTTACTCACATTATTAGATGGACCAGGGGAAGGTGATGAATCAAGATTTTCACACTTGGCCAGAAGATCATCAACAGGTAAATTATGGTTAAGACGATGCGCAATTCCAATAAATTTTAGGGCTCTTTGTTTATTGCCCGATACAATTGCATCCTTAGCAATATTAATGCATTTTAAAGCCTCGTCCTTGTTACCATCCATAGTGATTTTCAAATTATCACTCACTACCCAATTGAAAAATCAACCGAAATTTCCCAAAATTCAATCCCGAGATTCAGAATCTGAAAATAGAGAACACCCCACAAGATCATCAATTTCAACAACAACAACATATTCCAGTACAAGAAATCATGATCTGGATTTCATATCTTTAACTATTATAAAAAAGAAATCTAATAACAAATCAGAGTGTCGTTAAGTTCAATAAATAACCGTGTTTAAAATACAGAAGCAGTACCAAAAGGAACTATAGGTGGTTCGATGATAAAACCTAATTATTTTATTGAACTGTAAACCCAACAAAATATCACAAAAAAATGTTTACCTCTAGGTTAGAATCTGATATCCCATGAGCGATTCAGAAAAAGAAATGTGGTGTTGCACAGGTATGAAAAATAACACATATATATGCGTTCAACAGTTAACCAATTAAAATGTGCCACGGTAGAATGGGACGTATCCACCTTATTTTGGTCTCTCTTCTACTTTTCTTACCGTCAGATATTTTTAGAGCATGTCGTGTTGGGGTCTAGAAAGTAATTTGAGTTTTAACTCTATATTAAATCAATTTACATTATTATTTAGCCCATGTTTGACAACTATCTTTTTATATACTCATTTTCAATTATAAATTCATACAATAAAATATTTTGTACGTAAATTCAAAATTTTTTTATACTTTTTAACTACACAGTCTCATAACAATCACAATTCAAATTTTATTGTGCCGAAATAATGATTGTGGCAGTGGCTTAATTTATTCTATTTAGTGCTTGTTTGTCTCTCATTTTGAGAGAAAAAATAGAGTTTTGAATAGTATTTTTTGAAAAATGTGTGATTGAAAAGTAAAGTAATTTTATTGATTTGTGTGTAGAATATTTTATTAAAAGGGTTGAACCCCAACCTTGAGGGCCCCCACTGCCCTGCCCTTAAAGTATTGTGGAGGAGGTAAATCGCGAGATGTGTCTCAATAGGATATGGTACAAGAGCTGTCATACTGGTGTTCACAAAGAGTCCAATTACATACCTTGTAAGAGGCATAAATCAAATCCTCACACTGCGCTATCAGCTCAATTGAGACTACCCCACTCATGTCATTTGCACCATTGAGCTATGCCCCGTGGGCATGTGTAGAATATTTTATTAAAATGGATGACAAACAGGGGCTTAGATGCATCTAAAAATATTAAAAGAAATGCTACATGACAATGGTGGATGACCAACACTCACAATAGGGGGCCCACTTTTTCTTTTGAAATTTTTTAATCACGCGGGGCTCGCGCTCATGTGAGAGGTTGTCAACCTCCATTGTTATCCATTTATGTACAAAAGGAATTGTCCAAATATTAAAGGTGAGAATGGCATGGAAGGGTGAAAATTGTGTGGGATTAAATTATCCTCATCCATTCATTTTCTTTCTTTTCAACTTTTTTAAAATAGAATTTATAGAGATCGTTTTACGTTCCCGTCTAATTTCCTAATTGGCGTGATAGGGATGTTAAATGGAACGAATCGAAACGTTTGTCTCACGTGCTGCTAATGCATTTCAACTTATTGAGGAAGTCAACTTGCTCATTCTAAGTGTGGCTCGCTTTGCTCCTTGGTAGGCGAGGCATATGAAGAGCAAAGTCGATTTTTTTATTGAAATAGTATTTTCGTTCATTTCGACGAGCCTGCTTGCAAGAGAACTAACTAGTCATCTCGTACACGAGTCGTACAGATAAGCGACTCGTCTCCCTTGACACTCTTAGACGAGGTAAGGGGTTTGGTATTTTAACGTCCCTAGGTGAATTAGAGTGCTTTTGTAGGCCTAACTTTTACTGCCAATAGGGCTTTTCATGGAAATAACTAGAAAAGCCCAATAGAGAACGGTTTACGCCCAACAGTGAAAGGCCCACATAATAAGGAAAGGATACACATGTCAAATTGAGAAAACTTCTGTCTATTATAGGTAATTTCCCGATTCGACCTTCTTCTTCCGTCAATCCCTCGGCCTATTTATTTTCGTCGTCTCTCCCTGTCGCCTGCTTTGGAACCCTTGCTCTCTTGAAGCCTTTGAGCGATCCGAGTGCTAAAACACTGTAATCATGTTGGTCTACCAAGATTTGCTCACATGTAATTATTTTTTGGTTTCTGTTTTCGTAATTTTTATATGACTTTTATGTGCTGTAGATCTGTCTGTGGATACATGTTATGTTATGAAGTGGGGATGGGATGATTGTTATTCAGTGTCAGTTTGTGTTTTAGATCCATTTTAGCTCTTCACTTCTATTATCTTGTGTTCTTGTGGCTGATCTAGTTGTGGGATTTTGTGATGAAGATTTAAATTTTTTACTGCCCTATAGGTTTTTGTTTTACAGATTAAACTATTAATTGGTTTTTGAGGTGCAGATTTGGTTTTTTAAGGCTGGCATTAATATTTTAATACGCTACCTAATTTTTGTCATTACTGGTATTTTTAATTGCTGATTATTAACGGCGTGTTGATATAGACTGAAACTTTAGTTAGATGTTCTGCTTTTCTGATTTATTTAATGGACCAACTGCTAGAAATATCTAATTTGCTTTCGTTTTATACTACACGAGTTTGTGCCACAAAGATCAATTTTTATCTTGTTTGTAATGTTTTCTTTTGACTGATTTATATTCGTGTTTTTCTCTTGAATATTAGATCTTTTGTGGTAGTTGTGAATGATTTTTTCGCAGCAACAATTCAAGTTTTTCTTGTTGATTTGTTGAATGGTATTATTCTTATCGATCAAGTTCTTGTTGCTGATTTAGTGGGTCATTTATCCAACAAACTTATTCTTTTTTTTTTTGGCAAACGCCTTACCTACAAAGATAGAAGATCTACCAAAGGCTATTGGTAAAAGGAATGTGTTATCTTCTACACTGTAGTCTGTATGATGATATTTCCTGTTGTTGTGGAATTGTGATGTATAAGTTCTGTGTGAGTTATATTATAAAAATGAATAAGTATTTAAGATAAGTTTGGAACTTCAGCTTCCTCTGGGTATATTTTGTTCCATGAATGTGGTGATCAAGGAATTTTACACTGTTGAAATAGTTGCAGATTAGAAATTTTTCCATGACCAATTAATGTTTTTCCCACTGCTGACATTATTATTTATAATTTTTAGGTGATGAACTTCTCTCAGACTCATTTCCATACAAGGAAATTGAAAATGGGATTCTCTGGGAAGTTGAGGGAAAGGTAATGATCTTTACTTATTTCATTAGATTTAGTTATTTGTTTCACTGTTATGTTCATTGTCTTGTTAACCATTTTTCAATATGCTTTATTTACTAATTGCTTATTTGTTTGGATGATCCTGGGAGGTATTGGATACTCGTATTATTATGTCTCCTTTGCAAGATTTTTATGCTGTAATTTTTGTGGTGGATCACAGTGGGTTGTCCAGGGAGCAGTTGATGTAGACATTGGTGCAAACCCTTCTGCTGAAGGTGCTGATGAGGACGAGGGTGTTGACGACGCGGCTGTCAAGGTCGTTGACATTGTTGACACATTCAGGCTCCAGGTTAGTTTATGCATAATATGTAATGTATGACTGAATTCTATGTGCAGAATTTGGTATCTTTAACCTGATTATTAAATACAGGAGCAACCCCCTTTTGACAAGAAGCAATTTGTTGCATACATCAAGAAGTATATCAAACTGTTGACACCCAAGCTCGATGCAGAGAAGCAAGCGGAGTTCAAGAAGGGTGTTGAAGGGGCGACTAAGTTTCTGCTCTCAAAGCTGAGTGACCTCCAATTGTAAGTTTAACATAGAATTCTTTGAACATGTTTGGCAAGGAGGTTGGTATATCACTTGAATGTATTGAGTAGTAGATGACAAAATCTTGGTTCTTTATACTCTGATCGCGAGTGGGATAGTTTTTGCATTTTGTAGAAGTACTTCCTGAGTTGGCTTCAAGCTCTTTTAAGCATTAGATAAAGCGCTGTCAAAAAAACTATCCAAATAGATTCAAAAGCAGTTTCTTAGTTTCAAAATCTACTTTAGGCTTTTAAGAAGCCATCCTGAACGGTCTCTGAACATGCATTTTAATTCCTACCGTTAAGAAATGTGTTTTGATTTATTTGGCTGATCGAGGTTTGTCTTCCTGTTCTAGTTTTGTGGGAGAGAGCATGCATGATGACAGCACCATGGTGTTTGCATACTACAAGGAAGGTGCCACTGATCCAACATTCTTGTACTTTGGCCATGGTTTGAAGGAGGTCAAATGTTAAAAATGGAACTATGATCACTGTGCTTGGTACTTGTTGTACCTCTACTTTTCTATATTGTTGGTTTTCATTTGGATATTTGTACTGTTGGGCGTTGTTATTTTGGAACATAACTTAGATTGCTTGATAATTAATAACAGTTTTGATTAAGTGATCAGTGTGTTGAATTTATTCTTTAATTCTTCCTGTTGTGCTGTGAAAAAGCCTTTTGGTAGTCGTCTTTTTTCTTTTTCATTTTTTAGCACTCAATCTGTTTTTCTCAAAAAAATTGTATTATTTTTGTGGGTATCTTAAATGGAATAAAAGTTGATACCGAAGCCTTTAGCATCTTGCTTATGTTTGTTTGCAGACTTTACCAAGAATTTTTAGCATTTATTTGTGTGCATCTGAACTTTGTCATGAAGATTGATCCGAATACTCGGGTTGAGCTCTTGAAAAAAGATGAGGAAAAGTACTCTTATTCCTAACTAATCTTTGGGATTGACCACTTCTGCACGAAGAACTTTTATCCTTACTTGGATAGACTATTGACTTGGAACAATATTTTTTTTTTGCAATAGATAGAGCTCTAAGTTAAATTTTTTCGTAGTTTCGACTTATTATTTCTGTGTAACAATGCATCCTATTGATGATCATTTTGCTGCAAAAGTTGGAGGTCAGTTTCCACCTGTCAATATAAATAAATAACGGGACCAAATGCAAAAGATATTACAGGTTGGAGAACGGCCACGGTTCCCCTTATTATTAGGATACTAGTTCATGACAAGTGCGTTGCACGAGTTTTGTAATTATTTTTTTGTTATTAGCGTAGAATTTTTAGATTTTGTAAAAATATTCTTTTGTGAATTGTATATATTCATTCTTTTTACATAAAATAAATGTTGAAAACATGATTTAAAAAAATAAAATTGTGCAACCTGATTTTTAGGAAAATTAAAAAATGCAAATGTAGATAGTGGCATATCAATCTCTCTTGTGTCGTGCAGTCTTACAAAATACACAAGAAAACAACTTTGTATATAACCTAAATTCAAGGCATGTAATTGAATTTTGGAGGGACGAAACAGAAATACAAGAAATAAGGCTACACAAATTGTAGGAGCTTGAAATATGTGAAGAAAAAGCAACCCGCGTTAAGTGAATTATCTTTGCAAGCTAATTATCTTTGGAAGAAAAGACTCCATTTTATTCTGATACAGAAGAATACAGACTTTATAATATAACCCAGGAATTTAAATTCAAACAGTCGAAAGTCAAAACCGTCAAAAGAAACTAAAGAAAGAATTGAAAGTGGAGCTGTAACTTAAAATACTACATTATGGTCTAGTTAACGAGCACAAAAGAGCGAAAGATTGATTAGAACTTAAAAATTGTTTCCAATTAACAATTCATAAAAGAAGCATTCCCTCAAGTACTAACCAGTTATATTACAACACAACAACAATACAAGAATGTATTTAAAGAGGTAAATAACCAAAAAAAAAAAAAAAAACCGTGTAATGTTATTTCATTAAAGAAGAAGGCATTATAGCTTAACTGAGAAAGCTTGTAGCAGCAACAAAGTGTTGGGAATTTACTTAATCATGCACAGCGGAAATAAAACAATTTTCAATTCCCAAACGAGGATCTGCAATGTGTTTAGATAGAAATTGTGATGAGAATAATACCTTTGATGAATTCCACAAACTCTTTTGCTTTTTCTTGAATTCCAATGATCACGATCTGCAATCCAAGCTGTCCAATTGTCCAGCCTCCAATGGTGATCCACACAGAGAACAAGAATGACGGCTAGGGTTTTCTTTTCTTGTGCTAGCAAGAATAATAAAAATTCTTTCTAGTTTATAAACCCTAACAACTTATTAATATAAGCCCAAGTGGGCTTGGCCCATCTCTAAACTTAACCCGATCCGATATTTAACTAATCAAATTAATTAAATCTGGTCCATGAATTAATTAATCCAATTAATTAATTCGGGCCTATTAATAAACAACCCAATTAATTAATTATCCAACACTTGTCAATTAATTAATTGGTAAATCTCATTCTTCTGATTCTCTTTTGTGTGTGACCCATTAGGTTCCCGATCACGATATCGAACGACGTGAATTATTATTTTGATCTAATCAAAATCGTAAATTAAAACGCCCCTTTTAATTTATCACTAATTCATTTTCGTTGTCCCAAATTGACATCTAGCAATGTATTAGGGCAATACATGTGACGGAAAATATCACGTAGCATGACAAAACCAAACTTGTTCGTTTACCGTGAAACTATAATCCTTTCGTCAATATGATCCGATCAATTATGAGATATGGATATGTGTCAATCTCAATTATCGATCATATCTTTTATCCCACTGTTAAGTCAATGTACGTCGAAAACTCTTTTCCGACTTATGAGTTCACCTTGGCCAAGGATTTCATTATTAACTTAACTGGATAAAATGTAGATCATAATCTCTTACTATCTAAGAGTGACGAATCCTCTATTGATCATTCACAACCTTAATATGATTCTTGACATACCCGAACGATGCTGTATTAGCGACCCTTGACAGAGCAACATCCAACACTACCAAAGTATGACTGCCCTCATATAAGGTACTATGATGACCTCAAGTCAAAGGACCAATTCCACTACCGAACGTTAGAGATTAACCACTAACACTTAGATAGTTATCCATGTGGAATCTCTCAGCGGGTCTCCAATGTTTTGTTCTATAACAAAACATTCACGTGTTCATTCAAGTGTCACCACACTTTAACTTGTGAGATCAGCTACTTACTTCACAAGTAAGAATGCCACACGCGATAGTCTATCCGTAATAACGATATCCGTATCTCGTTATTACCTCGACCACGGACGATTTAAGATTCAGTCATATGTAATTTGTATCTCACAATCACAACTCCTTGTGATTAACAAATCACCAAGACATGAATCTACGGATTCTATTATTTAATTTATTAGAATATTAATTCAATTAAATAATAGATATTGCCATATATATGCATTGATTATATATATTCAAAGTGTTTATGTCCAAAGTTGATTGGACCTAGGGCATAACACTTACAAACTCCCACTTGCACTAGATCCAATCACTTATGTATCTTATACCATAAGAGTCTACATGACGATCATGTTTATGCTGCGACAACTCTTTGTCAGTGGATCTGCAATTTAATAACTTGTGGGAATTAGTTCTTTATTTACGTCATTTCATTGTATTATCTTTCCAATGAGATAATACTGCCTTAACATATGTTTGGATCATTGATGAGACCTTAGTTCCTTCGCTTGCACGATGGCTCTATTGTTATCACAATGCATAAGCGTGTGATCAACAATGTTAGGAACTACTCTAAATTCAGTAATGAACTTCCTGATCCAGACCACAACTTTTGTTGCTTTGTAAAGCAATGATGTATAAGGCTTCCATTATTGAATCAACGGTTATTTGGAACATTTCCAACACACCGCTTAAGAGTAAACCAATATCCTATTTGAGATGTGCTATTATTCCAAATTCGACTAGAAGTTAGCATCATTCTATCCATGAACTCTCAGTTCATTTTCTCCATATAAAATCTTCTCGAGATTTTATCTGTATAGATTGGGATGAGTTAAGCAATCTTCTGGATCTATCTCTATAGATCAACTTGCTTCTCCCACATCCATCATGGAGAAATTATTTGACAACCATAATTTCAACAATTGAAATATAGAGACGTCGTTTCCTATAATATGTCTCATACATATAATATCAGGAATGCGACAATGCTCCCACTATCTTCTTGTAAACGCACAATTCGTCTTCATTTTTGATAAAATCAAACATTTTGACTTTTGCATCAAATCGAAGATTCCAGCTCCAAGAGGCTTGTTTCAATCTATATCGCCCTTTTCTTGTAAACTCATTTACAACCTATGGGTTCTAATCCATTAGGCAAGTCGACCAAGGTCAAACCTTGGTTACATACAACAAGTCCATCTCTTTAAGTCAACACTTGACTTTATTTCTATGTAATTAGTAGGTTCATTATCCTTGATTAGTAATCATGGATTCATACCTTCTAGGAGGTCAAATGATCCTACAAAACTTACACTGAGCTAACGTGTCCTCAGAAGTATCCACTTCCTGATCAAGAGTATGTCCCTCAGCTGGTGTGGGATAAGACTCATGGTTCATCTATTCGGTCAATTATATCCGTGGACTCTTGAACTCTTTCAAGATTTATTCTACTCCCACTATCTCTCTTAGAGTAAACACTTTCTCTAAGAGTACGACATGTCTTGAGATGAACATCTTCTTCTCAACGGGATTATAGAATTGATATTCAATTATCTTTTGAATATCCACAAATATATAATTATCGGATTTAGTGCGCAACGATTCAGTGCGCTTCACATAAGTGTCACGACCCAAACGTTCATATGAGATATGTTGGGCCATTCCATAACTCGTATGGAGTTTTTGTCAACCGATTTAGATGGGACACGATATAGTGTGCAGCACGTGGCAATCAGTGCATGATCTCAAAACGATTTTTGAATGCTTGCATGGCTGTTCTTAATTGCACTATATCTAATAGTGTACGATTCCTCATTTCAGATGCACCATTATGTTGCAATGTATGTGGAGGAATCCACTGCATGAGAATCTCATTCTCTTTTAGATAATCTAAAATTATTCCTTTTAGATATTCTCCACATCGATCAAATCTTAATGTAAGAATATATTTACCTATTTGTTTCTCTATTTCTAGCTTGAATCCCCTGAACATTTCAAGAATTTCATGCTTGAATTTCATCAAATATACATGATCATTTCTGAAATGGTCATTAGTAAATGTGATGAGATAAGATAAACTTCACCTGACATTAATTGATATGGATCTACATACATCACTATGTATTAGACCTAATAATTGTGCAGATCATTTTCCTTTTCAAGTAAAAGGAGATTTGGTCACTGTGTCTTACAGACATGATTCGCATTTGTCAAATGATTCAAAATTATTTGACCCAAATATACATCTCCATGTAAGTTTGGAATTGCATTCTCATTTATGTGACCAAATCTGCAATGCCAGATATAGGTGTTATTCAGATTATCATTTTTATGCCTTTCAATTTCTATACTCATTATAGAACACTCAACATTTAGAATATAAATGTCATTTTGTAATTTACCATAACCATTAAGATCTTATCAAGATAAAAAAAGGAACAACAATTGTCCTTAACATTAGAATAATTCATGTCAAAACATGAAATTTATTTCATGCTCTTGGTAATGGTGAAAACAAAATTAACATTTCTCTAATTCTAATATCAAACATAAAGGCAATGGCAAGAAATATGCTTCTACAGGCAATGCAACAACTTTTGCTCATTTTCAACGTGTAGGTCAACTTCTCCCTTTTGCAGCGATCTACTTTTATTTAGTTTCTGCATATTTATACAAATATGAGATCCATATCTAGTATCTAATACCCATGAAACTAAGGAAGTAGATATAAGCCTTGCAATTTCATTTCCAATGATCTACCATTCCAAAATGATAATAAGGATCATCAGATTTGGTATTGTCCTTATTTGCTTTAACCGTCCTAGTCATCTTGGTTGCTTCCCTAAAGCATCCTTTAGACTTCCATACAAGAATTTATGACTAAGATTTGTCCACTACAAACACAGATGTTGGACTTAACCGTTTTAAGCATGTTCAGCATCTCAATGAGCGTGCTTCGAGTTTATTCATGTTAAATTCATAATTAGTTATGAATAACTCTCTGACAGAGATTGTAGAACCAAGTCTATACTTAGTTCATTGTTCATGACTGAACGCAATCAAGACAACTTCTCAAAGTAGTCTGCATCTTTAGTACACAAGCACCGACTGAAGATTCTTCTGTCATGAAGCACTGGTATAGTTGCTGGGAAATATCATATATTTCCTCGTATGATTGTTCATCATTCAACATATTGAGATGAAAAATCATGTGTTAGCATCTATACTCTTATGTTGCTTTGTAACTCAGGTGACATAGTTACAAACATCACATATGTTGTAGTACTATCGTCATCACTGTGTTTATTATAGCAGCCACCTCTTCTTTTATCGAGTCATCAACACGTGTCTCTAGAAAGGGCTACTCAAGGACACAACCAATTTTTCATGCCTGAGAACAATTCTCAGATTGCGGCGTCAATCAAGAAAATTTGTTTTGGTTGTTGGCATTCAATATGCCTCTTAAATACATATGGTTACTCATGATTCAACAAATGTAAACGACGAAAAGTAAAGAAATAATATATATATATAGTGCATGAAATAATTTAACATGGTCTTTTATTAAATTAATTTCGCTCCCACTGTTTAACTCAAATTTATGACCCTCTCACATAAATTTATGGAATCCGTACTTGATTCTCAGTGGGCTGGGATCCCATTTGTTATATTAAAACCTTGAGTGTACTCAACAAGCTCTAATAAAACATTTGGGTAGATACTATTATCAATTGTATCTCCATACAACTCCCAGATCATTAAGCCGACAACTCTTTGTCTTCACACATCTTATGTGTTAGCTTAACATGGCTCTAAGATTTATCTCCTTGAGTGTACTCAACAAGAGATAAATATTAGTTAAGTCAAACCCATCATTCAGAAATATCTAATATTTCATAGTGTCAAACATATCCCTAATAGACAAGCCTTGAGTGTACTCAACAAGCTAAGATCGATATAGGACTCTCGTTTTTCACTATAATGAAGGAAGACGAATATAAATATGACTTAATATTTTAACATGCCTCTAAAATTTATCTTCTTGAGTGTACTCAACAAAAGATAAATATTAGTTAAGTCAAACACATCATTCAGAATTATCTAATATTTCATAGTGTCAAACATATCCCTAATGGACCAGCCTTGAGTGTACTCAACAAGTTAAGATCGATTTAGGACTCTCGTTTTTCACTATAATGATGGAAGGCAAATAACAAATTGACTTAATATTTTTAACGAGGGTTTTCCATGCAAAAGGTCTCATCGTAATAATTATATATATTTTATTATACATCTAACATGCAAATAAACATATATATAATAGTGTGGACGATTATGGACTTATACTATCTAGTCTTCCCGAGCCATAAGGAAGACTAGTCGGTCAGTTCCTAGGGGGTATAGCATTGATTCATACAATGCTCCATCTCTATGGTCTCCTCCTCTTCTTGTATCTCCAATTAGTCCAGCTGCAACTTGTATCCTATACTAGTTGGCACGTAGGCCTAAATGATATTGGACACGCAGGCCCATAATAATAACAACGGACTCGCAGGTCCAAAATAAATAAGAGCTCGCAGGCCCATGAAACAACAAGAATAAAACTAACCATTCAACACATCCACATGGTCGAGTCCATAATCATCCACTAATAAAACATTCATCATATAAATGCATTCCTATAATATCTAATATTATATGCAAACATGTTTCAAATTTCTAGCAATGAAAGTCGTCTAAACTAATTTAGACAAATGGATCAGAACAATTAAATAATTAATTAATCAAATTAATTAATAAATTTAATTAGCGGACTTATTTAATTAAAATCAAATTTCAATTAAATATCAAATTAGAGTCCAACTCTAATTCTACATATATAGGGCGAGACTATTTAATTAAAATCAAATTTTAATTAAATACCAAATTAGAGTCCAACTCTAATTCCAATAAAATTTTAGGGCAAGACAATTTAATTAAAATCAAATTTTAATTAAATGTCAAATTAAAGTCCAACTCCAATTATAATCAAATTAATAAAGTTGAATTTAATTAAAATCAAATTTTAATTAAATACAAAATAAGAGTCAAACTCTAATTCCAAGATATTAGGGCGAACATATTTAATTAAAATCAAATCTTAATTAAATACTAAATTAGAGTCTAACTCTAATTTTAAGAAGCATTTAGGGCGAAACAATTTAATTAAAATCAAATTTCAATTAAATGTCAAATTAGAGTCCAACTCTAATTTCAACAATATACTAAGGTGGATAATTTAATTAAAATCAAATTTTAATTAAATATTAAATTAAAGTCCAACTCTAATTTAAAATGAATTAACATTTTAATTTAGGATAAAACTCCTAAATAAAATAAAATTCAATTTAGGGTCAAAGTTTAATATTTAAGTTAAAATCCAATTTTAACGAAAATATAAAAGTCGTCAATATTTAAATAAAATTTTAAACGGGTCAAAATTGAATTTTAAGGAAAAACTATTTGAAAATTAAATTTAAAACCATTTTAATATTTAAAATCAAAACCATTTTCAAAATTGCAATTTGACCCAAGTTTAAAATTAAAAAGGAAGCCCTTCAATTTCGAAAATTGCATGACAGAACCTTCAACAAAAATTTGCAAATAGACCATTTTCTCATAATTGCAAGCGGGGGCCTGCAATTTTGGAAATTGCATCAAAAGCCCCCGCCTCCACCTCTTCTACACCCGTCTGCAGAGAAAAAACCATAATATTTTTTTTTTCTTCCAGCGCCACCGGCTATCACCGGCAGCCGGCGACGCTGTAGTAATAAGCCCCGAGCAGCCGGCGCGGCTGCCGTATTTGCAATGGCGCGATCGTTGTATTGCAACGACACGTTATTACAATATTCTGACGTCGGCACATAATAGCAGCAGCGTCGAAGCTGCTTCACCTTGGCAGCGGCGTTGGATGCCGCTGCCCTCGCCGCCGGGCATGAGCGCCGGCTTAGATCCGCAAATTTTCCCAATTTTTTTTTTTCTGTTCAAATCCTATTATTTTATCAAAATTAATTTTCTTTTCCAAATCAAATTTGGAACTAAAATCAATTTTCTTTAAAAGCTAGAAACAAGAAAAATAATAACAATCAACTTTTGATTGTTATATGATGCGAAACAATTTCTAACGAACACAAAGTAGGCTCTGATACCGCTGTTGGGAATTTACTTAATCATGCACAGCGGAAATAAAACAATTTTCAATTCCCAAACGAGGATCTGCAATGTGTTTAGATAGAAATTGTGATGAGAATAATACCTTTGATGAATTCCACAAACTCTTTTGTTTTTTCTTGAATTCCAATGATCACGATCTGCAATCCAAGCTGTCCAATTGTCCAGCCTCCAATGGTGATCCACACAGAGAACAAGAATGACGGCTAGGGTTTTCTTTTCTTGTGCTAGCAAGAATAATAAAAATTCTCTCTAGTTTACAAACCCTAACAGCTTATTAATATAAGCCCAAGTGGGCTTGGCCCATTTCTAAACTTAACCCGGTCCGATATTTAACTAATCAAATTAATTAAATCCGGTCAATGAATTAATTAATCCAATTAATTAATTTGGGCCTATTAATAAACAACCCAATTAATTAATTATCCAACACTTGTCAATTAATTAATTGGTAAATCTCATTCTTCTGATTCTCTTTTGTGTGTGACCCATTAGGTTCCCGATCACGATGTCGAACGACGTGAATTATTATTTTGATCTAATCAAAATCGATAAATTAAAACGCCTCTTTTAATTTATCACTAATTCATTTTCGTTGTCCTAGATTGACATCTAGCAATGTATCAGGGCAATACATGTGACGGGAAATATCACGTAGCATGACAAAACCAAACTTGTTCGTTTACCGTGAAACTATAATCCTTTCGTCAATATGATCCGATCAATTATGAGATATGGATATGTGTCAATCTCAATTATCGATCATATCTTTTATCCCACTGTTAAGTCAATGTACGTCGAAAACTCTTTTCCGACTTATGAGTTCACCTTGGCCAAGGATTTCATTATTAACTTAATTGGATAAAATGTAGATCATAATCTCTTACTATCTAAGAGTGACGAATCCTCTAATGATCATTCACAGCCTTCATATGATTCTTGACATACCCGAACGATGCTGTATTAGCGACCCTTGACAGAGCAACATCCAACACCACCAAAGTATGACTGCCCTCATATAAGGTACTATGATGACCTCAAGTCAAATGACCAATTCCATTACCGAACGTTAGAGATTAACCACTAACACTTAGATAGTTATTCATGTGGAATCTCTCAGCGGGTCTCCAATGTTTTGTTCTATAACAAAACATTCACGTGTTCATTCAAGTGTCACCACACTTTAACTTGTGAGATCAGCTACTTACTTCACAAGTAAGAATGCCACACGCGATAGTCTATCCGTAATAACGATATCCGTATCTCGTTATTACCTCGACCACGGACGATTTAAGATTCAGTCATATGTAATTTGTATCTCACAATCACAACTCCTTGTGATTAACAAATCACCAAGACATGAATCTACGGATTCTATTATTTAATTTATTAGAATATTAATTCAATTAAATAATAGATATTGCCATATATATGCATTGATTATATATATTCAAAGTGTTTATGTCCAAAGTTGATTGGACCTAGGGCATAACACTTACACAAAGTTGCATCAATCATTGGGTTATCTTATGTTAACTTTTAATAAAAGTAGAAAAATTGGTGTTTGATAAAACTGTGAAAGTGAACACGGGACATTTAGTGAGTTTTTGTAATAAGGGGAAAGAAAAAGCATCTTGTAGAAGCTAGATTTGAACATGGAGTCAATCAAGTGGTCAAGCTTGAAAGTAGGGGTGGGCAAAAAATCGATCGAACCGATGAACCCGACCGAACCGACCCAACCCGACCGGGTTGGGTCGGTTTTTTTTCAATTTTTTTATTCGGTTCGATTTTTTGCAAGGCGAAGCGGGTCGGGTTGGGTCGGGTTGCGGGTTAACCCACCCAACCCGACAAAAACCACCCAACCCGACCCGCCAATTAAAAAAAAAAAAAAAAAAAAAAAAAAAAAAAAAATATATATATATATATATATATATATATATATATATATATATATATATATATATATATATATATATATATTTGTCAACTAAAAGTCTAAAACGGTAAAAGGAAAACCCTATGCTTGGATTAGAATTTAGGTCATTTCATTTCTTCTCTCGCCTCTCTTCGCCAGTTCGCCGAGTTCTTCAAGGTAAGTTTGCAAATGCAGAGAAAGTTCGATGTAGGGGTGTAAAGGTAGTGCCTTTGTTAATATTTTTGTAGTTTTTTCCCGTTGGGTAGACGATGGCGAGTGATTGGGTGGTTGCGATTGGCGACAGTGAATGGTAGGTTTGATCTGGTTTTGGTTGAGGGGGTGGGTTGGACTGGGATGGGATGGGGGTGGAGATGGTTGGAGAAGATGAAGTGGGAGAGTAGGTGGGAATAGCGAGTGATTGGGTGCTTGCGATTGGCGACAGTGAATGGTAGGTTTGATCTGGTTTTGGTTGAGGGGGTGGGTTGGACTGGGATGGGATGGGGGTGGAGATGGTTGGAGAAGATGAAGTGGGAGAGTAGGTGGGAATAGCCGAATAGGGGCAGTTTGTTTTCTGCCTTTCTCTTCCTTACAAAAATATTACCATTGGCACCAATTTTGTCAAGTCGATAGAGAGGGAAGCAGCGATTTGTTGTCTGGTATAAGTAGCAATTTGTGACGGTCACACCTAGCATAATATGCTTTGTATAAAATACATGTTTGCTAATGGTAATATTTATAATCAGTCAAGGGCCTTTATCGGTGTGGATTTCATCCTTTCAAAATGTAAATTGTAAATTTTTTTATAACAGGGAATGAAGGACCCACTTTGTGATTCTAAGACAAAGCTAGCTATGTTTACAGAGCATTGCAGAGGAATACTAACAAAAGAAATAGATGCTGGTAATTTTATTGCACTCTTGTTTGCTATGGTTGATTTTGTAGTTCTATTCTCCAGAATGTTATATATGCTTCCTTACCTTGGTGTAATTTGTCAGGCCATTGCCCTCATGATGAGCAGCCAAATGAAGTGAATTCTATCATTCTGCAATGGGTAGTCTCTATTGAGACTGACGTATCTCCTGTTGCCTCATCACAGTAAAACAAATGCAGAAGCAAAAGTATGGTAGCACAATTTTGACTTTCTCAAAATTTCTTATACTAGTCTTGCCAACTTTGGGTATTTCACTGGCTATTTTACAAGCCACATCCCACACCGTCCAAGGTTGAAAACTGATCGTTTTTCTGTTTTGATTTTCTGCAAACATAGGGCTTACGACAAGGTGGTTATCCAGTATAATGGAAAGGATACTGTTACTAACTTTGAGTTGAGTAAATTCGATGGGAAAGTATACCAGGCCACAGATTGAAGGTATAGTTCGATATAATTTTTCTGTTGCACTGGGTTTGCATTTTATATTTGAAAGAGTTTGTTCGTTATACAATACAAACTACGCAGGTAGCCAACATGATCTTGACATGTCCCAAACCGACCAACCCAACCCAACCCGACAGACATTTAGTTGGGTTGGGTTGGGTTGGGTTGGGTTTCAATCTTTACATGGGTTGGGTTGGGTTGAATTTCAATCAAACCGACCATATTGGGTTGGGTTTGGGTTGGGGAAAAAACCGACCCAACCCAACCCACGCCCACCCCTACTTGAAAGCCAATCCCTGAGAACCCAACAATTTGGCTAGCCCGAATCCTTCTTTGAGCATGCTAACTTGCTAAGCATTTTTCTTCAAACCCCATAATGCATATAGCACGACCAAAATTAAGTTATGTGTCATTCAATAGGCAGACGGTGTCTCCATGTCCACGCGTAGGCATGAGGTCTTTGCGTCTCCTCACGGAGACGACGTCTCCGGTCATGGTCTGCGCGGAGACATGGTTATAACTTGTATTTGGCAAATTGTTTCTCTTCAACAATTTTAATTTGAGTAGGTATATTTGCACTTGAAAATTAACTCTGAGAAATTCATAAAATCCAGTTTAAGTGATAGACGGGGAAAAGAAGAAACAAATTTTGGGAACAAAATAGAAACTAATTCCATTAATGTTGATAACAAAAAGATACATATACAAAAGATAAGTTAGATAATGATGTAGTTATCATGTTCGATATACATTATTTTTCAATATTAACATATTTTCATCAATTTCTTCTACAATATATACAACAAAAGTA
Source organism: Fraxinus americana (assembly GCA_035079005.1). Classification (NCBI taxonomy): domain Eukaryota; kingdom Viridiplantae; phylum Streptophyta; class Magnoliopsida; order Lamiales; family Oleaceae; genus Fraxinus; species Fraxinus americana. The sequence continues at coordinate 34,029,490 of CM068716.1, forward strand.
TAGGGCATATCTTATAACAAACAAAATAAATAGCGGGACAAATGGTGCAGCTCAAAAGTCTTCCAAAAAACATTTCAATCATCATTTACTCCATTTTTTCTTTTTCAGGATCTGTGCCTAGGAGTTTTGAAATCATGTTTTCATCACCATCAACATTTGAAGTGGACGAATGATAGGAAGACTTAAACAGAGCTCTCTTCGTTGGAAGTGACCAATCTTCTTGGCAGTCTGTGTCAATGATGTTCTTAGCTGATGTAGCTGCCATAACTTCAATATCAGCATTTGTTTTGCTTTGTTCTCCTAGATTTGTATGGTCTAAATCTGTTACAAAGATGATGTCAAATTTATGACTTTATGAATTGGGTTCAATTTGTGTTGCTTTTAAGTAGAATGTTCTTTCAGTGTTTTGTATTTTTTGAATGACCTCTTTGAAGATTGACTGTGAACCCTGTATGTTGATCACGTTAATCATGTATTATTATTCCAATAAAATATGAACAAGATGGCAAAATGATTAAGTTAGGTTGAAGTTCTTACAGAATTGGTTTGTTTCATCAGAGATTGTGAATTTGTAAATAGTAGTTTCTTAGCGAGTTCACCAATTGCACTTGTATTAAACGAACTTGTCGCATCAAAGAGCTACACATACGCTCTAGCCCTAAGGTGAATAATATTTGAGTATTAGTAAATGAAGACACGAGGAAAAAATAATGACATAAGGGAAAAATGAGAAGATTGATTAGTACCGAGAAATAGCTTTGGAATTCAGATTTTTGCAAAAAATACAAAGATATGTTTATCCAAAATCAACATTTGATCTCCGATAATTGTTGCAAGTTATGTACCAAGATCTGTTATTGATGTTTGTGGGTGTTATGCCATTCACCCAATAAAACTTTCGCCGTTGACACAAATTATTTACAAGAAAAATGAAGGGTATAACTAGGTTCATCTTCTGTATACTGGAAAAAGAATGAGAATAGAAGATGCTTATTACTGCTAAGAGGCGTCCCTGAAGATTCTGAATTGGAGTAAATTTATTACGTACAGGTGGAGAAAGAGTCATCGGGTTTTTTTTCATGTATGTTTTTTTCAATACCAAATCTTCTATTTTCATGGAATTGTCTTTCACCCTTAGAGAATAAGTTGCTACATTAGTAAGTGTAGCAATGATACGTGGATAGAAAAACACAATAAAATATAGCAATTTTTACGTACAACTTTGCCGTTTGTTTGACTTCATTGAAAGGTGTATTGATAAAGAAAGTGCTTCGAACTTTTGTGGACAATTTCAAGTCTAATAATATATCATTATGGAAAACAAAGGAGTCACTTAATGTGAATACCAAATAGAATATACCAAATACAAAGTGCAACATACCACAGAAGGATGTCACTTTGAGATGTGTTGCAAAGATGACTGATTTTTTATCAATGTTGTTTGCTAGTAAGTAGCACACATTATCTATCAACAAATGAATCCCAAAGTGTTAGCATCATTGTTTTGAAATTCTTTTCAAGAAGTATGACATCATGTACCCATATTTGGTTGCCATCTTTTGATTGAATCAGATGCTTATGATTGATATCAATTGCAACTGCAAGTATATTTGAAAAAATGTAAAAGGATATTCTTTATATTTCTAAACTTTCCATATGTATTTTTGTTCGATGAGTGTATAATTTTATTTGAAGTAAGAACGTACAGGTTCTTACTCAAATCAGTATCTGTATCTATGTACTGTTAAGCCTCGTGAAAATGTGTGAGATGATAGTTTGAAAAAATAAATTCCAGGTTCTCTTCATTTACTTCTTCAACACGAGTTTCTACTGATATTGTCCATTGGAGAGATCCTGTTGAATATTTGTATGTTAGCCATATTGTTCTTCACATAGAAATTGTATGAGTTTTTTCGAAAAGAAGTTGATCCTCAAAAGCAGTGATGTTGGAATCATATAAGCTAGCCTGGATAGTATTACCTTGGAAAACGAATTTGTATATTAATACAATGAGAAGCCTAGAGGGTTTGAAAATGAAGACAATAGATAATGACTAAATTTAAAATGAATAAGAGTTACCTGAGTATCCATTAACATCAAATGTTGGTACCTTCCATTACCTTGCTTTGAAGGTTTTGGTGATTGTTTTTCTACCACAATAACCTTAGCTTTTCACTTTTGATTGTTTGAAACAATTTCTAATATTAGTTGGTATTGTTCTTCCATTCTAGGGTGTAGTATATTGTGTATTGGGAATGGAGGTTAGGTTTTTTTTTTTTTGGAAAGCTGATGAAACCAGTATCTGTGTATGTCGAAACATCGGATGAAGCCTTTTAATAAATAAGTGTAGTATTTTGTACAGTAAGTTGTCAATCGAAGTATAGGAAAAAAATTAGTGGTATGGGCAAGCAAATCAGTTGATCGTCATCAAGTTATGGGCAAGTAAATCAATTTAGTGACATTTCATCAAGTCCAACCATATATCCACAAATAAATATGATTACATCTTACTATCATATTTGATTATTATACGTAAAGGTACCTATTGCAAGCACATCAGTTCACTAAAATATATGACTAAATTGTAAAGTTATTATATGAGATTGTTGAATTACATAAGATTGGTCAATTATAAAAATGCATATATTATTGGAAAACCACAAAGAAAAGAATATCAAAATTTTTTACAGAGAGATAGTGATGGAAAAATTCATCTTGGCGAAGTTTTCGCAGTGCGGAGAAATTCGAGACATGATGTCTCCACACACGCGGAGAAAGTCTTTGCGTGAGTGAAGACACGGTGTCTTCGTACATGTGGTGACTTTCTCAGCGTGTGCGCGGAGACTGATGCCTCCGTACACGAAGTCTCCCCTCGACTTTTTTAGCTAGAAATCTAAAAATACAATACTTTCAGCAATATGCTTGTATGCTCAGGAGAGAATTCCACTATGAGACAACTAGTTATATAATAAGTCTCAATTTCTCTTTTATCATGACATATGAGCAAAACTAAATTTGAAAGTGCCCTGGTGAATAATAACAGTAGCATCATGGTACTTTTTACCAATATACTTATGCGATTTAACAATATGTCTGTCACAAGAATTCGTAGAGATGTTTGTTTTCAAAATTGTGAGTAGGAATGGAAGAAGGCAAAGAATAGACAACAAAAAAATTTAGTAGTTCAGTAAAGAAACCTTGTCAATGACAGTTGATTGTGCTGTAATTTTGAACTCAAGAGTGGTAATACAAATGATGAATGAGGTAAGACAACTTTGTGAACAAAGCACGAATGCTAATTTGTCTAATCAATAAAATGGCAAAATTTAGATACTATACTCAGCCATGATTGGGATTTTTTTTTTGAATAGATTCATAATTCAAAATGATGAAATTTGGATACACATAAGAAAAAAAAAAATCTAGAACAAGGAAGAGATGAGCATTGCTCACCAAGTTTGTCATTGTTGCTGTTGTTGAAAGAAGTCTTGCTGCAACTTCTGCTGTTGTTCAAACAATTCTTTTTGGTTGTTAAGAATTGCTTGCTAGTGGCTTTCTTGTTGTTTCCTCGATTCTTCAACAATGTTTGTCTTCAAGTTGTTGCACAAACTTGATATATCTGATACCACACACTGCTTATATATATATATATATATCCAGCATCTCCTCCATTTCTTTTCTAGTCACATAATTGGAGCTAATAGAAGCAAAACTTGGGCCAGCTCCAACTGAACTATATGTCACAAGATCAAGCATGTTGTCAGTGCTACTTGGGACTACATTGTTGATTTCTCCACTCACAATGCCATCTAGTAGATTATGTCAAGCATCACCTGGCAATGAAAGAATTGTATACCACAATGTTTGTAACTCTTCCTCAGTAAGCTCTAAGACTATAATCACTTGAATCTGTAATGAAATTATTTAAATGATTTGTTGTGACTTTTGTTTGGAGAAGGACAAAGAAATATAATTAGATGCATGTAATAAAGATATATAATTAAATAATTAAACTACCTCTTCACTAGCCAAAAATTGCATAACATTTTTCTCCATTATAAATTTATTTGGCTTCCATCTATGCATCTTGGACTCTATAATGTTTTGTATTTACAACGTCCAAATTTTTGTTCAATCTATGGAAAAATTTCGTATATCCAATACTGAAACATAATTGAATTTAAATATTAGATACCAGTAAACTAAATTATATAATGCAAGTGGATATCTATGTAATGGATATTTACATTTATTTTTGCTGATTTTGTTGCAATCTGTACACTTTTTCCACTTGGGATTCTCGCAGTGAGTTTAATAAGACAAAATATGCTGTACGGCCCCATGGATATGTAATGAATTTATTAAGCTGCTCGACCATGCCTAGAGTTTTGTAATCAATATATCTTCCGATATGTTTCAAAACACACTCTACCAATATAACCAACCTGAGTTTAAATTTATCTTTTTGATGTTGACAAAGATGAAATGCTTCAGAAAGCATTCCCATACTAATTCTCCTCATACCATTAAAATATTAATTCTAAGTCGATGATTGTTGAAGTCAAGATTAACAGATATCTCGTGGCAAGGTAATTCGGTAATAATACAAAACTCTTGCAGACTAAAGCAGGCCAAATGGTTATCTAATTTCACCCAAATTTCATTGTTTTTACCACAATCTACAAGTCTCATTATGAATTCATGAACTAATTAACTATTAAATTGTTGTTCTTCCTCTGCTCTATAAATCACTGCATATATAAATTCATGAAAATTACTGCACAATAAAGAGGCTTGTTGATCTGTGCTAATAAGCTCTACAAAATCTTTAAGATACTGATAATTTGAAAATTGAGTGATTGTAGCAGAAAATCACTAATTTGTTTATTAAAAAAATACTATTTAATAGAAAAATAAATTCGAATTTAAAACAGGTGTGTTTAATAGAGGGTATTTACCGGGGTGGGTCGGTGCGGAGGCACTCTTGCGCTCATGTCTTCCCTCGGAGACCCCGTGTCTCTGCGGAGACACGAAGCACGTGTCCCCGTGCGCGTGCGGAGACCAGGTCTAGTCTCTGACCGCCCACGAAAACATCGTGTCTCTCGCATGTGTGATAGATTTCTCTGGAAGAAAACTCATATTTTTAGATTTAGTGCAATGAAGGTAGTGAAGTTAGTGAAGATGATGAAGTTTCTCCTTCTTGAGTGAGTGAAATTAAATGAGTGAAATGTGTATAAGTAAAGTTAAAATGTTGTGTTTGTAATAATAATAATAATATGTGTATAGACCCAAAATAATTCTTCATTCATCATTATAAAAAACACAATCTTTTTCTCTTCAATTTTATTTTTCAATTCCAAATATTATTTTTATGTAGTAGATGAGCATTTAATGGAATAGATGAGTATCTTTAAAACAACCATTTTATTTATAATCTCCGTCCTTAGCACGAAGACATTTCAATTTCTTGAAATATCTTGCAATCTGCAACCCGAATCAACAAAAGTAGCTTCACAAATCTTTACACTTCTCATTATTTCATATTCACCGATTAAACTGAATCCACATTACCTTAATAGAAACATAAAAGCTCCAAGAAAAATACTGGATGTTCAAAATTACATTTAGAAGTTTCAATTATAAGCCTGTTCGTCATATGAGATCGGAGACAAAACAAAATTGTAATAAAAAAAAAAAAAAAGCTATATCCTAAAAGTTTTCTTTGATAATGCCTTCTTAACGTGGAGTGGCTACCATTGTTTTTGTTTTTGTTATTGAGTATACATAATCAACACATAGAAAATATTCTTCAATTCTTATTATTATTTTTTTGAAACGGTAAAAAATGAATTATATAGATCAAACATCCAATACAAATATTCTTCAATTCTTAGTTCTACATCTTGCGGTTGGAACCAATTTTCAAGATAAAATCAAATTCTTCAAAATACAAAATAAAAGGACAACATACTGATAAAAAAGTATGGAAATAGATATAATTTATAAAATTGAAGGATTAGAGGTGCAAAAATTTGGGAAATGAACAGTAACATCTCATTGGGTTACTGTTGCAGCTATAGTAACAAAAAACTGGCTTTTTTATAGTAGGAAATATGATTATAAAATATTTCGAGTTTGTATATGGAAATTATATACATGTTGTGTCTTCAACCTTGTTTATTTAATCGTATTTTTATCTTCAATTTTCTATTAATTAGTACTTATATCAATGGCAACCCAAAAATTTATTGGGGAGTAAAAATATTTATTTTCTCCTTGCATGTTTTTGAAAAACATGATAAATAATAAATATAAAAGTTTGACAAAATATTTGGACACAGATTGTAAGAGACAATACTTGCAAATTAATTGAATGTTATGTGACGGCAAAAAAATTGGAGCAAAAAAATTTAGATCCTTCAATTCAACTAAAGTGTGGTGCAATTAACAAAAAATATAGTGTGAATATTACCCTTTATTATAACATTTCAACGTGTGGTGGGTAAAAGCAATGGGTTCTTTTAAATGTGTAGTCTAAAATAGTGGTGGCAAATGAGCCGAGCGGCTCGTCGGCTCGCCCGCTCGACTCGTACTGTTCACGCCCACGAGCCGCTCGGGCTCGTAAAAAAACGAGCCCGAGCACGAGCCGAGCGGGCTCATGGGCTAGACGAGCCGAGCCCGCTCGGCTCGTCACTGTTCACGAGCGGCTCGCCGAGCCGCTCGTGAGACGAGCCCACCCAAGTAAAAAAAAAAAAATAAAAAAAAAATAAACATTAAATTGTGACCGAATCCACATCGAACCAAAGGACTGCTTCGTCACTTGTGACCAAATCCACATCGGTTCGATGACCGTTTGGTCACTTTTTTTGAAAAAATTTTTTTTTTTTCTCCAATTCTTCTCCTATAAATACCCAACCCATTACAACATTTTTTCCCACCAAACTTTCATTCTATACTCTCTACTCTACAATTTACAATTTACAAATCATTATCAACAATTCTATAATTCTCTTCTACATTTTTTTACATTAATATTATCTTCATTTTACAAATTCACATTTCTACATTTCTACATTTCTACATTCTATTTCAACAATTCACAAATGGATCCATGAGCATTTGTTGAAAACTTGTTCGGTATGGAAGGTGAAACACCTGCCCAAAATCAATTTGGGAATGAATTTGCCGGTCTCAACCAACTACCAATTCCAGAAGACATTGACGATTTCGACGTTCGTGAAGGCGATGCCGATCCGATTAATTTGGATGACGTTGATATTGATCCCAGTGTTCCTATTGATTTGGAACAAGATGAAGAACCATCACTAAATATTCCTGATGCAAGAGGGAAGAGAAAGGGGAAGAAGCAGGCAAAATGTTGGGACCATTTCAAATTGGTTAACACTGGTCGTGTGATCGATGGAGTTCCAGAAAATAAAGCAGTATGTAAATACTGTCAACAACGACTGGCATGGCAAAAAAAAATTGGAACCACTCACCTCAACCGTCATTACAAAGCATGTGCGGCCAAACATGGGCTTCTTGAACGTGGACAAACACAACTACAGTTTGGTACTAGTAGAGACGGTGCTACTACTTCGCCACTTTCTACGTGGATGTATTCGGAGGAGGAAGCACGAAAGGGAATGGTGAGATGTATGAATTATATGCTTCAAGAATAGGTACACAAGTTACTCGTGTACCTACTCCTACTCCCACTAATATAAACGATGACGACGCTGAAGTAATTAATTTATTAGAAAACATAGACTCAATTAGATATGATTCAACTGCATATGCATATGGTTCCTCTAGTAGTAGTAGTATGTCTTCCACTGCATGTACTCAAACTTCGAGTAGTAGTCAAAATGCGTTGCCATCTGAATTAATTGATTACTTTCGTTATACTATGCCTAGTAACAAATCAGTTAAGAAAAGTTCAGAAGATGTAATCGAATTCTGGCGAAATAATGAACGTCGATGGCCAATTGTTTCTGCAATTGCAAAAGATCTACTAACACCTCCGATTAGCACTGTAGCTTCGGAGTCTGCTTTTAGTGCAGGGAAGAGGGTTCTCTCTGAAATTCGAAGTCGACTAAAAGAAGATATTTTGGAAGCGTTAATGTGCGTGAAGGATTGGGAAGACGCTAATTATCGAATTCAACATAAATATGCCGAAATTGCATGTAATCAAGTAAGTGATATTTAATTTCAATACATTCATTACAAAATTTTATTTTCATACATTTATAATTTTTTAAAAAAAATTGTACACGAAAAACTTTTTACGTGTACAATTTTAACTCCGCCTACACGAAATTGAAGTAGCCGGTCCCAAGCCCGGATAAAGGAGGAGGGTTTATCTTTTTTTTTTTTAAATAAATGTATATTTACTATTTTAAAAATTATAAATGTTTTGACGAGCCCCGATAAATGTTTTGGAAAATATATATTTAAAAAAAATAGAAAAAATAGACTTGTAGTAGTAGCGTTATTTATTTATTAAAAAAAAAAAAAAAAAAAAAGGCGAGCCGGCGAGCCGAGCTTAAGCTCGGCTCGCCGAGCCGCCCGCTTTGGGCGAGCTCGGGCGCGAGCCGAGCTCGCCCAAACAGCAACGAGCCGAGCTCGTTCGTCAATGGGCCGAGCCGGCTCGGCTCGGCCCATTGCCACCACTAGTCTAAAATAATATTTGATGTGTGGATATATATATATATATATATATATATATATATATATATATATATATATATATATATATACCCTTAATCAAGAAAATATAAACTCAGCCAGAATATGCCCTTAATCAAGAAATCTTGGGGAGGAGCTAACCTATTTAAGTAATAATGGAACTTTAATTCAAATTTTCACTTTTAATAATTTGCTAATCTCCATGGCTTTATTGCTTTAAGTTAAAGCAATACTTTTATTCAAAAGAAGTGAACTTTAAGGCATGAGAAGTTAGGCTGCACCCGAAAGTTGCAATGGCTCCATTTGAGATTCACAAGCTTCATTTTCTTTGTGGGTTCCACAATAACCCCAAAAAGTTGTCATAAATTCTTCCCATATGTAGATCTAGACAAGAAAGATAGAAGCGTTCGATTATAAAATCACTGAAAAGTTCATCATTCGGTTGTGGATTGTTCATAGAAAAGAAGACATCGTCCTATGAGTGCCAAATTTTAATTCTCTATTTTAATGGTACAAGTTTCACTGTGCCATATATTCCTTGACATATCATTTTCCCTACATTTGTTTGTGCATCGTATCTGTGGAAAATGAATGAACCCAAAGTCCCGAATTGATCCAAGATTCGATACCATCCTTTATTATTTGCTTTGAGGTTGGTCCAATTAGACGTCAATAACACCGTCTTCGACAAAACTTCATGTCTTGTTCAATTTGGAACATCCAACTTTAACGATTTCAATCATATAAGTATGTAGACTATGGTGCATATAATATCTTTTTGGTACTTGATAGGGACCAAAATCATAGATCATGTCCCTGCATTATGAATCGGTCGGCATTGATCTGCTATGAATTGGTGCTCCCTATCCCGAACAAAAGAAAATTATTCTACTAAGCAATTTGCTATTCTTAGCCCATGGTTTTCTGTAATGGCACAGATTCAATTGTTCAATCAACTCTGACATTAGTTTGTCACACACGAGTGACACAAAGTATACTCAAGACTTGACAATGTATGCAGTATAAATTTCAAGAAACCTGGCATTCAATTTTGCACGACCTTATAGAAGAAACCACAAATAAATAGTCATAGATAACACATTAAATCAAACACGTACACGTACTAATGTTACGTTGTACCGTTTCGCCTCTGCCCCCACCCCTACCAGACTCGTAAGCCCACACATACATGTAAAACTTGTAGGTTCGCATCCGATCCCGACTCATTTCATGTCTTCTTGTATAAGTTGGCCAAATTCATCGACTCATATCGAATACAAATGTCCCTCTTGATCATGTCTTTTTATCACCGACACACCCATTCCCACTTGAATGACTTGAGGAATCCAAAGTGAGAAGAGTTAATAACCCTGAAACTTGTACATGCAAAATGTCAGCTCCCACTTGGAGTACTTCTTGGAGTCTGTGCTGCCATGTCTACTGTTGGATCAAATTTCAGCGACTCTTCTTCAAGGATGAATTCGGAATTTCAGAAGTATACTGTCGTAGAGTGAAGAGAAGACATGGGCGTTTGGCTAATTCAGTTTTGGTCGGGCCCCCCACGTATGCATTTGTTTTCTCACTTGTCACTATTTCCATTTCACTCCAAATGTAATGCCGCCTAAGCATTGAGCATTTTATATTGGCTACGATCGCCGTATTTCGCTACTTGGATCTCTTTGATTATTACTAGATTGATGTAGAATTAAGAAAAGAGTTTGAAGATGCACTAAAGGATATGAATGACTTACAATCACCGTCACTTCGGGAAGGAGGGAGAGGGTTCATATGACAAAGGAAGTTTTCTCCGTGTTGATGTGGTCATCTACTAATTCTTTCGCGCTAATATTGTAACGAGTTTTGCTATATAATTGAAATGTTTGTAGAATAGAAAATATGTTATTTTAATGGATAAAGAAATGACGAGTTTTGCTATATAATTGAAATGTTGGTATGAATTATGCTAAAAAATAAGATTGAGGATAGATTTGTTACAATTTGCAAAGGTTGAGGATGAAATTGAAATTTTCCCTTAAAAATCTCTCCCAACAAAATATGTAGAAATCGAAGATACGACAGATATAAATAGAGAGATATATTTCCCCGTCTGTCACAAAAGTAAAGCAAAAGAAACACACATAATAATCATCATCAAACGCTCCATTCCAAATCTTTTAAGTAATCTTTCGTAATTCCTTTGTTTACGAATGAGAGTTTGTTTTTTGAACTTTCAGATCAATTTTGTTCATGCAGGTATATATAAATTTCTGTGTACAATTATGTATGTATGTTGGAAAGATATTTTTTTATAATTATTATTTAAATGCATTGTATTTTTTGGAATTTTTATTTATGCTAACTATCTGGCATTTCAGAATTTGGAATCAATTGATTCGATCGAATTGGATTGTAGTTGCGTGAATGATTCACGTTGATGCGTTCTTCTGATTTGGAATTCCAGTTTTCCCTTCTTGTGAGTCGTACCTTTAACTTCCTGTATGTTAATTCATGATATTCAATTATTTTGATTACTATTTGGAGTTAGACATTTTTTGGTTGTTTTGTTGCTTTTTTGGTTTCGATTTGGAATGTCGAAAATTAGATCTTGAAAATTGGCTCCGCAAAAGCGATCAATGCGCCACATGGGTGGCCAGATGCAACAGAGCAATGCGGCGTCAGCCACTTCTCTGTACGAGAACCCAGGACCCGGGGTTTCCAGCGGAGATGCAGGCGATGCCGTGATGGCTCGGTGGCTCCAGTCTGCTGGTTTGCAGCATCTAGCCTCTCCAATGTCATCCAATGCAGTTGATCATCGCCTACTCCTGATGCAGGTACTTCTTTTCCTTTTTATTGCTATGATGCCTTCTACTCTTGTTTGTTTTTTCATCTTTTTCAATTGGACGGACTGCATTTTTGCTAAAATTGTATTAGCACTTATATCGAGGAAATGTGAAATTTTCAAGTAAAAAATTTAACTTGCAGTAACCGAAACTATTTTCGGTTCCAAATTTCCAATATAGCTTTACTCTCACTCTCGTGTATGTTGAGGTGGGTGGGTTTGATGTGAAATGGCCTCCATATCTGTATGGGTGGGTGTGATGTCAAAACGTTGTAAGAGAATGGAGGACTTATTTTATGAAGAAATGAATTCTTGAGGACTACATATTTTAGAATAGTTAATAAAGATTCATTTCAGTGATAAAAGCTTTGTACAATCACAATGCCCAAACATTAACCTGGTAAAGGATACATTGATTTTGCTTCGCATCTAGATTTTTTGGCATTTTATGCATGTTATCTAAGATTGTCAGAGTTTTCTTGTCTTTTTGATGAGTGAATTTGATTTAGTTGGTCCTTATACATAGATTGGCGTATGAGTCGTGTCTAATGGGGAGAGTATTGATGGTCTCTGCAGGGTTATGGACCACAGTCTGCAGAGGAGAAACAAAGACTTTTCAAATTAATGAGGAATCTCAACTTTAATGTTGAAACTGGTTCTGAGCCTTATACTCCAACTGCCCAAGGTTCAGCTGCATTTTCTGCATCAGAGGGCTTTTATTCTCCTGACTTTAGGGGGGATTTCGGAGCTGGGCTTTTGGATCTTCATTCTATGGATGACACAGAGCTTTTATCTGATGTGTGTTGCACATATTTTGGTCTTGGAGAAATTTTATTTTACTTGCTGCAAATAGCAAGGCATTCCACTCAATAATGAATGGTTTCATTTGTTTATTTTTTCAGCATGCCATCTCAGAACCATTTGAGCCGTCACCTTTCATGCCTGCGGTGACCAACTCATTTGAAAGTGACTTTAACGTGACAGCCAGTGGGCTGCAGAAGGAGCAAACAGATGCAGATGCTCCCACTGGGTTACTTGCAAATGAAAAAGAGAGAGAAAATAATGTTGCCAAAATTAAAGTTGTTGTATGTTGGTTAACTCTCCCACTCTCTTTCTTGCTGAATTACCTGACTTTGGTGTTGGTGTGGTGTTGTGTTGTGTGATGGATGTATTACAACTGCCACAAAAATGTTTTTTTTTTTATATAATGGTTTCAGGTGCGCAAAAGGCCTCTGAATAAAAAGGAAATTTCTCGTAAAGAGGATGACATCGTGACTGTTTATGATGATGCCTATTTGACTGTCCATGAAACCAAATTAAAGGTCTTGATGATTTTTTAGTATCGTACTATACACAAATTTTTTCATGTCATGACGTACTTTGAATAGTTTTGGATATGAGTGGATATCCTTTATATTATGAAGACATTACATTTTGAGTATCAATATTGAAGGTGGACCTAACTGCCTATGTGGAGAAACACGAGTTCTGTTTTGATGCTGTTCTAGATGAGCACGTGACAAATGATGAGGTAATATCTTAATTGATAATAAACATAAGCGAGAACATTTTTGTTTTACATCTATTACACATTACAGTGATAATCATAATTATTGATATCCGTAAAAGGCCTTAATTTTCCTTTTAAAATTGTAATTTCAAACTTTATTTTTGTTTAAAAGTTGTAGGAATACAAGGGATTTTATTGCTATGATTGATTGCCTCTGTCAATTGTTGTCATTAAGTTTTTTTCCTTCTTCTGTTTTGCTCAATCAGGTGTACCGTGCTACCGTTGAGCCAATTATCCCCACCATTTTTCAACGCACCAAAGCAACTTGTTTCGCATATGGTCAGACAGGTGTGCAAAGTCCTTTTCACTCTTCATTTTTGTTTATAATTTTGCAGAAAGCTAACTCTTTCCTGGATTATGTCATCTCCAATGCATTACGATGTTGGATACAACTACGATTTATAGAACATAATATGCATCTTTATGGTTCTGTTCTTGGATAATGCCCATTTACTACCGTGTTATCTGTTTTGCCATTTTTGTCTACGAGGGATTCTTATTGATCTTATTCTTCCTCCTCCTCTTTTTCTTTCTTTTTGGTTGGGGGAAAATCTTTTTTCACTGATTTGTGCATGTTATAAGGTCAACCTGTCATTTTACGGAGATACACTATCTTCTTTTTCTGCCTATGGCTAATTTATCATTTTACCCCGTTGCAATCTTCTTAGATGTTGAACCGAGACACTATTAAGTTTTGTGACCATTATTTGGGGTCTGCTACACTGTCTCTGTGTGCTGTTAATTTATGGAAAAATTATTTTATAACTCAAGTTATCTTTCCACTTTAGGCAGATGAAACCTTTAAAAATTTTTGATTTTGCATCTTATACATTTTCTATTTTAAGGTAGTCAAGTGAGCATGGAGTAAAACTTTTAACTGGTCGTCTTTGTAAGGGGAACCCAATGATATAAGGCTTTAAAATCATTTGGTGTATGAACAGTCAGTGGCCTTCAGTTATAAGGCTACCCTTTAAAATTAATATAATTTGTGGGAATCTTATATTGTAGTCCTTGTATTGGCTGAAAATAATGAAAAAAAAAAAAATGTAGTCTTTGCTGTAGTTTCATCTAGGTTGAGAAATTTTTATTTTTTATTTTTTTATGGAGTGCATTCTGATCAATACTAAATGATTTGATGTAGGGTGATCATAGTATATGAGGGAAACAAAGTTTCTGCACTTAACTTTCTGTCAGTCTTGTCATGACTTCTGGATTTTTATTAGGATGACTGAGTCCACTTTTCATTCTTCTCCCTTCCCTTCTTTCCAGGGAGTGGCAAGACATACACTATGCAACCATTACCTCTTAGAGCTGCGGAAGACATTGTTAGACTGTTGCATCAGCCTATTTATCGTAATCAAAGATTCAAGCTGTGGCTTAGCTTTTTTGAGATATATGGAGGAAAATTGTTTGATCTTCTCGGTGAAAGGAAGTTAATATTCTATTCATTTTGGACTTTGTTTCCTTGTTGAAATTCTTGATTATTTTAGTCCTTGGCAGAATTACACCTTAATTCATAAATGCTTCTCAAATACTTGGGTCTCCAAAAGACTTTCCATGCTGGTGCCTCCTAAAAAATCTTAATTTTTTGACCAAAGGCATCACCCATCCATTATGCAGACCAACTATCAAACAAAACACTTGCCAGATGTTTTCAAAGGTTGTTTCTGTGGTAATTATTTCTATTTATTATAAATAGGAAACTTTGTATGAGAGAAGATGGCCGTCAACAAGTTTGCATTGTTGGACTGCAAGAGTTTGAAGTCTCGGATGTGCCGATTGTGAAAGAATACATTGAGAGAGGAAATGCAGCAAGAAGTACAGGTTCTACCGGTGCTAATGAGGAGTCATCAAGATCACATGCGATATTGCAACTGGCTGTGAAGAAGCACAGTGAGGTGAAAGAATCTAAGCGAAATAATGACGGAAATGATTACAAGAGTGGGAGGGTTGTTGGAAAGATTTCTTTCATTGATCTTGCTGGTAGTGAGAGAGGTGCTGACACAACGGATAATGACCGACAGACACGGTAGTAATTCCTGCTGACACTCGCAATGCCTTGTGTCTTTTTTGACCCTTTGTGGTGGCTAGGCTGTTATGTTTTTCTTGTGCTTACTTTCCCATCGATTTTCACTGTTCTTCTAGAAAGAGTATTCTGCTATTTGGTTGAGTGATTTTTTCTGTTCCTAGCACCCTTTAGTTCATGACCAGTTGACACCAAGGTATCTTCTCATTCTTAGAATCTTGTTTGCATCTTGAGATACCATTTTTTGTTGGTTTACAGGATTGAAGGAGCAGAAATCAACAAGAGTCTTTTGGCTCTGAAGGAGTGTATTCGTGCTCTTGATAATGACCAGATTCATATTCCATTCCGTGGGAGCAAACTCACTGAGGTGCTTCGTGACTCCTTTGTTGGCAACTCAAGGACTGTTATGATCTCTTGCATTTCTCCAAATGCTGGTTCATGTGAGCATACTCTGAATACTCTGAGATATGCTGACAGGTAAAATTGTTTTCTTTTCAGTTGATTACCACATACACCGTTTATGGGTTATGCTGATAAATGACTATTAAATAACAGGGTTAAAAGTCTTTCGAAAAGTGGAAACCTGAAGAAGGATCAGACTAGTTCAGTGCCACCTAGCATTAAAGAATCTTCAACAGCACCATCATTGCCTGTTGCTGCTGATACAGAGGATGTTCAGGAGCAACTCCAAGAATCTAAAGCAGTGGATACAAGTAGAAGGGCTGTAGAGAAGGAAAATCCGTCTTCTGCTATATCTACTGATGATGACAAACAACACTCTAGCGTTTCTTCAACTTTTACCTATAATGACCGCAAGGAAAATGGGATTACTGATGGTGCTTTGGACAGGGAAGGGCCTGATGTGAAAAATACTTTCAGGGGTTCTACTAGTCAAAAATCGTACTCATCAGCATACTCACAAACTTCAGCTGATATAGAGGGGAAGGTGCAGAAAACTTCTCCACCTCTGCGAAAAGCTTACAGGAATGAAAGGGCTGAAAAGCCAGGAAATGAGCCAAAAAAAGATGGTGACAATTCTGATACTTCAAACACTAGTTATAAGCAGCACAATACGCCCAAAAAGTATGAACAATCACCTCATGATGGGAGTATCAATGAGATACTCGAGGTTAGTTTTGAATGTGTTGCTTCTCAAATGATTAGAGTTGTTTGTTTTACCGGAAGTAAGTTAAATGCCTGTTGATTATCAATTTCATTATTATTGTCTGTATAGGAAGAAGAAGCCCTGATTTCAGCCCATAGAAAAGAAATAGAAGATACAATGGAGATTGTTCGTGAAGTAAGTTTGCATAGGTTAAATTTTATTCTTTATTTTGGGGACTGGGAGTAGATGGAATTCTCTGTGTAGCTTCATTTTCTGATTTTTCTGTAATGAGGAGGGTCATGTCTGTTTAATACATCACAACTCACTGAATGCCTTGAGAAAATAAATCACGAACATATTATAAAGTCGAAGAAGAAAAATTATACAGTACAGAAATTAACTTGTTTAGCTTTTGAATGCCAGGAAATGAAACTATTAGCAGAAGTGGACCAACCAGGCAGCCATATTGACAATTACGTAACTCAGTTGAGTTTTGTGCTCTCGCGAAAAGCAGCAAGTCTGGTCAGTCTTCAGGCTCGTCTTGCAAGGTTCCAGCATCGGCTTAAAGAACAAGAAATACTGAGTCGAAAGAGGTTACCCCGTTAAGGCAAATATAATATGTTGGCCGGACAATGCCACAATCCTTTATCCTGCTCTTTAATCGTTTACTTTCGTGTATTTTGCAAAGTACAGTTTAATTTTACCATCAAACACATATAATAATCATCTATGAAGTTAATATTGTGCAGCAAAAGAAAATAATAATTAAAAAAAGGAGTCCTGGTTGGACTAGGATAAATGTGTATTATGGTACTGTATTTACAAAATGTAGGGAATCCGTACTTGACTTTTGTGAGTGGTGATTGGTAGATCTGGAGTACTCCGTCTACTGAATGAGTTTAGGGATAATGCTTCTTGGACAGGCTTAAGGGTAGAGATAGATGTGACATGGTGGTGTGGCAGACAATGATTCGATGTTGTGTTTGTTTTTGTTTTTTTCGAACTATTCAATCATGTGTCGACACGCGTTTCTCCAATTGTTTAACATGTTATTGAGCCTGTTTGTATAGCATGCTTGATGAATTTAGAGGACATTTCGTGCTATAGCAATTTTTTTTTTTTTTTTTAATGTTTGGTTAAAAGGAGGTAAAATTTATGAATTCATAAGTAGTAAAAATCATTGTTCTAAAAAAGGGGAAAATGCGCCGCCTAGGCGCGCGATCAAAACGCGTCGAATTCGGAAAATGCGGGAAAAATGCGTTTTCCAACTAAAAGGCGTGCCTAGGCGCGCATTAGTCTTTCTAATCCTCCTTTTTTTTTAAATATGTTTTTTTTATATATTAAAAAATTTATTTTTTTATATAAAAATATATTTAATGCCTTAAAAATACGAAACGCATTATGACGCTTATTCTTCGCATTGACACGTTTAAACTAGTGATTCTTGATTCTCGGTCTCGACGCTTCGCAACGCATTACTCATTTTAGAACACTGGTAAAAATCATTTGAAAGACTGTTAGCCAAAAAGCTCCAGAATAGAAAACGCGATTTGTTCAAAATGAAAACTTTTCTCTTTCGATTTCTGGCCTATCAATTCTGCTCATCCAAATGATTTTTGTTCTTATCACCACAACCCCATCAATTCTGTTCATCCAATATTTTGTTCTTACTTTATTTTACATATTTCTCGTCAAATACAATTTAATTTTAGCACCATATATTTAGGATCGAAATTATAGAGCCAATTTAACAGTTTAATATTTATACTAACAAAATTAAAGAAGTGACAACCGACTTTGGCTCCAAATTATCTCTTCTCATTTCTAGATTTTCCCCGTATGCAGCAAAGTCTAAAAGAAGGTAGAGCAGTCCAATTTCTTTTGCTATATCTTGTTCTATAGATTTTTCCTTTGAAGTATTGACCTGTCAAGAAGAACCTAGAATGGTTCCATTTTCCACTGTAATTTTTAGAATTAGTAAAGCTCCCCCATTCCGCCGCCTTAGGCTAGTGAATATATATTCGCCTTAGAACGGAGAGGATATAAAGATAACAGTAGTTTTCAATTTAATATTATTCACCTTAGAACGGTGAGGATATAAAGACAACTATCAGTTGTATACTTTAATAGTTTTCTATAATTTTAGAGCCATCACATCCTCTGATGATGTCATGTCACTATCATCGACTATATTCCACAAGCCTTGCACTAGAAAATATAACTTCATGTATATATATTTTTGTCATGTGGCATAATTTTGGTTATTGAACTTCTTAATTTCACCTAGCACTTGTAGTATCGAATCGGCTAACCTTTGCGTTATAAAACAAGCTTGCTCAAAACCTCACAATGACAATTTGTGCACGATTTCCGCTTACAAAATGAAGACTTGCAGAGAATTAAGAACAAAGGAGGAAGACTCATGGCAAAGTTTTTGCTACTCTAATATACCAGCTACCCATGCACAAGCTATGGTAAAACTTGTATCGTCTTAGCGAGCTTGGAATAATGGATGCCATTTATGCTCCGTTTGATTGCAAGAGTGAAATTTGGTGGGATTTGGTTTTCCTCAAAACCATGAATTGGAACCGTGTGAGGCAAAAGATGGAAAATGAATTGTCAAGAAAATTTTCCCATTCAAACATGACTTTTGGTGAAAGATAGAATTTCATTTCCAAGTTTCATGGAAAAATTGTCAAATCAAACAGGGTCGGCATATTAGTAATAACGGTAATGACATGTTTTAAATGATTGTACACATGGGAAAATATTCCTATAATGACATTTTTAATAGTTATCTAGGCTTTCTTGTTTATACCATATATAGTTTTATCATGCCGCCTCCTTAGGTTTTGAGCTCAAATCTAATCATCACATTTTATGAAAATTGGGTACACGTTCCCTGCCGTTTGATTAACAAAAACATAAGATTTACACACGAGGAGACTAATGAAAACAAAATTTAAGTTAATAAATTTGTCTCTCTAATAGCTTACACTTTTAGAAGATTTGGTTCGACGTTTTCAAGCTTCAACTCTTTAAAAAAGAAAAGAAAAAAATGAAAAAGAGAGACACTTCATACCAATTTGCATCAAATGAAATTCCTTTAACTAATTTTTGCATTACATATACAGGCTCACCAGTGTTTACAGATACATAGAGAGCATGTTTTATGAAAGAAATATTCTACTTGTACATCAACTTTTGTACATAAGAGATTACACCCCCTCACATGGGGGGTGGGACCCACATCATAAAATATTTTTTTGTTTAAGCGGGTCCCACCCCCATGTGAGAGGGTGTACACACTAATGTACAAGCAGCAAATCCGTTTATGAAAATAGTAAGGTCTAGTGATGTGATCCAATTATGCAATGATACCTATTTCTATAGATTTTCAAGCCAACAGACAGCAAACGAAACTTGCAGGGGGTGGATTTTGACTCGGAGATTCATAAACATGTTGACGCCTTTGAGGTGCGCTTGTTCGTGCCAAGAACTATCACTATCACTGTAACATCGTCATGATATTTCCGTCTCCGACCAGCTGGAACACTCATCAGCTGTTCCATGCTGAATCCTGGAAAAATAGAAGTACTAATCAATATAATTCACTTGCAAAAACATATATATCCCTAGTAAATTGGCGAAAATAAAGATAATGCATGTTACTATAAGCAAAGAGTTATGGAAGTGGAAAATAAAATGATAAATAAAGACATTTCTCCGAATAACTGAAAGAAAATCACAAATACCTGCAGAATCTGCTGCTCTCACTACAAGCTGCTCGACTAGAAACTTGGCTGGATCGCCAGAAGGGTTTCTCAGAGTATAAGAATGCACAAGTTTCACAACTTCATCATTACTAAAGAAGTCGAACAAACCATCACTCCCAAGTACAACAAAGTAATCAGAATCTGAAATTTCATGTACATAGAGTGATGGTTGCGCAGATACATATGGAGGACTAGTGAGATTATGGACTCCGAGGATACCCATCAAAGCATCGTTCAAGTTTTTCTGCGGAGAAAAAGTCGAAAGGTTATAATTTATCAGACAAAATAAGTATTTCTTGAAAAAGGACCTCGTAATTTTGTAGAATCAAGAATTGCAGTTGCTTTATTTACAGAATAGTATGAAACTTGAAAAAACTACTGATAGGCCTTAGTCCTAATCCAGAGAGCAATAAAAGGCAAGTGAAACTTAGAAAAAGCGCAAAGCAAATACACATATTTATAGCAGTTCATCCTCCTATATCTACTCCTCGGTGCAGGTTTCCCCTAAGATTAAAAAGAAAGGTTTACAATGGAGATCTCCACCTCCCTGTTCTTTTCTCTCACAGAGATAGATAACCTTCTTATATTCCTTTATATAGTATAGGAAGATAGGGCGCCTAATGCAAAAAGATGAATGCTATGCCACTCTAATAGTATAATTAGGAGTTGAGAGGCGGTCGAGAGTAAGAATAGTTCAATAGTATAATTAGGCTCCACATAATCCTAAACACACATGAAACTATAGTTTTGACCTTTTTCAAGTAACCAACTCCAAGAGCCCGGGTAACCTTCAGTTTTCCTTTGACTTTTCCAGCTACAACTGTATAAGGGTCGTCTGGATGATCGTGTAGAAGTTGTTTTCTCTCTTTGTCATTGTCAACAGTATGACTATCAGTGAGTTGGACAGCTTGCAGCCCTTCTATTCCATTCATATCAATGCCTTCATCATATTTTGCCAATAAAGCTCGACTATCACCAACATTCAGCACATACAAGTCCTTCCCATGGAGTAAAACGAGTAACACACAAGATCCGACAGACACTAAATCGGGACGGTCCTCCATTTCCTGTTCCACCATGTACAGAAAATCATTCTCGGATTTACTAAGAGCCCGTTCAAGGCTGTTAAGAACCCTCTGCTTAAACAGACCACAAGATCTATCCACTTTCACACAGGTAGGAGTATTGTACACACAATTACCATCTTTTAGAATACAATTAAGGGATTTATCATAGTTAATACAGTCAGAAGCTTTAATGCACTCCTGCTCGAGTTCCCACTCTAATAAATTAAGGTAAAATCCAATTGTTTCGTACAATGTTCCAGCCAGAAAATCAGCAGCATCTCGACCATTGAATCCATCATAGATGGCACAAAAGAGCCAACCATTCTCTTCAGAACAAACAGCTTGAACTCTATCTTCACCAGCTGCACCACCTGCTACTTGTACTTCCATTGCATTGAGGAAACTGTCACTTCGTGAAGGTGCACTCGTAGACCTAGGTGAAAAGGAATCATAATCCAGTGTGTCAGTTGGAGAGGACGGACTACAACTCAAGTTTGACAAGCTACTCTGGAGAGACGATGACCGAAAATCGAGCTTTGAGATAGTCGGTGAAGATGGGATCCTCCGGAATGAATTTGGAGAGTCCAAAGTCGGCAGTATTTCTGCCCCAATCAACCCATTGCATATATTTGTATTGGCTAATGTCGCATTAGCACTTATTGCAGCCCCAGACAGACGAGCAAAGGAACGGTTAGATCTTCCGAGTTTGATTGCTGATGGGATGTCTATACTGTTTGATTTGTCACGAGAATCATCGTTCTTGCAGCTGCATTGATAGCCAAAACTAAACCTGATTTCTCCTCCTGAATCATTTATGGTTTCTCCATACATCATTATAGCTGGAAAAAGAAAGAAAAGCACAGAGCTAATTCAATAATCTTGTTACCCATAATCAAAAGAAAATTGTGAGGAACTCAGTTTTGTCATCTCGGTTCGTCTTTTTTTTTTTCGATCGGTTTTTGCCCTTGTGTATTATGCTATATTTGCAATTCACACAGTGGAAAACAAACAAGTTCCAATCTTTTCTTGTAAAAATACTCCACAAAAAATCATTTTTCTACCGGCTCATTTTCAAATATATATTCTTACGCGTAAATCCGGAATTTTTCTCTAATTTCTAATCACATTCTTTAAAAAAAGAAATCAATGGAAAAAACAGAACTTTCATTTTTTTTCTTTCTTCATGTCACGGTTCAGAGATTATTAATACCACTCTAACAAACCAATGTCCATTATCAAGCCAAACAGCCAATCAAAGGAAAATTACACAGCTATAAAGACTCAAAATTGGAGCATAAAAAAATTATATACATTGATCTAAACAAGAAAAAAATGCCAAGAAATCACAACCCAATTCACCTGTCAATTCAAGAAGTAAGCAAGAACGTACACCAAATGCTTTTTCACCTGTCAAAACTTTAAAATGCTATATCACAGATAGACATGACATTCGTGTGTATGTATGAAGATCAAGTGAAGAATGGGAAAACGAGGGAGATAGTAGAGATGTAAGCAAGTGTGTGCAACCAAACATAAAGCGCACGTACACTAATCCGAGGAGAGAAAATTGAGAGAGAAGTGAATGGTGAAGAGAGAGTTTGTTAATTATAGAGGAATTTATCTTGGGCTGGCGTTTATGGTGGGGGAAGAAGGTCAAAATGCCAATACTTTTGTTAATAGAATAAGAATATCTGTAGAGGAGGGGAAGAAGAAGGGGCGGTGTGGAATGCTCTTTGCCATTCATTGCAAAGAGTTTTATTGACCGAATTTCCTTTTCGCAGATGCGAAATAATCTCCACTCTTTCACTGTTTTATTCAAAGTAGTCCCCATTAACGGATTCGTACGTAAATTTAAACAACGATCTAAATTAATTAAGACGAGTCAATTCATGTTCGATATGAATTTGATTGGATTGAGTTTCGTCCATTTTGATCCACATGTGGAATACGTGTTTGTGCTAAGTCACGTGGAGCTAATATTTTCTCATTTATAAATTATAGTGAAATTCAATTAGAGTCAAAGTATAAAAGTAAATTAGAAAAAATAATATTAAGGTAGTGTGGTAATGTTGACATCTTATGTTAAAACATAAGTCATATGATATTGGTACTTTTTGATGTAATTGAATAGTATCTACGTGTCCAAATTTGTTAAAATTGGTCCAGCCATGTCGGTTTAACCAAAAGAATCGAGAACTAGTCCTGTTTTGTTGGAAAATTTGTCTCAAACTTGTCAAAATAAAATTAGGGTATCAAGTTGTAAAAGAAAAATTAAAGGTGGTGAATTCCTTTATGTTAGTCCGATTTTTCCTTGGATGATGCCAGATATTGATTTGTTAACAAATTGGTAAGCAAATTGCAAAGGCAAACAGTCATTGGAAGAAAATTAAGTCAAATTGTCTCTATAAGTTGACATTTATTTTCATATTTTTTTGTATGCGACTTGAGGATTTTAAGAAGAAAAATGGTAAATTTAGCATTATGATTCTCTTTGCGAATTGTTCAAATAGTACAAATTGATGAATGTTGTTGACCTCGAAAAACGCAACGTTAATGTGGACAATAGATGTCGAGTCCACTCACGCCAACTCGAGCAAATTTCGATGCATTTTGACCGAACAATCGGTGAGAGAAGGAGGATACGTGAACAAGAGAGATGCTTTATGATGCGAGACGGAAATGTTCAGGCACCGGCTGTAGTTATTAGAATGATTGCACTAACAAACAATCACCTATAATGTGTAAATAATTTAAGATCAAGCTGATAAATATAGAGCAAGCAAAAAGATTTCTTGAGAGTGTTTTTCTTGTATATTAGAATCAATAGTTAAAAGATTATCCAAAAGTCATTTCCAATTTACAAAGTCCACTTATTTATAGAGTTTTGGCCGATGTGGTATTCGTTGGATCAGAACCACGTGGTCTCTTCTCTTTTACTGAAGTCTCACATCACCAAGTCTATCATACATTAAATACATTGACAATGGATCAGCCGCTCTATACATTAGGCAACACACCTGACATCCTTTATTACAAATGTTACATCAATCATTCCTAAAGACTGCCTACAAATCTCATAAGAGACGGCATTAGCTTCAAGGACTTCTGATGAATTGAGGGCTTCAGCCGAAGGGACCCTCGTATTGGTAGTCTTCTGTGTGAAGAGATTCGACTTCTTCTTTGATTCCTAATGTAGTGCTTCGGCCATTTAGACATGCTCAGGCACATGAACTTCAGCCTTTGTTTGACCACTTAGGTCTTTGTTGATTTTCATTTCCACGTGAATTGCGACGTAGCACTTTTATTGGAGTTTTGGTGGCCAGGCATAACAAGACATGATTATTTATGTAATGCACAGATTTGTACAAAAAAATTTTTGGTTAGAGGTAATTTTTACACATCACAATAGTTCCCTAAGTCTAAGTATAAATATTTATATTATACTTAGAATTTTTTACAACATGGCTTTGTTTGACACTGAAATGGCTGGGTTTTGGGCTAAATTGGCTTTAATTAGGAAGCTATTATTGTCACATTCTGAAGTGGACTTTTAGTGGTAGATGGATAGTGATGCTATGTTTATGGATATGGCGTTTGAGGTGCCGTGGGAGAGGTATAAGGATCATAATTTTTTGATGCACGGGTGGAGCGAGATGGTGTATGATCAGAAGACCTGGATTGGGTTGAATACTTGGAGCTTCTTTTTGAGGAACTATCAATGGTCTTTAGATATTCTTAATACGTGGGCATCAATAAGACCGAAAGGGAAGGTCACGGAGGAAGCTGAGAAGCTTTTGACTCAGGAGCTTAAGGATCGTCCAACCTTTAAAGATGATGATCAGTCGGCTATGGTGTACATACTTGCGACACAGAAGTATAAGTGGGGCGATAAAGTTTATCTCGAGAATATGTATTATTTGCACGGTTATTGTGGAATCCTAGTCGATTGGTATGAGGAGATGATCAAGAATTACCATCCGAGTTTTGGTGATCATAGTTGGCCACTTGTGACTTGCTTTGTAGGTTGTAAACCTTGTGGGAAGTTTGGTGATTATCCGGTGGAGAGGTGTTTGAAGCAAATGGATCGTGCATTTAACTTTTTGGATAATCAGATTCTGCAAATGTACAGATTCACGGTTGGAATTAATGCTTCCACATAAGGGGTTGGAGAACAAATAAAATAATATAATAAATTAGAATAAAAGTTGAAGGTTCAAACACGTAATCGTTGTCCTCATATTTACCCCCCTTTCGGATTAAATTTGATGTTTAAATTGACTATTGGCAAATTGTTTGAAGGATTTATCAAACCTTAAAAAAGAATAAACTCTTAAAACACTAGTGTAATTCTTTCAAACTCAAGAACACAAAACTAGAATTTTGAATATGAAAGAATATAATTTTTTTATTTTTTCTCTTTTGGAATGGAATATGATATCTCAAAAATTGGTTTTCAATTATTTTGTATTGATAATTAGACATCTATTTATATATCTCAATTAATACTACACGAAATGGTGCTAAACGTGATGAAGAGTGGCGATTTCCATCCAAAAAAAGCACCAGATTTTAGTTTGAAAAAATCAACCAACGGCTGATTTTTAACTCTATGCGGCCACATAGAAAAAACCTATCAGGCTGCATAGGTTGTTCAAGACGTACAAGCCTTGCAAGCCAAGATGCGATCGCATGCCTCCATAGTCTATGCGATCGGATAGGTCAAAGTTTTGGCTCTTAATTTCATTTTTTTGTTCCACACACTTTTTATTGACTTTTGAACAACAATTTCAACAATCCCCCACTTGTTCAATATTCAATAAAATCTCATATTCAAAATATACAATACTTATGTATAAGGATTCGATATCTTTCGATTTGAATCTAACCATAGTGTAAATCAAAACATAAGTAAAGTCGAAATTAAAGGTAGTGCAAAAGTTTTGAACCAATTATTCCTTGTGACAATATCGGTAAGACACACACACACACACCCACACCCACACAAGTATTACGTATTCTCAAATTCCATCATTCTTGCTTAGCGCTAATATGGCATTGCGCTTATCCTATTCAACGAATGTTTAAGAGAGAAATTATAAATCTTTATTGAGCGGCACCACCTCGAATTTCATCTAGATGAAATTCTTCCAGTATCTTTGTTACTTTTAGAGAAACTTGTACTTTGGTACTAAATATCATTAAGAACTTAAAGCTCAACTCTCATTTAAGTAACAACCAACATTATATTATTAGGATAAGGTTATCGCATATTTTATAATGTTGAAACTATTCATATAGTGAATGACTTGTTTTTACTCTTTGAATCCATGAATTTACTTGTTAAGTAATGATAAGTAGAGTTGCCATCATTGGTGAATATTTTATTTTAAGAGTTTGAACCCCATCTTATTCGAAGTAGATATTACTAATTCTGTATTCAGAGATTTAGTTAAGTGATCGGCTAGATTTTCAATTGACTTAAGATTATTAAGAGAAATTATTCCACTTTTGATTAATTTCCTTATGTAGTTTTGTCTTAAACTCATATGTCTAAATTTTTCATTGTATACATCATTGTATGCCTTTCCTGATGTGGCTTGACTATCACACATGATAGTTATCGAAGATGTATCTTTGGTCCCAAAGGTATCTTATAAAGAAGATCCTTAAGCCACTCAACTTCTTTCTCAGTATCTGATAACGCTACGAATTCAGATTCCATAGTTCAGTGTATATATATATATATATATTTTTTTGATTTCCAAGAAACAACACCTCCTCCAAGAGTTAACACTTAACCCGAAGTCGATTTACTTTCACCCGTGCTAGAAATCCAACTAGCATCGGTAAATCCTTCGAATATAACCGGAAATTTAGAATATTGTAGACCTAAGTTTTTGGTTTTCTTTAAATAGTCAGAACTCTTCCAATGGCCTTCCAATGTTGATTGCTCGGATTACTAGTAAACCTACTAAGTTTATTAATTGAAAATGTTATGTATGGTCTTGTGCATTGAACTGCATACATAAGACTTCCTATAGCACTTGCATACTCTAATTGAGCAATTTCTCTTCAATCATTTTTTATAAGTTTTAAACTTGGATCAAAATGTGTATTAAATTCTTTTATGTTCAAATGTTTAAACTTATTAATCACATTCTCAATATAATGTAATTGACTCAAGTAGAAACCCCCACTAGTTTTAGTAACTTTAATACCCAATATGGTATTCAATTTTCCAAGATCTTTCATCTTGAATGTAGAACATAGAAACTTCTTCGTTTCTTTGATTCCATCCATGTGATTACTCATAATCAACATGTCACCAACATACAAATAAATAAGGATTATACATTTGTCACACACTTTAAAATATAAACATTTATTTACACTATTATTTATGAAACCAAATGAAGTAATAGCTAAGTCAAATTTTCATTCCATTTCTTAGGTGCTTGTTTTAAACCGTATAACGATTTCACTAACTTACACACTTATGTTCATTTATGGGTAGAACAAACCCTTCGGGTTATTTCATATAAATCTCCTCATTGAGATTCCCATTTAAGAATGCCGTCTTGACATCCATTTGATGAACATGCAAGTTATGTATCGAAGCTAATACGAATAAAATGCTAATTGAAGTTATTCTTGCTACCAGTGCATATGTATCAAAATAATTTATTCATTCCTTTTGTCGATACCATTTATCTACTAATCTGATTTTAACGGTATTAAGAGAATCATCAACATTGTATTTTCGCATAAATACCCATTTACATCCAATAGGTTGGATCCGGGTGGTAAATCAACAAGTTCCCATTTATTATTAGACATA
Source organism: Fraxinus americana (assembly GCA_035079005.1). Taxonomy (NCBI): domain Eukaryota; kingdom Viridiplantae; phylum Streptophyta; class Magnoliopsida; order Lamiales; family Oleaceae; genus Fraxinus; species Fraxinus americana. The sequence goes on from CM068716.1 coordinate 34,057,399, forward strand.
ATTGAATCAATTTCATCTTTAATTGCATCTTTCCAAAAAATTCTATCACGAGAAGCCATAGCTTCTCTATAAGTTTTAGGATCAGTCTCCACTTGTAGAACGAAATGAATTGTTCTTACAACATTGTTCTTATTTCCTTCTATTAGGAAAAATGAAATAAGTTGAGAGTCAATTTCATCCGAGCCTAAAGATTTCTCAATTCGAGTTCTTTTGCTTTTTTGTGGTTCATAATATTCATAAACATTTTTAGAAAATATTTCATCTTGTGTTCTACCCAAGCTAGAGATCTCATTGTAGGTATCCCTCATTTCATTACCCAAGGATAGTGAATACTCAAAGAACTCGACATCACTTGATTCAACTATTACATTGGTCTCCAAATTTAACAATCTATATGATTTTCTATTACTAGCATAATCAACAAAGGCAGATTTAATGCGTCTTGGACCAAACTTGATTCTATTAGGTTTCGTGTTCTTATAATATGCAAGACACCTCACACTTTGAAGTATCCAATGTTAGGTTTTCTTTCTTTCCACAATTCATAAGGACAAACCTTTTTATATTTAAAAGAAATCTATTTAATATTCTACATGCACTCAATAATGCTTCACCCCATAAATTAAACGAAAACTTAGCATAAGTTAACATAACATTTATCCAAAGTTTTATTTTTCCTTTCAACTAAACCATTTTGTTCAGGTGTCCTCGATGCAGAACATTGATAAATTATGCCTTGTTGTTCACAATACAAGTTAAAATCACTAGAAAAATATTCACCTCATTTTTCTTGGCCGTCGCCCCCGAGCCCCGTTTAGTAGCGGAAAACACTAGTTTAGGTGGCAAAACATTCGTAAAACAAAAGATGAACATGCAAAATAATGAAAAAATATCTAAAATATCCCCCCTATTTTTCAAAATTTTGATTTAGAGAAAATAAAGTGACTGTATCACAAAAATTGATTGCCTACGTATCCTTAATGGAATCAAGCCACCGTAGTTCATGCAAACACACACAAAAGGCATCATCGTAGGAAATCGTACATAAATGAAAGTGGCTTTTGACTTTGAACTTTCACTTACTGTAAACAACTCAAATTTTTGTCAAGGTTCTATGGTGAACGAATCTTGAACCAATGACCTTATCATGACTAGCCGGAGTTATTAAACATACTATTTCGATAAAGAGTGTCTCTTTTATACCAACGCATTAATGGCATTGCGTATATCTCGAATTTCATGAGTGCTTTAGAGATGGTCTAAATCTCATAAAGAGCGGCATGACTTTCTCACTCACATAGCTAAGTTCTTTATAAAGTAATTCTGCGAGTTACTTTCTATCTCAATAGAACTTATTAAGGAATTAAATCCAACATCTACCATGCATAATACATACACTAGAGATTTTATGAATGAGTTTTAACTAATACTCTATTGTCTCTTTTAAGTCAGACTTTAACTTGTTTGTACCCTTTGAACTTTGTTTATATTTCAAAACATAGGTAGGGTTCCCATTAAAGTTAACTGAAGTTACGTAGACCTCAATCCCGTTCCTTTCGATGTTTTCGCAATCATCTCTCTATTTTGTCAAAGGATCTGCTAGGTTATTCTTCGACTCTACATATTCAACGGTGATTACTCATTTCTTAAGTAATCCTCGAAGAGACTGATGTCGAAGACTAAGATGTCGTTGCTTACCATTGTAAGTCTTGTTCGCTACCGAATACAAAGTAGCTTTACTATCACAATAGATCATCACAGTTGGAGATGGTTTATCCCACAATAGGATATCTATTAGAAAATTTCTTAGCCATTCAGTTTCTTTACTTGCATCAGCCAAAACAATAAATTCTGCCAACATAGTCGAATCTGAGACGCATGTTTGTTTCTTAGAACACCAAGAAACAGTTGCACCTCATAAAGTAAAATTCCAGCCTGTTGTGGATTTAGAATTTGATTCTATATTGTTCCAACTTGCATTGCTGTATCCTTCAAGTACAGAGGGAGATCCATGATAATGTAATACATAATCAATAGTTCCTTTCAAGTATCTTAGAACTCTTGAAACCGCATTCCAATGTTCTTTACCAGGATTACTAGTGAATCGACACAATATGCCGACTACAGATGCAATATCTGATCTTGTGCAATGCATAGCATACATAAGACTTCCAATCACACTTGCATATTGTAGTTGGTCATAAGATCTACCAGTATTTTTCATTAACTTAATACTAGGATATATCGGAGTTGATGCAGGTTTATGATTCATATGACCATATCTTTTAAGGATATTTTCAATATAATGAGATTGATTTAACGATATGTATAAATCTTTTCTTATTATTTTAATCCCCAAGATCACATTTGCTTCGCCTAAATCCTTCATGTCGAAGTTAGACTCTAACAATTGTTTGGTCTCCTTAATACTTTCTAAGTTAGGACAAAAAATAAGCACGTCATCTACATACAAACAAATAAGAATACATGCACATGTTTTATATGTAGAATAGATACATTTATCTGCTTCATTAACCTTGAAATCGTTAGATAACATTACTTTATTAAACTTTTCATGCCATTGCATAGGAGCTTGTTTTAAACCATAAAGAGACTTGACTAGTTTACAAACTTTTTTTTCTTGTCCAGGTAAAATAAAACCCTTGGGTTGCTCCATATATACATCATTCTCCAAATCACCATTTAGAAAAGTTGCTTTTACATCCATTTGATGGACAACTAAATTGTGAGTTAAAGCAAGAGAAGGCAATACACAGATGGATGATATCCTTGCTACGGGAGCATAAGTATCAAAATAATCTATGCCATGACGTTGTTTAAAAACTTTAGCTACTAATCGAGCTTTATACTTATTTATAGAGCCATCTGCATTTAAATTCCTCTTGAAAATCCATTTACAACCTATTGATTTAGAACCACGAGGTAAATCAACTAATTTTCATGTTTGATTTGACATAATGGATCTCATTTCATCATTGATTGCTTCTTTCCAAAATACACCATCTCGAGAGGAAATAGCTTGTGAATATGTGATAGGATCACTATCATCATTAAGCATTAACTTAGTCTGATGTGTAATATTATTTACATCTCCTTCTAGCAAATAAGTCACAAATTTAGGTCCTAAAGATTTTTCTTTCCTTTGTCTCTTACTCCTTCTAGTTTCTATTTCCGATTGTGGTTCAATTGAAGTATCATCAAGAGATTCTTCATGAACTCTCTTAGAAGAATTAAAAGTAATATTATTTTCAATTTGCATAGATGAAGACTTGAATATATGTTCAAAAAATTCAGCATCAATTGATTCGATAACATCATAAGATTCTAACTTTAGAAATCTATAAACAGTACTATTTCTTGCATAACCTATAAATACACATTTATAATTTTTATTTCCTAATTTAGTAATCTCTGGATTTGGTTTTCTCACATATACGAGACATCCCTACAACTTGAGACGACTAATATTAGGTTTCCGGTTGAACCACAATTTATATGGAGTTTTGTTAATCTTCTTCATAGGAATCCTATTTAGAGTATAACATGCACTTAAAAGTGCTTCACCCCACCAGTGATCAGCTAAACCAGAACTAATAAGCATACAATTCACCATTTCAACTAAAGTCCTGTTTTTCCTTTCTGCTACTCCGTTTGATTCTGGCGAATATGGTGGAGTAAACTCGTGAATTATACCATTAGTTTCACAAAATTTTACTAATTCTGCTACTTGGTATGCACATCCTCTATTAGAACATAGGACTTTAATTTTTTGATTTAATTGATTTTCCACTACTACTTTATAAATAAGAAATTTGCTTAAAACTTTATCTTTACTTTTTAGTAAGTATACATAAGCATATTTCGAAAAATCATCTATAAAGTTCACAAAGTACTTGTTCCCTCCACGTGAAACTTTACGATGCAAATCAGCCACATCGGTATATATAAGACCAAGTAATTCAGATGTTCGCATAAAATATTTATGTGGTTTACATGTTATTTTACCTTGAACACATATATCACATTTATTAACACCATCAAACTTACATTTAGGAATAATGCCTAAATTATGCATGTTCCTAATGAATTTATAATTTATGTAGCCTAATCTAGCATACCATAAAGTTAAAGAATAAACAGTATAAGCAAAGTTATCTTTTATTAGATTCATTTTGAACATACCATTACGTGAGTAACCTTTTCCGACAAATACATTATTTTTAGATACTATAATGCTATCAGACTCAATTACAAGCTTAAAACCTGCCTTGTTAAGGCGATCCCCAGAAATCAAGTTTTTGGACATTTCAGGCACATGGAGAACTTCTGCCAAAGTCAGATTCTTTCCCGAAGGGAATTTCAATTCAACTGATCCAATTCCAACAACTTTAGCACGAACATTATTACCCATTTTTACCTCTCCCCCATCGGTGCATTCTTTATAGGTCTTGAACTGAGATCTGTCATTACTTACACGAATTGTAGCCCTGGTATCCAGCCACCATCCTACTTCAACTCCGGCTGAGTTGGCTTCTTCCACCACAGCAACAAGGTTTGGATCATAATTTCCATCAGTCACATTTACTTGATCCTTCTTTGTCTTCTCATTCTTTGCCTTCTCATATTTTATTTGATGTCAACATTCACGAGCAGTATGACCAGGTTTCTTGCAGTAGAAACAATCCCCCTTGAATTTTTTCTTAGAGGTTTTCGCAAAATCTCCCTTAGAACTGGAGTTTTTACGCTTCTTGTTACCTTTAAGATTTCCTTGAACCATTTTGCCTTTTCTGCCGCTTGATCATTATTCTCCCGTTTACGAGAGTCTTCCTTAATACGCAGATGTCGCATGAGAGATTCCAGGGTATGCTTGGTTTCATCATGTTTGAGTTTGTTTTTATAACCATTCCATGAACTTGGTAATTTTGCAATAACGGCTCCAACTTGAAATGCTTCGAGCAAGACAATTTCAGCATTCTTAAGATTACTAGCAATAATTTGTAATTCATGTACCTAACAAAGAACAGACTTACTGTCTGTCATCTTGAAATCAAAGTAATTACCGATCAAGAATTTCTGGTTGCTTCCCTCTTCAATACGATACTTGTCGGGAAATATGTAGGAAAATCTGAAAAAAAAAACTAATGAATTCCAAGGCACGAAAATCGTTATCTTTTAAGAGATATTTCTCCCCTATCCAACAAAGTTACGACTGAGGTATGATAGAAAATCTATCTCAGGATACAATGGAAGCATTTGATTCAAATTGTGACTATTTGATCAAATCAAGAAGACACTCTATAAAGAAACTGATGATGACAAGAGAAAGAGAGAAGAATAAAAATAACAAATTTTATTTTTTAATGTATTTTGCAAATGAGAATTCGCCCAAAATATATAGAAATGGAGACAACTATTTGAATATGTGTGTCCCTTGAAATGAATGAACGTATCAGTTGGAAGAAACATACCTATTCAAAAATTTCTGAAAATGAAATTCTCTTTCGAGGGCGTTGCTCCCGAGCCCGATACGTAGCGGCAAACACTAGTTAGGACAGCAAAACATTCGCAAAACAAAAGATGAACATGCAAAATGATGAAAAAATTGTTGGAAAAACTGAAAAAATGGCTGAATTTGGCACTAATTTTGAGCTGGACCTGCTTGGCTATTTTGAAAGATGAAAGTTGATTTGTGTTCTCCTTCGTGAGTACATCGAAATCATATACTTGTCAAAAATGATGCTCAGGTGAATGAGAAATTGAAGTTCAAAGTATGCCATGTGAAAGGAGTTTGTTGATGGGAAAAACAAATATTTAAGCTTTGTCCTACATAGGAAGTGGAGGAAATTTAAAACCACTTTATAAAGGATTGCACTTTAGAATGGTGTAATCATGTGTAGCATAGAGGCTCTCTCCACGTGCGCGAACAGGGGGGTGCAAATCTTGAACCGAAATTGGCTTCGGACCTTGAACTTGTGTGCTAGTGCGACCTGCGTACACGAATGTTGGACCGAAAGGAGCAAAATTGGCCCCTTAGGAGTGTCCACGTTTTGCTACATTTTTTAATTTTTTTTCCAATAGACTTTTGGTTTTCCAAAACTGTTGAAACTCCAAAACTCCTGTTGTAATTGCTATGAAATGAATGAGCAGGTTACAAGATCCTAAACCTATATATATATCTCGTTTTTCCAGTATTTAGTACAAGAAAAATTCATCCGCATATTCATCTGGTCACAGTTGGAGTCTGCTTTCGTTTTTACTTTCTGTTCCTGTTTGGTTTGGTGATATTGTTCGGGCTCTGGTTCAGTTCGCCGGAGTACAATCTGTGGTGCTCAGATTATACTGTTACACCGTTGTATCCTGGGACACGGACGCTCTGTTAAGCCTCAAGCACAGATGGTGAGAGAGCGAATCTGTTTTAAAGAAACTGTGTGGAACACAGGCCTTGGGTTAAAAGTTTCCTGTCATTTAACTTTTGCGATTATTTGTTTGTCACTCGTTTATGCAAATTTGCGTTTGTAGTTCTGCTTAAATCAACTGTTACACTTTACTGCAATTTAACATATATTGTCGAATCTGCTACTGTATTAAATCTGTTGTGTATATTTGAATCAATTGTATTCAAGGTTATTGAATCTGCTACTGCGAATCCGGTATCCAATATTGAAACAATTTTCCTACAAAAATATCTAACAAATCATACTTGAGCTAGGACGATGATCTTCAGATTTGCATTTGTGTAATTTATTTTATCAAGAAGAGTTATCTATCAAGGTGGTTGTTCTTGTAGTCTTTTATTTAATTACTTTTTCAGTTTAGTTGGTTATTGACATTTAATTCTATTAGCTTTTAGCAGTGATGAACTGGGACAAGTGTACTCACCCTTGTTGTTAATAAGATCGACGAGCCTTAAGTTTGTATTGCTTATTGTGTTTTCATCATTAGCCTGTCCCAAATCATCAAGTACAGTACCATCTTAAAGGATAGCGGCAAATTTAAATTTCAAGTCTATCCCTTCAAAATCTGTCTCTAGTAGTTCCCTAATTAGCTATAGGAAAGAAACTTTAAAAGCAATTAGTGGACTGTGCATTTAACGTAATATCGAGTGATTTGAGTGTTAAGAATTTCAAATTTTTGGGTGCTACTTTCTTCAACCACTAAATACTGCATTGTGAGTAAGATCCAATATGATTGCTTTAATGGTAAATATACAAACTGCTGATCACATCCTCTTGTTTTGATGGACTCGATATCTTTCTTTTCTTTGACTTGGGTGGTTATTCTTTTTCAGAATTGCGTCCTTGGAAAACACGGCTGAGCTTGGTTTTATGGTGGAAGAATCATAATGTGCATCACAACCAGTTATTACGAGTCTAGTCTGCTAGGAAACTTTAGGTAAATATTTGTTCGTTAAAAACTGACTGGTCATCTACAGGCTTGAATGGACCGCTTGGAGGACCCAATGCAAATAAGCTACGGGTTGTTGCTTTGATCTGGGGGTACTAAAACTTAGTATATGAAGTGAAAGTATTTACATGTGTGTACCTGCTTGGGACGTATTGTCTTCATTGTATAGCATATGAACAGGTAATATATATATCTCTATGGCGAAAGTCATAGCTGAAAACAAACAGGTCCATTGGAGAAGAAAGATTACAAATTTGTAATTTAGTTCTGAAAGTCGAGACTAATGCTTGCGTCCATTGGCAGTTTTGGTTTACTCTACAGATTTATACGTTTGATATCTTCCTTGATGGATGTGTGCTTCTGCAATTAATTGGTTGTTACTGTGGAAGTGAAAAGCAGGCATTCGTGTAAAAGAAGAATACAGCAGCTGGAATGCTATACTTTCACTTTCGCTTTGTGCCGAAGTGACCAATTCAAGTTTAGTTCTATTCATACCTCATAAAGTTGATATTCTATCAGTGGTTAAGAATTAATCTCCTCTTTAGATCAAATTCTCTTGGTCCCTCCTGCCAAAAGAGTAAAGTTGAGATTCTATAAAATCACATATCATTTCGAATTCTTATTTAATTTTGCATATGAATGTTCTTTTAATAATTATCTCAAAACATATTACAAGATATTATATAAAGAAATATTAAAACATTCCTCCATAGAAACTAGAGTTCTGCTTCACGTACAAAAGCAGAACTCACAGAAATTTAACAGATTCTCACAGCAAGGGGGTGGGCGGGTTTTTTTCTCAATATTTTACTCACATGGGACCCACTCCCATGTGAGAGATCTGTAGGAATTCTGATGGAAAATTCTATTTGTACAAAAAAGTTCTATACATAAAAATTAAAGGGGCCCCACATATTGTGTGTATTCTGTAGGTTGTCTGTATGTTTTTCTTCAGTACTCATAGTATTTTTCAACTATTATAACAAATACTATTCATCTAGAGTTTAGATAATCGAGTTGTCCAATGTAAATTCAAATCACAATGGACCGATGAATATTTAGACCCCAGTTAAATAGCATAAGTTATTATCACAAATAATCTTAGAGCCTGTCTGGTAGCAATTACAATGGCCCAAAAAATTCATTTTCTTACCGTTGCATATCACTTCAGTCGCAAACCTTGACCAGCTATCTCACACGCGGGCCCCACTAACGGTCAGAATTTTGATTACAATTCGGCCAAAATCAGCTCCAGACATGCTCTTAGAATCGTGTTATTTAATCATTAGTTAGTTATATCGATAATTGTTGATTCAAATTTGTGTCCGGAGCAAGTAGATTAATAATACATAATTGTCATGCGGGAGTGAGGTTGAACAACTCAATGATCTTGTAACCTATCGAATTTAAGATTGCAGTGCTCATGCTTTGGAACTCGATTGCTCAAAAGATAAATCATGTGAAATTGTGGAATAGGCGAAATCTGAGCTAACTTTAGGCATTAAATATTTACGAATATTTAGATTTTTAAGTCGAAAGTCTTACTTTCACTTCATGCAGAGGCGACCCTTTAAGATGAAATGGACCTTTTCTTACATCACAGAGCTTCGCCATGACAATATATGACACCAAAAGTCTCAATCTTGATAGAAGAAAATAGTCAAGGCATGAAGAAATAACACGTAATTTTCGGGTATTTAGTAAGTGGAATCATTAGGTACAAATTTAATTATGGAATCATTTGTATTCGATTTCGTTCGGTTGGGTTCCATTCGATTCTCGGATTCCGTACAATAATTAATTTTTTTTTTTAATATTTACAACAACGCTACATTAAAATTCAACTAATGTCATATTCAATTTTAGCTCTTACAAATAACGTAGTCAAATCCCTTGATATTTTTTGCGGCTCTCTTCGTTGAATTCTTCATAGATTTGGCTATTAAAATTATAGGAAGAAGAAGATAATGAACTCACAGTAATAAAGAGAGGCTTCCAATTCGATTTTTCCATAACGTCAGAAACGGTACTACGGTAGAATAAAAGATTTGAGTAAAATTTATGTCAATTTGATTAATGAGATTTGAGTTGGAAATTAGAAATAGGAAAAATAAAATTTTGGATTTGAGTATAATTAATTAGTTATCAAATTTATTTAGAAAAAAATAAAATCATTTGACTTGTTCGAGATAAAATAATTAGAGATATTCAATTTTATTCATTTTTTCGATTCTTAATCTAGAATCGAGAACCAAAATGAATTCGTTGATTTTTGATTCAGATACTTGTCCGAGTCTCTAATTTAAGAAGGATCGCTTAGTTGATTCGGTTCCATTCTAAAAATTTGTACGACCATATTTTGAGTCTATCCTATCAGAAACTTCAACGTCACTTATGGTCCTGTGTACGGGACACAACGAATCACTTAAACCCATCACCTACGCCTCCTTTCGCATCAGAACCTATATATACACCTCACTCTCTCTGAAGCCTTAACGGTCTGTCTGACTGTCTCATGTTCAGTATTAATTTGAATATTTTAGTTAATGGAGGTTTCAGGAGGGCAGAAAAAGGAGAAAGAGCGAGATTTTCTGGTGGCTTCAATATCTCAACTTTCGATTTCTAACAATTCTTCGCCGCCGGCGGTGGCACGGTTCCGCTCCGACGCCGGAGTTGCGGTGCTCCAATTCAGCCCGGACTCTGACTCCAATGATTCAGTTCACTTCGATCTCCGCACCGCTCAGGTCAACATTATATTTGGATTTTAAAGTGTACTTGAAGAAAGAGTGCTTGCTTCATGGAGTGAGATAGCTGAAAGTTTAATTCTTTCAGAGAATCTTTTCGTCAGCGTTTACGTTTATTAGGAGCGTTTTTTCTGTTTCTTGAACTAGTTGTGATTTTGAAAACTTGTATGCAAGCGTGGAGGATCTGATTGAATTTGTGCTGTTTATACTTACGGCGTAGAAATGTAGTGGAGAAGTTTGGAAATTGATAGTTTTCTTTGTTTGCTTTATTTCCTCCCCTATATTTATGGGATAAACAGTGAAATTGTCATTCTTTCATAAACAATTGCAACTGTAACTTCTGTAATGGAGAAAAATTGATTCATTTTTGAAGCAATGAAAAATAATTTGTTTTCAGTTTTTTCGTGTGAGGCTCATTTTATAATCAACATGATTCTTATTATTGTTCTCATTGTGATGTTCTATTCTAATTCCTTCTGATTGTCTGTCCAGCTTTTCAAGCTAAGTCCATTTCAATCAGCATGTATATCTGAGGCTTCTGAAGTGAATAAAGAGGTATGATATTAACTGAATTGCTTTGTGCACCACTTCATGCTTGTTATCCTCGTTGTACTATATGAAATATAAATATAGAATTATGCTACGCGTACATAATCTATTGTACATAATGATTCAAATGTTTTGCCAGCTAAGCTTTGAAGCGTGGTTTTTTTTTTTTTTTGAAATATATTGAGAAATAGTTGTATCCTATTATAGTATTATGTATATATACTTTGAGAGAACGATCCATACCAGAAAATCAATAAAAAAAAAAATCAAGTATATTATTGTATCTTTAGTAATGCGTACCGAATTGAAAAAGGGCATTACTGGTGACTGGCATTATACTATGAAATAAGGTGTTTTGGCACGTTGACTTTCGTGCTATTGAACCAGAATTCCAGGGGAATTACCATTCAATTTAGAAACGAGGAGGACAGTAGGGCCTTTCATTGTGCATTTGAGCTGTGGAAAATGGAAGTGGTTGTTCAAGGTTGGTTTTGATATCTTTTTTAGTGTATCATGGAAATAATGCATCATCTCTTTTTTGGATTCTGGAAACTAATTGGTTATCACAAATTTTTGACTATGTTTGTTTTTAGATCATCCGTTGCTTGCATGTTGAGCTAAGAATGTCATCTCTATGTTGTTACCATTCAGTTGGTTTTTTGGGGATTTTCTAAATTCTAAACCAGTTAATGTGCTGGATATCCATTTTTAAATGTTTAGACCTCTGAAACTAAGTGATGGATGAGATTACATTTTGTAAAGTTTAGTGATTAAAAGGGAAACTTTTTGAAGTTTAGTGACTCCTGAAAATCTTACGCAAAGTTCAGTGAAAAATCAGGTAATTAACCAATCTTTATGTTTTTTTAAATCTCCTTTTTCCCCCTTGTTTCTATGTACTCCTACCCCACAATTGTATTCTCTATAGTATCGCCAAACTTATAAGAAATGATAACCTTTTATCCCGAGGTAACCGACAAAATTGTCTGTTGTCCTCCCTAAGATCAAATATAGAAAAAAACTAAAAAACATAGAAAGATTGATAAATTACTTGATTATTCACTGAACTTTGCGTAAGGTTTTCAAAAGGTCACTGAATTACAAAAGTTTCTCAATCATTCGTATATTTTGTGAAGTATAGTGGCTAACGAGGAAACTTTTTAAGTTGAACGACCCCCTGAAAACTTTACATAAAGTTTAGTGATCAATCAGGTAATTATCCCTTTATGCATCAATACACGTGCAAATTCTTCGTTCTGGGTGCTTAAGTACAAAATGATGAATTTTGACAGTGTTTGTGGGGTAGAATATCTCAGATCTTTCACAACTATACATCACATGTAGAATGCTGTGTTACTGTGAAAGAAATCTTCTTTACTGAGTTTGTATGTTGTATAAATTTTGACAGTGTTTGTGGGGTAGAATATCTCAGATCTTCCACAACTATACATCACATGTAGAATGCTGTGTTACTTTGAAAGAAATCTTCTGTACTGAGTTTGTATGTTGTATAAAATCTTTCACAGCTTGACTTTTATTATGCTCTGGAACTGTCTTATATTGTTCCAGCAAAATGGGATAACATTATAACAGACTGTGGCCTAAAGAAGGCTCCTGTTCTATTCTGATTTTCAGGATCACATTTACCAAATGGAACTGTATCAACATCTAAAAGCAAGTTTGACGACAAAACAGAGGCTTCTTCTGCTAATATGTACTTCCATTATTATGGACAGCTTCTACACCAGCAAAATATGTTGCAGGATTATGTGAGAACAGGTTAAATTCATAATCTGTAGCTCCCTAGTGCCTTTCAATCTTTTTTTGCTTCTTATCTTAGAGTGTTCCTCTCACATGGTCAATTTGCAGGGGCCTACGTGCATTCATAATGTAGTTGGAATGTCTTGCATTTTAAGAGCCTTCATTGATGTCATAGTTGTTGTGAAAGTGCCTGTGGATAATTGATGTGATAGATATTCATGTTCCAGGAACTTATTATGCTGCTGTGATTGAGAACGGTGTTGATTTTGTTGGTCGTGTAGTAGTTGATGTTGGTGCTGGCAGTGGCATTCTATCATTGTTTGCTGCTCAGGTTATACAGTATGCATGATTATTTGTATGCTTTACATTGGATAAACTAATTACTTAAGCATCTTAACACGATCATTTGCTGATTTTATGTACTCTCTTTCTCAGGCTGGGGCTAAACATGTTTATGCTGTGGAAGCATCTGAAATGGCAGAACATGCGTGTAAACTTATAGCTGGCAACCCATTGCTTAGCCAGAGAATTACGGCGAGTGTTGCAGACCTCTCCTTTTTAATTGTAATTTTACCCTTTTCTAATTCTTTCTTCTGGTCACTGTATCATATACTTATTATGTAGGTAATCAAGGGTAAAGTTGAAGAGATTGAATTACCTGAGAAAGCAGATATTTTAATCTCTGAGCCAATGGGTATTCTTATCTCTCAGATTTACTTATTATCTAATGTATGATACATTTTGGATGACGTTTGATATGTATTTGATCAACTAAATTGAGAGTACACACTGACAACACCATGTTTGCAAAGTTTGAGTCCTTTCTTCGTGCAGGAAAATGTAAGCTCCTTTAGATGTTTACATTCATAAATCTGTGGGATGACAGAATCCACTTGAAATGTGGCTCATGCTGAAGAACCTGAAATAAATTGATAAAATATGGGGCACAGATAGAGAGGGAAAGAAAGCCTAGGATAGTTTCATTTCTTTTCTTCCTTTTTCTTGGGAAGAGTGGGATAACGAGATATAACTTCAGTGAATTCACTGCTGAATTACTTAAATCTTCAATTTTGAGAAGTTGAAGTGCTAACTATATTCAAACTCTAAAGAAATCTAGTACTGACAACTTTTACCTCGTGCAGGCACTTTGCTTGTCAATGAGAGAATGCTGGAATCCTACATAATTTCAAGAGATAGATTCCTTGTTCCAAATGGGAAAATGTTTCCAACTGTGGGAAGGTGACTGTTGCCTTACGTCTCTCCTTTTCAATAATAGAATGGTTATCATTGCACTTATATAGTTCTCAATATTATCACTATATTTTCTGCACCGTTGCCCAAATACGTCTCTCTTTTTCCAATAATAGAATGGTTATCATTGCCTTAAATAACAATAATGCTAAATGTACAATCCTTCTTTACATTCTTTTTGACATTGCCTTTGTTTTTTGAAAATTGAGAGAGGGAAACTATTTTGTTTTTAAACTGTCTATTTCGCCATGTGACACAATGTAAAGAAAGATGTAAAAGATGATGTACATGTAGCATGATTGCTTAAATAATTCTCACCATTATCGCAATGTTTTCTGCAATAAGAACAAAAACAACTTTCTGATTTCCTGGCGAACTGTGTGAACCTGCAGCACTTTTCTGTATTATTTCTGGCGTACTTAATTTTGCCTCTATCATAAATTATGCTTCTCCATGCTAAGATATCATAAAATGTGATTCATGCCCCTCCAACTCTCTCCTAGTGCTTTTCATTTCATTTTATTTTAATAAAAACCGTTAGAATGAAAATGCATATGCATTTTTTTCTCTTTGTCATAATACATTGCAAACTTAGGTGAATTACTTGACTTCGCCTGACTTTTCACTTTTTCCCTGCATATGATTTTTTTTGCCCCATTACAAGATATAATTCACAATGAATGTTACTTAACATGTACTAATTAATTTGGGAGTATGGTAATTTACACGTGTAATTCTCTTCTCATTTAAGTGTCCTGCCCGTCTTTGTGTGTTGTCTCCTGTTTGATGTTTTTACTTATTTGCTCTTGTAGAATACATATGGCACCTTTCAGCGATGAAAATTTATACATTGAAATTTCTAGTAAGGTATGCACTTATTCTTTGTTGACCATTTTGTATTTTCTTCTAATATTTTTTGGGAAGACTACTTGTAACACCCTGAGCCCTGAGTACTAGCCCTTAATTTTGAATTTAGGGCCAAATTATACATACCCGAAAGTTTATGGACCTAAGTGATAGACTGGCCGGGTTCCTGATCTTTGGCCAGTCTTTCACTTAGGTCCCTAAACTTTCGGGTACATATAATTTGGCCCTAAATTCGAAGTTAACGGCTAGTACTAAGGGCACAAGGTGTTATACTATTAGGGTTTTGCAGTTGTCTGCTGATTTAATGTTGTATGTTCAGTAGGGAGGGGATACTATAAGTTGCTTTTCTTTATGTTCATCCATCAGGAGATCATGAAATTTCTGCTTCTCCCGGTTTTTTCTCTTTCATTTTCTGTTGAAATGGGGATCTAAACAATTTTTTTCGCATTTCTATTCAGGCTTTGTTTTGGCAACAACAGAATTTCTACGGTGTTAATTTGACACCACTACATGATACCGCATTGCAAGGATACTTTTCGCAGGTCCATCTCATATACATCTCAAGTTTGTTTGTAATTTTGTGACTCGTTGCACAGATTATACGTCTCTCTTTAATCAAGTGTCATAATAAAAAATCTACACATGAATATTTATTGCGTTTCTACATTATGACCTAATCTCAGTGATTCTTGGTTATATTATTATATTTGCACTTGTACATTGGGATTCTGAAAAGGATAATTCTTCTTGTACATTAGGGGTGTCATAATGGTGTCCATAATGGACACATGGCACCCCACCATTGAAGAGTGTGTTGGCCCACCAATACACTTTCCAATGGTGGGGTGCCATATGTCCATTATGGACACCATTATGGCACCCCTAATGTATTTGTAGCACTTCCCTTCTGAAAAACTTAAGCATACTAAATTTCCCACAATATTTATCCTGTGTACTGGTTTTGCCAACCAGATTGTTAATCTTCTGTCAACACCCTACTCCACCCTGTTCCTCATCTCCTGCAACCACACACCCGAAATTCTTCCCTCACCCTAAATCCCCAAAAGAACCATCAAAATGTATTTCAGTCAGTGGTTAATCAGCTGCGTGATTTTTGCTCTCTTGTGATCAATTTCATCTTCTGTATACCTTGCAGCCAGTGGTGGATGCTTTTGATCCTAGTTTATTGGTGGCTCCTGCAATGTCCCACACGATCGACTTTACTTCTACAGAGGTAAAATTGGTAATTTCACTAATATATTCTTGTACTTGTTCATGCAGCTTTAGTCCATGCACTATCTTCCCATCATATGAAAACCAATATATATTTGCCCACAAATTTAATTTACAATCCTTCTTTGGTGGTAAAAGTGAAGAACGAGTGCCTGGAGTAGTAGTTCCAGGTTTACGGAACTCTCGTGGCTAAAGCAAATTCAACTGTTGGGGAAGAGGGAGATGTGTTGTATCATATGTTGCATGGACACTTCAACTAGGGTGGAGTGTTCGTGTTCGACACGTGTCGTATCATTGGATACGACAGTTTACCATGGTCATTTTTCTTTCTTTATATAAAAAATTATATATTTTTAACTCAGAGTTATTATTAAATAACAAATTGATGCTCTTATTTAAAAGATTACAACAAAAAGATTAATAAAAAGTATAAATCTAATTTACGCTATGTAAATGAAGAATTTTAAAGAAGTTCATCAATGTGTTGGCAACGTATCGTATCACTACTTGAAAAATTGCGTGTCAGATACACATGTCCATGTAGGTGCATCATAGGCTGTATCTAGTGAATATGAAGCAAGTGATTTTCCTAAACCACTTGTTTATGAAAAGAATGCCAAACTGTGCATCCCACCATGATTTATAGGTTAAACAAGCTCGTGGTTGTTTGCTGTGTGCATGGACGTTTCATGTTCGTGGACTTGGTGGCTCGTACACTGCGGAGATTTGAAGATTCCAGTGCTAACTTCTTTTCTTAATTGGTTTTTTAAAAATTTATGTCAGGAGTTTAATCTGAAATTTTATATAAAATTGATTTTTGAACGTTCCTTTTTACCTGAAGAAACTGATACAGTCGTTAAAACAACTTATAGTTCAGTTTTGAGCGTCTATTCTTACATCCATGCATAACTAACAGCCTTGATATTTTCAAAAAATTTGCTTGACAGGAAGAAGAATTGTTTGACATTGACATCCCGTTGAATTTTATAGCTTCTGTGGGCACCAGAGTCCATGGGTTGGCTTGTTGGTTTGACGTGGTGTTCAATGGGAGGTAATAGTTTGATGCTATGTGAGTTGTGTTTGTCACAGTTTTTCATCTCAAGTTGTGTTTACTAATGTTTCTTATCTACATCAAATTCCTTCACCACAGCACTGTACAAAGATGGCTTACTACTGCTCCAGGTGCGCCTACTACACACTGGTACCAGCTGCGCTGTGTCTTGTCTCAACCTATTTATGTGACGACTGGACAAGAGATAACTGGTCAACTCCATATGGTATCCCATAAAGCTCAGAGTTACACACTTTACCTAACATTATCAGGTTAGTTTTATTAGTTCTCGCACAAGTTGTGCAGCAAATCTTTGTTCCTGTAGTTCCTTTCCTTTCGATTTATTATTTTGTTTCGTCAATCCACTAATTGGACATTTATCCAAATAGCTAAAAATTGGGGCCCTGGTACCGAACAAGGAGGAATCCTCCAGACTTCATCTGGCAAGTTCGATCTCAAAGAGCCCTACTACCGGATGTCTCAACTGCAGGCCTCTCCGTTGGCCCAAGATCAACAACCCAATCAACTAATGCAAACACAGGTACTGGACCATGTGGGATGATTTGATTCGAGTTTTCTTTTGGAAGAAATATAGTATGCCAGAGTGAGGTTTCATTGTTTACCTGTCATTATAGTCTTTAATTGGTTGATTAGTTCTAGAATAATTTATTTGAGCAACTAATTTTCCACCTTCATACAGAACTAAATGGTCCCGCAACACATATTCAATTTCAGTATTATTTAGATCTATGATAATGACTCCAAGTTAAAGCCAAAACATTTCTTCATTACTTGTTTGAATATATGATGTCAGATTGTAACATTATTAGTCCATGTTTGGCCCCCATTTCTTAAAACTCATTTATAATCAAAATTTACTAAAAATCTAATTTTTAGCAAAATCAAATGGGCATGAATTGAATAAGTCTGTCCTCGAACAAGTGTCACCTGTCAAACTATATTTTGTACAACATTTCCAACATCATCTTGTTTGCCATGCATTAAATTTATGAGTAAAACTTGTGCTTATAGACAGCCTAGAGTTTTATCACTTTTGCAAGACAATTGCACAAGAAAAGGAGGAATTAACTAGTGATTGTTGGTATTAGGTATTTGGTCCTACCCAATATGAAGGGGAGAATTACCAACTCATAACAATTTATCTCGTTTACTTCTGTTAATTTTAGCTTAATTTTCTTCTGCTGCTGCAAGATGAGGATAATTGACATGTATTTGCATTACAGGATATACAGATACAGTCCCAAGATGAAGAGGAGTCAGATTTGATGTAATAAAAACATGATTTATTCGACAATAAAATTGTCAAAGATAATTTGAACGGGAATGCCTGGCAAAGTCGAGTATTATCCATGCTGCAGATCAATAATGGTTTGAATCAAAATCAAATTTTTAGTATTTATGTTTTTACCTCATTATCAGGAAAGGAACATGTGCATGCTAGGTTGGAAAAATACGTACACCTGTATCATATGGAGTGAAGTTCAAAAATGCTGAGAGGAATCCTGTTGGTCTGTTGTATTTTGTTAACTCTGAATGTTGAATCATGTGATTATACTTGAATTTTTCGTTCGGCAAAATGGATTGGGCTCTATATAATGAATTTAGTTGTGCTAAATAAGTTTATTTTAAGAATGTATGATAGTAAGTAGATTGTATCAATCATGTAGAATTACTCTTATACCTATAAAACGTTGTTCCACGAGTTCTGAAAGATATTTTTGTGGTGGCCAATATAGTTCTACTGAAAGTAGTCATCTTCAAGTCAGTTAATTTGCAATTTTTTTTTAAAATGGGAGCTCTCTTATTAAATATAACCACCGCTTTTCATTCACACAGACTCAATTCTATGTCTAGACATTTCATGTGGTAACTATCATAGGTACTCAAAGATATTGTATCTGAAGGGGTGAATAGATAGATAGGACTACTCATTGCTTGATTGAGACTTTAAATTTATTGCAAGTTAAAAACTACAACGTGACATTTTATTTGCATTTATCATACCTTAATGTCTATCTCTTTCACAGAGTAGATAGAACTCAAGCCTTGTTTGAGCCAAATTATTATATAATGAGAATGAAAAATATAGTCGTTATTGGGGCCCACACAAGAGATAGAAAATTTGAATTTAAATGTTGATGTGATGGATAACGGTCATATTTTTCATTTTAACGAGGTAATAATGTAGATCAAACGGGGGCTCAATCTTAAAATTAGCTTGTAAAGAAACGGTGCTCAAAGTGATTACAAGTCCACAAAGAAAGCATTTCACAATCAATATAAAATGCAATCAGAGTTAATACATATACTATATGGGTGCTTAACAATTATACATTTAGAATGCCCCATTTTTTAAATAGATGTAAATCCTTGTACTTTCCATGAGGAGACCATAAGAAAAGCCGACAAGAAAAAACCTTTGAAGTTTGATAAAGAAGTTCACGGGTGTCGGCTTGCCTTTGATTTCACTACTAAAACTACTATATTTTATGTGTTAAAGTTTTGTACGAAAAGGCCCCCAACATATTTGTTTATATATACATTGGCATTGAAAGTCATGTTTTACCGAACTTATCGAACTTGTAAAAATCATCCCCCAAAAATTATACATTTATTTTCTTTTAAAGTATATTTCTTTTCTTGGGTGGGAAATGAGTAACTTTGTCAAAAAGGGCTGTTTTAAAGTAAGAATCTGCCGTGGTTCAATCAATTAACTCATCACTGGCTGATTTTCAAGTATATAAATAAGAATACAATTATACTATGGTGTCATAATCCTTGACATAATATCGTATGACATTTCGTCATTAGATTGTTTTAAACACGATCAATTTGTCCATCAATTCACCTGCTGCCACCTCGGATCATGTCACTGCATCCGTTATATTTCTTCTGACAAAGTGGTAAAATCCATAACATTAATTTGTTTATGAAGTATGCCCCACCCAAAGATTAAATTTGGGTAAATCGTACATGTTAAAATATAGAAACAAAACTTGAAACGGACGAGTTTTTTAAAGTTAGTTGACCCTTGTAAATCCCTCACCCCTGCCATTAGTACTCTCTTTTTCACCTCTATTGGGTTGGCGTATACGGAACGTATAGGGTCCCGTTCATCTCACCTTTTGCTACTTGTTTAACCTATATTAATAAAGAGAGTGAAATAATATGCTTCTAAACATTTATAAAAAAGTTGTGGAATAGGTGAAAAAGTAAATAAAAGACATGAATTCAATGAAATGCATAATTAAAAATAAAATTTGAATAATTTTTTAGCGAACAAAAGCTTTACCAGACAAGCATAAAGAATATTTTTGTTTTGCAATGAAACAACGTTAATAAACTTGTATTGACTACGTTTCTTTTTTAATACATATAGTATAATACAGTTATTTTCACCTACAATATCATATGCTTATTTCTCGTTCTTTGAATTTGAAGATGCTTTATGCGTTCTTAAGACTAATTTAGTGAGCAAATTAAGAGTTTGTTATATACTTAAACACGTAAGGAACTTACCGAGAAAACTATTTTAGACCAACTTTCTATAAAATCTTTTCAAGTCAGACAAAAAATTAACCAAACATGTCCTAAAACATATTTTTAGTATTAAAAGTAACTTTTAATTTTTCAATAACTCTTAAAAGTGGGTCCTTAGCATTAATAGTTATGAAAATTTGGAGATCAGATAATATGAGACGATGTTATGCCCTTGTTTGAGACTCATTTTTTGTAAAATGATTTTTTAATAGTGTTTTTTTAAGAATGTGTGGTTAAAAAATAAACAAAAGTTTTAGGTTTACGTGTAAAAAAATTTATTGGGAGAATGTGTGGTTGAAAATAAGTTTGGAAAAAAATAAATTTTTGAATAATAGTTCTCAAACAGGGACTAACAAAAAAGTTAGAATATTATCCAGTCATCTTAGGAGCTACTCCATAGGAGACATGCTTTTAAAGTATATACACAAAATAAACAAGCCTTGTATGTAGTATTAAACAAACGTTCGTATGTTACATCAGTGTCCTAACAATCATGCTACATGAACATCAAATTTGATATAAAGCTTGATATAATACCACATGACATTTTATCATTGAACGTTTTAAAATACAGTCAACTTTTTCATCTAATCATCTTTTGCCATATGTAATATGTCAAGTTTTTGGTCAAATACTTATAGTAGCTTTATCCACGTCCTAAAGTACAAGCCCAAACCCACGTCCACAATAGCAATAGATAACAGCAAACATGCAAGTTTCCAAACGAAATCTAAACTTCAACCGAACAGAATTAGCAGCACACTTATTACGACTCTCGACGACAATACGTTAAGCATCTCTAACTTCAAACTCATTACGATTCTTGACGACAATATCGTACATGTGCATGGACTTGAACTTGCTGAAACTCTTGGGTAGAGAGATGAGATGAACCGTAGACCTCTTATGGAACTGAAGTAATTCTGGATCATCATAGTATCTCTCCCACCCGAGCGATGATAATATCCTTCCGAGGACAGAATATGATGTAATAACTTCATTAGAGGTGAGATGGACTAGAACTTTCCGGCGAGCATTCGAGCCATGGCTCTCACCGGGGTTTTGGACGAGTCGAAGAACACCATTCTTGAACTCCCAAACACCAGACATTATCAATATTGTTGGGTTTAAGAGAAATGAAGAGAGAATAAGAATCAAGTGAATGGCTGGTCTGTTGCTCAAAGATGAATGGATACTCACACATATATATAGAGGAGCTATGGAATTCATTAGTATAAAGTTTGGTAGCAAGCCATATATGATTATTAATTATTCCCTTTTTGAATAAAAATTTTGCTGGTTCCAAGAATAGCATAATACATATATAATATTCTTTCTGCATGGCCTACTGATAAACTTGGGTTGTCTTTTGTATGTTGTTGAACCCTAATAAATAAAGACATTGTAATTGTTCCCACATAATTCTATATACCCTTTCCTTTTTTTGTCATAATCAGAACCTTCTCTTAATTAAAATTCATGCTCATTATTTTTTGAGATAGTTTTAGTTAATTAAGCATATATTCTAGTTGATTTAAGAAAAGAACAAACCTTGTAAAGATCAAATAAACCTATTTCATTTTTGTATATACCTAGGCTAGAATATGAGGCTTGCATCATTTTATTATATATTTCCCATTTAGGAAGTTTATTTAAGTGAGTGACACTACACGAAAAATGAGCATGAATGATGGAAAAATCTATCGTTGATAGTCCTTTCGTCACTATTAACGTCTTTTCTACTCGTGTGGTGAGTAAAGCATCAAATTAGAAATCCACCAAAAGAAGATTCAATTTATGATGGATAATTAATCCATAAATAAATCAAACAATTAATAAGTGGACTATTTTCCAATGGAAAATGGCATGCAAACTAAAACATGAAATACAAATATTGGAGAACTCTCTTGCTCCATACTTCATGATAGGATAAGATGAATCAATTTTAACATTTATTCATCTGCTTTTATTCTTTCTTTTTTTTTTTAGCTTGTGGGCGAGGAAGATAGGGAAGTGTCACTATAGCCCATACAAGAAAGAAATGGCCTTCTAGACCTTTTTCTAATAGTTTATTTTTTCAGTGAAAGAATTCAACACGTGCTGATGATCCTCTTATCCACACAACTCAACACGTGCTGATAAGCCTCTTATCTACAACATATTTTTTGGATTTTCCTATGTATATGTTTTAAAACAATACAACGTATAAAGTTTACCTAGACAGTACTTAGACATGATTCCATAACTTTGGAGTTTACAATACAATTATTTTCAAGTCAGCTACATAAAACTATTTTCATCATTAATTCATACAGCTCCTCTCTAGATAAAATGGATTCAGTAACTTTATAAAATTATTATTGAATATGTTACTCCTTTACGATAAAATTCTTACATCTACATCACATTACAACGAAGGGGGCCGACTTACTCACTTGGTATTTTTTAAAGAGATTTAAATTTGATAGCATTGTTGATCGCCTTAATCTAGAAAGAAATGTGTCCTCATTCAATTGATATGGTAGTCAAATGTAAAATGCTTCAAAAGAGAACTTCATAATTGTATGGA
This sequence comes from Fraxinus americana, assembly GCA_035079005.1. Taxonomy (NCBI): domain Eukaryota; kingdom Viridiplantae; phylum Streptophyta; class Magnoliopsida; order Lamiales; family Oleaceae; genus Fraxinus; species Fraxinus americana. The sequence goes on from CM068716.1 coordinate 34,080,407, forward strand.
TATAAAGTACAAGGGATATGAGTCTCCAAAAGTGCATGGACAATTGCCTTTATTAATTACATTTAGGGTCCGTTTGATCGTAAGAGTAGAATTTGGGTAGAAAGAAAATGAATTCCAGGGAATTGAATTACCCAGAATTACTGTCTTGTAAATTGTTAATTAATTGTGCTTGATTGGTATAATTTTTCACGTGGAATATATTTAAATTTTGTATCTTTTGGTGTTCATTTGACTTTTTTTTTTTTAATGAAAATTGTCCATTAAAGAGAATTTTTTTGCTGATAATTATTATTACTTCTTTAATCTTGAGTCTCGTATGCATCTACAAGCATGTTTGGGTGAGCTAAAAAAAAAATTCTACTTCTAAGTTCATTAATAAGTAAACAAGTTTAATAACAAAGATGCTAAATTCAATGCACACAAAAAAGGGAATAAAGTTAGACCCCCAAATCTTATCTTATTTTTAAGTTTGTTAATGATGCATTAATCTTGTCATTATCCAAGGATTAAGAAATTAATGTTATCGAGAAAACATATTCTCATTAAGCTTAATTTGTTTCTCAAACAGAACTGATTCTTCAGTCCAAAGTTTATGGCTTTATTCCCGGACTCCAAGAAATTTATTAACATTATTGATTTGAACACATAATACACCTCGAGCACAAGGACTTCCACGGGTCCCCTTTTTCAGTTACAGGACCCAAGTTCTGGGGCCTTGATTGTCCTCGGGATACTTCGAGGATTGACCATCCAGGATGCCTCCAGAATCACATTAGTAGTCCTCGGGGGTAGGTGCTCTGGATTTTGCCTTTGCCAAATTATCAAACTGCTCCATGATCGAGTTACTAGTCCTCATCCCGAAAGAACATTAACCCTATCCAATTGCCATAAATTAAGAACTCTGGGTCTATAAGGATTCTATCTTGGAACACATGGTAAGTTAAGACTTCTAGTTTTAATCCAACATTAATCTTTCCATAAGACGTTGCTAAAAATAAGATGACGAGTCCTACTAGAAGTCCACTATTACCTATCTCTATAAATATGGAACCTGGGATCATTATTCAGGTACGTTTTTCATATATTTTCTCTCTATTCTCTCTCTGACTTAAGCATCGCAGGGGCGACGATGACACACATCGACGCCTTTGTTTCAAGTACCGGAAGATCACGACCGTGCTCATTTTCAGTCGTCTAACTCGAAATTTACCATGTGCAATTTTTGGTAGCATCATTGGCGCCGTCTATGGGAAATGCTACCAAAAGCCATGGTCAACACACGTTTAGGTCTTCCTCCAGCAAGTTCATCTGCACCAAACGCACTACTTGTTATGGAGCCTCCAGTCCATCAAGAAGAGTAGTCAGCAATACTAGATCCTCAACCGGTAGTAGTTACTGTTGGAGCATTCGAAGAACTCCGTCAGCAAGTTGCAATGTTGACTCAACTGCTAAGCCAAAGAAATACTCCTCCGGCTCCAGTACCAGCTCAAGAACCAACCTCGGCTCAACCAGGTGATTTTATAGCTGATGCTCGAGCACGGGATACCTGCAACGCCCATGAAAATGGTGGATCTGGGATCTTGGGCATAACCCCAGTGGCCTCGGCCTCGAGATTGGTTACCGTAGACTCAGGAGAACTCGCTCGGATTATATGAGATAGGATTACGACGGACTACAACAGAATACCTAGGGAACGACATGGTTTACCTTGAATACACCGTTCACGACAGAGGTTCTCTCTTACCTGCTCCCGGACAGGTTCAAATTCCCACGCATAAAGGAGTATGATGGGACCACTGACCCCATCAACCACCTTAATGTACACAGATGTCATGAACCTACAAGTTGCACTGGATCTAGTGATGTGCAAAGCCTTTCCTCAAACTTTGACCAATGCCGCCAAGGACTGGTTTGCCATGCTTGAGTTTAATTCTATAGCATCATTATCAAATCTTGCCAATAAGTTCTCCGCCTTCTTCGTAAGGAGCAAGCGCATCAGAAAGACAGCATCCACCCTCATGCAGCTCCGCCAAGGCCCGAATGAGACCTTACGTAACTTCATGATGAGATTCAACAAAGAAATGTTACAGATACCCGATCTTCACATTACAGCGGCTGTCTCAGTTCTAACATATGCTGTGAGGTGTGAAGCCTTTAAGATGTCCTTATCTAAGATACCACCAAAGACAGTGACCAAACTCCTCACCCGAGGAGAGAAGTACATCAACATAGAGGAAACAATGAAATTTAGCCCGAGCTCTGAGAGGCCCCAACTTAAGAGGGCGCAAGAGCCGAACTTACGACAAGATCATGCTCGAGGAAAGCAGAAGCAGGGTGTACCACCTAGGCCATTAACATGTTTGAGCCATGACCAACATATTGATGGAGGTCAAAGATATGAAATAGCTTAAATGGCCTTTAAGGTTGCGATCTCTCTCGGATACCAGGGACAAGAGAAAATATTGTGACTACCACAGGGATCATGGGCAGAAAAAGGAGTGCATAACATTACAACAAGAGATTGAGGTACTGATTAAAAGATGATTCTTGAAGACATGATAAACGTCCTAGGAATTATCACAACAAAGTGAGGACCCTAGAATCTGGGACGTAACAAAACCATGGCTGGTACAATCAACATCATAGTTGGAGGGATAGTGTTTACCTTTCACCTTGCTATGAAGTTTCCAACCAGTCATGGCATTGGAGTTGTGCTTGGGGATCAGACAGCAACAAGGATACGTTATGTTACTAGCGTCGAGGTTTGAGTGCTAACGTCATGCAATTAGCCACACCGGAGCTTGAGCTCGAGCGCCAGGAGAGACTTGCTCCAATTGTGGGAGAGATCGAGCTCGAGCAAGGAAAAAAAGTGACCATTGGCTAGAATCTTGACCTCACCCTTAAGGATGAACTCATCAAGTGCCTATCCCACAACATTGACGTATTCGAATGGAAGGTTGAAGACATGCCGATGATAGAACCCAGTATAGTGGTTCATAAACTGAACATAAGACTATATTCTAAGCCAGTAAAGCAAAGAAGAGGCAATTCGCGCTAGAAAGATGGGAGATAATATGTGAGGAGGTCAATAAACTCGTCAATGCTCAATTCATTAGGAAGGTTCAATATCCAGATTGGCTTGCCAACGTTGTCCTTGTCAAGAAGGCTAATGGCAAGTGGAGGGTTTGCATTGACTTCACATATCTTAACAATGCATGTCCAAAAGATAGTTACCCTACCTCGGATTGATAATCTGGTGGACAATACCTCGGGCTACAAGTTGTCCATCTTTCTTGATGCATTCTCAGGCTATCACTAGATCTTTATGGATGAAAAAGATCAGGGGAAGACTACTTTCATAGCTGACTCTGCTATATATTGCTACAAGGTCATGTATCGGTTTGAAAAATGTAGGGGTATCATATCAAATGCTCATCAACAAAATCTTTGCTAATTTGATTGGGAAAAACATTGAGGCATATATCAACGACATGGTGGTTAAGATTAAACAGGTGAATGAGCATATTGCCGACCTAAATAAGGTACTCTCTACAATTCGAAGGTATAAAATGAAGTTAAATCCAACAAAGTGTGCTTTTGGGGTAGCCTTAGGAAAATTTTTGGGCTTCATGATCACGCATAGGGGGATTGAAGTAAATCCAGACAAGATACAAGCCTTGATATCCATGGAGTCACCAAGGAGCAAGAAAGAGGTTCAAAAGCTGATAGGTTGGGTCGGTACTTTGAATAGGTTCATGTCTAGAGTAGCAAACAAGTGCTTTCCTTTTTTTTTAAAGTCCTTAGGGGTAATTAGAGTTTTGATTGGAATCAGGAATGTGAAAGAGCTTTCTAGGAACTCAAACAAATACTTACGACCCTTCCAATTCTCACAAAGCTCGAGCTCGGAGACATATTGTACTTATACCTGATCGTATCTCGAAAGTTACGATAATATTTTCAGTCACATCCAATTGTGTTGCTCACAGACTAGCCACTCAGACAGATACTTCAAAAACCAAATGTTTCAGGAAGATTGTTGAAGTGGGCAATCGAACTTAGTGAATTCGATATAGAGTTCAAGTCCCGACCTTCTATCAAAGGACAAGTACTAGCAGACTTCATCGCAGAGCTCACCTCTAGGCTTCGAGGGCCAGGGAATATCTCAAGCACTATGGCGAATACCTGGGAAATATTATTTGACAAGATACAAACTCCTCGAGCTCGGAGTACAGGGGTCATAATCAACAGTCCGGATAAGCAAACTGAGGTTCAGTGTGCACTCAGGTTTGAATTTGAAGCCACTAACAATGAGGTGGAGTATGAGGCTGTTGTCATTGCTCTTGAACTTGCTAACAGCTCGGGCATTGAACACGTAAATCTCTTTAGCGATTCACAACTGGTCATCTGGTAGATTGGGAGATCATTCGAAAGGAAAGATGAGAAGATGAGCTTATACTGTATAAAAGTGCATGACCTTTAGAGACAATTCAAGGATTGCAAAATTCTGAAGATTGCCCGGGCTGATAATGGTAAGGTAGATGCATTATCAAAATTTGTATTCATGGAAGTAGATGGACTCGATAAAATAGTGCACCTCAAAATGGTAACAGAGCCTAGCATAGGCAATGAGCCCTCATGGATGGACCCCATAGTTGAATTCATAACTAATGGAAACTTCCTCGAGGATCCAAAAGAAGCTAGGAGCGTTCGATCTAAAGTATCCAGATACTATATCATCGAAGGAATCCTCTTTCGCAGGAGTTTTACACTTCCATATCTCAGATGCCTCAGGCCCTCTGAATTGGCAAAGGCTCTGGGAGAAGTCTATGAATGAATATGTGGTAATCATCAAGGAGCACAAGCTCTGGCTTTTATGCTAATAAGGTACGGATACTATTGGCTGACCATGAAGAAAATACCTCGGACTACGTGAAGAGATGTGATAAGTGCCAGACATTCGAGAATGCCATTCATATCCCTGCTGAAGAGCTCACCCCCATAAATTGTTCGGCCATTTTTGAACAATGGGGAGTTGACATTCTCGGGGCCCTTTCCAATGGCAAGAGGGTAGTTAAAGTTCGTGGCTGTGGCTATAGAGTACTTTATAAAGTGGGCAGAAGCAGAACCTCTAGCAACTTGACAATGCACAGTTCAAGAATTTTTGCACCCAAGCTAAGGTCTTTCATCTGGAAGTCTGTCGTATGCAGGTTCGGGATACCTAAGGTGCTTATAACTGACAATGGAAGACAATTTGACAATGCACAGTTCATGAATTTTTGCACCAGCCTTGGGATAGATCATTCCCTAACATTGGTCTCGCACCTTCAGAGCAATGGTCTGGTCGAGGTAACTAACCAGATTATACTGCAAGACCTCTGTACAAGGATCGAAGGTGCTCCTGGAAACTGGCTTGAAGAGTTACCCTCTAAGAGGACCTCATGTGCAATTTTTGATTTCACCAAGAGTGCGCACCCGTGCACTTGGCTTCTGGAATTGTGCGCACCTGTGCGTTAAAAATTCCCGAAAATCAGATATTTTGAGGGCATTTTGGGCTTTTGTTTGTGTTCGATTTTGGGAGTATTTAAACACCAAAACTCATAACTTAAACCCTAGAAAGAGTTTTTGAGAGTTTTTCTTTCTTGTGGGTTTTGCTTCTTCTTCCATTTTCTTTTCTTTTCTCCCTTCTTTCTTTCTTTCTTTCTTCCTTCATTTTCTCTTCTTTTCTTTTTCTTTTCATTTTTACTTGGTATTTTGGAGATCAATCAAGAGCAGAGAAGGAGACTACATCAAAGTGGTGGAGAAATATTTGGGAGAATTCAAGGCCAAGCTAAAAAAGGGTTTTATCCATGTCTTTGTTTTTCTCAATTATTTTGACATATTTGTAATGTATTTGTATAAACATTCTCCTTTTAATCATATGTATAAAATGGGCTAATTGATTGTGTTGGGATTTGTGGAATTAGTTGACCTAGCCTTGATTAATTTCTATATTTGCCCTTTGATTTTAAGTTGGCTATTTTCATGTGTTTCTACTATTGTTTTCCATGCATTTTTATTTATGTGGCCAATAGATGATTGTGTTTAGTGATTTGTACATCGTTCGAGAGAAGATTGTACATTTTACACCAAATAATAGGAACCCTAGGTTTGTGTAACGGATAGAGATATACCATTAGCCCTAGGCGACCCAATGAGCTATTTTCACAATGATTGAATGCGATTGTTTGGTTGTAATCGATATAGAGATATAGTAGGTTAAACCAATCAATCATGGTTAATTTCACTCGAGAGAGGTAATTAACTAAAATAGGAAAGTCGGGTCTAACATAGTAAATGAGTAATTCATTAATTAGCTTGTAGAGAAATTAATTAGGTGATGGTTAAACGAAACCATGAATCCCAACCACGCTCTTCGTCCGAAATCTCCAAGTATTTGTATTTTTCTTATTTTGTAGATTTTTTAGTTTATTTACCGTCTTTCAAATCTAATGTTTAATTGTGTGTGTTTTATTTGATTGTTAGAATTAAATTTATTAAAGTCATGTAATTTAAAGTAACATTCCTCGAGGGATCGACAACCTGGACTTCAAAAGTCCACTTTATTACTTGTTCGAGACCCGTGCATTTGCGATATATTTTCAAGCGAACAGAGGCCACTATCCCAATTGAAGTTAGCCTTCCATCATTGAGGCGTTTGGAGCACGGTACCGGAGAACACACGACGGAGTACATTGACATCCTTGAGGAGGTGCACGAGCAAGCCGCCCTACGAGTCGCCTCATACCAAAATAGGATGGCAAAATATTTTAATAACAAAGTCAAACCCAGAAGGTTTATGGTCGAGGATCTAGTGCTCAGAAGGGCAGAAGCTGTAGGTCATGCCCTAGGTAAGCTTCGTTCGACATGGGAGGACCGTATGAAGTCATTAGACAAGTCTAAAAAGGATGATACAGTTTGAAGGACATGGCTGCAAGACCACTACCAAGACCTTGGAACGCTAACAATCTCAAAATTTATTACAAGTAATAGTCCACACCTCGTATGTGGGGTTGAGCTTAGTTTTGTTTTAACTTCGGGCTTGCACGCTCTATACACATTTTTCTTGCTTCTAGTTAGTTTACTTTTTGATTGGGCTTGCATGTCCCATGCATTTTCTTTTTCCGTGTTCATTCGTCAAAGCCTGAGAACATATACTTACCTTAGAGCATAGGAAAGTTTATTTAAAGTGACAGTTGGGTAAGACCCAACATCAAATTTTTTTTCCAAGAAAATACCTACAAGACATGCGACGAGCATGCACTTTAAAGACCTATCACGAACAGGCGCTATCAAGACATGTCACGAGCATGCACCTTAAAGACCTGTCACAAGCATGCACCATCAAGCCATGTCGCGAGCATGCACCTTAAAGACCTACCACAAGCAGGTGCCATCAAGACATGCCACGAGCATGCTCTCTAACATACTCTTTCAAGCACGACCAGCATAAATTTTCAAAAATTGATAAAATAAGTCCTCGAGAATATCTTATTTGGGGCTAGGTCTCGAGGTCGAGTCTAAGACTTGGGTTAAAACTAAGCCTCAAAGCTCGAGATCATCTACTTATGTACAGGCCTCAAGGTCGAGTTTAAGACTTGGTAAAACTAAGCCTCAAAGCTCAAAATCATCTGCTTATGTATAGGCCCCGAGTTCGAGTCTAAGACTAGGTCAAAAACCAATCCTTATAGCTCGAGATCGTTTACTATGGGGGTCAAAGTTTGAACCTGAGACTATTTTTAATACTCGAGCACAATTAATGGATAAACACATTTATGATCATATGATCGAGGTAAACACAAAATGAAACATTACGAAGCTAAGATCAAGCATAACATTGACAAAATAAAAGCCCATATCGTCGGGCAACATACATCTCGAACAAAAATTTAGGCCCATATCATTGGGCAATGTACTTCGAGAAAACAAAAACATAAGGACTAATGCTTTGGAAATGTACTTCAAAAATGGACAATGGAACAAAGCTAAGGATCGAGGGTAAGTGGGCCTAATCTAGATTGTCGTGCTCTATTGCATGGTCAGAAGCCATAATGTCCACGTTGTCATCCTCGCCCTCCTCCTAAATGTTGGCATCTTCTGAATTCGAAAGCTCGAGGCTATCAGCTAGGGCTGTCCGTGGGTCGGTTCGGTTCGGTTCTGAAGATACCCGAACCGACCCAAAACTTTCGTGTATTTAATAAATGGACCCGTCGGGTCCAAATATAAATATGGAACCGTTCGGGTTCGGTTCCGTTCGGTTCGGTTCGGGTCGGTTCGGTTCCGTTCGGTTCCGTACCATAATTAAATTTTTTAATATTTACAGCAACACTATATAAATACAACTAATGACATTTCATTCGTAACTTTTACAAATTAACGTAGTCCAATTTAAAAACATATAAATAACTAGCCGTCCAATAAGATTAATTCAATGCATACAAATATCAAAAAGTAGATATTAATATTACAGCAACACTACATAAAGTATATTCATTTGCTTCAAATTAAAATGGGCTAATGGGTTTTAAAAATGATCTGAGCTTTAAAATTAAAATTATGAAATAATCTGATTTATTTAATTAATTTGCTAATTTGTTTAGAAAAAAATAAAATAATTTAATTAATTCAATATAAAAAATAAAAAAATTATTTAGTTTCGGTTCTTATTCGGTTCTTCGGTTCTTGGTCTAGACCCGAGACCCGACCCAAACCCGTCGGTTCTCGATTCGGGTACCCGTTCGGGTATTTAATTTATGAAGAACCGCTCGGTTCGGTTCGGTTCGGTTCGGTTCGGTCCGGTTTGGTTCGGGACTTTTGGACACCCCTACTATCAGCCATGTCGAGTACGGACTTTAAATCCTCGAGATGGACATTTGGGAGCCTCGATCGTAGAAATGCCCGAGCCTCTTTAAAAGCGTATAGGTATGCTCCCAATGCGTACTCAGACTTTAGCCTATCACACTCCTCGGACACTTTAAACTCCTCCCAAGCTCGGGCTCTAGCCTTAGCAAACTTGGCCTTAAAATCCTTGGATTTCTGCTCAAGCTTGAGCTTCACCTCCTCGGCCTCGTCTTTGGCCATGCCCACCTCCTCTCAAGCCCTCATCACCTCTTTGGGCATCATCGCACTTTTTCAAGATAGGATCGTTCTCAGCACTCAGATCGTCCAATTTCTTATCCCTCAGTTCGACGGCCTCTATGAGCTTGGCTATTTATGGGACTCGTCCATCCTTTGCAAAGAAAGGCCTCGGGCAACACTCAAGGTCTGGCAATAATGAAAATACTCGTTAAACGCGAGAAAATTACTTAATTGTTCTGAACAAAGTGGAGATCTTTATCTTCAAAGTGAGGAACTCGAAGGACTTCATCCCCACGTCGAACCCGACGTCACCTCGGTATTTAGCCACAATGCTCGGGACTAGGTGGTAGTGTTGGAATTCCTCGATGACACGAGGCCACAAAATGAATGCAATCATCCTCGAGGTTAACAACATCGAGAGTGCGGCGAGGGAGAAGCTCCCTCGGGGTTGGGGATGAGGTTTGTTGTCGAGAAGGCTTTGGGCTCGGATTAGGTTGTCCAGCCTGCGAACTCTTTCCCTGGCCTCAAGGGGGGTCATCACGCCTCGAGACTCGAGGTCCCTTCTTCCCCTTCGTTGAGGCTATAGCCTAGGGCTGAAGGGCTTTCGCCTTAGCATTTTTAAATTTACAAAGGACGGACGGGTAGAATGACATTCCTGCAAAGAAAAAGATAAGTTATTAGCTCGACCCTATCATCAAGAATGTGAGCACGAGAAGAGAAAGAGCAAAGCCCTACCTTCGACACATTTCACATCAGCAATATCTAAAACATCATCCCCTAGGATGGCCTTCATGTCTAGCATCAAATGATTGAGCTCATCGAGCATCCTCCTATCCCTTTATAGAGACTTAAAGTAAGCCTGACCCTCACAGAACTTAGCAGCGTTTGGAATTTCCCACCTCGACCAGAAAGGAAGGTCGGGATCTCGAGTGGCTGCATAAAACCACTTGTCTTTCAAACCCTTTAGTGAGCTTAGCATGGTCGAGACCCTAAATCCACTTCGGGTTCATAAATAGGTGAACCATGTAAATTGGGGGAGCTGCTTGAGCTTAAGCACCATTCGACAAAGGTCGAGATAGGGCTCGATGCCCAAATATCTACAGGCTACGAAGAAATAGATGAGCATTCTCCAAGCTTTGGGCACTAATTACCCCGGGCACATGGAGTGCTCGACCAAAAGGCCTACTCCTCCTCTTGAGCCTGCATCATCTATCATCGGGGTCAGGAGAGATAATATCACAACTGGGCATTAACCCAAATTCCCAAGCAGCTGCCATAGCTAGGCGTTCTTTAAACCTTCAAGGTTTGCCAGGAGCTTTAAACTCGACATTACCTTGGTTCCTAGGTCGAGCATCTAATGGGACAGCCATTGTGATCATCGGCCTTCTTACGTCCTCACTACTGCTCGAACTTCTAGAACCTCGATCACCCTCACCACTCGACATCACTCGATAAAAACTAATAAAATAACTTAAAATCTCGAGCCTTACCTCAAAATCTCTCGAAGCCCCAAACGATTCCTAACGTTGTTTGCTCAAGCACGACCTTGCAAAGAACCTTTTATAGTAGAGTAAAAAGTGAAAAATGAATGGTAAAATGAACTATTTATGGGCGTCTTCGAACGTGGAAGACCAAAGGTCACCATCCAGACCGTTGGATTTTGCCATGTGTCCACCATCTATAGGCCCTTAGAAATCGCCTTTTCTTACCTCGAGCAATCAGAGCTCGTGGAGTAATGAAATCAAGCTATCTCAATCTATTTGAAACACTAGCATCTTTTTCACCTCAGTAGGTATCGAGCTTATGTGCATTCACCCTAACTCTCGAGCTTTAGGACTAAATGCACGAGGGCCACTAATGTGATCACATTATACACCTCGAGCACGAGGACTTCCAGGGGTCCCCTTTTTCAGTTATAAGACCCAAGTCCTTGGGCCTTGATTGTCCTCTGGATACCTCGAGGATTGACCATCCGGATGCCTCCGGATCACATCAGTACTCTTCGGGGGTAGGTGCTCGGGATTTTTCCTTAGCCAGATTCTCAAACTGCTCCATGATCGGGCGTTACTAGTCCTCATCCCGAAAGAGCATTAAACCTATCCAATTTCCATAAATTAACAATTTTGGGTCATCTTGGAACACATGGCAAGTTAAGAATTCTAGTTTTAATCTAACATTAATCTTTCCATAAGACATTCCTAAAAATAAGATGACGAGTCCTACCGGGAGTCCACTATTACCTAGCTCTATAAATATGGAACTTGAGATCATTATTCAGGTACGTTTTTCATATATTTTCAGCATATATTTTCTCTCTATTCTCTCTTTGACCTAAGCATCAGAGGGGCGACGATGACACATCTCAACACCTTTGTTTCAGGTATCGGAAGATCACGTTCGTGCTCATTCTCAGTTGTCAAGCTCGAAATTCACCAGGTGCAATTTTTGGTATCATCAATTATCATTTTAAACCTATTTATTGACAACCTAGTAAATTTCTTTTGACAGTAATCTTTGTTCATTTATCAAAACTGCAGCCTTTTTCCAATTTCTTTTTACTAAAGGAAGAAAAATTCTAATCAATCGAATAATAAATTCATGGACCATGCATTATTTTATTAACATAGTAATACAATTCTTCGATTAAGGAAGATGATCTCTGAGCTCACTTCGAATAATGCAATTCTTCAATTTGTGTGGACACTCAAGTTGGTGTGTGCTGTAGTCTTTATTATTGCCTTACTGAAGCGACGGTCGTTGGATGGAGAAACATGTGTCTCCATCCAATGGATGAGACGACGTTCCATGATAGAAGTCACTTCATCCATCATAGGACATGTTGCATTAAATACACTTTGAAAAGATAGCCACCCTATGACTTAGATGTGTGTCTATGGTATGGCTAACAAGACTTGATTTTATATTGCTACAAGAGGTCACATGAATAATTCGCATGAGATCTTTATGCAGATGATTTCTTGGGAGAGGATGATCTCTTGGGAGAGATAGATACAAAATATGCTCCTTTAAGATTATGAAGCTTTTGCTTCGATCATATGGGCTTGGGCCTTCTATATGGTGCTTCCGTTGAAGCAGCGCGTCGTTAATTCTCCTGAGTTGTTAAGAGGCTTTTGCTCCACCGACTTACCTCTTTGGCTGAAGCAGTGAATAGCCCCTCTATGTTGCAAATTTGCAATTGAGGTGCTTGCTTCGTCGTCTTGATGACGTGGAGTGTCTTTTGCAGCACTTAGATTGAGGAGTCTGCTTTGTCATCTTGATGACATGGAATGAGACCTTTGTTGAGCTTCTAATTTGTTGAGCCTCGATGACGAGGCGTAAAAAAATCAATTTCGACAATGTTTTTATTCAGCTTTAGAGAATAAATGACGAATTATCCAAAGCAAGCACCCAATGCACACAACCAAATATGCAATAGGAACCCAAAAATTAATGTAAAAGGTCGCAAGATTCATACATCATCCTCCAAGATTAAGTGATTAATTACAAGAAAAAAATTATGAATCAAAAATCAAATCCACCATCAAAACCAAAATCTCCGACATCAGAAATCATATCGCCTACCAAGAATCCACCTAATAATCCAGCTCCTACTCCTAAACCGAAATTGTTCTTCTTTGGTGGCCTTTGCACAGCTGGATATCCGTACCCGGGTTGGGGTGGATATCCATATCCTGGCGGTGGGTACCCACCATAAGACGGTAGAGGTGGGTATACATACCCCGCTGGAGGCTGCAGTGGAGGATATCCTCCAGGTGGTGGTGGATACTGCCCTGTTCCATGGTCAACTGGATAAGGAGGATATACTCCTCCTGGAGATGGAGATGGATACGCAAAGCTGGGCCCTACCGCCGGATATGCGGTAACAGGTTCCTCATCAAGTTTAGCCGCGCCAGGAACCGGTAGTGGCGGCGCAACCTTATCAACAAACTTGTATGAAAAGGTTATTTGACCTTTAGGTTGTCCATTAGGTTTCCTCACTTGATAACTAACCAATCGCTGCTGGGTTCCATAATTACCGACGGCGCCGGTGGTCGGAGAATCAAGAAGCTGTTTGATGGGTACATGGACTTCACCAATATCTTTATTGCCTAACGCACGCTCACAAACAAGCTTGAAATCAAGAGTTAGGAGGTTCTGCCGGAGCGCCGCCTCATCCAACTTGAACTTCATAGGGAAATTCCATGTGGGGTTGGTGTCGCCGTCTCTATCCACCGGCGTCTTCGTAGTCTGCTTCGACATTTTGTCCCCGCCGGAAATTGAAACCACCGCGTACACCGCCATCTTCGTGATGAGATTGACTCTATTGAGATCCTTACCGGACATAGAAATAATTTCGAACGCACGATGCTCCATAACGATAAGAGAAAATCCAAGAAATTGAAAACACCTTCCTGTTTATGATTTTGTAGAATTTAAGAGTTTAACTTTAGAGAGAGAGAAAGAGACAGAGAGAATGGCTAATGAAGACTCAGTATCCGCAGAGAATGAACCATTTATGTTGGTGTTCAACACGTTTCTACGCGTTACGCCGTTACCTGGTGCCTTCGTTTATCTAACGTAAGAAGTAACCATGGTGACTTAAAAAGGCTTACCACCACCCCCCGGTTTTGGCTTAGAATAATGCTATATACTTTCACCAGAATTGCAACCTCAATTTAAGGGGGCTACATGTTATGTTAAATCAATTAAATGAAATGTGAAATTTAATGAGTCATTTAATTTCACTTATGATTTAATGTTACATTAACGTCCTCTAGATTAAGATTACAATCTCAGTGAGTTAAATAAAATTACTTTTCTGTTTAAAATGGTTAATTGTATTATGTAATTTATAGCCCAAATCCCATATTGAAAACCAATCTTTCAAAACAAAATGACAAGGTTTCTAACACTTAAGAATTGAATGCAAGGAACTAGGGTTTGTGATCAAAGCTAGTAGGCATTGAAAGTAAAAATAAAATTTTAAGTTCTCAATGGTAAAATTTGATTGGGATATGAGGTTTGGGGATTCTAACATTAAATGCTAATAAATCAATTTCAATAATGGGTATTTCTAATGCAATTTTTCTTACACTTGCATGATTTAGCTTAGCCGACTTTATTTTTCATTACATAATTGGCCACACAACAAATGTCTTAATCTCATCACTGGTAAAATAAAATTAGACAAAATAACGAATGAGTTACACATTTTGAGATTGGATGACTTAAAAATAAAATTTAAAAGTGACATAATAATAATAATAATAATAATAATAATAATAATAATAATAATAATAAATCCATTAAAAGTTGAACCAACTTTTAAGTTTGACAGTTCCTTGTTGGTCAGTTGGTCTAATTGTTTAATAGGGATTTAATTTTCTTCAACTGTGGAGCAGTCTTTTGGTATCTTCTAGAATCTGTTGAGAACATTCAGAGTCATATTTTGACAAAATTTGGTTCACAAAATACTAGGAATTTGCAAATGAACTTCTAAGACTATATCATTGTCATTGCTTAATGAAGAGAGTACAATTATTTTATAGATTTTATTATTTAAATCTTTTGCTTTTGCAAAGATAACTGGAGTGGCCGATTGAAAGGAACCATGGCTGCTATTTTCTGTTTTCTTAATTAATTATTATAGTAAAAACAAGAGTTTATGTTTGCTTATTCAAAAAAAAAAATTCAAGAACTCGTTTTCAGATTCTTGAGAGTAAGAACATATTGTGTCCAAAATATCACCGGTTACATCGATAGCCATGAATCAAAATTAATATAAACACTTGCACTTAAATGGAGTGTTTCATTCACGAACTCGGGTTATATACCTAGACTTTTCACAAGTCGAGATTTTCCCTTGAAGGTTTTAAATTCTATAGTTTTCTAAGAAGAATAAAACTTGTATTTTTTTTTTTTGTCCATTTTAAGTTGAAACAAAAAAAGAATGGAAAAACCTGCCCCAACAAGTCTTTATTCTTTTTCTAGGTCCAACGTGTTTGGCATAGGATTTCCCTCACGGCGTTCTTTCCTTGTCAGGAAAAGTAATCAAGAAATATTAAATTCCAGAAATTAACGAGAAAAGCAAAAATCAAAACCACGTGCATATGTAGATTTTAATAAAATCTTTTAACATCCCAACAGTTTACCTTTTACCTGAATTATTTTAATTCAGAGTTCTGAGTAAAATATGAAGGAAAGCAGCAAGTAATTATAGGAATATCAGAAATCTTAAAAACTAAGTTTTCAATGCACAAAAAGTATGACCAGTCTCAACTGTATTACCTATCCATAAAACGTATCATTAGAAATCAAGCCTATTTTAGTATCCCTCTCTGTATATATGTATCTACTGATCTACTGCTTCATCAGACAAAAATCAATCAAAGGGTCCTCAGTAATAACGCTAAATTCTACAGAATGAATAAGCCTCATCCCCAAGAAATTTGTGGTCGACTACATGTATTGCAAGCAAAACCTATATTCAATTATATACGGCTGCAGTAGCCACAGATTACTTTGTCACATAAGAACATGTTAAAATCTCAGCAGTGTGAAAGAACCAAGAAAGACAATTTAACTTCATTTTCTGGTTGAACTTTGAATCAACTGCAATAACAATGAGCATCCACTAAACTATTCCTCAGTCTCAACAAAGCAGTATTCTTCTTGAACATTCCTTATATTGCTGTTTACTACTTCAGATGAAAGTATGATTTCTCACCTTTGGAGAGTTTAGTTCTTCGGGGGACCATACGAACTTTGACACTTGCACTGTCAACTCTGGCATTTCATGTGTCGAGGCTAGCAAGATAACCAATATGATGCACTCACCAATGCGAATCTCAGTTCCCACAGCCGAGTTAATTTTCCCAACTTATGGCACGCTTGATAGAGGGGGATTGAATAATATTAGACCGTAAGTTAAATCTTTCATTATACTGTTCGGTCCTATTGAAACTACTCCCTCAATTTCCCTATAGCAGAATTTGAATTTTGTGATCACCATAACATTTTCAGCTTCTTCATCTGGAAAGCCACAGTACTGTTGGGAAATACATTAAGTGCCTTCACACGACAGGCAAACCTCAAAGGTCAGATGTCCTGTTCTCTAAACTACTGGTATTTTTACTTTTCCGCCTTCGTTTTATGGTTAAAAGACCGTTAGCCAGAGCTTCAAGTGCTCGGGTTGTTGGAGGCCGGTTCCTAGTGCTATGCCTCGGCATATTCATGCTAGGCTGCTGGTCGTAACTAGCCTCAATAGCAGAGGGATTTTGTGATTCTGTTGCTAAGAAACCATTCTCCATGTCCATGGGAACTTGAGGAAAATTAAGGTCAATCAATGTCTGAGATTGAGGATTCTCTAGTGGGGCTTCTGCAGCATCAATATTGGCATTAGGAGTACACTCAACGCTACCAATGGGACTACCTTTTGGGGAACTGGTGGATGACAACTTATCTTGAGAAGAACCAACTTCAGTAGATTTATACTCAGAAAATTCATGAACGCCTGAGCAGCAACTAGAAATCTTATTTTCCGATCTGGGAACCCTCAAGGAATGAACCCCACCGTTGCTTGTTTCATCACAACTACAAGCAGATAGCCCCTGATGCAGTTTTCTGATGGGAGCAATACCGTCCATATCTTGTTTCTGCTTCCGGCTCGAGCGGGAGTTTATGAACTTCCTCGATTGCTTGTCCTCGTGTAAATCTTTTTTATTCTTCAAGCTACTCAACAAAATATTATCAACATTAGGACCAATGGTATGAATATCTTGGTATGGGGCATTAACATCATGGTCTTTCCTACCAGGAAGCATTTTCTCATTGGAGGTAGTTGTATGGAGACTTGCATTATCTGTCACTCCTGAATCAACATGCATGGTATTGACAGTATCAGATTCATCAGTGGTCTCATCAGTACTCTCCTCATCACTAACTTCAGAATGATTTCGCGAGGTCAACATGTTCGAAATTTCAAATGGCAGGCTTCTCAATTCTCTCAATTTATAAGGTTTCCCATCAGTGAGACTAGTATCTACAACCATAAATTTCATTATGTCACTATTGCGATTCGGAGTTCGAGGTTGAAGATAACAATGGCGTTGCCTCATAGGCAGATCATGATCATCTTGTTCTTTGTTCTTGTTACCATCATCTTCTGCTTCAAGCTCAAGCAGTTCAGGTTCTTTGGCAACTTTGCTCAAGACATCACTCACAGAATCAAAATAGTGGTCGCCTTTCACCAGTTTCCTTCTCGAGAACTTTTTGACACCAGGAAATAAAAAAACCAAACCATGATTTGAACCAGCAATATAACCCTGATTCTTAGGTTTCTCCGAATGCCAACCTCTTGCCAGCAAACGAGGCCAAACAGCTTCCCAGAACAGATCATTTGAGCGAGCTTTGCTCAATCGGTAATCTCCAGTTAGAAACTTGATAATTTCACTGGTTGAAAGGGATGACCATGCTTTTCCAGTTGGTATCTCTGGACGAATAGGGACAACTTGGTTGGACCTCGAAGTTTCCAAGGCCATTCTCGTGAGATCTTGCTTTCCCTTACCAATTGCAATTGCTTCTACAAGAACTTTCATCCCAACCATGGTCTTCAAAGAGGATATATAGTCTTGTAGTGACATTTTCCCCTCCCCAAATGACTTTGAGACCTGCCAATAAATTGAAACGCACTAGTGATGAAACGTATGTCTGCAGTTTTTTTAGATGTTATAAGAGAAACTTGGCAACACAGTTGCTCTAGATGTTTAATCATCAATTATAATGAGATGAATAAGCAAAAATTAGTTGACGCATATTTAGCCCTTATTTGATCCCTTTTTCTCTCTCTTATTTTCAACCACACATTCTTCAATAAAATAATATTACACGCAAACTCAAAACTTTTCCTTATTTTTTAACCACGCATTCTTCATCAAATCACTATTCCAAAATGCATTTTTATCCAAAAATGGGGTTCAAACATGCTCTTAGTTTCTAAATATATTTGATTTTCTCCTAAGGTGTATGTCACAATACAACATGGAACTAGATTGGTTTAGACCAGGTTGTTATCTCTATTTGTGTATGGCCATCTATCAGAACAAAGTGATCGGTTATCAACAATTGTTGTTGTGCTGGATTCACAAATTTTATGATCTGCTACTGCTTGAGGAAAATCTTTTTCCCTCACCGCAAGTAGTTTCAATTAGATGCAGAAATAATTCATTGAAGTACCTCCTCTAGAGCATTTTGACATTCTTCTGACATGCTAGGAAGTATACGAGACAGTAATTCCAGCTGCCTCAAACCAGAAAAGATCTTGTGCCCATATACACACTTCTTGCTTCTCATCTTTCGGCCTTCGGACCATCTATGATATTTATCTGTACCATAAAATTTCCCATAATAAAATGACAGTATAGCACACATCTCTTTATTTTCAATGAATTGCCTGAGCTGAACAAAGTTCTTCTCGAAGATGTACAAACCAAGAAGGAAGCTATCCTCTTCAATGTCAGTCCAATGCTCGCTACATAATCCAGGAACCAAAAAATATCCTTGATTGCTGGACTGGTGTAAGTTGTCTTCCAATGGTAAATTTTCTGATTTTCTTATTCCCATCCTACTGTCTACTGAATAATGCGAAGGCTCAGTTTTAATCCCAAAATTTTCATTATAGGAATACTCTTTTTTCTTGATATTATTAGCTTGTGAAGATCTGAAATCTGAAGCAATTTTTGGTTCTTCCCATGCTTCTTGCTTTATCCACACACCTCCGGTATTGATCCACATTAACGGCATGGGCAATCCAATAAAGAAGTGGTGGTGAGAATGAACTCCATTTTGTGCATCTGTTGAATTATTTGTGAACGAAATATAGAGGGACTTTTCGATGGATGGTGGAATTTCAAGTTGATACTCATCTCCAATTCGAGGAAGGATATCTGGCTCTCCAAAGTCATCACTTACATCAGAAGAGTCCGAGGGGAATAAATGCTCAACCAAAAGTTTATCAATGCAATCTCCATCTTGATCTAAGTGAACTGAAGCCATCTGCCAAAAAAAAACATCCAATTTCGACTGAACAAAAATACCAGTAACTTCATACAGACAATCAAATGGTTAACAACAAAAATTGTTGAACCAACTTCGATGAGATTATCTTAAATTATAAATTATTGCAATCAAATAAACAAGAATCTCATATCCTGTATAGGAAATCAAAACTCAAATAGCCATAGACGATAAATAAGCATAGTGTGTATCTCTGGTTTCTACAACTAGCTGGTAATTAGAATAGATAGCATATGCATAATGCAGCTTAAGATATTAGGATAACCTCAGCCTAAGATTACTTTCTTACCTATTCAACGTCTAAATACATTAAGGATGTGTTAACGATATTACTTTTCTAGCATGGGGACTCGTAGAAACTGCTGAATGAATGAAGAAATTGTAATGAATCTTTGTAGTCTAGTTAAACCTTGTTTAAATTCTATCTCCATACTGATCATAGTTATGGCAGTGGCTCCGCTTTTCTACTATGGGGATTCCATTCATTTAACATAGGTGTACTGTTTTTGCTAGTGCAGTTGTTTTGGTTCGACTTTACTGTTGTACAATCCACCCTACCAAATTAGCAAGTAGCCAACAAGATTGTCAAATACCACAAAATAAAATAAATATTAGATCCATTTTTCAATTGACAATAAAGACAGTAACTTTATCACAGAAAGGACATAACAAAACCACAAAACAAAGCACATTAAATTCCAATCTGGCATACCCCTTTTCTATCTCAACTGATAACCAAACAAAAACCAATTCACAGCTTTCATTTTTACTAGTAAAATATTCTGGCCAAGCTTTATTAGCATTAAAGCAACAGAAACAGAACAATGCACAACAAAACAAAAATCATCAACAAAAGCTACGAACTTCATGGGAATTTCCAATGTGATCCCACAAAATTAAACTCCTGAATTCCCTCTGCCCCATAATTTTCCCAAGCAAACCCAATAAACATAGCCAATACATAAGATATTATAAATATAACATGTAACGATAGATGCATGTATATGTATTATCGAATAAGGGAAAATATTTTGAGGGTATCAATCTTAGGTACTTAAAAAACTTATATGTATATATAAAGCAGAGAAGGACAGCACCTGGGTTCTCTTCTATGAGAGCAAAGGCTTCATGTAATGGTTGAATCAAAGAGAGAGCGAGAGAGAGAGAAGAAGGGGGAAAAAGAGAGACTGCTCTTTCTCTTGCTTGTAGCTATAGCGTGAAAGAGAATTCTCTTTTACGAGTTTTAGAGAGAGAAGATGAGAAAAAAGACGGTCTTGGCGTATTTAGAGTGGATGGGTAATTCTAAGCTATGTGATTCATAATCGAACGGACTAAGGCTAACTAGAGCCAAGGGTTTGGACAAAATTGAGAAATTCTCGATTTTTTATTATAATTGTTAGATTATTTCATGTAATAGTAAGAATATTTATTTCTTTAAATACATTGGACGATCTTTTTTCATGTTTCTAATTTCTTATTCATAAATTATAAAGACAAGAACAAAAAATTTTCGACTCTAAAGCCAGCAAAAAGAGAAAAAAGTAGTATCTTCATTTTTTCTTCCATTGTATGTTGAAATTAAGAGTATATTTTGATTCAATATGTCTTTGAAGGTCTTTCTTATTGAATCATTTGTCATCGCTAAAAGTAAACAAGATTTTGAACGAATGGTTTAAGAACCTACAAGATCCAATCAAGTCGTTCCTATATGAATAGAGATGCTAACTCGCTAACCATGCTACTCTCTTACAAAATATCAATTTTCTAATACGAGATTGTTGATTGAGCAAAGTGGTCAAGCGATCAGTTATGAGAAGCGATTTGACCTCGTTTGTTGGTAAGATGATGGCATTTAGAATAACCTAAGAACTAGGGTTATGTTGCTGTAAAATATGGTTTGATTGTCTGATCCTCAATGTCGAAAGGAAATTAGTGAAAGTTGATAACTTCTTTTCATTTTATTTGAGTAAAGTTATGAAAGAATTTGGACTTCTTATGCTTGAACCCGAAGAAGACGTTGATAACAACAACAACAAAGAATAAAATGATCACGATTTGTCTACAAGGCAACTACGTTTTTATTTTCAAACTTCCAAAATAGTTCTAATTGTTGCTTATATATTATTTTAAGTCTTAAAATAATAAATTGAAATAGTCTACTATGAATTTGTATTTTACAGTGTTTGAGATATCGTTACGTGAAAAAATCAAACGATAAACCTGAAACATAACGAGACCTGAAATAATATTTTGTATATACTCCTTTAAAATATTTCGTACATAAAAATTCATAAATAAATTAGAAGAAAAGTAGAAATACAAGACTTTTATATATCTTGACAAGTCATTCAACAACTAGTTTATCTAGAATTTTATACTATTAAAACTAGGAAGAGTGTGTGTGTGTGTGTATATATATAACCACTAATTGTGAAAAATAAAGTGGACTTTTAGTTGGGCAAATCCGACACGCTGTACGGGTGACTTAAATTGATTAGAAGACTTAATTTTATATTAGCATAATACAAATGTTTAAAGTAATTATGTATCAAGTTTTGGTCAACTGGTTGGGGGTAGAAACGCTATGCCCTAGAAAGTTGAAGTAACCTACGAAATTTTTCTTAACCTTGAGCGGAGAATGAGTGTGTCGAGAAAATAAGACGAGGCAAGTTGCCCTCTCACCTTGTAGATACTGCGGCGTCGTATGTAATTCAAGTTAGGTTAAATATATTCATACCGAAACTTTTAATAATTAGACTACATTTAGGTGTATGGAAGGTTTATTACATTTATATTTCAATTTTTTTTTTTCGCATTCAACTCTCAAATTAATATAAATTTTTCCTGGTTATGATTTCTCATAAACATTTACTTTAAATATAGTAAAAAGATTCATTTGTCCCATTGTATTTATAAATAAGCAAATAATAATAATAATAATGCAAAAATGTAATTGAATATTTGACACTCATTTTAAAGCACGTTAACAACATTTTTGGACGAAAATCATTATTAAGAGCAATATTTGTTGATTAATAAAATATTAAAAATAAGAATGTGATGAAGAAAAAAGTTAAGGATATAAGTGTGACAATGAATAATGATTAATGACCTTAAATGTAATTAAAATGTGTATTTATAAAAAATATAGTACGAATATAATCACCTTTGAAGTTATTATAAGTTTTTTTTTTCACTTGTTCTACGGTAATCCAAGTTGTAGCTCCACAAGTTTGTTGAAATCGATCGATTTACAAGCCATCCACATCCTTCCTCTAGAGAGTATGTACAAAGCATGGATCCTTCATGAACTTATTTATGATGTTAAATGGTTGGCGTAATAAAAAAACACATTTTGCAACCATTATGAAATAGAGAGATGAAATGAGTTGAGTTGAACCATTCTAGTACCAACAGAACACAATCCAATATTAATGATGGGCCTTAGCAGGCTAAGGATTCTGAGGCTCAGATACTTTTGGGCCATGCTGGATTGCAAACCTGTTCAACACTCTAGTTGCAAGCCCAAAGACACCACAATACTCACAATGCAGGGGTCCCACCTTGTATTTAAAAAAAAATTTGCGGTCCCCACCATGTGTTCTGTCGGTCTTATGTGACTTTTGTTTCTGTACACGAAGTAAAGTTGAATCACACTTGGACTCAAATTTATATTACCACTTGTCACGACACTATACACTTGTAGTTTAGGAGACAGTAATCCATTCTTCTCACTCTGGATGGAGGCATTTTTATGGTCCATTCAAAAGGAAATGCAGGGACGGATGCGACTTCCCTAAGCTGTTCTGGCCAAGATTGGGAGTTTGTTTTGGCTGATGAAAGTATGAGAGGAGAGCAAAGTGGAGCTAAAAATGAAAATAAAGAAAGTGCAAAGCATGAAAGCTTTCATTCTGTCCTTTGGTGAGAGAGTTTGGAATAGGTTGGTAGAATGTAAAACAATTGCTAAATCCAAAAGTGAATGCTTTATTTAGTGCTGCATGTCGTGAATGGACTAATGAAGATTACAATCTCTGCACTGAAATTAGAGTAAAAAAGGGTGGAATGCTTTATTTAGTGCTGTCACATCTTCACTTGTCAATCCTCTGAGGAGGCTTGATTTTTCATTTACTGTTTTAATTCTCTCCGGCCTCTAAGAAATTCCTAGTGGCTTGACATTCTATCTTGAAATAATCTCTAACAGCTGGGATAGAGAAATAAACACCCATTATATTGACAAAATCAATATATTCAGTAAAAATATTCGTATACATACTGAGGGTGGGGATTTAAAGAATTTCTTAAAAGTAAATTTACTTGCAATTTTGGTGTGACCAAAGGTATCAATTTTTTTCTCCATCATTGTAGAATTGCAAACATAGATGGGAAGATACATGTTCTCTTTGGATCGAGGTCTCACCACTTCATGTTGGAAAAAATGGTTAGGTGGCTGACTTTGGAGCTAAATTTGAATGAGACCTGTTTGTTCATTTTGGAATATGGAAGTTGATTTGTGTTCTCCTCCGTGAGTACATCGAAATCATGTATTTACTTGTCAAAAATGATGATCGGGTGAATGAGAAATTGGTGTTCAAAGTATGATATGTGAAAGAAGTTTATGTAGGTAAAAAAACTAAAATAAATTCGTCCCACATAGGAAAATGAGGAAAGCAAAGATCACTTTACATAGGATTGCACTTTGGAATGGTGTAATCATGTATAGTATAGAGGCTCTCGTCATGTGAGCGCCCAAGGGGGGTGCAAATCATGCCTCGAAATGGGTTTTGGACTTTGAACTCGTATGCGAGCGCGACCTGCGCACACGAATGTCGGACCGAATTGACCAAAAATTGGCCCATCAGGCGGGCCTACATTATTTCCTCCAGTTATATGTAAGAGTGTTAAAAGTCTATATAAAAGAACTTTTTTCCTCCAGTTCAAACTCACGAAATTTCCCCATGTTCTGCATACTGTCGAAACTCCAATTCTGCTTCTGTCTGTCTTGCATACCGTTTTCCTTCCAAACCTTGTTTCGATTTTCTGGTGGTGATATTGTTCGAGCATTAACTCAGTTTGCCGGAGTAAAAAACTGTTGTAACAAATTATTTTCCTTGTTTGTGTTTCGGCCTAGTAGTTTATCCATTAAAATATTATAACACTTCATCCGTCGATCATCAATGTATTTTTTATTTATATTGCTTTTGAAAGATTTAATACAAATTAACAGATGATAGTAAACAACATTAATTCTTATACGACATAAATCTACTTCTATGCTTTGTGCAATCCTTATTGATATTCTAGATTTGTATTTAATTTTTATTTATTTGCATTTTTCGTAGAGACATAGTTGGATCATAAGTACAATTTGGTTTCATTTATCTCAAGAGAAAAATTAACACACAAGATATACCGATTGTCAACATAGCATACGAATTGACTATAAATGGGTGATTGAGGGTTAAAGTAGGTTAACAATTTGTTGATTCAGGATTCTAGCACTTTTTGTGATTGATTTAGTATGTAGATAGGAGTAACTCAAAATCATTAATTGTGAGTTTAATAATTATACTATATTCATCACTTTATTACTTGTGACGATAACAGTAACAATGCCATATACAAAACCCGACTGTCCATGCCTCTAAGGGGCTGTCTTGAGTAGTATTGCAACTTTTGAAGGCCTCATTTTTGGGGTTATGTTTTTCATTCATGAATAAGGTACTAAATGGTGCAGCCTACATTATTTTATAGTAAAAGATGTGATTTCAAATTTTCAGTATAATATTTGATTGAATGACTCTGTGTACAGAACTATTCATGACAGAAAATGGCCAGAACACTCACATGAGGGTGGGCCCATATGAGTAAAATATTATAAAAAACAAAAACCACCCCCTGCTCTATGTGTGTTCTGTAGGCTGTTTTTCTCTACACACAGCCCGACCCGATTGTATTTGATTAGGTTATTTACCTTTAACCGTTCTCAAGATCAAGGCGAGTTGATTACAATTGGTCAAAATTTATGTTCAATAAGTCAAAGATGCAAATTTAGATCAAATCTTAGGAAAATGGATGAATGGGAGAATCTTGAGGATTACTTTTAAGATTCCTAAGGATTGGCTGTAATTTATTTTATGCTTCGTTTTTAGTACTAATAAATAGTTAACTAATTAATTAACAACCTGTCTAAAACACGACACTTGAAGCCAATGAGGTTAGTTATCCCGACAACCTTGAAATATACATATAATTCATAAGTACATAAAATATATTTCTTAAATTGAGACTATTCCCACTTGCAAATTTACAAATTAGAATCAAATTAAACTTTATAGGAGTGATATTGGAATCTTAATAATTAATAAATATTCTAAGGTCATCGATGTGATGGGTTCCTGCATCTATGCTTGAGGACTATTATATTGGTTACACGTGGTTGTATTAGAATAACTCTATAACCACGTGATCATCGATGAAACGACAAACATTAAAAAATAAAATGATTATAACATCCCAAAAAATTGAAAATATGGTTTAATTTGGTGACAATTAGTGACCATTCAAGCTTGTATAATGCAATCGTGTCATTTTATCACAAGTAACATAAATCGAGATATTTCAAACTCTCATACTTTATCATTGATAGATTCAACAGCAACACAGATTAGCAGAAAACATGAACCAGTAGGAAGAAAATGAAACACCAGCAGAAAATGAATTGAAATTGAAAGATAGATTCAATACGAAAATTCATGTTGAAGGAACTGATGATAGAAGGGGAATTTATTTATTCATCAAGCTCAAGTAAAACATGAAGTACATAGCTCTATTTATAGAGTGAATTCCTAACTACATAACAAACTAAAGAAGGATTTAGAATAAGGCATGTGCTGGTGAAGGATCTGGAAGAAGGCAGCTTGTGTTACTTCTGGAGAAGAGGATGTGGAAGCCATGTAATCCGATATTGGAACTGAGTTTAGAATATTCCAATACTCCCCCCTCAAGATGAAACAACTTGAGTTGTAGAGGGAATAGCAGAAATGCAAGAGAGAAGCCTGAGGTTGAAAAGAGAAGCACTCAAGAGGAAGAAAATAATAGCAATGTACTTCAACCGGAAAAGAGCATCCATGGCTCTATCGGGGATTTGCTGAATAAAAACTTCATCACCGTTGATGAATGAAAGAAGAACTGGAAATGTTAAATAAACTCAAGCAATGACTGGAAGTAAAACTACTAGTGCAATCCCTCTCACCAGTGGGAAGTTTTGTGAAATACCTTAAAGGAAAGCCCATCACCCAGAAAGCTGCAAATCGAGTAATGCTTCGAGCAAGCCAAATTAATTTCAGGTGCATCATGTTCCAAAATACTCTTGCTAGCACCTGACTCGCAACAGTTAACTGAAACTTCATATTTCTCAGCTCCACGACTCATCACCTTGGTGGACAAATCATCAGGAAAAAATTGAATATCTGATGAAATTTGAGCAGATTTCTTCATTCCAAATTTGAGAAGGCGGAATAAACTGATAGAATTGCAGACGGAAGGAACATTTGCTCTGATACCATGTAGAAAAATTAAAATGATAGATTCAACAGCAGCACTGATTAGCAGAAAACATGAACCAGCAGGAAGAAAATGAAACACCAGCAGAAAATGAACTGAAATCATAAACTGAAATTGAAAGATAGATTCAATACGAAAATTTATATTGAAAGAGCTGATGATAGAAAGAGAATTTATTTATTCATCAAACTCAAGTAAAACATGAAGTACATAACTCTATTTATAGAGTGAATTTCTAACTACATAACAAAAGAAAGAAGGATTTAGAATAAGGCATGTGCTGGTGAAAAATCTGGAAGAAGGCAGCTTGTGTTACTTCTGGAGAAGAGCATGTGGAAGCCATGTAATCTGATATTGGAACTGAATCTAGAATATTCCAACAATCTATATCTTCAGATATGTAGAATTACAAGAATAGAGTACTTGTCTGGATTTTTATTAAAATAAATATTCAAATCAATCGAATTTTTTTTTTCCAAACGTCAAGTTAGCAAAATTTACTAATAATTTCTATATATAAATAGAAAAGCTTGACTAGGCTGGGCTCACAAGTGCAATATCTTTTATAGGAAAAAGGAAAACAAAATGCAGTATCTTTAGCCTGGACAAGAAGCATGGCCGATCTTAAAAGAACGTGTTAACTTGCAAAACAAAATTATAAAGTTAAACAAAGTACTAAATTAAGATTATTGGGCCACGTCGAATCAGTGTGAGCATGCCCTGGAAAATGTCCACTAAATGGTGCATTATATGTGGTTAGTCAAGATTCAATTGGAGCCTACTAAACATCCAATGAAAAGGAGTTGCACAGAAAATGATTAACTCACCTAATTGACTGAGTTTAATCCGTCAGAATCCATTATTGTTGGTGAATAGTAAAGATCCAATATAGGAACAATCAAGAAAATAATGATCTTGTTGAATTAATTTCATTGCTAACAATCAGCTTTTCACCTACGGATAAATCCGTTGGTAATTATAAACGGATTATTCGTTGATAAAAGTATTAGATTTTTAACTACGAAAATTATCAACAGAATTTTTGTTGGTAAAAGTTGTATCTCTTCACCAACGGATATTTCGTGCCTAATGTTGCTCTTTAATATGTTTACCATTTACCAACAACATTTCCATAGGTAATGTAATTCAACTTCTTTTTTTTCCGGAAAATGTATCGACCTTTCACCTTTGGATTTTCCGTGGGTGAAGACTAATTCATATTACCAATGGAATTGTCGTTGCTAAATTAATCAATTTTAATAATTAAAAAAATTCAAATGTCCTCCTACAGAATATCAGTAGGTGAAGGATAATTAATTTGAGCCTCTTCCTCAACGAAAATGCTGTAGGTGAAGATTAATTTATATTACCTACAAGAAATCTATTGACGATATTAATCAATTTTAATAATTGCTAAATTAAAGGATTTTTTATCCCACATCAAAAGTTCACAACAAAATTTTTGGAGATGACCTCTATAAATTAGTGGTCTAATAAGTGATTAAACATCTCTTTGGGCCTTTCAATGTTGTTGGCCAAAAGTTAAAAAAATTATAATTACTAAACAATAATAAAAATAAATAAATAAATTTTTTTTGCCACGCCTTGCACCTATGCCGCTAGTTACAACACCATTTTTCACCAAATGTAATGGTAGACATTTACAAACGAAAAATCAATTGGTAATTATCAAGATTTTTACCACCGAAATTTCCATTGGTAAAATGTTCAGACTTTACCTGCAGAAAGTTCGTTTGTAAAATGTTTACTTTTTACCTACGATGCAATCCGTTGGTAATTATCAACGATCCTTAAATTAACAATGGATTTGTGGTTGCTAATATCACATTGGTAAAAAGTAATAGCAACGGATATCTTGATTTCAAGAACTGAAAATCCGTACCTGAAGTCATATTGTTTTTTTTTTTTTTTTTGTTAGTGTTGATAATTTGACAAAATAATTTGTCAAAGAAACGGTGTCAACATCCATTTATGTTGCCCCAAGAGGAATCCAAAGTTATTTAGAACTTTAGCACTATATAGATTTTTTATCAATTGAGTCAACAACCAAAAACTTTTATTTTAAATTCTGAAGTTAACTTTACTTCCAAAATTAGATTCATCCCTTTGACTTTGATATTATTACCAAATAATAAATCAAATCAAACTCAAATTAATATAATGCAATTTTAATCACCATGATATAATAGAATTTATAGTCTTAATCGATTCAAGAGTTTGAAGAGTTCAAACTATAGCTTGTGTGCCATTACCTCATCACTTGCATATGTCTAGGTTGCTACCATGTCCCCGCAATCTCAAGTTTAGGCTTGATCAAGATTTTAGTTTAGTTTCACATACCTAAAAAAATTTATTATAACAATGAGATGACACATCAAATAACATAAAAATAAGCATAACGAATCAGTTCTCTCATAACTTATTAAAAATATGCATGCTTCTCCTAACTCCTTTATTTTTAAACTAATATAATAAACTCAAAGAAAAAAGCCAAAAAAGTTTGATAACAAACTCATTGATCTGACAAATACTCAAGGTTGAATAAGAGAACTCGAAAAACCAAAAACCATCGAAAGCTCTAACTCCATTTTAAGTGCTTGTCCGTTGGTGCTTATAAGTAATGGTCTCGCATAATGCGTTAATAATAAGCGTATGACTCTTTTTGTGTTTTCTAAATTTTTATCAATAATTTTCTTTTTCCATGTCATCAAGTTTTAATTCAATCATATGTTCATAATTATTATTCATTTATCATTCATACATTTTATGGGACTCAAAACTATTTCTCCTAAAAAACTAGTAATAATTTAATTTAGACGAAAATACCATAATTTATGGGTTATATAGAATATGTAAATAAAAAATGTACTTGACCAACTTCAATTATAATTCAAACTTTATCAAGCATGCTCTTAAATATGTTAGAATAATAGGGAAAACCCTAATGACACCAATGACAAAACAACCCTAACTAAAGTCTTTTAATTAAACAACAAAATACCATAATGTTATTAAATTAAATAAAATGAATTATATAGGTGACTTCCACGTCCTTTCTATTCCACAGGTCCTATAATTATATTTTAACATTAAAAATAACACAAAGACCATGGCCCTACGTACGTAGATTTGTAAATGTAACAGATGTCTGTATGTGCAAGAGTTTGACTAGGAAATATTCATGAAAATCTACTTCGACGAGTCAAACTCCATTTTATGTTTGCTAAGATGGCCGATAATCCAGAAGCCAGTGCCTCCTATGATATCAAGGAACAAGACAGGTTGCTGCCTATAGCAAATGTTGGCCGGATTATGAAGCAGATTTTGCCACAAAATGCCAAGATCTCAAAGGAAGCCAAAGAAACAATGCAAGAATGCGCATCGGAATTCATCGGCTTCGTCACCGGAGAAGCATCGGACAAGTGCAGAAGAGAGAGGCGAAAGACAATTAATGGTGACGATGTTTGCTGGGCTCTTGAAACTTTAGGATTTGATGATTATGCTGGACCAATGAAAAGGTACTTGAATAAATATAGAGAGATAGAAGGGGATAGAGCTAATCAAAACAAGGCCGGTGTTAGTGAAGAAATGGAAGAACCTTCTTTCAATAGAAGTAATCAACCGAGAAATTAATTGGAGTGAAGCTTCGTCATATAGTAGTTAATGATCTACTTGCTGTTGATCTTGCCGTAGATCTAGTGACAGAATTCAACTCAATGGCGAGACAAGGATACATAGTCTCGGATTTGGCATGTTTTAAATAAGAAGAACTCAAGAATATTGTTCTTTTAGATTTTGAGTATACGCTTTCAATTACGTTTGTTGATTTTGAGATAATCCAGTTAACTTGGTGCTTGATTTAATTCATGAAGTTTGGCTTTATTTTTCAACACCAATTACTTTCTTCGTTCTCGAACCCAATTCAGCCATTACCTGATTTTTTGTGCTTAAAGATTGCGAGAAAATTCTCTCCCTGGAAACGTGATGATGCGATTGAACCAAGAAATCAGGTTAGTAATTGTCAATTCCAATCTATAATTATGGAAGAAGGTATACTATAAGTTTCTTGGTATTTTATTGCAAAACTTTTTGAGTTCTTTAGTTATGTTTGAATTTTTACATTCGAAGTTGATGTTCAAATTAATTTGTAGTTCATGTTTTGATGCAGTCACAAGTTTCCTATATACGTACGTGCAGCTCTTTCATATTTCCTTGTCTGGGTAGGGGCCTAATTACTAGAGATGGTCTCCAAGATTAAGACACCAAAAATATAGGTTCAAAAGTCACTAGGTTATGTTAAGTCCATTAGTTTTGGGCTTACTTGTCTACAAGTAAAGATGCTGATCTGAGAGCTTTTTTTTTTTTATTTTTGGGTCTATCTTCAGTTATTGTTTAAGGATTACAATGGCCTTACCAGTTTCTAAATGAAACCCTAAGAAGTCATCAGCATAACTGACTTCTATAGATATGAAAACATGGAGAGTCCCAATGTAAGCATAGTGGACAACTTTTTTAGTTTAGTTGGAGCAAAGATTTATCTCCCAAAGGAAAGAGGCATGTCCATGATTCTCTGGATTATATTGGCAATCTTTTTGGCTGATATGTGTTTATTACACAGAGAAATCGACCTGAATCTAGATAATCGATTGAGACTCACTTCTTCTGGAATTCAAGTGAGGAAACTACTATTGGCCCTCATCTGACCTCTTTTCTTCACATTCACCACGTGAGGGAAAAAACCTCAATCAGCCACTACAGCTCGGAATAGAAAAAGTACGAAGTCATTGATGTGAGAAAAGGCATCCCGACGGTTCGATGGAGTAGTGCCATTGGTATAATTCCTATCTTTGTAAGTCCAACTTGTCTGTGTTTTGAATTTATGTTGTAAATAGTAGTAGTATACCCTAGCAAATGAAGGTGACATGTAGGGGCCGGGTGGGGTGTTATAAAGGATCATAGTGGATGGAGCTTCTATTGTTTGGATAACACCTGGCTTACTCGGGACATGTCATGTGTCCTTTTAACAAAAGTAGGAGGAGATGCATTATTGAGAACGAGACAGTGCAACTACGTACGATTAGGTCTCTGTGTCAGGTGTTGTGTCCATGGCTTCTTTAGCTTCTAATGTGTATTTCTTAGTTCAAGATAACAGTAAATTACTATTAGTGGGTGGCTTCAAGATTCCAGGTAATATTGCCTTGAAATATTTCCTAAATTAACTATTTTATTATTATTCTTTTAATTTCCATTATGACTTTTAAGGTTCCTTTGCGGAACTTTGGCTTCAATCCCTCCAATGATTTAACAGATGGATAAAAGTACAAGACATGTTAGGCCAAAAAATGAAAGCTTTGAGATCAATGGCCAATGATACTTCAGTGCAGTACCATAAATCACGGTGTCTTTTAATAGGAGAGAATATTATTATACTATTCAATGCTCAAATTCCATTTTGAAGTACAAAATTAGCTTTCAGTTTCAAGGAAACATGTTGCCGTTTTTAAAGATCTCTGTTACCAGTTACCTTCTTCTTTTTTTCTCCTAAAAAAGTACATTTGTTAACATACAAAGTAGTTTTAAATAAGATATTTGACAAAAGTAATTTTGTAAGATTTCCTTTAGAAAATGTTATATATGTAGCAACTGTTAAAGGATATTTCAAAAATCTCTATTTTTTGTTGGCGCCTTTGACTTAATGTGGTTCCAGGGGATGAAGTTGTTATGCGTTGTGGGGTTCCTATTGTTTCCAAATGTGAATGTTGTTCACAGGGACATGAAGAAACAACAAACCATATTTTCACCATTAGTCCTATTGCTCTTCAAGCGTGGCAGTATTTTAGAAATTTATTTGGGGTTCACGTGCCTACAAATATTTCTTGGCGATCTACAATTTTAAGTTGGAATACTCATTTTGGCGGGTCAACACAAGAACATCTTTTAGCTCTACTTGTCCCGCCACTTCTTTCATGGGAGCTGTGATTGGCCAAAAATTTTGTAAGATTTAAGGATGAGATATTTGCAAAAAATTTGTGCTAAAGTTAAATGTTGGCTACACGAATTGAATGATTTTCTTAAACCAAAACAAATGTCGCTTTCCTCCTATTTCTCACAGATATTGCACATTCCTACGGTTCTAATACAAGTAAAAATTTCATTCCTAGTTAAATGGTACCCTCCTCAACATGGTTGTTATAAACTTAATATTGATGGTGCAAGTGCTGGAAATTCAGGTCTGGCTGGTTGTGGTGGATTGCTTCGGGATTGGAAGGGGAATGTTATTTTTGGGTTCTATTACTCTCTAGGGGTTGGAGCCAACACTTTAGCAGAGGTATGAGCTCTGAGAATAAATATGCTATGTCCTTGGTATAGAAAGGATTGCAATAGAAACAGATTCTAATGTGGTGGTACATTGGTTTCATCATTAAGTTAACATACCTTGGTCTATTCGTCTTATTTGGGAGGATATTTTGGAGTTTGCTCATGTTATGTCTATTGATGTATCGCATATTTATCGATAAGCTAACCAGGTGGTAGATTCACTAGCGCGACTTGGAGCTCAAGGTAGTTCAGACTTCTTAGAATCAATCTCCAGTTTTCCTGTTTATAATTCAGTTGATGTCTTCCTAGCTAGCATTTGAATTGTGAGTGTTTCATTTATAGCATATGTTAGGATTTGGTGATTCGAATTGTGTTTGACCCGACCGAAAAACTCACGGTGTGACATGTGATAACACAAAAATTATGAGAATTTTTTGGCCTAGAGCGTGGGGGCGAAGCCCCGCAATATGGACTAGTTTTATTATTCTCACTCCTATATAAGATGTCTTTTAGGGTTTCATTGTATTATTCCGTGTAGTCGTCGAAATTCCTCTCTTATACTTATCTTTGATATAGTGGATTTCTTCTTCTCTATCAACAGTCCAATCTAAAATTTTCACGTATACATGATGGCTACCTCAATATCCAATAAAATGAACAAAGTAGCTTGCCATTGCAATCTAATATATAATTTACCTGCTGTAACTCGCAGCAATTAAGCAACTGAAAAAGGGAAAATGTCGTACATATTTGCAGAATTTAATTTGGAATGAGTAGATGAATAGAATATTAATCCAGATATATAATTTTTTATACATAGCAAATTATGATCCCATCGCGCGGAGGAGATTTCATCGACGAAAATTATCGTCGATCAACTTTATCGCACTCCTACACAAATAACAATATTAAAAATTATTAAATTAGTTAAAATAGGCTAACTCATATAAAACGCTAATCAATAAATTATATTCAATTCACATACCCGATCTCGGTCCATGATGAAATCAGACTTCAGGTTATGTTGAGTATGCAGAATAGCTAATTCATGCACAAAATATCAACCCTCCTCCTCCGTCGATGACGTCAACTCAGTTAGGACTGACATATTGACAGTTCAACTAGTTAATGATCATGTGATGAAATTTTGAAACAACATAAAATATAAATCGCAAATTTGTAATACTCACTTGAGGGTCGTCGAGGAGGGCTAATAAATGTTTGTCAAATGGACATTCGTTTGCTAGAGATGCTCTCCAATGATGCATCCGAGGACAGCGTGTCTTTTCTCACCTAGCAAATCGAGTACCCAAGAAGGGTACAGTCTCATATGCCCAGATCTGCAATAAATAAAATTATTATGAATAAATTCAGTATAAAAATTTTTTTAAACTTTGACCGTGTTAATTATTTACCTGCAATGTCAAGGACAATCTATAAGTATCGTACTTACGCATGGACCTCTTGGACTTCGAGTGTAATCTGGTGAAAACATGTACAGTGTTCTCAAAATACCTCCGGACCCACAATAGTTGTTGAAAACATCGATGTCGTCAACAACTTCCAAATGAAAGTGGTCGATCACAGTCTTCTTGTAATGACATTTCACCACGCTCTCAAGGATGTAGACCATCCTAGCTTCAATATGTTCAAAATTTGATCGCACTTCCTCATTGCACCAATCAACTACGTTAGAAGCAATGTCCCTTGTATTTGAAAATATGCCTCGTGCAGCCTATTGCTTCTCTGAATTTCGTTAGTAGCTGCCTCGTCGCTTGTTATCTTGAGTCCATTCATGAGGGCAAACTCAAATATGGAGAAAGTAGCGATATTGTCCCCGAGGTCGAAATAGAAACATCATCGTCGATTGGCCTAAGCAGCCGACATAGTAATATATCAATAATCTTCCCAAGAGTGCTGTACCTTTCTCAACTGATACAGAGGCTGCATGAAGGACTGGCATATGATATCTGTTGTTGATCATCTTTCAACTCCAACACAGTAGTAAAACTATAAAAACTACTGTTCCATGTATATTTTACCGACATATGTCTCAACTCCACATCTAGATGACTACATTATACAAAAATACAAATATTAGAACCTGCAACGAAAAATAATGGTATAAGCATAATCTCAAAAAATTAAGCGAACCGAATTATAGAAAAAATAAAAAAATAAAGGAAAATTAAAAAAATAGATAATTTTAAATTGGAAATAATATTAAGAAAACAATTCATAAATAATAAAAATATTTTCAAAAATATTTTTATTAAAAACAAAACAAAACAAAACAAATTAAACAAAATGTAATTATGAAAATTAAACAAATAATATACATATTATTTAATTAAAATTTTAAAAAATAAATTTTATCATAAATGAAAAATAATTGTAAATCAAAAAAAAGAAAAAAGAAATTTTAAAACGATTTCCAAAAAAAATTATAATTAAACAAAATTAAACAAAAAGAAAATTATGAAAATTAAATAAAGAATTCAAATATTATTTAATTAAAATTGAAAAATTTAAATTAATAAATATTATATAATTAAATTAAAAAATATTTTATCATAAAAGAAAAGAATCAAAAATAATTTTAAAAAAATGAAAATGAAAATGAAAAACAAAACAGTCGACACGAGTCGCCGTGAATAGGCTCAGGCCGACTGTTAAGTTTAACAGCCAGCCTACAATCGGCCCAGCCGACTTTCTTTTGCAGTCATCATTTTCAACAAGAAAAGTGTCAAATTGATTAATAAACACATAAATCTCTACTACATCCAATAACCTGCCACTTAACAGTTGGCCTACAATCGGCCCAGCCGACTTTTTTTTGATGTCATCATGATTAATAATCACATAAATCTCTACTACGTCCAATAACCTACCTGAATAATGAATAATAAATGTTATACATAATAATTTAATTAACAAATTTTTGAAACATAATAAATGAAAAATCAATCTCGTAATCTTCAACAAAAAAGTAATCTTGTTGAAGATAATGACCAGTGTGTGGTGGTTGGCGTTGGGTTGACACTGATGATGCTTTTTCGACTAGATCCCGACTATAGATTGTGCGAGTAATTTGAATTTTTTTTTTATTCTCTACTCAAGAAATTGGTAGAAGATGAGGGCAATTTTGAGTTTTGGTATTTAACTTAACATTTTATACTTTAAAACTATTTTTTTAATGATCAAATGCCACTATGGAAATATGGTCGGGTCAACAAGCCATTTCCGTGTATTTCCTTCCCTTACCCCCACCAGAAAATCTCATTTCTGTTTCACAATCCTCTCTGCAATATCCGCACTCGTCTCCACCTGGCACTACACAAAGAAATTCACCCAAATTTTTCCTCTCTCACATTTCGATAAATGCTGCAACATTAACTACTTGAGTATTACAGTGTTGTTGGTACTAACATTATTGAAAATAATAGTCAGTGCGTGGTGATTGGCGTTAGGTTGACTTTCAGGATGCTTCTTCGGCTGGATACCGACTGTAGATTGTGTGAGTAATTTGTAATTTCTTTTTCCTCACCTCTCTAGCAGTTGGTAGAAGATGAGGACATTTTTGGATTTTAGTATTTAACTTAACCTTTTATACATTTTAATTGGGTTTTTTCAATGTTTAAAAGCCTCTATGGAAATATAGTCGGGTCAAGTAGTCATTTCCTTGTATTTCCACCCCCTACCCTCCACCAGAAAATCCCATTTTTGTTTCGCAATCCTCTTTGCAATATCTGCACTCGTCTCCACTCGGCGATGGACAAAGAAATCCACCCAGATCTTTCCTCTCTCATATTTTGATAATGCCGCAACATTACTTGCTTAAGTATTACAGTGTTGTTTGTAGTGCCTGTGTTTTCTCATATTATTGTTTGGGTATTCCTGAAATGGAATTACGTTATTGATGGGTTTTCAGCAATTTTGGGGAAAAAGTATCGATGGGTTTTCAGAATATAGAATTTAAAAACAAATTAAAAAATATGAAAATTAAACAAAGAATATAATATTATTTAATTAAAATAAATTTTATCATAAATAGAAAATAATTATAAAAAAATAAACAAAAAAATTATGAAAATTAAATAAAGAATATAAATTTTATTTAATTAAAATAGAAAAAATTAAATTAATAAAGAATATAAATATTATATAATTAAAATTAACAAAATTATATATTACCATAAAAAGCAAAGAATTCAAAATAATTTTAAATTAAAAAAATGAAGAAAAAACAATTGACAATCATACCAGCCGACTGTGATAAAATACAGGCCAACTTTTAAGTTTAACAGTCAAACCAGTCGACTTAGTTTCACAATTGACCGGCTTACTATTTTTTGCCATCATCATTTTCAAAGAGATTAAGGTGTCAAGTTCATTAATATACACGTAAGTCTCTATTACGCCCAATAATATTTCTGAATTTGAATCACATTATTGATAGGCTTTCCGCAATTCCTGAGGGACAAGTGTCAAGGGTTTTAAGAATATAAAATGTAAAAACAAATTAAAAAATTAAAAAAATATATGAAAATTAAACAAAGATTATAAATATTATTTAATTAAAATTTATCATAAATAGAAAAGTATTAAAAATAATTTTAAACAAAAAAAAATAAACAATTAAGAAATTTAAAAATTATTTTCAAAAGAAGTATAATAAAAAAAAATAAATTAAATAAAAAATATAGATATTATTTAATTAAATTTGAAAATAAATAAATAGAGAATATAAATAGTATATAATTAAAATTTAAAAAAATATTAATCAAAAAAAGAAAAGAATTAAAAAAAATATTAAATTGAAAAGAAAATGAAAAGAAAAATACAACAGTCAGCGTGTGCCGACTGTGAAAATGCCCAGACTAACACAATCAGGTGGGCCAAGTGTTTTCTTGCCGTCATCATTTTCGATGTGATTAAGGGATCAAATTCATTAATATACATATAGGCCTCTACTACATCCAATAATCTACCTAAATAATGAATAATAATCATTATACATAACAATTTAATCCACAAATTTCAACAAATTTTTGAAACACGATAAATGAAAAATCAATCTCATAATGACAAAAAGAAAACTAACATTGTTGAAGATAATGGCCAGTGTGTAGTGGTCGACGTTGGATTGACTCTGAGGATGCTTTTTCGACTGGATCACGATTGTAGATTGTGTGAATAATTTAAAATTTATTTTTCCTCTCCAATGCAGACTGTGTAATTAATTATACGTTACTGATGAGTTTTCAGCAATTTTAGAGGGAAGTGTCCATTGCGAGTTCGCGGAGATTGATAAGTTCACAAAGGTGTCTTTACATGCTATCCAGGTGCATGTGGATTCCAGAAAAAATGAATTTGATGAGAAACTAGATAATTTCATGGGCGAAATTAAGTAAAAAAATTCACTTACTAATGAGCAATAGAGAGATATTTTTTAGGAATATCTGAATTAAAAAAAATTTGGGGCCTGTACCCTGGATGGAGACGAGATAAAGAATTCTGCAGAGAAGGAAATACAAAGGCATGCTGATGACGAGTTGATGATGGTTGATTATGCATTGGCATCCGGAGGGAGGATGGTAGTGACTCATTCGGAGCCTTACTAGTATCTCAATTGGCGTAAGCCTTGATTCGTCAGTCATAATCAAGTTTACATTAACGTTTTTAAGCCAAGCTTTGGGGAGCCCGAGCAGTGTTTTCCTTTAAAGGGGAGCTGTGAGTTTGCCGAAGTAAGGCTTATCACCACCATTATACCAACAATTGATGATCATACCAGCCGACTCTGAAAAAATACAGGCCAACTGTTAAGTTTAATAGTTAGACCAGTCGACTGTGTTTCACAATTGACCTGCTGACTATTTTTTGCCAACACCATTTTCGATGAGATTAAGGTGTCAAGTTTATTAATATGCACGTAAGTCTCTATTACGCCCAATAATATACCTAAATAATAAAGGATAAGCATTATACACAACAATTTTATCCACAAATTTTCGAAACATAATAAATGAAAAATTAATCTCATAAAAAAAAAAAAAACTGGCCTTGTTGAAGATAATGACCAGCGTGTGGTGGTCGGTGCTGAGTTGACTCTGGGGATACTTCTTCGACGAAATCTAGACTGTAGATTGTGCGAGTAATTTGAAATTTCTTTTTCCTCTCCACTCAAGCAATTGGTAGAAGATGAGGGTAATTTTGAGTTTTTGGTATTTAACTTTCAGTTTATACTTTTTAACTGTTTTTTTTAATGGTCAAATGTCACTATGAAAATATAGCCGGGTCAATTAGTCATTTCCTTGTATTTCCTCTCCTTACCCCCACTAGAAAATCCCCTTTCTGTTTCACAATCCTCTCTGAAATGTCTGCATCCGTCTCCACTCGACGCTGTACAAAGAAATCCATCCAAAATTTTCCTCTCTCACATTTCGACAAATGTGCAACATTACTTGCTTAAGTACTACAGTGTTGTTAGCAATGCTCGTGTTTTCTTATATTATTGTCTGGATATTTCTGAATTTGAATCACATTATTGATAGGTTTTCCGCAATGCCCGAGGAGCAAGTGTCAAGGGGTTCTTAGAATATAAAATGTAAAAACAAATAAAAAAATTTATGAAAATTAAACAAAGATTATAAATATTATTTAATTAAAATTTATCATAAATAGAAAAGAGTTAGAAATAATTTTAAACAAAAAAAAAAAATACAGTTAAGAAATTTTAAAATTTTTTCCAAAAAAATTAAAATAAAAGCCAAATAAATTCAATAAAAAATACAAATATTATTTAATTAAACTTGAAAATAAATAAATAACGAATATAAATAGAATATAATTGAAATTTAAAAAAATATTTATCATGAACAGAAAAGAATTAAAAAAATATTAAATTGAAAAGAAAAATACAACAGTTAGCACGTGCCGACTGTGAAAAGGCCTAGACTAACACGATCAAGCTGGCCAAGTGTTTTCTGGACATCATCATTTTCGACGTGATTAAGGTGTCAAAATCATTAATATACATATAAATCTCTATTACATCCAATAATCTAACTAAACAATGAATAATAAACATTATACATAACAATTTAATCCACAGATTTTTGAAACTCGATAAATGAAAAATCAATCTCATAATCACAACAAGAAAACTAACATTGTTGAAGATAATGGCCAGTGTGTAGTGGTCGACGTTGGATTTCGACTGGATCACGATTGTAGATTGTGAGAATAATTTGAAATTTCCTTTTCCTCTCCGATGTAGATTGTGTAATCAATTATACGTTACTGATGAGTTTTCAGCAATTTTAAGGGAAAGCAACCATTGTGAGTTTGCGGAGATTGATAAATTCACAAAGGTTTCTTTAAATGCTATTCAGCTGCATGTGGATTCCAGAAAAAATGAATTTGATGAGAAACTAGATAATTTCATGGGCGAAATTAAGTAAAAAAATTCACTTACTAATGAGCAATAGAGAGATATTTTTTAGGAATATCTGAATTCAAAAAAATTTGGGGCCTATACCCTGGACCGAGACAAGTTAAGGAATTCTACAGAGAAGGAAATACAAAGGCATGTTGATGATGAGTTGATGATGGTTGATTATGCATTGGCATCCGAAGGGAGGATGGTGGTGACGCATTCGGAGCCTTACTAGTATCTCAATTTGCGTAAGCCTTGATTCGTCAGTCATAATCAAGTTTGCGTTAACGTTTTTAAGCCAAGCTTTGGGGAGTCTGAGCAGTGTTTTCCTTTAAAGGGGAGCCATGAGTTTGCCGAAGTAAGGCTTATCACCACCATTATAACAACAATTGACGGTCATACCAGCCGACTATAATAAAATACAGGCCAACTGTTAAGTTTAACAGTTAGACCAGTCGACTGTGTTTCACAATTGACCGGCTGACTATTTTTTGCCATCATCATTTTCGATAAGATTAAGGTGTCAAGTTTATTAATATACACGTAAGTCTCTATTACGCCCAATAATATACCTAAATAATAAAGGATGAGCATTATACACAACAATTTTATCCACAAATTTTCGAAACATAATAAATGAAAAATTAATCCCATAAAAACAATGGCCTTGTTGAAGATAATGACCAGTGTGTGGTGGTCGGTGCTGAGTTGACTCTGGGAATACTTCTTCTACGGAATCTCAACTGTAGATTGTGCGAGTAATTTGAAATTTTTTTTGCCTCTCCACTCAAGCAATTGGTAGAAGATGAGGGTAATTTTGAGTTTTTGGTATTTAACTTACATTTTATACTTTTTAACTGTTTTTTTAATGGTCAAATGTCACTATGAAAATATAGCCAGGTCAATTAGTCATTTCCTTGTATTTCCTCTACTTACCCCCACTAGAAAATCCCCTTTCAGTTTCGCAATCCTCTCTAGAATGTCTGCATCCGTCTCCACTCGACGCTGTACAAAGAAATCCATCCAAAATTTTCCTCTCTCACATTTCGATAAATGTGCAACATTACTTGCTTGAGTACTATAGTGTTGTTAGCAATTCTCGTGTTTTCTTATATTATTGTCTGGATATTTCTGAATTTGAATCACATTATTGATAGGTTTTCTGCAATTCCCGAGGGGCAAGTGTCATGGGGTTCTTAGAATATAAAACGTAAAAACAAATAAAAAAATTTATGAAAATTAAACAAATATTATAAATATTATTTAATTAAAATTTATCATAAATAGAAAAGAATTAGAAATAATTTTAAACAAAAAAAAAATAAAATTAAGAAATTTTAAAATTTTTTCCAAAAAAAATTATAATAAAAGCAAAATAAATTCAATAAAAAATACAGATATTATTTAATTAAATTTGAAAATACATAAATAAAGAATATAAATAGAATATAATTAAAATTTAAAAAAATATTTATGATAAAAAGAAAAGAATTAAAAAATATTAAATTGAAAAGAAAAATACAACAGTAGTCAGCGCGTGCCGACTGTGAAAAGGCCTAGACTAAGACAATCAGGCTGGCCAAGTGTTTTCTTGCCGCCATCATTTTCAACGTGATTTAAGTTGTCAAATTCATTAATATACATATAGGTCTCTACTACATCCAATAATCTACCTAAATAATAAATAATAAACATTATACATAACAATTGACGGGCTAACTATTTTTTGCCATCATCATTTTCGATGAGATTAAGGTGTCAA
Source organism: Fraxinus americana (assembly GCA_035079005.1). NCBI lineage: Eukaryota > Viridiplantae > Streptophyta > Magnoliopsida > Lamiales > Oleaceae > Fraxinus > Fraxinus americana. Next base: position 34,122,697 of record CM068716.1, read on the forward strand.
GTTTATTAATATGCACGTAAGTCTCTATTACGCCTAGTAATACACCTAAATAATAAAGGATGAGCATTATACACAACAATTTAATCCACAAATTTTTGAAACATAATAAATGAACAATTATTCTCATAATCCCAAAAAAAAAAAAAAAAAAACCTTGTTGAAGATAATGACCAGTGTGTGGTGGTTGGTGTTGAGTTGACTCTGGGGATACTGAATCAACGGAATCTCGACTGTAGATTGTGCGAGTAATTTGAAATTTCTTTTTCCTCTCTACTCAAGCAATAGGTAGAAGATGTGGGTAATTTTGAGTTTTTGGTAACAAACTTACATTTTATACTTTTTAACTGTTTTTTTAATGGTCAAATGTCACTATGAAAATATAGCCGGGTCAATTAGTCATTTCCTTGTATTTCCTCTCCTCACCCCGACTAGAAAATCCCCTTTCTGTTTCGCAATCCTCTCTACAATGTCTGCATCCGTCTCCACTGGACGCTGTACAAAGAAATCCATCCAAATTTTTCCTCTCACACACTTCGATAAATGTGCAACATTACTTGCTTGAGTACAACAGTGTTGTTAGCAATGCTCGTGTTTTCTTATATTATTTTCTGGACTTTCTGAATTTGAATCACATTATTGATAGGTTTTCCGCAATTCCCAAGGGGCAAGTGTCAAGGGGTTTTTAGAATATAAAAGGTAAAAATAAATAAAAAATTATGAAAATTAAACAAAGATTATAAATATTATTTAATTAAAATTTATCATAAATAGAAAAGAATTAAAAATAATTTTAAACAAAAAAAATAAACAATTAAGAAATTTTAAAATTATTTCCAAAAAAATTATAATAAAAACAAAATAAATTAAATAAAAAATACAGATATTATTTAATTAAATTTGAAAATAAATAAATAAAGAATATAAATAGTATATAATTAAAATTCAAAAAAATATTTATCATAAAAAGAGAAGAATTAAAAAAATATTAAATTGAAAAGAAAATGAAAAGAAAAACACAACAGTGAGCGCATGCCGATTGTAGAAGGCACAGACTAACACTATCAGGCTGACCAAGTGTTTTCTAGCCGTCATCATTTTCGACATGATTAAGGTGTCAAATTCATTAATATACATATAAATCTCTACGACATCCAATAATCTAACTAAATAATGAATAATAAACATTATACATAATAATTTAATCCACAAATTTTTGAAACACGATAAATGAAAAATCAATCTCGTAATCATAAAAGGAAAACTAACATTGTTGAAGATAATGACCAGTGTGTAGTCGTCGACGTTGGGTTGACTCTGAGATTGCTTTTTCATTGCATCACGATTGTAGATTGTGTGAATACTTTGAAATTTCTTTTTCCTCTCCAATGTAGATTGTGTAATTAATTATATGTTACTGATGAGTTTTCAGCAATTTTAGGGGGAAGTGTCTGATAAGGGCGTTTTGCGCACTTATTTAGGCCACAAAACATGGACTATTGTCGATAGATATGTTGAAATATGGCTTAATTCGATATAATTTGCGTTTGTAGGACTACATTGATGGATGGAATGAAAAGTGTGCGAAAACGTACGAAAAAGAACCAAAATGGAAGAGAATGAAAGTTCAGGGATCAAAATGCAAATAACCAAAAGATGACCCGAGGACAACTCAAGAGAGGATACGAGTTTAATCACAAATTGAGGATGTCATGGGATGATTTGAGGGAAAGAATGAACAAAAGAGGTCAAAACAAGAGAAAACGGAAGTTCAAGGACCAAAATGAAGATTTCGAAAATATATTGCACCATGCAGCCGCATGGTGTAATTTCCTTGCGGCCGCAAGGAAGGGTTCAGGAATAAATTCATGAAAATTTTTTGTTCCATGCAGCCGCAAGGAAAATAACCATGCGGCCGCATGGTAGTATTTTTGGCCCGATTGTCTGGTTTCCTTTTCTCGCTAAAACTCTTATGGAAAGGAATCTAGGGCACTTATTTAACTCTAAACTCGTCCAAAGAAAGGGGGCTACGCCACTTTTGAGAGAAAAATACCTTGGAGAGCTTACAAGAAGGCAAGAACAAGGATTTACATTCGAAGTTTCAAGATTTAATTCAAGATTTTGGTGATGTTTTCTTTTCATTATTTTTATTGTTCTTTTCTTTTGTCCATGTTAGGCTAGACTTTTCATGTACTAGGTGAACGATGAACCTCCCATTATGATCTTTTAATTCCTATTTTGCAATTTGACATTTAAACGCGTTTGATGGCTATTGAATGGTTTATATACACTTTTCGTCTCCATGATTATAGTGCACGATAATTGTGTGAGTTTAGGTGGTTTATTTTATGCATTCGAAAGAAGGTAAAATAAACTCAACAAGGTATAAATCATCGTTTTGTTCATAGAGGATAGAAATATACCGATATGCATGACGTGAATCTCTAAGTGTTTACAAAACTTCATGCATTCTTGTATATTGCATTTGTCATAGAAATATAGTCAAATGGTATACTAGGATAGGTTCAATTCTACTCGAAAGATATTGTTGGATAGGTTAGAAACATTGATTCTTCAAATGATTCATCGTGTTGTCAAATTGTGAGATAGGGGTTAAGAGTGAATTTTGCTTGGCGATTCGGGATCCTAGTACGCTTTTCATACATTGATTTCTTCAAACTTTTGCATTCAAACATTACTTTTGTATTTGATTCACAATTTTAGTTTAATTTATAGATTAGTCATAGTTCCATCATAAAGTCACAAAAATAATCATATTGAGTTTAATAGATTCGGTTAAGGTCGCAATAATAGAATCCAAGTTAAATCAATCCTCGTGGGAACGATACTCGAAATTTTAGGATTTCCACTTTATTACTTGTCAACGAACCGTACACTTGCGGTGGTTTTATTCGAAACATATTTTCGTGAACAAGTTTTTGGCGCCGTTGCCGGGGATTGAGTATTAACTTGATTTTTGTTATTTAGACACTAATTCGAACTTGTTTTTAATTTTTATTATTATTATTATTATTATTTTGAATTTAGTTTCTTTACTTGGGTTGAGCTAAGTGCTACTTTTATCATCAGGTCAATCAAGGACAAATACAAATGGCTAATCAACAATTGGAACCGATTGTAGCACATGCAGCTCCAGCTAATGCGGAAGCACAATATGATGGGAATGCTCTGCTTGGGGATCTTTGGTCACCGTTCATCATGCAAAGCCAATCCAGCATTCGGACAACCAAATTTTCAGTTGAAGACAAATGTCATCCAACTCTTTCAGAATGGACACCAATTCTACGGGATGGCCAATGAGAATCCATATACACATGTATCCCGTTTCTTGGATATGTGTCAAAATTTCAGATACCAAGGGATATCAGAAGATGCAATCAGACTGCGATTGTTTCCACTTACTCTTCGGGATACATCACTTGAGTGGCTCGATTCACTCCCGGTGGCAAGCATAACTACTTGGAATCATTTGGCTCATAAATTCTGCACCAAATTCTTCTCACCGGCCAAAGTGGGGAGGCTAAGGCATGACATATCAATATTTAGCCAAAATGAAGCCGAATCGTTTGATGAAGCGTGGAACAGATTCAAGAACATGCTAAGGAAGTGTCCTCAACATGGGTTTGACAAGCCAACACAAATTAGATTCTTCTATATGGGACTAACTCCGACTTTCAGAAGCATGGTGGACTCATCATCAAACGGCTCCCTAAGTACAAGATCACCCGAGGGAGCTTGGGAATTGTTCGAGAGAATGGCAAATATCTCAACCATGTGGTCTTCAGATAGAGTGGGTACAAATAAAGCAGTTGGAGTGTATGAGGTAGATACCTATTCGACATTATCTGCAAAGATTGACTCTTTATTTCACAAGATAGAAGGCATAACACAGACCGTAAATTCAGCACAAGTGAAGAAGCCCAGTTGTGAAGAATGTGGAGCAGAGCATGGTACAGCTGAATGTCTCATTGTTACACAAAGGATGGAACATGTGTATTTTGCTCGATGGGGTCAACGTCAGCAGAACAATCCTCACTCTGAGACATACAATCCGGGATGGAGAAATCACCCCAATTTCTCTTGGGGTGGTAATCAGAATCACAATCAGAATCATAATCAGGCTTAGGGGCAGTTTCAGCAGGAGAGGAAACTTCAGTTGGAAGATATATTTGTGAAACTCATGGAAAAGACCGATAAATACATGGAAACCACAAATCAATTCATGAGAAAGACTGAAACAAATTTCCAGAATCAGGGTGCAGCTATTAAGAATCTGGAGACTCAAATGGGACAGCTAGCTCTTTCAATAACAAGGAGAGTACCTGGTGCATTGCCGAGCAACACAGAAATAAATCCTAGGAAACAATGTCAAGCCATCACTACACGAAGTGGAGTTCAGCTACATGAGATACATGTAAAAAGGCCGGGTGAAAATAAAGAGCAAGTGGAGTCTTCTAAAGAAGAGAATGAAAAGCAGGCTGACAACACCAAGAAGACGCCGATAAAAGAAAGTCTACCAAGGTCACCGAAATTGCCAGATAATTCGATCAATCCCTATGAGCCACCCATTCCATTCCCACAACGGTTGAGGAAGTATCAATGGGAGCAACAATACAAGAAATTCCTCGAAATTTTTACGAAACTCCATATAAATATCCCATTTGCAGAAGCACTGTTCAAAATGCCTAGCTATGCCAAGTTCCTGAAAGATATTCTATCTAAGAAACGAAAGCTAGATGAACATGATACAGTGATGCTAACAGAGGAGTGTAGTGCCGTAATTCAGAAAAAGCTCCCACCAAAACTGAAAGATCCAGGGAGTTTTACTATACCTTGCACTCTTGGTGAATGTTATTTTGATAAAGCTCTTTGTGATCTTGGTGCAAGTATTAATCTAATGCCTCTATCTGTTTTCAGGAAACTCGGACTAGGCAAAGCCAAACCAACCACGGTGACACTGCAATTAGTTGATCGGACATTTGCACATCCGAGGGGAATAATTGAAGACGTGCTAGTTAAGGTGGACAAATTCATTTTTCCAGCAGATTTCCTCATTTTGGATATGGAAGAAGACAAGGATATACCACTTATCTTGGGAAGGCCATTCCTAGCTACCAGTAGAGCTCTAATAGATGTTGAAAAGGGTCAGTTAAATTTGAGATTTGGCGAGGAGCAGATCACTTTCAGCGTTTTCAATGTTATGGATGATCATGTCAAGTCAGATAGTTGCTACCAAATTGATGCGGTAGAGAAGGTGTTGCAGAAGACAATTCTGTTTCAAAAGTTTTCAAATGCTGCTGATGACCATAATGTGCATTTTCAACCCGAACAAAATCTTGAGAAGCAAGAAGGGTACATTGTTGAGTTTGAGGCAATTGATGAGGGAAAAACAGATGACAAAGATAAAGATAAGGCTAACGTTTGGAAGAACGCTACAGTAAGAAAGAAACTGTCATTGAAGAAGCTAATTAGGACCTCCAAGGCTATATTCAACGTACCTTAACAGACTAACACAGTAGAGTCGAGCTATAGACTATAAACTAGCGCTAGATGGGAGGCAACCCATCGTTTCTACCTTTTTATTTATTTTGCCTTAAGCATTTGATTAGTAATTTTTTCTTCACATTTTTTTAATAATAAGATTTTTTTTTCATTATCTCTACAGGTAATAAAAGAGCCTATGCATGGTCCACACTTCTTTTTCCTCCACCATCTTCACATTCGCATCATCATCGATCAGGGGAGTATTCCTCACCCCTCATTATCTTCTGTGAATTTGTCCTTAATTTTATGCACTGCTAAGTTTACATTTTATTATTCTTTAAACATTGAGGACAATGTTCTGTATACATTTGGGGGTGGGAATATGTCAATATGTCATTCATTATGTTACTGTAGTTTTTATTTTTGTGTGATTGTGTTGTGTGAAAAAAAAAAATTCAGTTTTTCATTATTCTTAGTTTTTTGCACCTCTAGTTGTAGTTTAGAATTGTGTGTGCTTGTGTGGGTTTAATGGCCCTGTCGGCAATGATGTGAATATTGGACTCAGGATAACTATAGATAGTGGAAATTGTGCATGTTAAATTGATTGATACTTGTCTATGTGGAAACTTGACATTTTGAGCACAATACTTGTGTTGGGCATGCTAAACTAATGATGAGGTGTATGAATCATAGTAGAGTTGAACATGATAGGTAGACCCCGAAAACCTCTACTATACTTATCGATAAACCATCACTTTAGGAGTTTGGAGATGATTTAGCTTTTACCGGAGAACATTGAGATGAGTAGGAATTCCATGCGTGAAATTGTATTGTGTGGATTGGATTAGACCAATGAGACGAAAACAAGGTAAAAGTTTCAAGTTCGAGGTTAATTCTAGAAACTGAATGTCTAAAAAAAAGGGGGGACATTGCACTGATTATTGAATAAATGAAGATATATGTTCGAGCCTGTATAACTCGAGTGATTAAGCCTGCAAGGCTTTAAAACCTGGTGCCCTATGGTCATCTGACTTGGGAGTTATCGGCCTAAAATTCGTTACAAGGGTTATATAGAAAGCAAATGAAAGATGTTAAAAAATAAATATATTTGTCTATCCATTGATGAAGAATTTACGTGCTTCTATGTATGAAATGCATTGATTAGCCTCAGACATTCGGTTGATAGGATCATATCTCTGATACGAAGCAAGTAACTTAGTCTAGTCTTAACGGTTGAAACAATCAAAGAAATAGGAGCATCCCTGCTTGTTGACGTGTGAACTTGTGACTGCGAGATCTATCCAAACTAAGAGAGGGTAAGGATTTAAGTAAATAAAAAACTCTACTCTAGAACACACTCCAGGATCTTTGAGCGAAAAGAATAAGTTTGGGGGGTGTGAATCTCACGAGTGAAGAAAGGAAGAATTTGACTACTACAGGTCGGGATTAGCACCCATCTTCAGGGTGGTATGCTTTGCATAAGTATTCACACACACACATCAAGTTCTGCATATGATAGGTGGAGGTTGGTTTGATTTTGCACTATTGAAACTATTCATTATGTTGGTCACTGAAATCTAATCCTCAGCACGACCGGTTGTTAAACCATGTTTTGTGTAGAGTTGAGTCACCATCGTGTTTGAGGACAAACAATAGTTCAAGTTTGGGGGATTTGATAAGGGCGTTTTGCGCACTTATTTAGGCCACAAAACATGGACTATTGTCGATAGATATGTTGAAATATGGCTTAATTCGATATAATTTGCGTTTGTAGGACTACATTGATGGATGGAATGAAAAGTGTGATAAACGTACGAAAAAGAACCAAAATGGAAGAGAATGAAAGTTCAGGGATCAAAATGCAAATAAACAAAAGATGACCCGAGGACAACTCAAGAGAGGATACGAGTTTAATCACAAATTGAGGATGTCATGGGATGATTTGAGGGAAAGAATGAACAAAAGAGGTCAAAACAAGAGAAAACGGAAGTTCAAGGACCAAAATGAAGATTTCGAAAATATATTGCACCATGCAGCCGCATGGTGTAATTTCCTTGCGGCCGCAAGGAAGGGTTCAGGAATAAATTCATGAAAATTTTTTGTTCCATGCAGCCGCAAGGAAAATAACCATGCGGCCGCATGGTAGTATTTTTGGCCCGATTTTCTGGTTTCCTTTTCTCGCTAAAACTCTTATGGAAAGGAATCTAGGGCACTTATTTAACCCTAAACTCGTCCAAAGAAAGGGGGCTACGCCACTTTTGAGAGAAAAATACCTTGGAGAGCTTACAAGAAGGCAAGAACAAGGATTTACATTCGAAGTTTCAAGATTTCAAGATTTAATTCAAGATTTTGGTGATGTTTTCTTTTCATTATTTTTATTGTTCTTTTCTTTTGTCCATGTTAGGCTAGACTTTTCATGTACTAGGTGAACGATGAACCTCGCATTATGATCTTTTAATTCCTATTTTGCAATTTGACATTTAAACGCGTTTGATGGCTATTGAATGGTTTATATACACTTTTCGTCTCCATGATTATAGTGCACGATAATTGTGTGAGTTTAGGTGGTTTATTTTATGCATTCGAAAGAAGGGAAATAAACTCAACAAGGTATAAATCATCGTTTTGTTCATAGAGGATAGAAATATACCGATATGCATGACGTGAATCTCTAAGTGTTTACAAAACTTCATGCATTCTTGTATATTGCATTTGTCATAGAAATATAGTCAAATGGTATACTAGGATAGGTTCAATTCTACTCGAAAGATATTGTTGGATAGGTTAGAAACATTGATTCTTCAAACGATTCATCGTGTTGTCAAATTGTGAGATAGGGGTTAAGAGTGAATTTTGCTTGGCGATTCGGGATCCTAGTACGCTTTTCATACATTGATTTCTTCAAACTTTTGCATTCAAACATTACTTTTGTATTTGATTCACAATTTTAGTTTAATTTATAGATTAGTCATAGTTCCATCATAAAGTCACAAAAATAATCATATTGAGTTTAATAGATTCGGTTAAGGTCGCAATAATAGAATCCAAGTTAAATCAATCCTCGTGGGAACGATACTCGAAATTTTAGGATTTCCACTTTATTACTTGTCAACGAACCGTACACTTGCGGTGGTTTTATTCGAAACATATTTTCGTGAACAGTGTCCATTGTGAGTTCGCGGAGATTGATAAGTTCATAAAGGTGCTTTAAATGCTATTCAGGTGCACGTGGATTCCATAAAAAATGAATTTGATGAGAAACTAGATAATTTCATAGGCGAAATTAAGTAAAAAAATACACTTACTAATGAGCAATAGCGAGATATTTTTTTAGGAATATCTGAATTCAAAAATTTTTGGGGCCTGTACCCCGGACGGAGACGTGATAAGGAATTCTACAGAGAATGAAATACAAAGGCATGTTGATGACGAGTTGATGATGGTTGATTATGCATTGGCATTCAGAAAGAGGATGGTGATGACGCATTTAGAGCCTTAATAGTATCTCAATTGGCGTAAGCATTGATTCGTCAGTCATAATCAAGTGTACGTTAACGTTTTTACGCCAAGTTTTAGGGAGCCCGAGCAGTGTTTTCCTTTAAAGGGGAGCCGTGAGTTTGCCGAAATAAGGCTTATCACCACCATTATACCAACAATTGACAATCATACCAGCTGACTGTGATAAAATACATGCCAACTTTTAAGTTTAATAGTCGACCAATCGACTGTGTTTCACAATTGACCGGCTTACTATTTTTTACCATCATCATTTTCGATGAGATTAAGGTGTCAAGTTTATTAATATACACGTAAGTCTCTATTACGCTCAATAATATACCTAAATAATAAAGAATAAGCATTATACACAATAATTTAATCCACAAATTTTTGAAACATTAAATGAAAAATTAATCTCGTAACCCCCCCTCCAAAAAAACTAACCTTGTTGAAGATAATGACCAGTGTGTGGTGGTCGGTGTTGAGTTGACTCTGGGGATACTTCTTCGACGGAATCTCGTCTGTAGATTGTGCGAGTAATTTGAAATTTCTTTTTCCTCTGCACTCAAGAAATTAGTAGAAAATGAGGGTAATTTTGTGTTTTTGGTATTTAACTTACTTTTTATACTTTTTAACTTTTTTTTTTAATGGTCAAATGTCAGTATGAAAATATAGCCGGGTCAATTAGTCATTTTCTTGTATTTCCTCTCCTTACCCCCCCCCCCCCACTAGAAAATCCCCTTTCTGTTTCGCAATCCTCTTTGCAATATCTCATCCGTTTCCACTCGACTTTGTACAAAGAAATCCATCCAAATTTTTACACTCTCACATTTCGATAAATGTGCAACATTACTTGCTTGAGTACTACAGTGTTGTTAGCAATGCTCGTGTTTTCTTATATTATTGGCTGGATATTTCTGAATTTGAATCACATTATTGATAGGTTTTCCCCAATTCCCGAAGGGCAAGTGTCAAGGGGTTTTTAGAATATAAAATATAAAAACAAATAAAAAAAATTTATGAAAATTAAACAAAGATTATAAATATTATTTAATTAAAATTTATCATAAATAGAAAAGAATTAAAAATAAACAATTAAGAAATTTTGAAGTTATTTCCAAAACAATTATAATAAAAACAAAATAAATTGAATAAAAAATATGGATATTATTTAATTAAATTTGAAAATAAATAAATAAAGAATATAGATAGTATATAATTAAAATTTAAAAAAATATTTATCATAAAAAGAAAAGAATTAAAAAATATTAAATTGAAAAGAAAATGAAAAGAAAAATACAACAGTGAGCGCGTGCCAACTGTGAAAAGGCCTAGACTAACACAATCAGGCTGGCCAAGTGTTTTCTTGCCGTCTTCATTTTCGACGTGATTAAGATATCAAATTCATTAATATACATATAGGCCTCTACTACATCCTATTATCTACCTAAATAATGAATAATAAATATTATACATAACAATTTAATCCACAAATTTCAACAAATTTTTGAAACACGATAAATGAAAAATGAATCACATAATGACAAAAAGAAAACTAACATTGTTGAAGATAATGGCCAGTGTGTAGTGGTCGACGTTGGATTGACTCTGAGGATGCTTTTTTGACTGGATCACGATTGTAGATTGTGTGAATAATTTGAAAATTATTTTTCCTCTCCAATGCAGATTGTGTAATTAATTATACGTTACTGATGAGTTTTCAGTAATTTTAGGGAGAAGTGTCCATTGCGAGTTTGCGGAGATTGATAAGTTCACAAAGGCGTCTTTAAATGCTATTCAGGTGCATGTGGATTCCATAAAAAATGAATTTGATGAGAAACTAGATAATTTCATAGGCGAAATTAAGTAAAAAAATTCACTTACTAATGAGCAATAGAGAGATATTTTTTAGGAATATCTGAATTCAAAAAATTTTGGGGCCTGTACCCCGGACGGAGACGTGCTAAGGAATTCTACAGAGAATGAAATACAAAGGCATGTTGATGACGAGTTGATGATGGTTGATTATGCATTGGCATTCAGAAAGAGGATGGTGGTGACATATTCGGAGCCTTAATAGTATTTCAATTGGCTTAAGCCTTGATTCGTCAGTCATAATCAAGTTTACGTTAACGTTTATAAAATGATTAAGCCAAGCTCTGGGGAGCCGTGAGTTTGCTGAAGTAAGGCTTATCACCACCATTATACCAGAGCCTGTGACATTGGAACATACAACCAAGGTAATCTATAAATTATGTAGATTTTATTTGTTCTATTTTTAGATTCTATACAGAGTAACGTAAATATTTTCGTAAATGAAGATAGGAATACAGAATTCTAACTTTTCACCATCTAGTAGAGGCTGAGGATAAATCAAGAATAAATATAAAAATTTGTATATGAGGATAGTAATACAGAATCCCAACATTTTACCGTCAAGTCGAGGTTGTGGATAAATCAATAAAAATTTAATTTATCATTAAAAAACCCACTGCACCTTTTTCACACTCTCTAGACTCGAAAAAACTTGGCATGTTGAGTATATTAATCTCAACAAATAGAATAATCACAACATAGACTTACATTGGATCCTTCAAATGATTTTGATGACAATCTGGATATTTTCAACAAATTTGTTCAAGATATCATTAACTGCGATGAAAAGGTGTCTGATAGGTATAAGATCATTCTTTTGTTGAATTCTATGCATAATTCATATAGAGAGGTTAAGAATACAATTAAGTATGGTATGGATACCTTAACACCCGAGATTGTCATAAATTTCCTTAGGAGTAAGGAGATGAAGATTACAGCTGAAAAAGATGATAAGAAGAGTGATGAGTTACATATGATGAGGTGTAGAATAAAGTTTAAGCAGATGAATTTGGGTAGAGCTCAAGACAGTAGTGATTTGAATAGTGACTTGAGTGATAGGGGTGGTAAAAAAAAGGTAAGAGATGGGACATGTCCAGTGGTAAGCAATGTTACAATTGTGGTAAGTCTGGACAGTTTGTGAGGGATTGTCCCAAGAAAAAAGATAAGTAGAAGGGTAAGATGAGATATGAGGCGAATGTGGATATATGGTCGAGTGATGACCCTAGTGAGGTTTATTGAGAGTAAATCTAGTTACTGCATGTGCATCTGTTTGTAATCCTTTCTGCATGTGTGTGATTGCTTAATTCTGTTACATGGCTATATGTGCATTTCAATGTGTTTGATATGTACATTTGCATGAATTTGAAAGCAATTTAATTACTTAGTGTAATTGTTTGCATACATAGTGGGTTAAGATGCATTAACAGTATGTTGTATGTCTACATTGGTGGTTTGTACTGATGATGTGGAGTGTGATATTTGGATCACGAGTGGATATGTGATTAAATGTCGGAATCCTTTATCTATAATGAGACCCTAATCGAGTGGAGTTCAAGAGAGAATGTCTATCACTTCTGTTAGGTGGACATCCATTATCCACTTAGGTTGGGAAAAGTGATGTAGAGATAGAAGATTATCTCGAGGACTTAGGATCTATAGAGGTCTATCAATTAGACATTAGTTGAGTGATAAGTCTAGTGAGCATAGTGGGCGATGATGTAAGATATGTGTTCTCGAGGTGTGAACAACACTGAATGGGATATGATAAGAGTGGTGAGATCTTTTCATGGTGTCATTTATGCATTTGTTGCATATGTGTTTTGAACGTTTCCTTGATTAACTTGATGTTAATCTGTTGTTCTGTGTGAACGTATTTTTGAAAAGATCTGTGGATTATCCTATGTTATATCTCCATTGCATGATTATTTACTCTTGATTGATTACCGTGATTATCTTCGTATACTTAGGTATTTGTTTGTGACCTGAACCCTAGTGAGTATATGGAGCATGTATGATATGTATTTCGGGTCCAAAATACGAGGTAAAGTTTGTGATTCCAATTTTATTGGTTGCCTTAATTATATAAGCGTTAACTTTGTGTTTTGATTGGGTATCAAAGTAGAGATTTGTTGAGTTTTGAAATCCAATAAATCTTGGACTATGATGTAAACGTTGGATAAAATTGTTGCCAACAAGCAATTCTAAATGCTCAACCCAAAAACAACGTAGACAGTTGGAAGTAACTTAAATAATTAATATTGCTCATGACCTATTTTTATTACCTTTTGAATGACTTTGAATTTTGGCCCATTAACCCTTTTTATTGGTCCAACTAAAGCCTAACATAGCCTATATATATGGTGTTCTTGCTACCTTAATTGTTTAGTGTATGATTTGTCAGAAAAGAAAAAAGAAACAGTGTGCAAGAGAGGAGAAAAATCGACAGCCCCTTTGAAGAGAGAAAAACTATGGCTTTTTTGGTATTTTGGTCCCATTTCTTAACTTCTTTCATTTTTTTCCTGCCTTTGTGGCTACAAATCATCACTATTATTTTGTCATTTATGGGGTGAGATTGTTGAGCAATCAAGGTGAATATTTTGGTTATTGGTTGGAGCAGTGGAGATTGATTGTATGGTAGAGAAAGATAACGTGAAACTGAGCCCGGAAAACATCATTTGGATGACCCTTAGAGCAAGCTTTCACGACAAACTACAAATTGACAGCAAACTTCATTTACTCTTCATTTGAAATTGGCTAGCACCTTTTTTACTACAAATTGACAGCAAATTCATTTCCTATCTACAGTAATGCTTGGACAATGTAAGGAAGGTACATGCATAAATTGGAATTTCGATATTACCCTTAAGTATAACACTGAATGAAAATAGTTTATTGCAAAGGTACTAGTACTGCTGCAACTGAAACGTAAAATCGAGGGTATGATTGTCCATTCAGATTGATGTCTAAAAAATATCTCGTCTATAAGATGTACTTCGTACCGGAAGTCCAATCTTAATTTCATTGTTGTATATGTATCTTCTCTTCATATTCGAAAAAAGGCAAAAAAAAAAATCAATTATTCTTCTTAGCCCACTGTACTAGCATTTCTTCATTCTTTTGCGATTTCCTTCTTCTTCTCATGTTATAGGGGTTTTCCCTTTGTACAGAAGTAGTGGTTACCTCTACAGACTTCTCACAAGAGGTAGGTCCTATGCGGGACCCACCTCGATAAAAAAGAAAAAAAATTACCCACCCCATATGTGTGAGTGTTCTGTGGGGGGTTTTGTGAGAACCTCATGTACATGAAGCATGATTGGATATTCTTTGTGCTGGATGTACAAATAAGTAATTTTTTTCTTTTACTTTCTTTTTACAAATGGTCTTCTTTGTTGTGCTTTTGTTTAGATTTTGGGTAGGGTTTCTACATATTTTTTTCTAAGGACATATGATAGATTTCCGGATTGCTGTTTCCATATCCATTACGAAGAAGTGCAAATTGCTTCTTGATTTTTAGATTTTTCTCTATTGGGTTCCAGTGTTAGATTCCCACCTGCATATATTTGGAATCTTGTTCTGTATGGTCTTATGAGTGATTGCCATCATAATTTTTATATGACTATTTTTTGTACCTTCGATTTCTTCTTCTGTGTGTTGTTGTGAATTCTTGCAAAAACTTTCCAAAAAAGTAAAACATTTGCATAGCATTTAAAGAGTGGTGACATAAAGCATGTGAGTTTCATATCTTTTACTTAAACTCTTTTCCATTTATGTTGTCGATTGTCATTTTCATGCTTAATGTATACTACACACAAAAACCAGAGACACCGATACAAAGTAATTTTCTTATTTCATAATTCTCATGTACTTCTTCAAGGCAAAGCTTATCGAAGAACTGTAATTTTCAACACACACTCTTTGGTTAGTGCTCTTAATAATAACATGGTATGTTATATATTCATAGTTTATTAGTGCTTTTGGTCGCCAATATGCTATTCTTTCATTTCACTTTCGTTCCTACTAATTTGAGAAGATTTTGTCTAAGGTTATTAATAGTACTAGTTTTGGCCGTGCAGTGCACGGACTTTGATATTTTGATGGTAATGTTAGCGTCGAATATGAAGAATTAAAGAAGAAGATATACGCGAGGTCAGCAAAATGAATAGTTTCATTAATGAAAAACAAAATCAGATTTGTACTCAAATAATAAAAACGGAGAATATCTAGGCATTTAATTTTATAACTTTATTATTAACTCAATGATCTAAAAATATTTATGATGGATATAAAACTGATTAATAGATCAAAGGGAAAAAAAATCCAATTTGTTCCCCAATAGCTTAATTTTTAATTTTTTTATTCTTCAGTTTTTTGCATCTTTTTTACGCGCTAACACTAATATATTTCAACGTAATATAAAATTAGAAATGTGAAGTTGAATATTTATGTTAGAATTTATTGTACTACTACAAATTATAGTATCATAAGACAATTAAATGCAATGACAATTATGTTCTTGCTTTGTTTCATTTCCAATTCTATGTAAGTAATCATAAAATGCTGGATCTAGTTTTGCTCTCATGTTCTCAACCAAGGATATGTGTGAATATAAAGGCTATATGTCAGAGAAAATTAAGCTAGCTTTCATAATATCATCTTTTTTCCCCTTGGTACTACTGGTAAAACTTGTCGGAAATCTCCCTCCTAAAACTACTACTTTCCCATCGAAAGGCAAATTACAATCAGCAATATCTTTACGCATTTTATCAACAGCTTCAATGGCACAACGATTTACCATAGGCGCTTCATCCCAGAGTATTAACTTCGACATTTTCATCAAAGTTCCTAAAGCAGATTGTTTACTCACAGAATAGGTTACTTGACCAATTGTTTCCAATGAAATTTTAAATCTTGAATGAGCTATTCATCCTCTAGGTAAAAGAGATGCAGATACACCAGATGATGCAGCAGCCAAAGTAATTAAATTTTGTGACCTCACACCAGCTAAGAGTGCTTTATATAGAAAAGTTTTACCTGTTCCTCCTGGACCATCAATGAAATAAACTGCACTTGAATTGCAATTTACTTTTTCCATTATAGTAGCATAGACAATTTTTTGCTGATCATTTAAGCTTGCTACACAAGCGTAACCCCCTTCAATATCCAAATTTGATGTCTCCTCTGCAATCATTCTTGTTAACCTCTCATTTTCATCTATATTAACATTGAAGGACACTATTTCATAATCATTTATATTTTTGCCCAATGATTCTAGAATAGAACTTATGTCTTCCAAAGCCTGTAATTCAGCAACATCTCGAGGTTTATTTTCATGTACGTAATAGTCAACTCTTAAATTTATTTCATAGTAGTTTCGAATGATCATGGTTGCAGAGTATAAGAAGCGTAGCAAACAGACACCTTAAAGAAGTAGGCATGTTATAAACAATAGCTTCGATAGACATTCTTCACAATGATAGTCTCCGCTTAACAAGCTATGTAAAAGTGTCGCTTCTCGATATGTACTTACAGTTACTCCATTTGAAGTTCGTAAATGATGAAATAACGTTGGACCTCGAATATGATTGAGAAGTACCTGTAGGAAATATCGTTCTCTTTCAGAAGGATTTGTTTAAACAATTCGACCTATGACAATATGTTTCTTTCTGGAAGTCCAAATCTTCTTACATGAATTCCAAACAAAAAGTGTTGGAAAATCTCGATATAATAATGTACGAGCAAATCTATCTGCTTCATTTACTCTAAAAAATCATGTTAACATTGTTCGTCTTGTATCTTCATTCTCAATAATAGTAGTTAAATCATCTTCGTCGTTATATCGCACTTGTTGATGATTTAGGAGATGAAGTTGTAAAGAGTAAACAGTTGGATAGATTTCTGCTAAATTGAATGATAAAATCCTCCACATTGCCTCAGGTAGAGATATTCATCTAGCAGATTTGATAAACAGAAATTTCATCGACTTCTTTCATTGTTTCAGCTGGTGCAATTGAGAAATTAATCCGATCATATCCTTTGTACACATATTTGTACAAATATTTTACAACTTTAATAGAAGAACATACTTCGACATTTAAGTGGCAATCAAATTTTGCACTTAAATAAGGATTGTACGGCACGACCCATCGGTTATCCAACATATGACCTCTAACTTTAATACAAATACCATTATTATGACGTTTATAGAAAGGGTATGCGTTGTCACCAAATGAAATAACATTACAATAATCCCAAGGAAATTTATTTTTGCATTTTTTATTAGATTCCATACATACGTTTTTGGGATTCAAATCCCCACAAGGACTATGCATATTATGTTTGATAATAACACAATGAAGATGATGATATTTGGTTTGGTTAGGAATCTCACAGCTAACTATTTTATCAGCATCTACAGCATAACAAATTTTGTGGCCGTATTTGAAAATCAATAGAAAATGTGCATGAAGAAGACCTCTTTTCTGAAATTCGATAACATATATATGTGCAACAACGTGGCCTAAGATTTTTTTATATAAATCATCTTTCAAATCTTCTAATTTTTCTCTAAATATACGTGCAATTAAATCTGAGAGATTTTGAATCTCGTCATTGTGTTTTAGTTCTTGCGTAATCTCTAACCAATTTGGATTACATGTAATAGTAAAAAATATATCTGGTTTTCCATAACGTTGCACAATAGCCATTGCATCCATATATCTCCTTAGCATATCTCTAGGACCACATGTAAAAGATTGTGACAAAATAAATTTTTTCCCAATGTTGCAACCTCTCGTTTCTCCAGTTTGAACACTATCTACAATACCTTGATAAAGTTCCACTCGAATTTGTTTTTGGTTATTACGAAAATAGTCTAATCTTGCAGTTTCAATTTTTACATATATATCTACAACATATTGTTGAAGCAATGGACCACTGCGAAGCAAAATAGACTTACTGGAAGGCTGAATTTGCAATTTGTATGAATAATACTCTCGACAAGAAACCTGAGATCGGTGTTTCGTTCCACTAAGCACTACAAAAAAGTGATCATTCATTAATAACCATTACAGGGTACAAATGAGCGAAATGTGGAAAAAAATCTGGGTACAAACCTTCATTCTCGTGTTCAATAAATTCAACTGCAGAAGTCACTGTTGAAGGTACAATATCAAATTCAGAAGTAGGTTGAACAGAGGTGGTCATGCATCTCCTAATGCCTTCATACCAACTGAATTCCCCGTAAGGGAAAAGTAATGTATATTGCAAAGGATTATAGCAACCGTAATAATAATGAACTCTATGTGTATCATCAGAATGACCATGTATAATAGTATCACGAACGCGAACATTAGCATTCTTATCGTCTTCCACCCATATAACAGCTATTTAAGATACTGTAGGAGTGTTAAAAACGCGTTGATCAAGACCTGGATCGCATCTTATGTATATTTCATGGTCTTCCAAGTTAGGTATATTAGCTAGAGACCTAAAAAATCTACTATATGAATTTTCCTTCAAAATTTCAATTAAAATGATCAAGGTATGTTGAACAAAGTTTTATAAAGTTTCGATACGATTTTTAAGTTCATTGTCTGTGTCATAAAAATATAACTGCATATAAGAAGGCTTATTGTCTTGTAGGATAAGTTTATTTACATAATGGTATATTTGCCCTTGAACCCGGAATGTGTAAATACCTTTGTATGATTTGAAGAGATTTTTGTCGTATGTAACACCAAATGAAGTAAAATCGAAATGGTTATTTTATCATCTTACAAGCTTCTTGAATTCCATATCTTTGGATTCTTTGGACGTAAATAATTTGCACAATTCGGCGGGTTAATCGGGCATAGGAAAATAAACTTTTTAATCAGAGCAACAGAAACCTTTGCTTTCTTTGTAAAATCTTCTTGCACAACAATGTTTACAAATATCGCATGTAGGTAATACATATGAAGTGGTTGGTATATTTAATATATTAAAACTACTTTGTAATTCAGAATTGCAAATATTAGGAGAATCTTGGTTCTTTGATGTAGAAGCCTCAGTATCTTGGAAATCATGATTCACCATAGGATATTGCATTCGCACATGATTGTAATTATTATGCCTGGATGACATATGATTAGCATCAGAATTATTATGTCTAGATGCTATTATTTCGCGATGATCGGTGCGTCCAGTGCGAAGCTGTTGTCGTCGCTCTCTTTGCCTTTGGATTTGTTGTTGGCGAGAGGACATTGTTTCGAAGTTTAAAGGAGCAGTAACTCCATCGAAATTTCGAGCATCCATGACAACAATATGCCAAATAGTTGAGACTAAAAGCAGCCAACAGAAATTGAAGAAAGCTAAGTGGAAATAAGATTCCTATGAAATATATTAACTTATTTAGCATATTTGCAACTAATATAAATAAATGAAACTGGCAAGCAAGTTTCGTGCTATAAATAAAATTGCTTTTGAATGTATTTTGGGCATATTCAATGAAAAAGAAAAATAAAATTGAATGGACGACGGAATCCCATCTCAATCTTGAAAAATTTCAAAGAACCTAATAATGACGTGAAGATAGAGAGCATTTCAATTCAAAATATTATGAGAGAGAATATTGTTTTTAGAGTAATAAAGTTAATAAAGTAAAGAAAAGGAAAAAAAACAATCATAAAAGAAAACTTGAACAATACATTGTTATAGTGTTATTGTTCAACACAAAAGTATATTCCCATTTTAAGTTCTCAAAAATAGCATCTAATTCCTTAAAGAAATCAAGCAAAAAGTTGAATTTTCTATTACCGAATCTTCAATTCACAGCCAAAATTAGAAGGGAATCAATCTTCTTCGAATTTTTTTTAACTCACAATAATTAAGATAAAAACAATATTTTATCTACCAAAAAAACCCAAAAAGAAAGAAATATCAGATTTATCTGGAAATGATCTGAACTTTATTTCATATTCAAAGCTTGAAACTAATAGAAATAAATAAAATTGGCAAGCAAAGTTCATGCTATAAATGAAATTTCTTTTGAATGTATTATGGGAAAATGGAATACACATACCTCAGCGTTGTAAGAGCAGAAGGCGTATTTTCGATTTCAAGTGATTTCTTGAGTGCAACACAAAGGTGAAAATCCTCTCAGTTTTGGAAAATTTGAACACCGAAAGAAGGATTATTATTATTATTATTATTATTATTATTATTATTATTATTATTATTATTATTATTATTATTATTATTATTATTATTATTTTGCAATTTCAAAGATCTCAAAATTCTAAAAGTGTTTTTATAAGCTCAACTACGAGATTTTTTGTAAAACAATCCTGGTAGTAGCGAATTTTGATTTCATGTTGTGGGCAAAGCGTGTAGAAGAAGATGTCGTTTGCCTTTTGGCATCCTTCAGAATAGGATATAAAGTCAACAATTGTGAGTGTACAGAAGAAATCAGATATTTAGAGGCAATGCTATTTCTCCGTATAATGTGGAGTAAATCCCTTGTTACTCCGTATTATGTGGAGTAAAGCCATTTTTTTTATTCTTTAGTTTTTTACGTTCTTTTTTTTTAACGTGCTAACACTAACTGAAGATTACTACCACGCTCAAATTTCAAATAGCATAAATGACTCCATTAACATAGAACAGGGAAAATAATAAGCAAACTCTAATTATCCTATCATCAACAAATTCAATTTTTGTCTTACAATATTGTTCACCAGTATAATTACAATTGCATATTTAACTAACTCCATAATTTCATTTCAGGTGGTGCAGAAAAGCAGTGTGACAATACTATAATTTGTAGTAGCATAACAAATTCTAACATGAAATATATTAGTGTTAGCACGTAAAAAAATAATGTAAAAAAAATTGAAGAATGCAAGCCATGTTTTCGCACAGAAACTAAAAAAAAAAAAAAAAAATTATGTCCAGTCATTCCGCACATCAGAGTACTCACAGCGTTAGTGCGGAATGACGATATAAATAACAAATGAAGAAGCAAGAGGAAACAATTAAGAACATAATTTACAAATGAAGGAGAAAAAAATTATGAGCTCCGCATAATGCGGAGCAACAAGCGGTTGTTTAGGTGCTTGTTATGGAGGAACGACATCTCCATAGAATTTGGAGACACGGCACTCCATGTCCGTTTGTCTGTAGTATATACAATAAAATGTTATTTACTAATGGAAAAAAGAGTATAAATATTTATTTCGAATTATTTATTCATTGTACCATTTATTAAATATATTATAAATAAATAAATAAAAGTTGGACGACTCCGCATAATGCGGAGTTCATGCTCCGTGTCTCCGAATTCTATGGAGACACGGTGTGCCGTGTCTCCATAGAATTTGGAGACACGACATCTCGATAGAATTTGGAGACTTGGCACTCCGTGTCCGTTTGTCAATAGTGTATAGAATAAAATGTTATTGCTTAATGGAAAAAAAGAGTATAAATATTAATTTCGAATTATTTATTCATTTTACCATTCATTAAATATATTATTAAAAAAAAGTTGGACGATTCCAACTCCGCATAATGCGGAGTTCGTGCTCCGTGTCTCCGAATTCTATGGAGACAAGGTGTGCCTTGTCACCATAGAATTTGGAGACACGGCCTCTCCATAGAATTTGGAGACTTGGCACTCCCTGTCCGTTTGTCTATAGTGTATACAGTAAAATGTTATTGCCTAATGAAAAAAAAAATTGATGTGCTCCGCATTATGCAGAGCAAATCAGTTTTTGCTCCGCATAATGCGGAGTTCATGAGCTCTGCATTATGTGGAAACAATGCTTCGGTTGCTCCGCATTATGCAGAGTAATGCTATTTCTCCGCATTATGTGAATTAAATCCCTTTTTGCTCCTTATTATGAGGAGTAAATCCATTTTATTTTTTTTTTATTTTTTTGTATTCTTCATTTTTTTACGTTCTTTTATTTTTTACGTGATAACACCAATTGAAGATTACTACCACACTCAAATTTCAAATAGCGTAAATGACTCCATTAACATATAACAGGTAAAATAATAAGCAAACTCTAATTATCATATCATCAATAAATTCAATTTTTGTCTTACAATATTGGTCACCAGTATAATTACAATTTCACATTTAACTCACTCCATAATTTCATTTCATGTGGTTCAGAAAAGCAGTGTGACGATACTATAATTTGTATAGCACAATAAATTCTAAAATGAAATATATTGGTGTTAGCACGTAAAAAAATAATGTAAAAAAACTGAAGAATGCAAGCCATGTCTCTGCACAGAAACTTAAAAAAAAAAAAAAAAATTATGTACAGTCACTTAGCACAGCGGAGTACTCACAGCGTTAGTGCAGAATGACAATATAAATAACAAATGAAGAAGCAAGAGGAAACAATTAAAAACATAATTTACAAATGAAGGAGAAAAAAAAATTATGAGCTCCATATAATACGGAGCAACACCGCATGTTGCTCCGCATAATGTGGAGCTCATAAACTCCGAATTATGCGGAGCAAAAACTGATTTGCTCCTCATAATACGGAGCAAATCAGTTCTTTTTTTTTTTTTTCATTAGGCAATAACATTTTATTGTATACACTATAGACAAACGGACACAGAGTGCCAAGTCTCCAAATTCTATGGAGATGCCTGTCTCCAAATTCTATGAAGACACGGAACACCATGTCTCCATAGAATTCGGAGACACGGAGCACGAACTCTGCATTATGCGGAGTGCTCTCCGCATTATGCGGAGTTGGAGTCGTTCAACTTTTTTTTTATAATATATTTAATAAATGGTAAAATGAATAAATAATTCAAAATAAATATTTATACTTTTTTTCCATTAGACAATAACATTTTATTGTATACACTATAGACAAATGGACACGGAGTGCCAAGTCTCCAAGTTCTATGGAGATGCCGTGTCTCCAAATTCTATGGAGACACGGGACACCATGTCTCCATAGAATTTGGAAACGCGGAGCATGAACTCCGCATTATGCAGAGTTGGAGTCGTCCGACTTTTTTTTTTATATATTTATAATATATTTAATAAATGGTAAAATGAATAAATAATTCGAAATAAATATTTATACGCTTTTTTCCATTAGGCAATAACATTTTATTGTATATACTATAGACAAACGGACATGGAGTGTCGTGTCTCCAAATTCTATGGAGATGTCGTGTCTCCATAACAAGCGCCTAAACACACCAACATATAAATGGAAAAAGGAATAGAAAAAGGAAACCGTTTTCTTTCCAACCCAGTAATGAAAAATTAAAACCTCAACATAGAAAAATCAAATAATAAACTAAAACTCACATTTTTTTTTGAAGTTTCTGTCTCCGCATTATGCGGAGACATGGCTTGGTGTCTCCACATAATTTTTTTTTTTTTTTTTTAGTTTCTGTCTTTGCATTATGCTGAGATTGCTCCTCATTTTGCAGAGTGATTTTTTTTTTTTTGTATTCTTTAGCTTTTTTTTACGTGCTACTTATTTATTTTAACGTAATATAAAATTAGAAATGTGAAATTGAATATTTATGTTACAATTGATATACGTGAGAAAGAAGATATTTTTCTCTAACACGATTGCAAAAATCAATTAGTCAACAAAAATAGCTGCTGTAGCAAAAAATAGTCCATGAACAGTAAATGATGGGGATAAAATGGAAAAAAATTAATTGAGAGAGATAAAATTGGAAGACAAAATGCTTCACAAATGAACAGTAACATGTGGATTGGCTCTTTTAATATAGTAGGGATTCAAGTTTCGAATTACCTGAAATGAGAAATTCAGACAAGTGGTCATTTCTGTTCCTGATGCTTACTGGAGTATTAACTTCAGAATAACTGTGCAACTTTGTCTATTTATCTTTAATTATTTAAATGGATTGTTTACAAAGACGTGGGTAACTTTTGTTCTGATTTTCTGTCATAGTGTTTCCTTATCCCCCTTCCAGATTCCATGATAAAAACCATAGTTTATTAGCTACGATGAGATTTGGAATATGTGATATGCTTATTACCAGTTCCTTCATTTCTTGAACTCTTCCTCTTTGAGACTTTTAATTAGTAGCAGTAAACTCATGGCCATGGTATTATTTCCTTCCATTTGTTGATGTTGAAGTTTGTGGCTATAGTGTGCTAGACATGTCATTATTATATTTGTCAATGTACCATCATTTCTCTTACCTGCTACATTGTGAATTTTCCCGTAGCAAAAGTTTCTGCTACTCTATTGTAGGGTTCCTTTTTCTATCCTAGCCAGCTATTGTCAAGTAGCATGATAATCCTAAAATTTTGAACTTGCTGAACATTGTGTTGATACTAAGCCCCCGTGTGAGCCCCATTTTTTCTCATTCTGTTACATTAATTTTTTCTCTCTCTTCATCTCAACCACACATTCTCAAATAAAATAATATTACACACAAATCTAAAACTTTTCCACCACACATTTTCCCATCAATCACTATTCTACAAATTTTCAACCCCAAAAAATGGGGGCCAAACAGGGGCTAAGATAGTCCTATCTTGGGACACTTCAACAAAAATGACATTTTGCAACACACAAAAGGAAATATTCGCTAATTAAATGTTGATAAAGGAGTCTATCACAACATTTTACTAGGTGAATTTTGCAATTAATGAACATAATTGAGCTTTGACAATGTTACCCCTCAATTCCGTGGTCTAAAGAAGCAAGGCCACATATGCAGGACAGTCAACGAAAAGCCAAAAGGAGGCCCAACAAGTCAAAGATCCCAGCACGGAAATAGGCCGAGGTTATGTGCTACACACATGATATAAAGGGTCCCACATTGCCGACAAGGCATTGACTTAGAGGGTCCTCTAAAAGACAGTATGAACTTCAGCCTAAAGGAGCCTTGGATTGGAGGTCCTCGTGTGAAGAGCCTCGACTAAAGGGCCTCATACACGTACACAGTACCTCGGCTGAGAGCTCATGAGCCTCGATTTTGGGCTTGGGCTTGGAAAAGGCCCATATGGCCCATTTACATATCCTATATATATGTGATTCGTTTCATAATTAAAGTATATTCTTTAACCCTATCTTTTTCCCCTCCTTCCTCTCTTGCACTTATATTTTCCTCGTCCGGCAGTTGACTTGACTGTCGGAGTGCGAACGGTCATGGGACCTTTTTCTTGATCGGTGGCCTTTGCTTCCTAACGGGGTGTTTAGAGTGCAGGTGATGTCCACGTGGAGGGGACGTGGTGGAAATTCTGTTAAGCTCATTTTTTGGGGTTAACAGATTGGCGCCCTCTGTGGGAAATAGTATGTTAACCATGTTTTACCAAGTACCAAAAAGTCACCGGAAAAGATTATTTTTTCGGACAGTGGGAGCAAATTAGAACTTGAAGAAGTTCGTGAATCCACAGATATTGTTGACCAATTAGATGAACCTGAGTCTGATCCCACACCCGCTGAGGGACAATCTTTTGATCAGGACATAGAAACTCCTGAGGACACTCCAGCTCAGCGTAAGTCAAGTAGGACCATTCGACCTCCTAATCAAGTATTATTAATCGAGGATGATGAACCTACTAATTACGCAGAAGCAAAGTCAAGTGTTAACTCAAAGAGATGGCAGGAGGCCATGGAATCCAAAATGAACTCGATGTATTAAAACAAGGTATGGACTTTGGTTGACCCTCTTGATGGGATAAAACCCATAGGTTGTAAATGGGTTTACAAGAAAAAGGTTGACGCAGATGGAAACATCCATACATACAAAGCAAGGCTAGTAGCAAAAGGCTATAAACAAAGGTACGGTGTTGACTTTGATGAAACCTTTTCTCCTGTAGCCATGTTAAAGTCCATCCGGATTTTGCTTGCAATAACTGCATATCATGATTATGAAATATGGTAAATTGGTGACAAAACTGCTTTCCTTAATGGAAACTTGCAAGAGGAAATGTACATGACACAACCTGAAGGTTTTGAATCCAAAGAAGCAAACAAGGTATGCAAGCTTGATCGATCCATTTATGGATTAAAGCAAGCCTGTAGGAGCTGGAATTTTCGTTTTGATGAGACAATCAAAAGGTTTGATTTTATAAAGAATGAAGATGAATCGTGTGTTTACAAGAAGACAAGTGGGAGCGCTATCGTATTCTTGATTTTATATGTAGATGACATATTATTAATGGGAAATGACATCCCAATGCTTCAATCAGTAAAATTGTGGTTGTCAAAGAATTTCTCTATGAAGACATGGGAGAAGCATCTTATATCTTAGGAATTAAGATCTATAGAGATAGATCTAAAAGATTGCTTGGCTTATCTCAATCTTCGTATATAGATAAAATCTTGAGAAGATTTAACATGGAAGAATCCAAAAGAGGATTATGTCCCATGTCACACGGGATCCATCTCTCAAAAGATATGTGAGAGGAATCGTATGGATAAGATTCCTTATGCATCAGCAATAGGATCTATCATGTATGCGATACTATGTACGAGACCAAATGTTTCATATGCTCTAAGTGTTACGAGCAGGTTTCAAGCAAGCCCTGGTAAGAAACATTGGATAGCAGTTAAGAACATTCTCAAGTACTTAAGAAGGACTAAAGATACGTTCTTAATATATGGAGGAAATGAATTAAGAATTCATGGATATACTGATACTAGCTTCCAAACTGATAAGGATGATAGCAAGTCTCAATCTGGATATGTGTTCACTCTCAACAATCGAGTGGTTAGTTGGAAGAGTTCCAAACAAGAGACTACCGCTGATTCAACAACAGAAGCCGAGTATATTGTTGCTTCTAAAGCAGCAAAGGAAGCCATTTGGATTAAGAAGTTCATTAGTGAACTTGGAGTTGTTCCTATCAGTGTTGATCCTATACTTCTGTATTGTGATAACAATGGGGCCATAGTGCAAGCGAAGGAACCAATGTCTCATCAACGGTCCAAACATGTGCTGAGGTGGTACCATCTCATTAGGGAGATTGTACAAAGAAATGACGTAAAGATAGAGCGAGTTCCTACAGATGATAATATTGCAGATCCATTGACAAAGCCGTTGTCGCAGTATAAACATGATCGTCATGTAGACTCTTATGGTATTAGAAACATAAGTGATTGGATCTAGTGCAAGTGGGAGTTTGTAAGTGTTATGCCCTAGACCCAATCGATTTAGGTTATAAACATTTTTCATATGTTTAATGCATTTAATTCTGAAAAGATCTATTATTTATTTATATTGCTTTTCTATTGAAATTATATTAAATAATAGAATCTATAGATTTAAGTGTTTTCAATTTGTTAATCACAAGGAGTTGTGATTGTGAGATACAAATTGCAATATGACTAAATCTTAAATTATCCATGGTCGAAGTGATAACGAGACACGTATATCGTTATTACGGATAGACCATCGCGTGTAGCATTCTTACTTGTGAAGTAAGTAGCTGATCTCACAAGCTAAAGTGTGGTGACACTTGAATGAACACGTGGATGTTTTGTTATAGAACAAAACATTGGAGACCCACTGGGAGATTCCACATGATAACTATCTGAGTGTTAGTGGTTAATCTCTAACGTTCGGTAGTGAAATTGGTCCTTTGACTTGAGGTCATTATAGTACCTTATATGAGGACAATCATACTTTGGTGGTGTTGGATGTTACTCCGTCAAGGGTTGCTAATACATCATTGTTCGGGTATGTCAAGAATCATATGAAGGTTGTGAATGATTAATAGAGAATTCGTCACTCTTAGATAGTAAGAGAATATGATCTACATTTTATCCAGTTTAGTTGATAATGAAATCCTTGACCAATGTGAACTCATAAGTCGAAAAGGAGTTTTCGATTACATTGACTAAATAATGGGATAAAAGATATGATCGATAATTGAGATTGACACATATTCATATCTCATAATTGATTGGATCATATTGATGAAAGGACTATAATTTCACGGTAAACGAACAAGTTTTGGTTTGTTACATCACGTGACATTTCCCATCACATGTATTGCCTTGACACATTGCTAGATGTCAATCTGGGACGACGAATCTGAATGAGTGATAAATTAAAAAGATATTTTAATTTATCGATGATTTGATTAGATCAAAATAATAATTTACGACGTTAGACATCGTGATCGGGAACCTAATGGATCACACACAAAAGAGAACCAGAAGAATGAGATTTACCAATTAATTAATTGACAAGTGTTGGATAATTAATTAATCTTGGATTGCCTATTAATATGCCCAAATTAATTAATTGAATTAATTAATTCATTGACCGAGTTTAATTAATTTGATTAATAAAGTATCAGATCGGGTTTAGTTTCAAGAGGGGTCAAGCCCACTTGGGCTTATATTAATATGATACTAGGGTTTGAAAACTGTAGAGATTTTATTATTCTTGCTAGCACAAGAAAAGAAACCCTAGCCATCATTCTTGTTCTCTATGTGGATCACCATTGAAGGCTGGACAATTTGATAGATTGGATTGCAGATCGTGATCATTGGAGTTCGTGAATCAGCAAAGGAGTTTGCATAATTCATCAAATGTATAATTCTCATCACAATTCCTATCTAAACACATTGTAGATCCTTGGTGGAAATTGAAAAATTATTTTATTTTCACTGTGCATGATTAAGTAAATTCCCAACACGCTTCAATATACCGCAGGTAAAACAACTTGGTCCGATTTTTTCCTGGGAAGAGCATTAAATGTTGATAGACACGAAAGTGATGGTTGCGTGTTCAGATCAAGATAGGTGGTTCAAATCAGCCCTTTTTTGTGGACCTGTTGCTGGCAAATGGAGTAGTTTTTCAGGTTCATATCTATTTTCTGCTACTTTCACTTGCTGATCATTGATATGAGAATTAATATATTTAAGGAAACCAAATTTTCTTGGGCTTGAAAATAATGGTCGGTTTGAGATTTATTTCTGAGGCCCACATTAAAATGTCAACCTATTTTCAACTACTAAGCACTAAGTTAATGGATCTATTATTCACTTGGGCCCATTCTACAAAGTCTAAAGTTTAAAATTCTTTATGGGCTTTCCTTTTAAATTATGTTGGATTAGGCTGAGAAGCTTATTTGTTTCCTCTTGGGGAAAAAATCATAAATAAGGTGTATATTTTACACAAATTCAAAAATAGGTTTTTATTTATTTATTTATTTATGAAATAGTAAATTATTAAATCAATTCATTATTAAATATTTAATTCTAATATAATATAATATAATATAATTAACCCACTCCACATACACCACCCATAACGCTCCAATGACTATTCCCTCGATCATTCCGACCACCACTCTTCTTCGACAACCGTTCCGGTGACTGCTCAGATTCCTATAATTATTCTGACGATTGCTCCGACAACCATTCCAGTAACATATTTACAACTTACGGTTACAACTCAAAAATTTTGCAGGTCACAATTAATTCATTAGTCAGAGATTTCAAAATTAATTGGTCACATATCAAAATTTATAGGTCACACAGTCACAGATTTCCAAATTGATTGGTCACAGATTTTTCCATGGTCACAAAGTATATAATTTTTAGATCACGGATAACAAAATTGGTCACGAATTATATTTTTAGTCACAGATTACCGAATTTTAAAGTCACAGATTATATTTTTAGTCACTACAACCAAAATACCAGATCAGTCAGATCCTCCACCTGCACCACCGTGACCAGAACCACCACCACCACACAAAACATCACTACCATACAACTGCCATAGCTATCGCCAGATCCACCACACAAAAATACTGTCGGCGCAGCAAAGGACTACCACTGCAACATCACCATTGCGCCTTCAGCCACCGCTTCATCAATCGGCGCAGTTCATTGCAGTGTCACCACTGCCTCATCAGTCGTCTTGAGCCACCGCCTCATCCATTAGATCTTTCCCACTACCTTGAGCCACCGCCGTTCATTACAGTGTCGCCGTTGGGCCATGAGCCATCACCTAGATGCTCGATGCCATTCACAGAGAGGATAAAGCGGGAAGGAGGAGGGGAGGAACAGCGTCGCTGCCATTCCATTTACAAAGGAAGGATAGAGAGGGGAAGGGAAGTGTCGCCGCTGCGCCGTGAGCCACCATCCGGACGCTCGCGCTGCCATTCCATTCACAGAGAGTGTACAGAGAGAGTGTGTGAAGGGACAGGGGGGAAGCCAAGAGAGAAAGGGGAGGGG
The DNA here is from genome assembly GCA_035079005.1 of Fraxinus americana. Lineage (NCBI taxonomy): Eukaryota > Viridiplantae > Streptophyta > Magnoliopsida > Lamiales > Oleaceae > Fraxinus > Fraxinus americana. Next base: position 34,152,771 of record CM068716.1, read on the forward strand.
AGGAAGACGAGAAATAAGCGATAGGGGGGAGAGAAGGGGAAAAATGAAAATTAGTGTTTTAAATTTTTAATTACCTGAATTATGATTAAAAAACTTTGACACCTGAAATTTGGACAGTGAAGTTTAAATGCCTGGAGCCATGTAATTTCCTCTTTATTCTTGTCCCCATACTTCTATTAATTATCTAAGTTATTTGGGCTCATTGGATAGTATTGGTCCGTTACAAATCCTATTAGAATTTGGGAATTTATTCGGCATCCTGTTTATGTTTGTTGCATCGGGTTGTCCCTATTGAGAATACATTGCTTCATAGTTGGTAATTCTCTAAAGCACTCCATTAACTGTTTCATCGTAAATAAATCATGACATAGAAATTTGGGATTTTATTGATGCAGAAGACTTATTTGAAAATTTTCAATCACGATAATTTGGAGCCCACACATGCTTTTATTTAAAGCCATCAAATCCCGTTCATTCATCCACTTTGGATTTGTGAAATTATTTTAGCACGAAGTGAACTATTTGTTTATTTCTACTGGAGCTTCAATATTGAAGAAGATGGATAATGGCAAAATTATTTTATTTGCATGCTATTTTACAGTAATTAGACTATTTGATTCGTGGGTAAAGTAAATCAATATCCAAGATGACGAATTGTGAAAGTATGTGAAATTTGTCATTGTAATTCTTCATGATTTCATGCATAGACTACAAAATTCATTTGTGCCAAAGAAATTATTTTTACAATGCACGCTAAGTATTCAATAAATTGCTTAGCTCAAATTTCTCTTATTTAAAGCCCCCTTTTATGATCACCTCTATTATTCTTGATTTCGAAAGAGATGTTTATTCATCGCCTCTCACTATCGTTGGGTTTAGCTGTAAGTCCTCGTCATTCAGATGCCAGTTTATAAGACTCCGATAGTTCGAGACTTTATTAGCGATATGTTTATTCCCCGCTTCACTAGATGCTGATTCCTAGCTTCGCGAGATGTTTATTCCTCTCCTCTCATTATCGTTGAGCTTAACTGTAAGTCCTTGTCATTCGGAGGCCAGTTTATAAGACTTCGATAGTTCGAGACTTTATTAGCTGGATGTTTATTCCCCGCTTTGCTAGATGCTTATTCCTGGTTTCGTGAGATGTTTATTCCTCACCTCTTACTGTCGTTGAACTTAGCTGTAAGACCTCCCCATTCCGAGGCCAGTTTATAAGACTCCGATAGTTCGAGATTTTATTAGCAGGATGTTTATTCCCCGCTTCGCCAAATCTTATTCCTGACTTTGCGAGATGTTTATTTATCACCTCTCACTATCGTTGAGCTTAGCAGCAAGACCTCGTCATTTCGAGGCTTGTTTTATCTCCGGTAGTTCGAGATTTATTAGCAGGATGTTTATTCCCCGCTTTGCCAGATGCTTATTCCTGGCTTCGCGAGATGTTTATTCATCGCCTTTCACTATAGTTGAGCTTAGCAGTAAGACCTCGTCATTTTGATGCCAGTTTATAAGACTCCAATAGTTCGAGACTTTATTAGTGGGATGTTTATTTCCTGCTTTGCCAGATGCTTAATCCTGACTTCGCGAGATGTTTATTAATTGCCTTTCACTATCGTTGAGCTTAGCAGTAAGACCTCGTCATTCCAAGGCCAGTTTATAAGACTCTGATATTCGAGACTTTATTAGCGGGATGTTTATTCCCCGCTTCGCCAGATGCTTATCCCTAGTTGGAGACCTCATTCCTTGAATAAAGGAAGATGCATTATCATGAAGTCCTAGTTCCTTTAATAAAGGAAGGTCAATCCTCATTCCTTGAATAAAATGAAGATCTGACATTATCTTGGAGTCATCATTCAAGGAAACAAAGTTCGCAATCTAAAAAATTAAATTTGCACAAGATCAAAAATCATAAAAAGTGCCTCCGAATGAGAAAGACTCGTAGGGGAAGCCTCTTTATAGATGATCCATCCCTATGAAGAGAAGCTTTGAAGGCAAAGAGCCTCTAAAGTATCAGACGTAAATAAAATTGACCCCCTAAAGGTAAGCACGAGTTTATGTTGGAAACCTCGGAATGTGTAAACTTTTGATCCTGTGTATTTCTGCACAAAGTAGGGTACTTAAACAAAAGACAGAAGTTCCAAGAAAACCTCAGCTTGAAAAAAGCGAACAAGCTCTAAGAGAGTGTCTTATTATTCCGAAGCTCTAAAGAGCACAAAGTTCTAAGAGAGCATCTTATTTCCTGAAGCTCTAAGAGAGCATCTTATTATCAGAAGCTCTAAGAGAGCATCTTATTTTTTGAAACTCTAAGAGAGCATCTTATTATCAGAAGCTCTAAGAGAGCACAGTAATTCTAAGAAAGCATCTTATTTTTCGAAACTCTAAGAGAGCATCTTATTATCAGAAGCTCTAAGAGAGTACAATAGCTCTAAAAGAGCATCTTATTTCCCAAGCTCTAAGAGGCATCTTATTATCTGAAGCTCTATCTTAATTTTACTTTTAAATCCATGCATTACATAAATAATCATGCCTAGACTTGGGGGACTATTATTATCCCTCGATTCTGAGGTCTAAAGAAGCAAGGCCACGTAGCACACCACGTAGGCAGGGTAGTCAATGAAAAGCCAAAAGGAGGCCCCACAGGTCAAAGATTCCAGTAAGGCAATATGTCAAGGTTATGTGCTACGCACATAATATGAAGGGTCCTACATTGCCAACATGACATTGACTTAGAGGATCCTCTAAAAGACAGCATTTCTTTAGCCTAAAGGAGCTTAAGATTAGAGGTTCATGTGTGAAGAGTCTGGACTTAAGGGCCTCATCCACTTACATAGTACCTCGGTTGAGAGCCTTACGAGCTTCAATTTTGGGCTTGGGCTTGGAAAATGCCCATATGGCCCATTTACATAACATACATACATACATACATACATATATATATATATATATACATATATATATATATACATATATATATATATGTATATATATATATGTATATATATATATATGTATGTGTGTGTGTGTGTGTGTGATTCATTTCATAATTAAGGTATATTCTCTAACCCTATCCTCTTCCCCTCTTCGTCTCTTGCACTCATATTTTCCTCGTCCGACAGTTGACTTGACCGTCAGAGTGTGAATGGTTGCTGGACCTTTTTCTTGACCGGCGGCCTTTGCCTCCTAACAGGGTGTTCAATGTCTAGGTGATGTCCACGTGGAGGGGATGTGTTGGGGATTTTGTTGAGCTCATTTTTTGGGGTCAACAGACAAAATTTTATAAATGAATGTTGCTAATGTAGCCTTTTGTAACATTTATTGAATGCTGTGAAAAATTTCATTTTTTGCAACATTTTTTGAATGTTGTTAAAATTTGGTTATATAACAAATTTTAGTGCATGTTGTTGAAATTTTCAAACATATAACATTTTGCAACATTTCTTCAATGTTGCTAAAAATTTCACTTTTAGCAACGTTTAACTTTTTGCAACGTGCGCTAATTGTTGCGTAAAGTTTAACACTTTATAACATATATTAAACGTTGCCAAATGTACTTTGTGATGTGGTGGAGATGGACGCGTGCCACATGCTTTTTGGTAGACCCTAGCAATATGATCGAGATGCTGTGCATAGAGGTAGGGACAACACTTATTCATTTGTTAAGGATGGTGTGAAAGTGATATTAGCACCTAGGCAACATGGCTCGGCCCCTATTTAGTCAATAGAGAAGAGCTAGAATTTCCTAATTGTACCTGACTTGCTACCAAAGATGAAGAGAGCCAAGAAGGTTTTCGTCTTTGTTGTTAAAGGAAGGGGAGGCATAGACGAGAGTCAAGTGAATTTTCTAGATTCTGTCTACCCACTGTTGGTAGAGTTTCGAGACGTCATTCCTGCTGACTTACGTGCGGAACTCTCTCCAATGTGAACAATACATCATGAAATCGACTTGGTTCCAGGAGTAAGTCTTCCTAACTTACCCCATTACAGAATAAGTCCTAAGGATTTCGAAATTTTACAGAGTCAAGTAACTGAATTGTTGCAGAAGGGATTGATCAGAGAGAGCATAAGTCCATGTGCGGTTCCTGCCTTGCTCACTCCAAAGAAAGATGGATCGTGGAGAATGTGTATTGATGGTCGTGCTATCAACAGAATTATAGTAAAGTACAGGTTCTCTATCCCATGGCTGGACGATATGTTGGACATGTTAGAGGGAGCCAGGGTGTTCTCAAAACTTGGTCTCAAAAGTGGGTATCACCAGTTTCGGATTCGGCTAGGCGACGAGTGAAAAACAGCGTTCAAGACCAGTGAGGGGCTGTACGGGTGGCTATTTTCCATTCGGGTTATCGAATGCACCTAGTACCTTCATGCGACTGATGAACTAGGTATTCTAAACCTTCACTGGAAAGTTTATGGTTGTTTGTTTCGATGATATCCTAATCTACCGTTACGATAAAGCTGATCATTTGGAGTACCTGCAGGAAATTCTAAGTGTTCGAAGGCATAGTCAGTTGTATATAAGCCTGAAGAAGTGCTGTTTTATCATTAGCAGTTTACTCTTCCTGGGGTTTGTAGTTAGTGTAGAAGGAGTCAAGGTTGACGAAGCTAAGATTAAGGCAATTAAGGAGTGGCTGGCTCCAAAAACAATCAGTGATGTACGCAGCTTCCACGGGTTGGCAACCTTCTATAGGCGGTTTGTGAGAAATTTCAGTACCATAGCAGCCCCCTTACGAATTGTTTGAAGCAGAAACAATTACATTGGAGTGATGAAGCAGATAAAAGTTTTGCGCTTTTGAAGAAGAAGTTGTCTACAACTCCTGTTTTGGCCCTTCCGAATTTTGAGAAACTGTTTGAAGTTGACTGTGATGCTTTTAGTGTGGGTACTGGAGCAGTGTTGTCCCAAGAAAGGAGGCCAATTGCTTTCTTCAGTGAAAAACTTAGCGACCCCAGAACAAAATGGAGTACTTATGAGCAAGAATTATATGCCATGGTGCGAACTTTACAATATTGGGAACCATATTTGATACAGCATGAATTCATCCTTCAGAGTGATCATCAAGCCTTGAAATACTTGCAGAATTCAGCCAAGCCTAACCGCATGTATGCTAGATGGATTACATACATTCAGAGGTTCACATTCTCTTTGAAGTACAAATCTGGAACACTCAACAAGGTTGCAGACGCCTTAAGCAGGAGAACTCATTTGCTTACAGTTGTCCTGGCTGAGATTAAAGGGTTTGTGTACCTGAAGGACCTTTACAACATAGATGAGGATTTCAAGAACATTTGGAAGCGGGTTATTTCTAGTGTCTCCATTTCGAAACTTCCAAGTTCAAGATGACTACCTATTTTATGATGATTGCCTATGCATTCCTCGTGGATCACTACGGGAACTCCTCATCAGAGAAGTACATGCCGGTGGGCTGGGAGTTCACCTTGGACGGGACAAAACCATCTCTTTGGTGGAGTCTCGGTATCATTGGCCACATCTAAAGAGAGACATGGAGAAGTATGTACAACGGTGCTACGTATTTCAGACTCCTAAGGGACAGGAGTAGAATACCGGATTATATACACCATTACCAATTCCCGATACTCCATGGGAAGCTTTATCTATGGACTTCATCCTTGGTTTGCCCTAAACTCAGCAAGGTATGGATTCTATTTTTGTAATAGTTGACAGATTCTCCAAGATGGCACACTTTATTCCCTGCCAGAAGACATCAGATGCTAGCCACATTGCACATTTGTTCTTCAACGAAATTGTTCGTTTACATGGCTTACCCAAATCTATTTTCTTTGATTGTGACACCAAGTTCTTGAGCCACTTTCGGCGTTCTTTGTGGCATCGTTTTGAGATGGACTTGCAGTATAACAGTCTTGTCACCCCCAAACAGACGGTCAGACGGAAGTGGTGAACTTTACATTGGGCAACATTCTACGAAGTCTGTGTCAGGATCATCCAAAACAATAGGACTTTGCTGTTTTTCAAGCTGAATTCGTATACAACATGGTGCCTAATCGGTCTAGTGGCAAGTCACCTTTTGAGGTTGTTTATATCCGTCCCCCGCTTCACACTTTGGACTTGGTTCCCTTACTGCAGCTGTCGGTATGAGCATTGTTGCCCAACAATTAGCTGGTAAACACTTTAACATTCACATGGATGTTAAGAAAAAGTTGGAAGAGTTTCAGCGAGTTATAAGAGGGCAGCAGATCGTCATCGACATTCTAAAGTATTTGCTTATGGGGATCAAGTGATGGTACATTTTTGCAAGGAGAGGTTTCCTGTAGGGACTTACCATAAACTAAAACAGAACAAAATCGGTCCAGTGCAGATTCTTCAGAAAATCAATGACAATGCCTATGTGGTTGACCTTTATGCATGTTTAACCATCTCCAAGACGTTCAACGTGCGAGACCTATATGAGTACCACGTTCCCATGAACCTCCCAGTGCTTCACTCGAGGACGAGTGTTCCTCTAAGAGAGGGGGAGTGCAGTAGGACAAGTCCAGCCCACGTTGCGCCGGGGGTATTTTAGTCATTTATCGTAACGGTGTCGGAATGGACTGAAATTTGACAGTCCGAATGGAAACGGACCGAAAAATTGGACTCGGGACGAAGCCCGAGATCTCGAAAATTTAGCGAAATTCCTTCATTTAAGCCTTCAAATCGTTATTTTAGATATTCTTTTTTGATTTTCTGCTAATTTTGGCACATTTTGACATTTTCTATTTTTAGGGATTCTTGTAACGTCTATATAAATGCCTTTTAGTGATTTCCGTAGAGCTCAATGAATAATATTGCTTAAATTCCAGAAATTGTTTTGTTCTTTCGTCTTCTAGAGCAATATCTAGATTAATTTCGTCAATCAGAACGATATCTGATCTAGCCTCCCATCTTCCCTGCATCAATATTAGTGGAGGTGATGGTGGGCAACAACGATAGTGGGTGGAGGAGCGAGATGTTGTGGTGGAAGGAGGTAGATCTTCGATTTCGTAGGATGAAAGTAGTGGCATAGGAAGATGGAAGTGGTTGGTGGGAAAAGGTATGGATATTGGTACAGTGATTGCTTAATAGTTGAGTCCTATGAAGATTGACTTATTTTAATGTCATGTGGATTAAGAAAATATAATTAATATAATTGAAAATATAACTTTTTCTTATATTTTTTTCAAAATCATATTTGTTGATAACAAGCACATTAAGCCCATGTTTGGTAGAAATTAAAATAAGATTTTTAGCAGATTTTGATAAAAATTGATGAAATGTATCGTTGAAAAGTTGTGATATCACGAAATATGTGATTAAAATTAATTATTGACTTTAATTTAAATTTAAATTTTCACCAAATTGGGACTAAATAGAGACATATTAAAAAAAAAGTTAAAAAATCAAATAAACCTTCAACAAGTTTCAATTTTTAACTAGACAAGTCTTACGTAATAGATTTATAAGAACTTCATATATATATTTTTGGAGTTTACAACAAAATAATAAGTCTCAAGATCGTAATTACAGAATATAGATAGCACTATATCTTAAATCTTATTTAACTAATTAGGTAAAATCTTTTTAACTTTTGTATAGATAAAATATATTAAAAACTTGAAATTAAAATCAAATGAATAGTTTTTTTTAAATAAAAAATTTAATATTCTAAAATCAAATAAAAGACTTTTAAAAAGAAGGAAAGAAAAAAAAAACTAATAAAGTGCACTTAAGGAAGACAAAAGAGATGAAGGAAAAAATTTAGCCATTTAGAAATTGGAAAAAAGCGTCTAGGCGCGAAGTGATGCGTTTTGCATGAGTTTCGAGCCTAGACGATGCGTAGGCGTCATCTAGACGAACTTTTTAGAATACGGTATTTAGCACAACTATTTTCACAACACCAATATGATTAGCATTGTATAATAGATTCAATTAAAGATAAAATTATGCGACATTTCATTAATTTAATTGTACATTTCATTTAATGTCACATAACCCATTGTTGTAATAGTAGTGTTAACTAGTACTAGTCTTAACCTCGAAAAATGGTTAGACACGTGGCCAACAAAATAATACTCCACGCAAGCTCCTCCATGTGCACGATAACACACCGTTAGCAATCCGTGGCATTTTCCGGTAAAGGTGGAAGCAACCGCGAGTACTCATCGATCAAGTTAGTGATTTCATAACAGGAAAGTGACGTCTGGTGATGAGATGATTACCTGAACGTGGCTGAGTGCGTGTGTAAGTGTATGGTCTTCAGAGTTAAGAATTCTTTCTAAGGCAAAAAATCAAAGAAAAAAAGGTCACCCTCTTACCTTAATGAAGGAGTACTTATACTAAGAGGAAGGAAGAGAGTAACCGTTGGATGTAAGGACACATGACTTTGGATCCCGGACAAATCATCCCTTCATAGTCATCAATCTGTCCATTCATATGTTGGTGGATATTAAATGTTTCTGACATATCAGTGCAAGTTGATCGTTTGGAGTCTGCCACACGTCGCATCAACCAGGATAATGATTTGATTTTGGGGAGATTTTCTCATAAAAGATCTTGGCAGGCATGGGGAAGTATAGGGTGTGACGAATGCGGAGTACATGGCTTTGCAACCCTCGTGTCTAGCGGATGAGTTCGGATTGTCTACGAAGTGAGCAGCAGCGTTTCGGTTCAGGCTATTGGATTCGGTTCGTCCGTATGAGATCGATTTGTCCGCCACGTGGTAGCACAAAATCTTTTCGTGCACACGTGGCATATGAACTGAGTGAACTAGGTGGAGGCCACCTTAATTCAGTTCCTTTGAGGCGTGGCCGCACGAAAATCGGATCATGCTGCCACGTGACAGATGGACTGGATGGATGAGGTGGAGGGCTCATGAGGGCCCGTAATAACAACTAGCATTATGTTTCATTCAATAGATAAAATTATGTAACATATTTGATTATACATTTTATTTAACGTTACATATATATATCGATATTGTAAGACAAATGATATTAAGTTCCTGTTTGGTGGGAATTAAAATAAGATTTTTAGTAGATTTTAATAAAAGATGATGAAATGTGTAGTTAAAAATTTGTGGGTAATATAAAATGTAGTTAAAATTAATTATGAATTTCGACTTAAATTAAAGTCTTGATTTTAATCATCACCAAACAAGGTCTAAATAACGTTAGTAACTTTGAATTATTTTCTTAAAAATCAAAAACAGTCACTGAGAATTTTCAGCACCACATTCCATATACCCTTACACTCGATAACAACTATTTGACGAAGAAGACAAATAAATGTGTAAGCTCAACGGATCAGTGCACTTAACCCAGCACCATCACACGAACCAATAAATCCATTGTTTCTCCTCTAAAATTAAAATGAAAATGTTAATCCAGTGTTTCAATCATAAATAATGATCCTACACGGTGACGCCCCTGGTGATTGATGTTATTGCAACCTCCGGAGGCGGTAGTGGATCCTCCGCCACGTGGAACCCATTTGTTCAAGTTGAAAAAGAGCAAGGCATTCCTCCACCATCTCATTTTGTTCTTTTTGGGGGAATGTTCATCAGTGGATATTGGTTTTTGAAGCTTAAAGTGCTGTGTGTCTATGGATGTTACATTCTCCCTCTTGTAATTCCTTAGGGATGGCAAAAAAACCCGACAAACCCGATACCCGCGGGGACCCGCCCCGAACGGGGAGGGAAAAACCCGCTTAAACAGGTAACGGGGCGGGGACGGGGCGGGGAGTTTTTCCCCGAGGCGGGGACGGGGCGGGGACGGGTATTGGGGTCCCCGCCCCGCCCCGCCCCGTTTAAAAAAAAAAAATTTTTTTTTTTTTTTTTTTTTTTTGGAATTCAATACTTTGAATGAAAATTTTCAATACTTTGAATGAAAATTTTCATTAGTTCTAATAGAAAAATAGCAACTAAAATTAGTTGTCTAAATATAATGAATATGGACGATAAAAAAAAATTATCAAAAACTTTAAAAAAAAAAAAAATTAAACGGGGAATAAACGGGGAAATCTCCCGCCCCCGCCCCGACCCCGCCCCGCCATAAACGGGGAACGGGGCGGGGATGGGGATGAAATTTCTTAACGGGGCGGGGGACGGGGGGGGCCTCCCCGCCCCCGCCCCGCCCCGTTGCCATCCCTATAATTCCTGGCTTCTTCCAAAACCTAGTCGTTTGAAGATAAAACTGTAGGAGATATTACACCGATAATGTGTATATTGTATTAATCAAGAACATACCGTGAAATCGAAATATTATTCGATTTACCGAAATCTGATTTGAGAAGACAAAATAGTGATTACCGACTTCCAATATATGAATATGGATTCATCACTTTCCAATCTTGAACGCGTGTCATTCTTTAATTCAAACATTGCATAAAATCAAAAGAATATTAGTTACTTTCCGAAATCAAAATACTAAATTAGAATGAAATCGAAAAGAAAAGATGAGATGCAAGTGATGCGATCGGTCGAGGCAAGTGTTTGACACTTTGTCCTTAAGATGAATTTGCCCCGCATCGGTGCTAACGGTTTCTTGGCAATCATCTCCCAAGATACAACGACCACGTCTAGCCATATGAGCACTCCAAATGACTTAGACCCACGAACTTAAACGGAATTCCCTCTCTACCATAACCATGATTTTGATGCAAGGAAAAATCACTTCTACAAAGTGTTTTATGCAAAACTAAAGTAACCATGGAATGGAATGATATGAAACTATCAAATGAATAGTTTGTTGTGTAGTTGTAGTGTTTGTTGTTGTGTATTCAAACACATAGGGAATCCATATATATAGTAGTTGGAACATCCATATCAAGAGACACATCTCTTGAATAATCATAATTATTGGAAGTTACTCATACCAAAAGTCATGCTCTTTAAGCATCTCTTGAATAATCATAAATATTGGAAGTTACTCATACCAAAAGTCATGCTCTTTAAGAGACATGATCCATATGAAAAGACACATCTTTTCATCTACATTCTCTAGAATATTCCACAATATTCTACACAATTCCAATAATTTCAAATATTAAGTGGTTTAAGTTTGGCTTAATTTCTCATTCACCAAACAAGGAATTTCCACTTAAATCATTTCAATTGGTCACAACCAATTTCCAACACAAAATTCCAACAATCCCCCACATGAATGAAAATTAATGCAAATGACTATGCAGACACTAGTAGAGAGAGAACGGAAAAAACACTGCATCAGAGAAGGTAGCTTTTGGCTTTGAACCTCCCTTAGTGAAATACTATCGGACTTACTGGCTAATTGGTGAACGTGATGTCTTGAACCATTCAGCCATTGGTGTAAGCCGAGACAACAGTACTCACACAATGTCTTTCCTAAACCGTTCATGGTTCTCACGGTTGTGTCCATTTCGGCCCTGGACCACTCTTGGTTTCATAAGTGTTTAGAGAATTTTAGCCTCGAACAATTCTCATTGAAGCGGCCCCACTTCACACTTATATAGGTGATCTCCTATTAAGAGTATTCTCTCTTACTCTACTTGACTTAATCAAGATATAGGAATCATTAAAAGAATATCTTAACCTTCAAGCACTTTAATTATCATAGGAATGAGTAGGAATAATTTCCTAAGTGCTTCATGTAATCTTCATAACTTAGTTGTCCCTTTGAACCAAGATCTTGGGATCTCCAGTCAACAAGGCAGGGTTACCATTACAAAGACTCTTACGTCGTAGGCTTTAATCTCATTCCCCTCGATATGCAGTATTCTTGATCTCTCGGTAAATCTCTAAAGGTACCACGAATTTACACCATTGAGATCGACTGCTTAACGGTATTATGTCTACGTCTAGACTTACCATTACATGTGACTTAGTATCTCATCAAATATAGCTAGCCAACAATTAATTGATTTAATAGATACAACATGTCACCACCAAGAAATCCTCTCATGAAGCTACATGCTTCTAACTAGCTTTATCTAAAGCTTTATAAATTCCAAACAACAATGTTAGAGGATTTCTATCACACACTACACTAGTCAATCACTTTTACTAGTGGATTTCAAAAACATGGGTATTCAATATCATTATTGAAATACTACAATGCATTTCAACTTTTATGAATATTTTTCAAATATTCCAATTGATCTTGCATATCCAAACAAACGTCGTAATGGACTTTTATCACATTTCATCCACTTTAGACTTAGTGTATATCATCCTTATAATTAATATAAGGGTTTTCTACCCTTTTCCACTTCATAGATATATTTCTATGATTATAAGGTATAGAAAAATTTGTAACTTTTAAACATAAGTTACCCCCACAATTCCTCAATTAGGAATGCATGTGCAACTAGTAATGTTGCATCCACAAATTTTGAACTTTTCATATAAGTTTGTAAGCATTGATGTTAACCCCCACATTTTTGGGTTGTACTCGAACTTAGAGTTCATCAACTCTTTCGTAGTTCAATTCATTTATCAAATAGATAATATCCATATCGAATGCTTCGTGAAAGTTTAAGTACTTTCAAAACAATGGTCGCCAATCCACAATTTATTTCAATTGCGTACTTCAATCCAATTATCTTCAATTTGATCATGCAAATCAAATTAAGGTCATCACATAGACCAACAATGCTCTCAAAACATATACCAATTTAATTGGTTCCACGATTGAAATCAAATTTCAACAATGAAGAAGACTAAGCATCTTGATTCACAAGAATTGCAACTTCTCCAACATATCACATTTGTGACATTTCACAAGATAGTATTATTTCATATTTAATAATACTTATTCACCATGTTCAAATTTAATGAACGAGTCATCCATTGGTTCGATAGTTGTGTTCTCAAAAGACACAACCCAACGAGAGGACACGCCTCTTCGAATAAATCTCTATGAAGAGATACACTAATTGAAAATTAATCATACCAAGGGTCATGATTTTTCATATGAAATGATCCCAAATTATTTCATAAATTTTCCACCACGTGATTAGGCGGCTTAATACCCATTGTAACAAGATCATATATTGTCACGCTAGAATGCAACCATGATTTGCATAAGTCATCTCAATTAATTTCATCAAATTATTGAGGCTTTCCATATTCCAATAAAAGAAATAATCATGAAAGTTCATACACTTTCAATAACTAGTTGGCATTCTTCCAGCATTTATACATTCATTGTATAAGTTATATTCCATTTTTTTTTTTTTTATGTTATAAACATCAACAATAATGCTTCCATGGCAGTTATGAAATGAATGGTCATCGAAATCATAAATTAAACAACTTCCCATACTCATCGAATACCAAGAGACTCACCACCTGCACAGATCTAAATTTGTATGTTACATGGCAGCACTTGAAAAATTAGACAACATCCTAATGGAAAAGTGGCCTCGTATTCCATAATTGGAAATCCACGTGTAAGAAATATTTTAATTCTCTTACCCATAAATCACTAATTATTTTAATCTCTCATCAGTGGACATCCTTTGCAATTATAAATATATTTAGCAATAATCAGCACATGCATGATTCAGACAACATACATATGTAGAAATGCACCAAACTGCTCAAATGTCTCTTATCATTTCCGTGCGTATTCTTATTATTTTAATCACATACTTTATTGCACAAAAATCAGATTACTCAAAGCAAGTCAGATAAATCACCGAACAGTCATTATGGCCAAATAGATCTCGTTGTCACCATAATTAAACTAAAAGAAAATGGCCGAATCCTTCTCTTCATGTACACTTCACAGAAGCACATATTCACATGCTATTCATCATATTTTAAGGAAAGGAATAGACATAATGCTTAATTAAACTGCCTTGGGATGAAGACAAAGAATTGGTGCCCTTTCATGATTAAGTCTTTTAGACAAACTAAATTCTTGGAATTTAATCGACACGAGAACGAATAAGACTTAATTAAAATGGCACCCAATTGAGCATAACCGCTAAAGGGACATTTCTGAAATGTAATCCATATTTTTAATTCAAAACAAGCAGTACCCCGAAATCAAATTAACAGAATGCACAACATTGAAAATTTGATTTTATATATGTACTTGAATGCCTATTCAAACTTCACGGATTCCAAATAATAGATGGATTAATCATTTGTATTAGACTACAAAATGCACAATGAACTGCAAAAATTCATCTTAAGATTGTAGGAGATATTACACCGATAATGTGTATATTGTATTAATCAAGAACATACCGTGAAATCGAAATATTATTCGATTTACCGAAATCTGATTTGAGAAGACAAAATAGTGATTACCGACTTCCAATATATGAATATGGATTCATCACTTTCCAATCTTGAACGCGTGTCATTCTTTAATTCAAACCTTGCATAAAATCAAAAGAATATTAGTTACTTTCCGAAATCAAAATACTAAATTAGAATGAAATCGAAAAGAAAAGATGAGATGCAAGTGATGCGATCGGTCGAGGCAAGTGTTTGACACTTTGTCCTTAAGATGAATTTGCCCCGCATCGGTGCTAACGGTTTCTTGGCAATCATCTCCCAAGATACAACGACCACGTCTAGCCATATGAGCACTCCAAATGACTTAGACCCACGAACTTAAACGGAATTCCCTCTCTACCATAACCATGATTTTGATGCAAGGAAAAATCACTTCTACAAAGTGTTTTATGCAAAACTAAAGTAACCATGGAATGGAATGATATGAAACTATCAAATGAATAGTTTGTTGTGTAGTTGTAGTGTTTGTTGTTGTGTATTCAAACACATAGGGAATCCATATATATAGTAGTTGGAACATCCATATCAAGAGACACATCTCTTGAATAATCATAATTATTGGAAGTTACTCATACCAAAAGTCATGCTCTTTAAGCATCTCTTGAATAATCATAAATATTGGAAGTTACTCATACCAAAAGTCATGCTCTTTAAGAGACATGATCCATATGAAAAGACACATCTTTTCATCTACATTCTCTAGAATATTCCACAATATTCTACACAATTCCAATAATTTCAAATATTAAGTGGTTTAAGTTTGGCTTAATTTCTCATTCACCAAACAAGGAATTTCCACTTAAATCATTTCAATTGGTCACAACCAATTTCCAACACAAAATTCCAACAAAAACAAAATTTATAAGCAAAAGAAAAAGAAGTTAAAATTTTCGTCGAGTTTTCACATAGTACCTGAAAATAGTCAATTTGAGGATCAAAGCCATAGTCACTGAAGTGTTGAGGTTCCGGTATAGGAAAGACGGGAGCTTTATTTGACATTAGGGTTCTTCTCTGCAAAATATATTGCTGAAGCATTTTTATGTTCTGATTTTGCTTTATAGTAACTGTGTTTTCATTTTATGGGGGGGGGGGGGGGGGGGGGTGGGGTTATGTAAATGCAAGTTTGGGGGCTCAAGGTGGAGGGAACGACCGTTGGATTTTGTAAACCACTAGTAAAAGCGATCGCATCTTTTATTGGGCATAGCACATAATCAATTGTATATATTGTATCAATAAATGTTGCTGGAACAAAATAATAAACAATTGAGTAATGCTATATAGCATATTGGTACTATTTTTATAATACGTCAGGGACACTGAGGTGAGTGTCCTACCGTAAATTTCAGTGTCTCATGGGATTAGTTGAGGTGCGCGTAACTTGATTCGAACATCCACGGTTATAAAATAATAATAATAATACATTATTTTAATTGGGACTCGTGTCCTTACTTTTAATATGATCAAGAAATTAATAATAATTAGATGTCACCGTATGCTTAGCATCTATTTTGCCCAAATGGTGATGCCGCTCATTAAACCAATGTGATGCTTTCACGTTGTAAGTGCTTGGAGTCTTGGGTAAACACCTTAGCCAAGTGCATGTTGCCTGAGGTTTGAGGGTTGACGATAGTCGATTAGCTCGATTGTGCCTTGGTCTAGCCAAAAGGGATACTTAGGCCCTTTTATATGATGCTAAACATTTGGGTCACGATCGTTTATTTGTGGTCTATGTTGAGAAAAAGGCAAAAAATGAGATATAAGTCAATATCGTATCAAATGTGTGTAGGCACATGTATGCTATTTTTAGATATATAAGTTTACTTATTATTGTTAAATATTAAAATGATTAATATATTATATTGGCAAAAGTTTAATATCAACTCTTGTTTATAAGACAAATTAAAGTAAAATCGAAATTTAAAAGGACAAGAATTTTTAAACATGAAATTTTAGTACGTGTACTGATCTTGCACAACCCCAATAAGAGCTTGTTTAGTAAAGATTAAAATTGGATTAAAATTGAAAAATTAACTGTTATTGTTGATTTTTATTAGACGGGCGGGACCCAATAACGGCTATATTTTCAATTTGAATTGGATTAAAATCTATCTCAAACAAGTTCTAAATATCCTTCACGACTTAACTTAACCCACAGTATGATAGGAACTGGAAATTGAAGTGGACAAAACACGTCGGTCAATTTAAAAACTGTTGGCAGTGTTAAGTTCATGTTACAAATTACAAATAAAGGAGGAGGAAGGTGAATTCCGACATCCTAAACTTTGCACAAATTCATGAAAACAAAACTTTATTCCACACCACACAAAGACGTATCAAACAAAACATACAGTGACCATTGACGTACCACACGGTCCTCACCTAGTGCCCTTTTTATGCCCATTTCCTCCCTTTCGCAATCACGCGTCAACTTTAGCGTCTTTTAAAAGTTTGACTAAAATGGAGCCACTATCAAGAAACTACCTAGTTCTTCCCCTTTTCTTTCTGCTACATAATAAATGATAACTGTCCTAGATTCTCACTCATTCTTGAGAAACCTCTGTTCTACTAACATTACTGTAGTTATTTTTCCAAATTATTTATTTATGTTTCATTTCATGGATCCTCAATTCCGTAGGGGAACTGGGGTAAATAGAGAAGGATTTGCATTGAGCGGGAAAATCATGCTGACTGCGATAACTGCAGTGTTAACTGTGGTGCTTTTTATGGTGGGTCTTCATCTTTATGCTAGATGCTACGCCCTCCGTTTGCGTCGCCGTCAGATCCAACGCCGCCATCGTTCTCACATAATGTTTCACACTGACGCGGCCGCCTCTATTAACCAAGGCCTTGTGCCGGCGGTATTGAATTCACTTCCGGTGTTCGTTTACTCCTCCAAGACTCACCCGGAGATGCTCGAGTGCGCAGTGTGCTTATCGGAATTTGAGGAAACAGAAACGGCCCGTCTTTTACCTAAATGTAATCACTCTTTTCATATAGAGTGTATTGATATGTGGTTTCATTCTCATTCTACGTGTCCTCTTTGTCGGTCTACGGTCGAACCGGTTCGTCTACCGGAGAAAACTCCGGTAGAGGTTGTGCTTAACGTTGAAGAACCGGTCGTGAATGGATGTGAACCGTGTACTAGCTCGAGTTCTGATAATATGACGTCGTTGGGGGTACGGAGAACAGGGTTGGATATGGTTGGGGTGACTATAGAGGTGTCGAGGATAACTGAGTTCGAACTGAGATCATCTTCGAGTCACAGTTTGAGATCGCCCGTGACTCGGTTGTTATCGTTCAATAGGGTTCTAAGCATGAACAAAAAATCTCCCGATGGGCATGACACCGTGTAGTGTCGAGATGAGCCACGGTCCATTGGGGACCATCGAGTTGAACTTGGAGAATGAAAACACTGAGTTCATTCAGAATCAGAGTTGAATATGGACACCAAGATAAAACTAGTATTCAAACGTTAAAATTAGAATAGACCTTTTGAGATCCCCGTTAATTTGTATACATATTCGGATAAGAATTTGTTGTCAAAGAATTGCTTAAATTGCTTTTATTGTGACAATTTTTCGAAATTTAGAGAACAAATACACACAACTTATAACCTTAGGTGTTGTTTGCTACTGATTTTCTACATCCACAATTGTGATTTTTTGACCGTTAGTTGTTGCAAGCAGGTCCCACACAACACACAAAGGGTCAAATATTGCGGCTTGAATTTTTCCAACGGTAGGAATTTTACCGTTCCAACGGCTGGATTTCTACTTTTTAGCAGAACCAAACAGCCCCTTACTTTGGTTGAAGGCTAGACTTTAAATTTTAATTAAAATAATTTATTGAAAAACTATAGGTAATAAAATACGAGAAATACAATTGGTTCGGTGTAAGTCTATTGAGAAAGATAATAGTTCGACTCGTCAATAAAGGCGAATCGAGCTCAGGTATTTGAGTCTCTATTGACTCAATCGACCCTTGCCACCTTTAAATATGACTTATTGATTGAACCAAATTTGAATCTAGATATAAATTGTTTGCAACTTTTAATTATAACTAGTCTTTGCCCGTGCAAATGCACGGGCTGATTTTTTTTTTATAGTACTGTTAGTGTATTAAATGTGGTGGAATTTTGTGAATTATATAAATAACGTTCGCTGTGGTGGAATTTCGTGAATTATATAAATAACGCTCGTTGTGGAATTTCGTGAATTATATAAATAACGCTCGTTGTGGTGAAATTTCGTGAATTATATAAATAACGTTCGCTGTGGCGGAATTGTGTGTAAAAATGTTTACAAAGTCATATTATTTTAGGATATGAAAATATGTTTACAAGTGGATAAGGACTATTAAGTTCACATATTCCAAATTAGTGAAACCTTGAGCAATAATTAACAGTATTTCAATCAACAAATGAAGGAATCAGAATGACTTTAATCTAGTAAAATATAAGCCAAAAATATGTTTCTATAATAATTCAATAATTGAAGCAATTGGTAACAAAAACACATTTTGCAGTCATAAGTTTAAAATAGATAGTTTCAAGTTGTCTGTTTCCACAACCTAAGAAGCAACATGCTGAAAAATAGTTTCACAAAAATTAATACAATCTTTTGAGATGTAAATTGGAAGAAACTCTTACAATGGAAGAATGTTTGATCGGACGGTTGATAGAATGATCAAGCTGTACTTGAAGAGGAATAAGAGGCGATCCAACAAAATAAAGAAGAAAACTCAATTCATTGTAACGGCGAGCAATAATCGGCGACGACCATTTGTCAGACGTTTGAGCCTTCATCCATGTGGACATATTCTGCCACCGGAGCGCAACGTTGCTTAA